>CM056056.1:100233099-100833099 GCA_029574335.1 Rana kukunoris
TTTAGCCTTCACAACCACTTTAAAGGGGTTGTAAAGATTTGTGTTTTTTCACCTTCATGCATCCTATGCATGAAGGTGAAAAAACACCTTGCACTCTCGGCCCTCCCTGTCTTTTACTTGCCTTACCCATTAAAACTCAGTGGGCTCGTTCTCGCGTTTGGTTCTCCCAGCTTGAGGCGGCAGCCATTGGCTCCCGCTGCTGTCGATCAAATCAATGACGTGTCGGGGGCGGGGCCGAGTGATACAGTCGGCAGATATATCACGGAAGCGTGCCCGCAACTTAACCCACACACACACACTTCCCTTTTTTACAACCCTTTTAACTGCCAAATATTTGAAGATATGAAGCTACCAGAAAATCCTTCTCTTCCAGTGCTATCGTATTCAAAGAAGTACAAGGTGTTCAGTGCTTGGACATGGCCAAATGTGAAACCTGACCACCACTGAAAAAGACACACAAGTTGAAACGTTAAGACTGGGCCAAGAAATCTCTAAAGACAGCTTTTTCAAAGGTTTTACCAACGGATTAGATGAGACTCTTGACAGACCAGATGGATGGGCCTGTGGCTGGATCAGTAATAGGCACAGATCTTCACTGTGACTCCTACACCAGAAAGGTGTAGGTGTGGGCTGGTATTAAAGATGAGCTAGTTGTAAAAAAGTTTTTAGGTTGAAGATGAGGTTTGGGAGTCCAAATCAAGTCCCAAACCCTAATGCCACTTTTTAGAAGACACTTTCTTTAAGTGGTGGTACAGGAAAGGCTGCATCTTTCAAAAAGACTATTTATGCAAGCCAATGCTCCACATGCATCAAAGTACTCCACTGCATGGCTAGCCAGTAAAGACCTTAAAGTGGGGGTTTACCTTAAAACATTTTTTAACATTACATGCAGGCGAGTTGTTAGAATGACAATCGGCTGTTTTTTTTTTTTTAAATCCTTGCCGTACATACCGTTTTAGATGTATATGTTCACCGCGGCTTCCGGGTATAATCTGCGATACTGGGCGTTTCTAGTTGATTGACAGGCTTCCGACGGGCGCATACAGCGCGTCACGAGTTGCCGAAAGAAGCCGGACTTGCGGGTGGTATTAACCCTTTCACGGCCGCTAGCGGGGGTTAATACCGCACCGCTAGCGGCTGCGACTCAATTTCTTATACATCTGAGCTCAGATTGGGAGTGGTAGAAACAGAACAATTTTCCAGTCAGGTGTGCTCCTATGCTAACAAGGAACATGCAGATAGCCGAGAGCAGAGTGACAGATGACCTCTATCAGTCTGCTCCTCCTTTCCACTGTCCAGTCACAAGCTAGGTGACAATTGTATGTGTTAAGTGGAGCCAAGAAAATTCAACCCTTCTACCTTGCCTGTGAGAGCTTTACTGTGTAGCCATGTAAATATCAAAGCTGCATGGAACAAAATCGACATCTTTTGGCTGGTTAAATGTTCTATACAGTAAGGGGGAAAAGTATTTGATCCCCCTGCTGACTCTGTGTATGTTTACCCACTGATAAAAATGTTCGCTCTAGAACTGATTTTATAAAGGTTGGGTTTATTTTAACAGTGAGACAGAATACCAACAAAAAATCTAGAAAACCGTATTTCAAAAATTATAAATTTATATGCATTTTAATGAGTAACATAACTTGGTACTTGGTGGCAAAACCCTTGTTGGCAATCGGAGGTGAGATGTTTCTTGTAGTTGGCCACTAGGTTTGCACACATTTCAGGAGAGATTTTGTCCTACTCTGCTTTGCTAATCCTCACCAAGTCTTTAAGATTTTGAGGCTGATGTTTGGTAACTCGAACCTTCAGCTTCTTCCACATATGGGATTAAGGTCTGGAGACCGGCTAGGCCACTCCAGGACCTTTTGTACTTCTTTTTGAGCCATTTTTTGCATTGGTCTTGTGTTTTAGCAAAGAAAGGCGATACCAAGGGTGGATTCTGTGCTGCACACCCCTGATTAACGTATTAAAGAAAAGGTAGAGTACCCGGGGGGGGGGGGGGGGGGGGCTTTGAGTTGCAGAAACAATTATCAAACAATGGTCAAAAAAATGTATCAAATACAGGTCAATCACATTTACATAATGGTATAATTTAATAGGGAGAAAATGGGTTACAGAGTAAAGGAGATCCTCCAATGAGAAGTCAAACACATGACCTCTTAACAAAAAAATATATAAAAACATGTGTAGACAGTAATGTATGAATTAAACTAGGGTTGTCCCGATACCGAGTATTTGCGGGAGTATTCGTACTCCCGCAAATACTGCCGATACCTAAATAGAATACTTTTTTTTTTTTTCCAACGAGCAGGCTGCTGAGTGTTAGAACGGGACCTTAGAAGGGGTGGGGATTGGCGAGCGATCATCCTAATTGGTTGCGGCAACTTGCGGCAGTTTAGAAGGGGGTGGAGCGAGCGGCAGTGACATCCTAATTGGTTGCACTGGTACTGTATGGTTAACCTTGTTCCTCCTGGTAAAGCAGGATAATAGTGGCAGCTGACAAGGGGTGGAAGCTGGATAGAGCGGCGGCAAACAGGTATGTCTATGTGCCGTTTTGTGGACGTTTTACTCCCCTCGCTCGTGCATACTGGGGGCGGAGAGCAGCAGCAGCAGCAGCTGAGGGGTGGAGAGAGCGCCAAACAGCAGCCAATAGTTGTTTGTTTTCCTCCTCGCCTCGTGCTGCTAAAGTATGAGGGGAGGAGAGCGGGCGGAGAGAGGGAGGGAGGAGAGCAGGACAGGACAAACTTCATAGCAGCAGTCAGCCTTTGCCAGCCCTCGCCGAGCAAGTAAGATTAAATATAGAATTGTATGTAGACACTCGTCATACAAGAGTGATAAGAGTCATACAGTGATACTGAATGAATTATTGAATAGAATACCGAGTGTCTATGTCTAGTAAAATGTAATGCAGTAGTGCACACAGAGGCAAGCTATGTGTAGTTGGTTGCCTTGCCACTGCCAGAAGTTCTCAGTCAGTGCACTGCATTGCATGTTATTTCTTTCTGTGTCACTCAAAATGGGGCAGTCACATAGAATACAACTTCCTAAAGTACAAGCTCTGTATTTTAAGTCATTTCTAAATAATTAAATATTAATGTTATTCATGTAAAACAGTACTTCATAATTCTAAAGAAAATATCCTTAGTCTGTATTGTGGTTTGAAAACTGTCACATGACATTTAAAAAAAGTATCGGTATTCGGTATCGGTGACTACTTGAAAAAAAGTAACCGTACTTGTAGTCGGACCTAAAAAAATGGTATCGGGACAACCCTAAATTAAACTTATGCGCAAGCTCCCGACGCGTTTCGACCCTTGAGTTGCTGTGGGTCATCTTCAGGGGGAAATGAGGTTGCGGACATAGGTTCTTTAACCACTTAAGGACCGCCTCCTGCAGATTTACGTCGGCAGAATGGCACGGCTGGGCACATCAACGTATATATACGTTGGTTTTAGTACCCAGCCGTGGGTCGCGGGCGCGCGCCCGCGACCCGGTCCGAAGCTCCGGGACCGCGGGATTCGCGGACCTGATCGCCGCTGCAGTGCGGCGATCCGTCCCTGGAGCGGAAGAACGGGGAGAGCCGTGTGTACACACGGCTTCCCCGTGCTTCTCTGTGGCCGGGAGCATCGATCGCGTCATCCCTGTAATAGGGGGACGCGATCGATGACGTCACACCTACAGCCACACCCCCTACAGTAGTAACACACACACATTAGGTACACATTCCCTACAGCGCCACCTGTGGTTAACTCCCAAACTGCAACTGTCATTTCCACAGTAAACAATGCAATTTAAATGCATTTTTTGCTGTGAAAATGACAATTGTCCCAAAAATGTGTTAAAAATTGTCCGAAAGTGTCCGCCATATTGTCGCAGTCACGAAAAAAAATCGCTGCTGATCGCCGCTATTAGTAGTAAAAAAAATAAAAATTAATAAAAATGCAATAAAACTATCCCTTATTTTGTAAATGCTATAAATTTTGCGAAAACCAACCGATAAACGCTTATTGCGATTTTTTTTACCAAACATATGTAGAAGAATACGTATCGGCCTAAACTGAGGAAAAATGTTTTTTTTATATATTTTTGGGGGATATTTATTATAGCAAAAAGTAAAAAATATTGCATTTTTTTTTAAATTGTCGCTCTATTTTTGTTTATAGCGCAAAAAATAAAAACCGCAGAGGTGATCAAATACCACCAAAAGAAAGCTCTATTTGTGGGAAAAAAAGGACGCAAATTTTGTTTGGGAGCCACGTCGCACGACCGCGCAATTGTCTGTTAAAGCGACGCAGTGCCGAATCGCAAAAACCCCTTGGGTCATTTGCCAGCGTATTGGTCCGGGTCTTAAGTGGTTAAGGAAATATAGGTACAGTGATGAAACCTGTTGCATTACAACAACAAAAACATAACTGTATGATATAAATATAAATTAAGTCCATTAGGCAGACAATAAATTATATAAAATGAAATACAGTGAGGAAAATAAGTATTTGAACACCCTGCTATTTTGCAAGTTCTCCCACTTGGAAATCATGGAGGGGTCTGAAATTGTCATCGTAGGTGCATGTCCACTGTGAGAGACATAATCCAAAAAAAAAATCCAGAAATCACAATTTATGAATTTTTAACTATTTATTTGTATGATACAGCTGCAAAGAAGTATTTGAACACCTGTCTATCAGCTAGAATTCTGACCCTCAAAGACCTGTTAGTCTGCCTTTAAAATGTCCACCTCCACTCCATTTATTATCCTAAATTAGATGCACCTGTTTGAGGTCATTAGCTGCATAAAGACACTGTCCACCCCATACAATCAGTAAGAATCCAACTACTAACATGGCCAAGACCAAAGAGCTGTCCAAAGACACTAGAGACAAAAATTGTACACCTCCACAAGGCTGGAAAGGGCTACAGGGAAATTGCCAAGCAGCTTGGTGAAAAAAGGTCCACTGTTGGAGCAATCATTAGAAAATGGAAGAAGCTAAACATGACTGTCAATCTCCCTCGGACTGGGGCTCCATGCAAAATCTCACCTCGTGGGGTCTCAATGATCCCAAGAAAGGTGAGAAATAAGCCCAGGACTACACGGGAGGAGCTGGTCAATGACCTGAAAAGAGCTGGGACCACCGTTTCCAAGGTTACTGTTGGTAATACACTAAGACGTCATGGTTTGAAATCATGCATGGCACGGAAGGTTCCCCTGCTTAAACTAGCACATGTCAAGGCCCGTCTTAAGTTTGCCAATGACCATTTGGATGATCCAGAGGAGTCATGGGAGAAAGTCATGTGGTCAGATGAGACCAAAATAGAACTTTTTGGTCATAATTCCACTAACCGTGTTTGGAGGAAGAAGAATGATGAGTACCATCCCAAGAACACCATCCCTACTGTGAAGCATGGGGGTGGTAGCATAATGCTTTGGGGGTGTCTTTCTGCACATGGGGCAGGGCGACTGCACTGTATTAAGGAGAGGATGACCGGGGCCATGTATTGCGTGATTTTGGGCAACAACCTCCCCTTCCCTCAGTTAGAGCTTTGAAGATGGGTCGAGGCTGGGTCTTCCAACATGACAATGACCCGAAGCACACAGCCAGGATAACCAAGGAGTGGCTCTGTAAGAAGCATATCAAGGTTCTTGCGTGGCCTAGTCAGTCTCCAGACCTAAACCTAATAGAGAATCTTTGGAGGGAGCTCAAACTCCGTGTTTCTCAGCGACAGCCCAGAAACCTGACTGATCTAGAGAAGGTCTGTGTGGAGGAGTGGGCCAAAATCCCTCCTCCAGTGTGTGCAAACCTATTGAAAAACTACAAGAAACGTTTGACCTCTGTAATTGCAAACAAAGGCTACTGTACCAAATATTAACATTGATTTTCTCAGGTGTTCAAATACTTATTTGCAGCTGTATCATACAAATAAATAGTTTAAAAAATCATACATTGTGATTTCTGGAATTTTTTTTTTTGATTATGTCTCTCACAGTGGACATGCACCTACGATGACAATTTCAGACCCCTCCATGATTTCCAAGTGGGAGAACTTGCAAAATAGCAGGGTATTCAAATACTTATTTTCTGCACTGTATGTATGTATATGTATGTGTGTGTGTATATGTATATATATGTATAATATAATATATATATATATATAATATATAATATATATATATATATGTATTGTGTGTGTGTGTGTGTGTGTGTGTGTGTGTGTGTGTGTGTGTGTATAATTACCAAGGTGAGCGTCATAACTTGGAAAGGGTGGTCAGCTACGAACATCCGCCGCCTGTAGCAGGCAACTAGGAAGGAGCACCCAAGATGGAGGAGAGGGAGGCCAGGATGGAACAAAAAGGGCCGAAAAAAGGGGGGAAGGTGGGCCGTCATGTCTCGGAAGTTGCAAAAGAGGGGGTACCCCGAGCGGGGACAAGGAGGAAGCTGAGGACGGGCGGAGGAAGCCAATGCTAGGCGAAGTGGGAAACGCCATAGGGCTCAGACACACCTCCCTGAAACAGATAATTAGAACAGGGTTACATGCCTAATGGTATGAAGAAGGGCAGTACAATAGACAAAGAAAGGGGAAAGATTGTGAAGGAAGGGCAATTAAGACATAGAAGTGTAAGAGTGAAGAAGAGAAGAAAAATAAATGAAAGAGGAGGATATGAAGAGTGAAGGATGGGCATTTTTTGGGCATTGTCATGCTGGAATACCCATCCACCACCAGTCTTCAATGCTCTAGCTGAGGGAAGGAGGTTCTCACCCTTCCTTTCTTGTGATCATTGGCCAGATTCTCCTGTGTAGTTCTGTGCTGATTCCTCGCCATTCTTTTTTTTTTTTGTTTCATCCATTTGTCAATAATTGCACCAGCTTTAGTCACCCTCACCAAGCTGCTTGGAGATGGTCTTGTATCCCATTCCAACCTTGTGTAGGTCTAAAATCTTGGCCTCGGTGGAGAGATTTGAATTCTGAATGCTTTTGTGGACAGGTGTTTTTTTTTTTTAATCTGTACTCCCATTTTCTACTCGGTGTATACTCCCTGTTTTTGTTTAGGCTCTGTTCACACCTAGCGTTTCTGGGCATTTTTCTGCTGTAATGCTGCGTACACACGACCGGTTTTAACCTCACTGGCAGTATGATTCTGTCTGGAATTGCGTACCAAAAGCGGTACAATTTTTTTGCTTGGAAATTTGGCGTTTTATACTGTAGGCCTGCAATTCTTAGGAATAACTCGCTTAAATCTGTCCAAATAAGAGTAGACATCCCAGGTATGATAACGTTTGAAAAACAAAATCATAAATTGTAATATAATAAATAACTATAAATAATTATAACAAATGATAATGTAATTATATTAAAAATTATTCAATCATTTAATCAAATCAAAAACACTGAAATGTGCTCAGTTGCAGAATTGTCGCTGCCATTACTTTTATTTTTTTATGACAAATTTCCCCACAAATCGCTATTGCTCAATTCTGTAAGTGATTATAATTTATTATCAATGTTTTCTAGCTGATCTAAAATCACTTTTGACATAAAGGGACACTTTTGGTTGCTATGGACAATCTACAGTTTGCAGGCAGAAAGAACAGTTTTTATTATATAAAAGTGCATGCAGAACACTAGGGACAAAGGGGAGGTGTATTATTTTACATACAGTACTGTTATCTATAAGATTACAGTATACTGTATGTAAAGTGTTTAGTTTTTTTAATTTGGCGCCGTTCTCCACCCCCATGCGTCGTAACGTCGCAGGCAACAGAGATCGGCGGGACACGGGGACACTGTGTGAATCGAGCGAGGACCCGCTCTCTCACACAGCGGGGATGCATTGCTGGATCCAGGGATAAGGTAAGTAACTGTCTGTGTATGCTGCGAGAAGGTAAGCCGCGCCGCTGCACATCTACCCCGAGTGTGACTCGGGGTTACCAATAATGGCATAGAAAAACCACCCCGAGTCACGCTCGGGAATACAGCTAAGGAGGTTAATGTCATAGAAAAAAACAATGTTTTTCTCTACGTGATTCTTGTTAAGCCTGCCTTGCATACACATGATTTCGTGTTGGTAAAAGTTTAGGAGACGATTCGCACTTTTCAGTCTTCGTGCTTTTCAGGGGTAGGGCCACCCTTTTTGGTGAATAAGTAGGGGTACCATGTACCCCATACTCATTCACATACTGAAGGTGGATCTGTGGGCCCCCTTGTTAAGGGGGGGGGGGCTTCCAGATTCTGATAAGCCCCTGCTTGCAGACTCCACAACCACTGGCTCTTTTCCCTATCAACATTCCCCAAAGCAACCCCCGTGTTGAGGACATGTGGCCTCGTATGCTTCAGTGGTGGTGGTGGTGGGGGGGGGGGGGGCGTGCATGCTTGTCCCCCAGCCACCCTCTTTCCTGGCCTGCCAGGCTGCATGCTCAGATAAGGGTTTGGTATGGATTTTGAGTGGGACCCAATGCTATATTTAATTTTTAATTTTGATGTTGCTCTCAAAATCATGTGAACCAAACCGGCTTTCTATGGAACCAGTTCACATACACTATTTTACCAGAAGTATTGGTACGCCTGCCCTTAAAAGCACATGAACTTTAATAGCATCCCAGTCTTGGTCCATAGGGTTCAATATTGAGTTGACCCACCCTTTGCAGTTATATAACGGCTTCAACACTTCTGGGAAGGATTAGGAGTATGTCTATGGGAATGTTTGTCCATTTTTCCAAGAAGGGCATTTGTGAGGTCAGGCACTGATGTGGACGAGAAGGCCTGGCTCGCAGTTTACACTGTAATTCATCCCAAAGGTGTTGAGGTCATCACTGCAGGCCAGTCAATTTCCTCAACCACAAATTCGCTCATCTGTCTTTATGATCCTTGATTTGTGCACTGGTCCAAGTTATTTGGTGGAGGGGCGAATTGTGGTGTTGGGCTTGGTCCCTTAGTTTCAGTGAAGGGTAGTTTAAGTCTCCATGCACACAGAAGCTAAAAAAAGCTATAAAAACGCCAGTAGCTTTGCAGGGAGCCTTTCAACTTTTTTTTGCGTTTTTGCAATAGCGTTTATTAGCGTTTTTCAGAGTAGCGTTTTAGTTCCTTTTTTTTTTTTTTGGGGCGGGGGCTGTTTTGCAGGGTATTTTCCGACGAAAAATTGCACTTTGAACGCAATTTTCAGGCGTTCAGAAAAAAGCCAATATTAACTCCAAAGCACATAGGCTAACATAGAGTTCAGTTTATGGGCTTTTTAAAAAAAATACCAAAACGCCAATAAACTGCAGTTTATCAGCTTCAGTGTGCAGCCTCAAGTGGATGTAAACCCAATTTAATGAAATTTGAGCTGGGCACATACAGTGTGTGTGTGTATATGTATGTGTGTGTGTGTGTGTGTATATATATATAAAAATTGTGACAGGAAGTCAGGTAAATCTGTGGGTGTTGTCACAGACGGGAGATACATTTCTGCCTTGTTTAGACAATTCACCAATTACTATCAGCTGTCGGCTGCAGAAATAGCCAGAAAGGTTTAAGGGGGCGTTTGGTTCACATGTAATGCGAATCTGATGTGATTTAAAACACATCCAATTCACCTAAGCCTAACTGTTGACTAAAACGATCAGTGATGTGGTGTAAGCACCAGAATTCTGGAGGTACCATCAACCTCAGTCATAGCTCAAGGAACCTCAATGTCTAGAGGAACCCTGGTTGAAAATGGCTGCTTTACATTTATAGTCCACTGTTACCGTTCAGAAACGCAGCCTGAAAGATGCTATACAGCCATCACTAGAGCCCATGCATGTAAACATAAGGTGGCTGCAGTGTATTAGCAATATTGAGAAGCAGCAGAGCGTCGACAAAAAAAGCTAAAACAAGTATTTTATTAAGAGTGATCATTTCTGGACCCAGTCCTTTCTCCTATATAGAAAGAGCCCCTACCCATGTTTTTGATGCAGTGATGGCATCAGTGGGTTTCTGTGCAATGAAACCAGATCATGGCTAGTGAGAGGGACCAGCAAGGTGCTGTACATGGCTCTCCCATCATGCTGCCTCAGTACTCCCCTCTCAAAAGTTCTGTCCTGTTGCAAACTGGGCACAGAGCCTCCCAATTGGTCCTCCATCAGATTACATCGACCCCCCCCCCAATTGCACAGCCGAAGTCCCCTCTGTATTACGGACCCCTATCTTTTGGCACTAGCAACTCGGCAGGGGGCATTAAGTTGCAGGTCTGGAGGAGCTCGACCTTTGTCTTCTCATAAAGTCTGGGGTGCAGCACTTCATGCTGCCTATTCTGCATTAGAATCATGCCTAGCCATGGTGTGGGCCATCACCAAAGCAAATATCCCATGCGTTATGACCCTACAGCGGCATTGGTGCTTATGATGCTGGCAATCGGCCCACCCTCACCATGGCATCTCAGACCAAACTGGGTCCTCTGTTTGAGGCAGCCTGGGGGAAGCCAGATGGCACTCTGGTTGAGAAACCTTCGGGCTGGATGATACTGGAAGATCCTCCAGTCAAAGTGAGGCGGGTTGTATCGGACTTGCTGCACGACTGTATGGCTGAGCAAGGCCATGTAAAGCTGAAGTTCAACTTGAAAATTGTCTTTCTTTAAAGCGGATGTCCGCTGAAAAAAAAATATTAAAAGCCAGCAGCTACAAATACTGCAGCTGCTGACTTTAAACATTAGGACACTTGCCTGTCCTGGAGTCCAGCGCCATCCGCAGCAGAGGACGGGCGATCGCTCATTACTCTGCTGCTCCCCCCGCCATCCACGGTGAGGGAACCAGGAATGCGCGACTGCCGATTGGCCGATTGGCTCCCGCTGTGTACTGGGAGCCGAGTGTTCCCAGTGACGGGAGGTGACGTCATGCCCGCTGTCTGCTCAAAACTGTGGCCGGAAGTGGGTGCAAATATCTTTAGACAGGTATCTGCACCCCCCTCCCCCCTGAAAGGTGTCAAATGTGACACCAGAGGGGGGGAGGGTTCTGATCAGCGTGAGTTCCACTTTAGGGTGGAGCTCCGCTTTAATATGACTTCAGTACTGTGCTTACAACTTGCTATATCGGATCTCGTGACCATCTATTTACTTTCACTTCGATTTTGGTTATTTTTTTTAATTTTATATTGCAATATTGGTTACATCACTTCATGTTGGCAACATTTTTGAAGGTGCTTTTTGCATTTTTTAATTCGATTAAAATGGACTCCTACTACTATATGCAATTCTACATTCCTTAATCCAAGTTTACGCCTATGAGTTCTAATGGGGGGAGGGGAGTGGTTTATTACTGTGCTATACCAACTTGTTGGCCACAGCTTTTTATTATGCTGGTCCCTGATAGAGAAGTGGAGGCTGCAGTGTCTAGGAGCCTAGTCCAGCAAAATCGGGCATAATTGGAAACAGGAGCCTTAACCCATAATGATCAAGGTCAAGGCCATCGCAATGTAGTAGGCGGGAAAGGATGTTTTAAACCAGAACTTTTGTGGTCAGGTAGGGAATTTGTATCTACAAATGTTTTTCCTATTGTTAAAGAGAAAAAATAACAACAAAAAACATTTACCAAAGTATGTGTGGCTGTCTGTCAGCCAAAGAGTTTAATCTGGTCCTTGGGAAAGAATGTAACTGCAGGCCTGAAAAGAGTCTTTCTGCTTGTTAAGACAATGGCACAAAGGTCAGGCTTGCAATGTGCACTACAGGGTAATTTGCAATTCAATATCCCAGTTCATTCTATGTCACAATTTAATGCATGCAAAACATTTTTAATTGACTGTGTAATTCATCCTGCAAATTGAAGTTCTGCTTGGGTGAAAAAAATCCAGGGGACTAGTTCATGATGGTTATGACTTTTGTACACATAAAACTTATGATTTTATAATGCTGTATTATCAATGGAAAGAATGTGCATTATTATATATGCATACTTCATGATTTTTATTTTTTTGTTCTTGAAGGTTTTATTAAGTCAAATGTTCATTTTGACGATTGTCACATGTTTTAACCACTTAAGACCTGGACCATTATGCAGGTTAATGACCTTTCCCCTTTTTGCGATTCCGTACTGCGTCGCTTTAACTGACAATTGCGCGGTTGTGCTACGTGACTCCCAAACAAAATTGGCGTCCTTTTTTTCCACAAATAGAGCTTTCTTTTGGTGGTATTTGATCACCTCTGTGTTTTTTTTTAATTTTTTGCACTATTTTTATATGCAAAGGGGAGGTGATCACCATCTCACTTAAATCAATCGTGTTGGCCTCATCCCTGAAATAATGAACAAAAATAGCTCCCCCTATGGTGGGACTTTGATAGGCCAAACATTGATATGTATATAAAAAATTGTTTTAATAAGAAATAGTACACATGATTACAAAAGAGATAAAACATGCATCGAACAAACAGTATGTATGGAACAAATATATGTGTACAAGACAGCACATATACCACAATGTATAGCAAACAAATGAATAAAACTCTCCTAGATTGATTCCCAAGTGCCCGACACGTATCTGGTATTAGACCGTTATCAGGGGTCATAGATGGGGAGCAGTATGATCGTGGTTCTTTTGTAGCACGATCCAAGCGATTTCAATAAGTAGTCTTTTGCAAATACAAGTTGTCTAAAAGAAAGTAGGGTTGCATCTGAGTGTCAATTCAGTCCAGAGATAGACATGGCAGGGGAAAGGGCTAAGAGGACCAAAAACCTTTTCTATGATCAGCATTAAGGCATGTCCTGCTCAGGTACAATTCCTTGAATCCCTCTTAGGATCAATAGACCTGCTGTCTCTCTCTGCGCAGTTTCCTTGTGTAGGCTGGCGTTTCACCTCTCGGTAAAGGTGCCTTTTTTTTTTCATGACTGCGACATTATGGCGGACACATCAGATACTTGACACATTTTTGGGACCATTGTCATTTTCACAGCGAAAGGTGCTATAAAAATGCATTACTGTGAAAATTACAGTGAAGGGGTTAACTACTAGGTGGCCTAAGGGTTTAAGTGTGCCTTAAGGGAGTGATTCTTACTGTAGGGGGGCGCGGCTGTAGGTGTGACGTCACTGATTGTCGTTCCCTATATCAGGAAACAGATGATTAGTGACACTGCCACACAGAACGGGGAAGGTGTGTTTACACACTGTTGGGACACCGGTGGCGATCGGGTCCCACGGGTGCGGTCACGGCGCTTTGGACCAGGTCGGGCGCCCCATGGCTGGGCTCTTAAAGGTGACGTACAGGTACGTGCCTGTGCCCAGCTGTGCCATTCTGCCGACGTATATCGGCGTTAGGCGGTCCTTAAGTGGTTAATACATGTTGGGTTCTTTTGTATCTATGCCAGGATGATGTCAGCATTTATGCATGTCACCTTGGTGCTAGGTCCCAGTACAAAAGAAGGGTATCTTGTTTCCAAAATGGTTATGTAGGACTGCAAACTGTCCTGGATACACAGCCAGTTAGTAGATTTTTAATGTCCACTTTGCTAAAAAACAAAACAAAAAATAAATAAACACTAGTATTGTACTGTTATCTTCACAATGTCTACATGCATGTGGTGAGCCTGGTTTCAATCGTTTTTCAACCGCTGCTATGATCATTCTTATGGTGCACAGAATCACCGGCTGAAAAGGATATCTGAATGATGACTGTAGCTGCAGGCATCATTCAGATATCCCCGCACAAAGTCAAGGATGTCATATGATGGCGTGCGGTAGGGAAGTGGTTTAAAAGGGTAACTTAACTTTATTGGGGGTAGAAAATTGTCAAGATATAGCATATACAATCATGACACAAGTCATATTGTAATTGAATGTTACTGTAAAGGTAATCTGCAGCACTGTAATTTTCTGGTAAATGCAATATTGTGCAGAATACCCCCCTCCCCCTCAACATTTCTTGCTTTGTTTTGGCTTACGGATTTTCCCAGAAGTCTGCAAGTCAGATTTTGAGCATCCCCTGCAACAAAAATGTCAGTTTTGGTGTAACTCTCAGCCCTGCAGATGCAGCAGCTGATAATTAAAAAAAACACTCCCATACTTATTCACTGTGCATATGGACACACAGCAATTTTTTCAAAACTACAAAAGATAGGAATCTGCAACAAAGTTTTGTTTACATCCTTGCAATGTACACAGATCACTCGGGGGGGGTGTTTTTTTTTTTTTTACTCCTTTACGCTATTGCACCCCGTTAACGTATAGCCCTATTTACTTTAACATCCTAAATAAGTATAGCTGGAGGTACAGTGCAGAAAATAAGTATTTGAACACCCTGCTATTTTGCAAGTTCTCCCACTTGGAAATCATGGAGGGGTCTGAAATTGTCATCGTAGGTGCATGTCCACTGTGAGAGACATAATAAAAATAAAAAAATCTAGAAATCACAATGTATGATTTTTTTAACTATTTATTTGTATGATACAGCTGCAAAGAAGTATTTGAACACCTGTCTATCAGCTAGAATTCTGACCCTCAAAGACCTGTTAGTTTGCCTTTAAAATGTCCACCTCCACTCCATTTATTATCCTAAATTAGATGCACCTGTTTGAGGTCATTAGCTGCATAAAGACACCTGTCCACCCCATACAATCAGTAAGAATCCAACTACTAACATGGCCAAGACCAAAGAGCTGTCCAAAGACACTAGAGACAAAATTGCACACCTCCACAAGGCTGGAAAGGGCTACGGGGAAATTGCCAAGCAGCTTGGTGAAAAAAGGTCCACTGTTGGAGCAATCATTAGAAAATGGAAGAAGCTAAACATGACTGTCAATCTCCCTCGGACTGGGGCTCCATGCAAAATCTCACCTCGTGGGGTCTCAATGATCCTAAGAAAGGTGAGAAATCAGCCCAGGACTACACGGGAGGAGCTGGTCAATGACCTGAAAAGAGCTGGGACCACCGTTTCCAAGGTTACTGTTGGTAATACACTAAGACGTCATGATTTGAAATCATGCATGGCACGGAAAGGTTCCCCTGCTTAAACCAGCACATGTCAAGGCCCGTCTTAAGTTTGCCAATGACCATTTGGATGATCCAGAGGAGTCATGGGAGAAAGTCATGTGGTCAGATGAGACCAAAATAGAACTTTTTGGTCATAATTCCACTAACCGTGTTTGGAGGAAGAAGAATGATGAGTACCATCCCAAGAACACCATCCCTACTGTGAAGCATGGGGGTGGTAGCATCATGCTTTGGGGGTGTTTTTCTGCACATGGGACAGGGCGACTGCACTGTATTAAGGAGAGGATGACCGGGGCCATGTATTGCGAGATTTTGGGCAACAACCTCCTTCCCTCAGTTAGAGCTTTGAAGATGGGTCGAGGCTGGGTCTTCCAACATGACAATGACCCGAAGCACACAGCCAGGATAACCAAGGAGTGGCTCTGTAAGAAGCAGATCAAGGTTCTGGCGTGGCCTAGCCAGTCTCCAGACCTAAACCCAATAGAGAATCTTTGGAGGGAGCTCAAACTCCGTGTTTCTCAGCGACAGCCCAGAAACCTGACTGATCTAGAGAAGATCTGTGTGGAGGAGTGGGCCAAAATCCCTCCTCCAGTGTGTGCAAACCTGGTGAAAAACTACAAGAAACGTTTGACCTCTGTAATTGCAAACAAAGGCTACTGTACCAAATATTAACATTGATTTTCTCAGGTGTTCAAATACTTATTTGCAGCTGTATCATACAAATAAATAGTTAAAAAAATCATACATTGTGATTTCTGGAATTTTTTTTTTTGATTATGTCTCTCACAGTGGACATGCACCTACAATGACAATTTCAGACCCCTCCATGATTTCCAAGTGGGAGAACTTGCAAAATAGCAGGGTGTTCAAATACTTATTTTCTGCACTGTATTTAGTATTCTAAATGGTTTGGTGGTTTTGGTTGGTTTTAATTTGTGATGTGTGTTTTTTTTTTTTTATAGATGACCTCAATGAAAATGTTACCATTTCAAGTCTGAACACAACGGCACCAAATCTCGCAACCCCTCAAGTTATAAAGGGTAATGTGGTACCCCACCCAGACCTTTGGGTATCTTTAACTTATTTTCTTCATTAAATGCTTACATTTTGATCTGCATTATGTGTACACTACATTTATGTTTGAAGTTGTAACTCTTTAGTGGTTGCTTGTTGTACCTACATTGTTAGGCCTCATGCAATCAGATGTCTACATGCTGAAAAGTCGTTTAGCATAAGATTTCTGGTGCTTTCTCACACCAAAGGAGTCACGAGTGCCTATAAAGGCAAATGACTGACCTTATGCTTGTACATACTGATAGTGTGCATCTGCGCTTACGTGCACATAAATTTCCCCTCGTGTTCAGGAAATTGGTTGTTTACACATGCGTGAGCAGTAGTGCACAGAAGCATGAAAGTTTTTACAAATGTAAGGCTGCAAACAGCCATTTACTTGTACAGGCGGCTGTATGCATCACCTGTGGCATCCGGAGCATGGTAAAGTTCTGGGGGCTTTACTCTAGAGTGCTTTTCAGGATGTAAACGACCATGTGCATGGGGCCTTACTGCTTTAATATTAAAAAAAAAATGCACCTGTAGCTAGAGACTTTTCTATTTCGGCCCTCAGACTTTAAATTTAAAGATTTTAATTCAAATGAGGCTCACTGTTCAGTTGATAACAACATTTTGACACTAAATACTTCATGCAATGTTTTATGCTCCATTCCCTGGGATAAAATGCAATTTCTACCAAGTATTTTAATTAGACTTAATACGAGTGGAAGGATGTGTGCCCCACTGTTGGTGTCGATGGAAAGAATGGTGTCTAATTTTTGATGTCAGCAGAAGGATTAATGCCTATCGGAGTAATAGTGCCCCAAGTGCTGGATAAAGGCAGGCAGAGGGCTACAGTATGGATGACTTCCTCAACTGCATGGACTGCTTGTTGCTCTATCCATGTTTACTGCAAAATTGGTAAACTCTACCATATTAAAGGGGTTGTAAAGGTTTGTCTTTTATTTTCTAAATAGGTTCCTTTAAGCTAGTGCATTGTTGGTTCACTTACCGTTTCCTTCGATTTCCCTTCTTTGTTTGAATTTTTCACTTCCTGTTTCTCCTCAGTAAGCCTTCCACCTTCATCCGAGCGGTGGAAAGTCCTTTAGAACAGCTTACTGAGGAGGAATAGGAAGTGAGAAATTCAGACAAAGAAAACTAAGAAACAAAACATTTAGAAGGGAAATTGAAGGAAAATGTAAGTGAACCAACAATGCACTAGCTTAAAGGAACCTATTTAGAAAATAAAAACCAAACCTTTACAACCCCTTTAACTGTCACTTTTACACACTCCAGTGAAGAATGTATCATGGTCCCCCTGCCAAAAACTTGAAGTCCTGGCAATGACCGATCTAATCCATGACTTACAATTTCAAGTCCTGAGCTACTAGCCAGGCCCTAAGTGTTACTCGCCATCAGTTGCCCCACCCCTAATCCTGCCCCTAAACACTCCCTCATAAATCTCATGAAATGACACTCGATATTTATTTTTGTAACTTAATTCTGCATAATACATTTAACCACTTTATCAATGCCCATCAGTGCAGCCTCACCAGTGCAGCGTGACCTGTGTCAATCAGTACAGCCACACCTGTGCAGAGGAAGAGGTGACCCAGTCGGATAATTAGAGAGCGAGAATTGCCCACTGTAATAGCTTTTATTTGAAATTCCCGGTGTTCTCGTCACCCTCTCGTCTGTGTCACCCTCGCACAGTCCTTCCTCCTAGCCCTCACTTTTGATCACGTCACACATCCCGCATTGGACCAGTGTTCTGTCTTTTTTAAAGACGCTGGGCCAGGAGGTGGGACTGTGAGATCCTGGAACATCCTGCAATTCAAATAACAGATGTTACAATGGGCAATCCCCTCTCCCTGATCTGGCTGGCTTGCCTCTTCCTCTCTCTCTCTCTCTCTCTCTCTCTCTCCTATTGCAGGGAGAACGGCACGGCTCCAATCAACCCCGCCTACCGGTGGCACTCGCCAGCAGTCATTTTCAAAATTTGAGGGCTGATCTAATGCCACTTTATACAGAATACTTTAATAATCCCAAAGGGAAAATAGTGTATATCTAAGATGCTGGTTCCTACATGTTCTCAGAACACCTGCTTATCAAGCTTATCTGCTTTCCAATTATACACAACCCTGATCACTCAAATGTATTTTACCTCTGTTCCAGCTCAACATTGCATTATATGAGGGATGTAAATCTCTGGTTGCATATCAAAGCCTTGCTTTGTATGGAAATGTTATACAAATCCTAATTTTAAAGGGATTGTGAAGGCAAGTTTTTTATCTTCCTGCATTCTATGCATTAAGATGAGATAAAAAGCCTTCTGTGTGCAGCAGCCCTCCTAATACTTACCTGTATTCCCTCTCTGTCCAGCGATGTCCACAAGTGTCTCAGCCGTCCCAGATTCTCCCTCCTGATTGGCTGAGATGCCACAGTGCCAACATTGCCTGCCGCTTCTGTGAATCAGCCAGCTAGCCAATCAGAAGAGAGGGGTGGGGGCTCCGTGTCTGAGTGCACACAGGGAGGTGTGACTCATCTTGGGTGCCCCCATAGCAAGCGGCTTGCTATGGGGGCATTGAACAGGAGGGAGGAGCACAGGAAAGGGACCCAAGAAGAGCAGGATCCAAGCTGCTCTGTGCAAAACCACTGCAACAGAGCAGGCAAGTATAAAATGTTTGTAATGGCTAATGTTTATAGGAAAAAATAAAAAAATTACTTTAAATTGTGTGGATGTAAGTAGCATTATTTTCTTGATTGCATTAGATGTTTTCTGAATATTGTTGCCAGGCGTTGGCCTTAAACTAAAAAAAAAAAAGATTGCATACTACCGTATTTGCCGATGTATAAGGCGAGAGAAAGAGACCACCGCTCCAGATGAGTGCACCTCGGTGGTGAGTGTGGAAAAATCCGATGGGTGCAGGCAATGCACGAAGCATAAATGGAAGAAAGAAGGTATCGACAGCCGCACTCCGATTAAATGTAAAAAACAATAAAAGCCTTTAATCCAGTAAAAAAACACTACACAAACAGAAAAGCAGCAAACGGTGGGATGATATAGCTATTGTTTTTTACATTTATCGAAGTGTGGCGGTCGATACCTTCTTGCATCCATTTATAAAGTATAAGGCGACCAGGCATATAAGATGACCCCCTAATTTTACAGTTGTTTTTTTAAGATTTTTTGCTTGCAACTGAAGCTACATACAGTCAGAGATGTATTTAGGTTTTGTGCTGCCCTAGGCCTGACTAAACTTGCGCACCCCCTAATTTAAATATGACCCACGCCTTCCTGTCAAAGCCACACCCCTGTCATATTCATGGGAAGAGGACAGAGGGATGCCCTGGGAGAAGGACAGAGGATTGCCATAGGTGGCGGACAGAGGGACGCCGTGGGAAGAGGACAGAGGGACGCCGTGGGAAGAGGACCGGCCGGCCGCCCCCCACAAAGTGCAGCCCTAGGCCTGGGCCTTGTCGGCCTAGGCCAGAATACATCCCTGCATACAGTATTACCCCACATCCAGCAGGCATCCGTTTTCATAAGGTTGTCTTCTACGCCAGCAAATACAGTACATTTCAGCTTTTAGTGTTCCTTTAACAGAAAATCGCTAATCACTTTATCTTGCTTGAAATCCCATTTGCAAATAACTTGGCCTTAAAATGTATATTATATCAGTGGCGGCCGGTGAAGGTTTAGGATCGCACTTTTCACAAGCCCCACCACTTATATAATCCCCCCCACCCCTTATATAATCCACCCACTCCATCCCATGTATTCCACTTGTTTTCACCCATAGTGTCAGGAGTATCCAGCTTGGCATCACAGGACAGTATATATCCCAGCCTCACAGATAAGTGTGAAAGCTCAGCATTGGATTAGGGGTGTATATAGCCCAGCATTACAGATGTGTGTGTGTGTTTGTGTGTGTGTGTGTGTGTATGTGTATATATATATATATATATATATATATATATATATATATATATATATATATATATATAGCACCTTCAATGCACGAGCTGCCACTGTATTCTTAAAAAAATAATAATAATGAAGAGATATTCTTTATCCTTGCTGAACAAGTGTTGTGGAAAAATCAGTAACCCTATCCGTAAAAGGAAGGATGTATTTAATTCCGACGTCTGAGTAGTGTAAACTGGAAACTTTTTTTTCCTCAGTGAACTCAATCCGAAAACAAATGCATTTGCATGGTGTGCACTTGCCAATAGGCTGTCTTTTTAAAAAGAGGACTTTAGCTGAGCCATTGTGTTTTGCAAATATGGCAACTTGCATATGTTTTTTTTATACTTTAAAGCTCAGAGCTGAGTGGACTAAAACCTAATAAGCCGGTGACAGTTTGACATTAAGCTGGTTCCCTTATACATAATGGGAGAATGAGGTGGTTTTCAAACTGAGCCAGCCATATGTTAAGCCACTTTTCCTTTTGGGAGTCTGCAGCATAATGGAAAGAAAAAATACCTGGTTGAAAATGTGTGGATGAAATGTTTAGGCTGTCTTAAATACTGCCGCATTAAAAGATAAAATATATGAAGTTATGCAGTAGGTGTGCTTTAACATTGACTAGATATGCACACAAGAGGACTGAAATTTTTTGACAAATGTCCCTTTAATGTTAAGGACAGAGTACTGTGGGCTAAAGAAATGTACCATGCAAAGTGTGGCATGGTGCCAGCATCTGCTTCCTTTTTGGATTTCAGCAATCCTATCACATCTCGGATTTGAAAAGGCAGTTGGTGCTGGTTCACGTTCCACTGCTAGGATCACAATTGTCTAAATTGTGTTTGACTACTTTTCCTGCTCTGCTCAATGCCCAAATGGTGAAAATCTCCACTTAAGGCCCCTAGCCCAACATATCTTATTGGTACAGACCGGTGGGGGTGTAGTGGGTAACCATTGGCGAATGTCTCCAGCTTGGGCCTTTCCTGGATAGGTCAGAATTGCCACGAATTTACGTTGTAGTATTCAGCATTGTTGCACATATGCTGAAATACATGCCTTAATGCCAAATTGTAGCTAAGATTAAACACAGAAAAATCAGCACAAGGGGCATACCTTGCAGTCAGTAGGGTGTGTCCCTTGTGCTGAACCCTTTTATAATTGCAATCCCAATGATATACAGCTTAGCCTTATTTAACCTGCAGTGACCTGGCTGATGCAAATTTTTTACCGTCACTACACACATGCAGGTAAAGTGTGTGACCTTTTCTGTGCACTAGAGGGGGAAAAAAACGTTTAAACAAGAGGCACAAATAAAAAATTCCATTAATGACCTAATAAATGGCATACAATGAAATTTCAGAACTTATAATACTGTTGGTGATGCTACTGAGTGTGTAAACTGTGCTGCACCTTTATTTACAAGGTAGCTTGAATGCTGTGACGACAAATGGATCCATGATCAAATATTCTAGCGACAAGAAGGCAAGGGTTCGTAGAGCTGCAACTTCTAGAACGGAGAGAATATGGCCCGGAGGAGTCATACCTTATGTCATCGGAGGAAACTTTACTGGTTAGATTTTTTATTTTTTTTTACTTCTAGCCCTTATGGTTTAATTGAATAAACGCCCAAAAAATTATAGGTGATTTATGGGACAAGAAGAAAATTGAAGGGACCTTACTGCACACCTAAAGTATTTTCCGCTTGCATTTTTGTTACCAAAAACATCTAAGGCTTTTCCGACTATTGCTATTTTATAAATCCAGCTAATCTTACAGAAGATGATGTGGTATATAGTGTTGCTCACGAATATTCGCATTGCGAATATTCGTAACGAATATTGCATATTCGAGTATTCGCGAATAAATCGAATATCGCGGTGAATATTCGATATTGCGAATATTCATATTTTTTCAAATTTATTTTTAAAACAGATCACATCCTAGTGATCTCCATCGACGTCTAAAAGCATTGCTGGTATGATTAGAGACCCTGGGCCGAGTAGCTGAGGCGATCCTTTTATGTTGCCGAATATTCGCAATGCGAATATTCGTATTACGAATATTCGCAAATACTTTCTCTGCCCTTCTGTGTTTTGTGTATAAAAAAAAAATTAGCTTTAGTTTAGTCATATAAGTTTGTGTAAGTAGAGTTAGTGTTTAGTGCATATTAGTTTAGTAATCCAGGAAATGATCTCCGTTTTCGCGCGTTGACGAGAATTTCGCAATCAATTTCGCATTAGCGAAATTTCGCTTTCGCAATATTGTTTTTTTGATAAAATATCACGAATATTTGATGTTAGCGAATATTTCACGAATATTCTTCTATATATTTGTGAAATATCGCGAAATCGAATATGGCGTATTCCGCTCAACACTAGTTTACTGCGTTGCGGTTTTTATTGGCATTTATACATTAACATAAAAGTTCATATTTGATCTGTTTGATCTTTATAGGCCCTCAAAGAGCAATCTTTAAACAAGCAATGAGGCACTGGGAAAGATATACCTGTGTAACATTTGTTGAAAGAACTGATGAAGAAAGTTACATCATATTCACTTACAGAACATGTGGGTAAGTATAAATGAGAATAAGTTGTGGTAAATCAATATTTTTTAATACAGAAATGCCCTGGCTACATAGTAGTAGATACCCGATTTATCACTTTTTTAGAACTTGTTTACATGGGGATGTTTTAACCACTTCCATACTGGGCATGTAAACCCCCTTCCTGACCAGGTGAAATTTCAGCTTGCGGCACTGCGTCGCTTTAACTGACAATTGCGCGGTCGTGCGATATGGCTCCCAAACAAAATTGGCGTCCTTTTTTCCCCACAAGTAGAGATTTCTTTTGGTGGTATTTGGTCACCTCTGCGATTTTTTATTTTTTGCGCTATAAACAAAAAAGGACGACAATTTTGAAAAAAAATACAATATTTTTTACTTGTTGCTATAAAAAATAGCCCAATTTAAAAAAAAAATTCAGTTTAGGGCGATACGTATTCTTCTACATATTTTTGGTTAAAAAATAAAATAAAAAAAAATCGCAATAAGCGTCTGGTTTGCGCAAAAGTTATAGCGCCTACAAAATAAGGGACAGAATTGTTATTTTTTATTTATTTTTTTTACTAGTAATTGCGGCGATCTGCGATTTTTATTGCGACTGCGACGTTATGGCGGACATATCGGACACTTTTGACACATTTTTGGCACCATTCACATTTATACTGCAATCAGTGCTATAAATATGCACTAATTACTGTATAAATGTGACTGGCAGGGAAGGGGTTAACACTAGGGGGTGAGGAAGGGGTTAATGTGTTTCCTGCATTGTGTTCTAACTGTAGGGGGAGGGGGGGGTGACCGATCTGTGTCCCTATGTACTAGGAACACAGATCGGTATGCTCTCTCTATGACAGGACGCTGTCATTGTGAGAGCAGGCAATGAGAGATGATCTCATATGTTTACATATGAGATCATCTCTCATTGGCCCATCAGATCGCACCGCAAACGGCCACTCTGATTGGCCGTTCGCGGTGATCTGTGATTGGCTGTGTCCGAGGGACACGGCCAGTACACTAGTTCCCCGCTGCGCGCTCTGGAGCGCGCGCTGGGAACGAGGAAAGGGGCTGCCGTGAAAACACGGCAGCCCGGAGATTTAGAGCCACCCTGCGGCCGTATATACTCGTACGGCCGTAGGGAAGTGGTTAAATGTGCAGGCAGGGGTCTGGCATAAAATCCTGACTTTTTCTTACAGCTGGGGAACTGCAGGTGGCATGTACAGCCACCCATAGAGGTGAATGGCTGGCGGTATTTGCTTTTACTTGTGTGAACCCTGAATCGTTTTTAAAAATCCAAAAAAGTGTGCAGCGCTAGAAAATCTCTCACTCTCCATATAAGGAAAAGTGAAAAAGGTTAATGTGTCGTAATAAAGTGAAGGTTCCATGCACAAACATTTTCATGTGTGCAACAACACTTCTGATGAAGTTGTGATTCAATCTCCATGCCCAAAGTTTGACCGCAAAACTATAAGGGCTTGTTTATATTTATACTTTCCTCAAATTATGGCATGGACACACTTTTTTTTTTTTTTTAAAGCTCTCTGAATGCTAATCAAAGCATCGGTCACTAAATAAAATGTTTACCTTGCAGTTCCGTTCACACATTGTGCGTTGCTTACATTTTTCACCCCATGTTGCTTTCTTGGTGCTTCAAAGCATCTCCAAAACCTCCATAGAAGTCTGACAATGCTCCCTTACAGCAATTAAAGCTTTTGAGGGGCTTTTATTCAGCTTTAGCTTTGTTTAGAAGGTCTTGCATGTAAGACTTAAAAATAGCGCCTGTTTATTCCAGTCAAAAAATATAACTAAAATGGCAAACAGTGGGGTAACAAAAGCTGACGCGTTTCACTTCGTCAACCGATCCTTAGTCATAGAAATTCTTGCACTGATTTTTTGAATCCCTTGCAGGTCATCTTTAAAAAAATCTGAATCTTGCTTAAATTTAGTTATGCCCCTGCCTACCTGCAAATATGTCAGTGATTTTTTTTTTAAATAGTTGTATAATTTTATTTAACTTTTTTACTTTAATAGTGTACTTTGATGACCTAAATATGATGCATCTATAAATGTGATATTGTGAATTTATAATTGTTTTTAAAATCTTTTAAGCTGCTGTTCATATGTAGGTCGTCGTGGAGGAGGTCCTCAGGCTATATCCATAGGAAAAAACTGTGATAAATTTGGCATAGTGGTCCATGAATTGGGTCATGTTGTTGGTTTTTGGCATGAACATACCCGGCCTGACCGAGATGAGCATGTGACAATTGTGAGAGAAAACATACAGCAAGGTATGAACATGGGGATCTGCTTTCTGTCATGCTTGAAATTCTTCTGCATACTCTTGTTTTGTTTTATTCTTTAAAGCTGAAGTTTTACTTTAAAAAAAATTGTAGAATTAAATCCCTCCTTTTTTTTGGAGGTGGGCAGATGTAAACTGACACAAGTTAATTTACATCTGCTTACCCACTTCTGCCTGAAAAAAATAGCTGATTGGAAAGCCCCTGTAAGAGTACTTTCATACTGGAGCTGGGGTGGGTTGGCAGTAAAGCGTTGCCAGTTTTAGCGGCGCTTTTAACCCTCCTGCTAGCGGCTGAAGAAAGGGTTAAATCGCCCGTGTGGACAGGGAGTTTTGTCACCGCTCCCAAACCGCCCCAAAGATGCTGCTTGCAGGACTTTTTTTTTCCCATCCCACAAAGCACTGGGGCTTTCACACAGGGGTGGCATGAGAGGCACCATTCTTGGCGCTAAAATGACTGAAAAGCCCCTTATTGTGAAAGGGGTCTAACAGGGGCCCAAGACTTTAAGCATCTTTTAGGTACCATCTTAAAAACTTTAATGATGGTACCCATTTTTTTTTAAACTTCAACACTCAAAGTCCCATTTCTAGAATGGTGGGCATGTAACATTAAGCAATTAGGGACGTGGTACCAGGGCCGATCCGCCCTATAGGCTCACTATGCAAGCCGCTTAGGGCCCCGCAAAGCTGCGGAGGGCCCCCAAATTACTAGAGGCCCCGTCTGGTAAGTAATTTTCAGCCCCTCACCCCGCTTCTTAACTCACTGGCTGCATGGGAGAAGAAGTAAGAAGTCAGCACCCCCCGCTTCTCACTTTAATGTAAGATGTAATTTCCGACAGCAGAGCACCCCCCCCCCCCTTTTTGCTTCTCAACTTTAATCTTTAATGTGACATGTCACTGTTGGTAGCGCCCCACCCCCCCGCTTCTCAAATTTAATGTGACATGTCATTTTAGGCAAGCCCCCGTTTCTCAACTTTTAATGTCACATGTCATTTTGCTTAAGGCCCCAGGGAGGTCAGGATCGGCACTGCATGGTACTGTTACTAACCAGTCCAATAAGATGGCGTAAAGTGGTTGTAAATCCTTACCTAATACCCAGTGAAGTGACCTGGCCTCAGGTGATGCACAAAGATGAAACAAATTCTTCTGCATAAGTTTATCTGTTAGCAGTGATTTGCCCTATACATTCTTTTAACACTCAGATATACAAAAGCTTTGAGAGATAGCAAAGGGACACCTCATCTCACTTGGGGACAGAGCTGAGGCTGTCCATCACAGACTGTGCTGGAGGTCTCTCCCATCACCATTTTTGTCAGGTTTTGTTAGCATTAGCATTATGCCTAGGCTGCTGCATTTTGGTTTAAAACTGAATTGGTTGTGTTGTAGTTGGCATGGACTTTCCATAGTTATCAATGACTAATATTCTGCAAGCGTGGAAAGGATTTTGGTATTACTAAACCACAAGATTCTTACCTATTCCATATTTAAAGCAGTATTAAACCCACAAATGTATTATATTGCAGCTTACCAGTCTTTTGATGTGGTGGCTGCATCTGTTTGATTGCTACGCCATTCAAAAGGCGCAGCACAACCAGCTGTAAGGCCACAAGTTGCCCCAGCTGGGTGCCCACAGTTGTAATGCCAGCACCAGCAGAAGTAAAGGAGAGAATACATTTTTAGGGAGACCACATCGCTGCATCCTGGGACAGGTGAGTGTGTGTCTGTGCTTTTTTTTTTTTTTTTTTTTATGAAGTCAGCAGCTACACATTTTTCTAGCTGCTGACTTTTAATAAACACAAATTTTACTGGAGCTCTGCTTTAATGGGGGCACAGACCACAATAAAAACTGACAAGTATTCTAATCTCTCTCCACTGTATCTAAAACCAAATAAAATATGCGTTTAGTGATACTTTAAGTTCTTTGGTTCCTTCATTTAAACTGATATAGTCTGCTGTAGAGCTTGTTCTTTTGAAAAACAGACTTGCTGGCTGGATGACCAGATGAAAATGGAACAAAACCCTAAAAAATAAAAAATTTAGCCATCACATCTAAGAACTGGTAAGATGCAATGTTTGCTTTTGGGTTTAATACTGCTTAAAAAAAAAAGAAAAAGGAAACCGCTCTCCATTAAAGTGCCTTGTATGAATTATTACCATGTCCAACACAGACTGTTTCACCTGATCTGTAAGCTCTAACATGTTTCACTCCATCTGGAGCTTACTCATAGTCTACAAATAAGTTCAAGAATGGAATGAAAGGCATTGGAGCCTCCAGGGTCACATGGAACAATCGGTGCCTTGGGTATTCAAAATTATACAAGAGTGGTTTTATTTTCGTTTGTTTAAATATCAAATTTATGATGTGATTGTTGGAAGCCTGTACCCAGGGCCAGAAAGGTGAGGGAGATGTGTGTCTGTAGCAAAACAATATACTTTGCAGAACATCAAGATGCTTATCAATTTGGAACTGTAAGCTTTGAATGGCATGTAGTCTTTTAAATCTTGCTCAGAATTGGTCCTACAAATTAAAAAGAAAAAGAAATGCTTTATTGCATTGCCTGATTTAAATGCATTGCATCGCTACCTCTTAATTTTTATAGGCATTCCCTGTAGAAAATGAAATATGAATTTAGTCCTTTTTGAGCTCCTTTTAGGTCTGAAGTTTTATTTTCAGTGTGATAATATGTTCAAAGCTTGTTGTCCTTGCAGGTCAGGAATACAACTTCCTTAAAATGGAGCCAGGAGAAGTGAACTCTTTGGGAGAGACATACGATTTTGATAGTATCATGCATTATGCCAGGAACACATTCTCAAGGTTGGAATCTAAGGTTATGTCTCTTAAGTTCTTCATAGTATTTCTTGTTTTGTAATTGTTACCATTAAATGTTTTATCAGTCGGGAAAGAGAATAACGGTACACACAGATATTGGCTCATTACTTGAGCAAGAATGAAGAAATGGGTAAATAGCACAACAGTAACTAAGATAATTATCACATGAGGGGTGATGCATATGTATAAACATAAGATGCATAACGGGTATTAAGTGGCAGAGGCTAAAGTCTAGTAGTCTACAACGTATAAAGTGTGCCTAAATTACATTAGGATTCTCTAAAAGTGTATGACACATGATAACCAAAGTGTGTTTGCATGGGAGCTCACTGTAGTGCAATGGTGAATACGGGAATGTTGGCTGCCCAAGAAGGAAAGCCTTAAAAGAAGGTAGTAGGGGGAAGGCCAAGAAAGGGAAGGGAAGAGAAGGGCAAGAGGAGGGAGTCCCAGGTACCTCTAGAGTGGAACTTAGTGAGGAATACCACTAAGCTGTGAGACAACAACGCCACCAATCGTGGAAGTAAGATTCATCAAAGTTGGGTGAAAGGAAATGTGCCACCCACGGGGTCAGAGGGATTCATATTTGGCTATGCTATCAGAGATGACTTCTTCAACTTTGGCATGGAGCATGGCTTGTGTGACCTTATTTTTTAACTGAAAGCACACAAAGGGTAAGGGTCTTCCATGATTTAGCAATAATTTGTTTGGCTGCTGTTGTGATCTGTAGATCATATAGACTGCACCAGATATGCAGGAAGGATCCTTGAGCTACACAGCCTCTAAAGCAATTAGAGGGGTAATGGGGGACATAGTTAGAGATCCTGGTGGGGAGCAAGTTACCAGCAGGTTAAGACTTTGTAATTAGTTTCAAGTTACCAGTAACGTTTCATGTGCTTTTGCATGGCACTGTGTTTGTTGATTTTTTTTTATTTTTTTTCCCCCAGTGTGAAATTGTAATATTCATGACAGAAATGATGGCATGAAAATTGTGAATAAAATGAAATCTATTCCTTCCATTTAAATCTTGGTGGTGTCAGCGGGGAATATTGATATTTTTAAAAGACTCTTGGACATGCATCTTAAAGAACACAACATATGGGGCTATGGGAAATGATTATCGACACTGACACACCTACATCTACACAGGTTGAACAGGATGGATTGTCTTAATTCAACCTTACCAACTATGTAACTTCTGGGGACAACCCAAAATGTGGATAGTCTTTCACTTTCAGTCATAACCATAAACGGGACAAATGGAGAGGGTGACTCGCACATTTTAATTGGTACAGCTGCTTGAGGGAGGATATGGGAGGATAATTCCTCACATTCAAAAGATTTTCTCCCACTTCCTGTTGTGCTGAGAGAACAGAAAGTGAAGAGAAATCTCCCCAAAGGGGCTTAGGCGATATAAAAAATAAAATAAAAAAATGGCTGGGGTTTTAACCTTGCCTACTCTATCCAAAACAAAGGGCCAGATTCACAGAACGATTACTCCTGTCTATCTCACGTTAGACTGGAGTACTTTCGAATTACGCGCGTTTTTTCACTACTCTGAAACCTCAAACCATGAAATTACGGCTGCGGGCTTCGATCCGACTGGTTTACGTGTTTGTACGCCTTCAGATCTACGCTGCAATAAAATTGCGGCCGCTGGGAGGAGTTCCCGTCGTTTTTCCGTGTCGGGGTATGCAAATGAGCTTTTGCCGACTATCCACGAAATTACGAACGTCTATCGCAATCTCTTACGGCATCTTTAGTCATATTTTTGCTGCGTAAAACGATACCAGCTTTTTGCTGGTCTAATATTAGACAGCCCATGTTAAGTATGGCCGTCGTTCCCGCGTCGAATATCAACGTTTTTCAACGTCTTTTTTTTATTTTTGACGTAAAACGTCCGGGAATAGGAATGTCCGTAAACGACGCTACTCAAACAACGAATGACGTATCGACGTTATTTTGCGCAATGCACGGCGGGAAATTTCTGAACGGAGCATGCGCAGTTCGATCGCCGCGGGGACGCGCCTAATTTAAATGCTTCACGCCCCCCTAATCGCGTATTTCGATTACGCAGCGAGAAATACACTACGCCGCTGTACCGTAAGGGACAAAATCTACCAGGATTCGTCGTACAGCCTGGTAAAATACGGCAGCGTAGTTTATCTCTGATACTCTGCGCCTATGTAATTGTATATGAATCTGGCCCAAAGTTTTCAGTTGGATATATTTTAATAAGTGGATTATATAAACATAATCACACAAAGATTGAAGTATTGATTTTTCCTTAGTATCTGTAATGGGTTTTCCTCAAAATTCTACAAACAATATTCCATAATGACCATGTGAACAAAGTTTGAAATTTTTGCATGTTTATTAAAAATAAAAATGAAACAAATCACATGCACAGAAGTATTCACAGCCTTTGCCATATTTGAGATCAGGTGCATCCTGTTTCCACTCATCATCCTTGAATTTTTTTTACAACTTGATTGGAGTCCACCTGTGGTAAATTCAGTTGACTGGACATGGTTTGGAAAGGCACACATGTCTGTATAAGGTCCCACAGTTAACAGTGCATGTCGGAGCACAAACCAAACCATTAAGTTAAAGTAACTGTAGACCTCCAAGATGGGAGGCACAGGTCTGGGGGAGGGTACAGAAACGTTTCTGCAGCATTGAAAGTCCCAATGAGCACAGTGGCCTCCATCAACCGTAAATGGAAAAAGTTTGGAGCCACCAGGACTTTTCCTAGCGTGGGTGGCCTGGCCAAACTAAGCAATCGGGGGAGAAGGCCCTTTAGCCAGGGAGTTGAACACGGTGGTCACTCTGACAGAGCTCCAGCATTTCTCTGTGGAGAAAGAAACATCCTTGCAGTGCTCCACTAATCGGGACTGTAGAGTGGCCAGGCAGAAGCAACTCCTCAGTATAAGGTACATGACAGCCCACCTGGAGTTTTGGCAAAAGGCATCTGAAGGACTCTCAGACCATAAAAAAACAAAATTCTCTGGTCTAATGAAACAAAGATTGAACGTGTTGGCCTGAATGGCAAGTCATGTCTGGAGGAAACCAGGCACCGCTCATCACCTGGCCAATACCATCCCTACAGTGATTGCTGAAGCACCTTTGACACCAAAGTATTGAGCAAAAGCTGTGAATACTTATGAACATGTGGTGATATTATTATTGTTAATAATAATAATAGTATTCTTATTTTTATATATATATATATATTGTATAAAAAAAATTGTAAATATGCAAATATTTCAAACAAACCTTTTTACATTGTTATAAGGGGTATTTGCAGAATTTTGAGGAAAATAATGAATTTAATAATTTTGGAATAAAGTAACAAAATGTGGAAAAAGTGCCGTGAATACTCTCCGGATGCACAGTATAAAATGCTGTTAGTGATCTTTTAGTGCCATGCTTCTCTGGACATTTTTTCCCAGGAGTTATGCTTTCAGCCAACTTATCGTGGGAATGGGGGAAATACACACCTATTTTTGTTTTCTTGGGTAAATATTTTATAGAGGAAATGCTTTCTGGCCTATACATTTGATGAAGCAGCTGTGTTGGTAATTGTAATATAGCTCAGGCTTACCTAATACTGGGGTTGATTGTTAAGTGATTACATATATAGAAGAGGAAACTGTAAACTGATCTCAATGGGCAGCTGTAGGCAGGCTGAACATAATTCAGAAACTGACTGCAAAAGCACAATTCGCTTGGTTACGTGCCATATTTTTTCTATCTATCAAATTCAACAAAACTGCTTAATTTGACATAGGGGACCTATCCTGTAAAAGGGTTTACTAGGAATGCTGCATAAAGCTGCATGGTAAATTAACCAATTCAGTTGTTCCTATGACCCTTGAATGTAGTCAATTCATAATTGTAGCTGGCATTGAGCTGATCTGTTTAACAAGAGTACACGAAAGTAGATCCATCACAGTGCAAAGTTTTTTTTATTATTATTCTTTTTTTTTTTTTTGTCTTCTGCGTTCTGCTACCTAGTTAATTTTATAAAATGTTACTTATCCTAATTGTGTAATATAAAAACGACATGATCTTATATTTGTAGCTAGAGGTTTGTTGGCTAATACAAGCTTTATTTTATTCTAAAATTCTAGCCTATGACTGAGGTTTGCTTTCATTTTTATGCTGTTGGAATGGGCATGGCTTTTATTACTCCCTGTGATGTTCTCACCAAGCTTGTAACATTTTTGTAGGGGCAGCTTTTTGGAGGAATTGGCAAAATGTTCTACATAATTTCCTACTGATCCCCAGAACTACATCTCCCAGGAGCCCTTTCCTTACACACTTGCTTTGCAAGGAAAATTGCATATTACAAGTACATTTCCCCAGAGCTTGGTAAATGTGGTGCAAAGAATACCCAATTGCATGCAAGAGAAGAGAACACAATTTTGCTTGCACATGTTTGGATGATGGAAGTCAGCAGAGCATCACCTCATTCACTAAACTCTGGGGGGGAAATGCACTTCCATAGTGCAGCATCCCCAAAGCGAATGGCCTACTTATTTAGTAAATTCACCCCATTGCATTGGTAGACTCTGGGAGTAAAGGCAACAGCGTTGTTTAGTAGAAAATTAATTTAATATATGCATTCATAAACTGAAGCACTCTCCATCATGCATTACTTATTTACATTGCCTAAAGAAACATTACAGAGGAACTTTGTCTCTTCAAATTAATTTGCCTGTGTGTGTGCAGGACTTGGACGCTAAACAAGCTGTAGAGCAGAATATTTTTGTGGAAAACTCCACCCCAAGCAGACTTTTGGTTAGGGAGCATCCGCTAGGATTGTGAAGGAGCCTACGAAAATTCAAACCTACCCTGATATGACCATAAATTGCTGGATCAGGTGAAGGCTGTCTGTAGACACCTTTTTGCATTTCCAAGTTGCTGCCAAGGATAAATTGGTACCGTAACTGGAAGTTGCTGAAATGAAGAATTGTAATTCTACTAGAGAAGAATGTAGACTATAATTGCTGTAGGCAAAAACATTATTTTGGAAACTTGAGCGCTTTGTTTCTTGCAACTATGGATTTGTTTTAGAAACGGTGGGTGAAGAATGCAAATGTTCACATACAGTAAGGCCTCATGTACACTGTGCAGAGCTAAACACTCCTGACCCCCATGCATTTTAATACGCGTTTATAGGTGTCAATCAGGGTTTTTTTTTCTGCCAAAATGCTGCCGCTCTTGAATGCGTTGGCAGTGTTTTTTACTTTTTTTCCCCTGCCTCCAAACGTCTCTGCCTCGAAGCTCCTCTAAACACTTATGTGTGCATGAAGACATCGGTTAACATGCACGGGCAATTGGATGTCTGCCTCTAACTGCAATGTTTTAACATCCAGTGTGCATGAGGAATAAAATTAAAAAGTGAATGAAAGATGGTAAATAACCTAACTCCAAATAACTATTGCAACAGTCCAGCACAAAAAGAGAATAATGCAAGAGGCGGCATATGTTCTGGAGCAGCTTAGCCAATGGATCTGCAGACAAATAAGCACATTGATGTTTTTATAAACTGAAAAAACTTGAATAAATCAAATCTTTGTTCAGATGAAGTCATCTAGCAAGCGTTGCAGCTTTTAGGACCCCATCTTCTGGTAGACTTCAAAGACTCACAGCGTAATGCTTCATATCCAGTTTTGTCTACGACTTTAGGACTTAGCAGTTTATCACCCAGCAAATAAAGTGCTTCTAGGAATTAAAGATATTAATCTTCCCATCAGCTGAAAAGAGCCATTGGAGATAAAAGGATCATCTCTAGGAATGACAAGTGTGTCATTGTGATCCATGAAAAGAAGCATTGTCAGGGAACTGACTTTATTTGGAAGAATAAAATGGCAAGAGAATGCATGCTAGAGACAAAAATAAATTTCCTTCAATAGGTATTGTAAGCTGCTCTGTTGTAGTTGCTTTGCTCTGCTTAAATTATAAAAGTTCTTACTTTTCCCTTAGTCTTATTGTCTAGCCTTATATGCCAAATTATGTAACTTGAGGTGTCATGATTAAACTTTGTGGTAAATCCATTAAATTATCTTGCTCTAAAGCCCCAAAAAGCAATGATGTTTCATGTCCATCTTATGAACCTCACACCTGCATGTTGACCAGTTTTATTAAAGGAAAATAATTGTATCTGGACCACAGCTTCATGGCAGACTCATGTGGTCCCCTTCAATTGTTCTGATTTGTTGCTTAGTTCACTTGGAATTGCTGTGGTTACCTTGCAACTGCATTGGTTAACTATAAAGTAGTTACCAGACTAAGAAATGGACAGGGAGAAACTCACCATCTCAGAATCGAAGATGACAATATTATAAGAGTAATGGCTTTACAATAGTTAGGACGTTCGTTTTCAGTGGTTTATACATTTCATGAGCAAATATACAAAACAATATATATTTTCATTTAAACGGGTTTGGTATCTTGGTTACATCTAGTTGCTATTCCCCTTTTTTTTATTTTATTTTTTATTTTCTTAAGGCTCAAATGTGAAGGATGCATGCTTCAGCAACAAATAATTTTGCGGCTTTATTTAAAGTTTGCTTTTGTATCAAATTAATTGTTTATGAAATCAAGTTGTTGACAAGTATCTAGAAATAAGGTCAATGAAGTGTGTGGTGTGTGTTTTTTTATTTTTAGGATTAGCGGTGTCTGGTCCTCAAATTTTCATTGCTCTTTCATGGCTTAGTTGGCCAAACGCCAGGATTATGGCGGCTTAGTTGGCCAAACGCCAGGATTATGGCAGCTCATTTGCCAGGAGCCCTAATGTTGAATAATTTGTTCATTGAACACAACTATTCACTTTTAAGTGTTCACTATACAGTGTATCACACAACCTCTGTGTTTAGCTCATCCTTCCTTTTCATAGTGGTGAGCAGAGTAGAATCTGGAAAATATTATATTCTCCATTACTGGAAGTTCGGCCAATGGTAACAAATCTGCTTTTCTGTGAGAAGGCATATTCAGCAAATACTGACCTCTTAAACCTAGTTACACCACTCTTACCTACAGGTAAGCCTATATCTCCTAAACCTGTGCGGTTTAGGAGATTTTTACTATATATGCCTGCCCACTGAAAGGGCACGATCCTGCCATTTCTAAAGGGCCTGTGCTGTGATTGGCGGCTTCCGCAACTCCGGCCAGTTAGGCCCTGTACACACGATCAGACATGTCTGAAACTGGTCTGCAGACCAATTTAATCAGACCAGTTTGATAGTGTGTACGGCCAATCAGACCGTTGTCCGTCAGACCAAAGTTTTAAAACATGCTTTAAAACCTGTCTGATGGAACCTGTTCGTCGGACAGATTCGATGGTTAGTACACAAAAGCATCGGACCAAAAACCTGCGCATGCTCAGAATCAAGTCGACGCATGCTTGGAAGCATTGAACTTCGTTTTTTCATCACGTCCTTGTGTTCTACGTCACCGCGTTCTGGTCTGATCGGATTTTGGTCCGATAGTGTGTATGCACATCAGACCATCAGACAAGTTCAGAGTTGTCTGATGAAAACGGTCCGTCAGACAAGTCTCATCAGACATGTCTGATCGTGTGTACAAGGCCCGAGGCCGCGTACACACGATCAAATTTATCTGCGGACGGACCGTTTCAGCAGACAAATTCGATCGTGTGTACGGGCGGACAGACAGGTTTTTCCAGCAGACAAATTTTAAAGCATGCTTTAAAATCTGTCTGCTGGGAACCCGTCCGTCCGACATGTCTGCTGGTTAGTACACTAACCAGCGGACATATCTGCCCGCACATGCGTAGAATGGATTAGTCGCATGCATGGAAGTTTTTTACTTCCTGGTGCGGTGACGTGGCGGCATCAACGTCACCGCCACGTCACCTCGCTGTCTGCCGGCGGGGATTTTGGTTTGATTGTGTGTACACGATCAAACAATATATCTCAGCAGACAAATCCGATCAAATCGGTCTGTCAGACCAATTTGATCGGATTTATTTAGTCGTGTGTACGCAGCCTGAGAGGAAGGAAGAGGGGGTGAAGACCGTATCTTTGCAATTCAGGAATATCGTATTATTCTATTCCATAAATCTTACTGGTAAATACATTTTAGCCGTCAACAGTTGCTATAAAGCTTTTCTACTTTTGGTTTACAGGAAAAAAAATTGTAAAGACCATTTCTCTGTTGCACTATTTCCATTAATTGACTAACATTTCTGTTTCACCCAACCGTCCTAGCACATCTGTTTTCAGGATAGTGGAAGGTTTTTTTTTCCCCCCGTTTTTGATAAAAATTTCCAAGCCTTGAAAAATCAAGATGGGAATATTAACAATCCAATTTGATCTTGAGATTTTGTTGGTGTATGAGAAATTCACACAGAAGGCAAATAAAGCAAATGTCCACGACCATGCAAAATATATTGTAGGAGCATAGCGGTAAAGTAACCAGCGTTGTTCTTTTTTTTAACATGCCTTTTTTTTTTTTTTTTTTTCTAAACAGGAGTGTATATTTTGATACAATACTTCCCCGGAAAATTAATAACCATATTCGACCAACTATTGGGCAGCGCATTCGCCTCAGCCAAGGAGATATTGCTCAGGCAAAGAAGCTGTATAAGTGTCCAGGTACTTTTTTTTTTTTTTTTTTTTTATCCGGGGACAGATTTCTATAAAAATTAACTGGTTTGGATCTAGGATAGTAAAGTTTTAATGGACAGGAGTTTATCCTTTTTTTTTTTTTTATCACAATCAAAGTTTATTGAAATAGCAAAATAAAGAAATAAACATTGCACATCGCAGTGTGCAAATAAGATTGTAACAAGTAATCTATAGAACACTCATACAAATAAACTATAAAGGTATTGCGGAGATATCAACTTGTAAGTAATTACAAACTGGTCAGGAGCCCGTTCTCCTGATCAGGAATAGCTTGTCAGATCTGTAAGGTATAGCATCGGGAATCTTTGAGGAACCAAGAAAGGAAAAAAGGGGGGAAAGGTAAGGAATAAGGGGTTGGGGGAAAAAAAAAAGGGGGGGGGGGAAGAAGGCACCATAAGCAGAGGGTTTATACAACATGAAGCAATACTCCTATTCAAGTATGGTTCAGTCAGGAGACCTGTATACATATTTGTCCTTGTACAATTTACAAGCAAGATAATACAACGTGCGGTATCAGGCAAGCCATACCATAGGGTACACTCGTCCTAACCTGTAAGAATTTGTGGTTAGATTCAAGCCATTAATCTCTGATAATCATTGGAATATTTGAAGATAACCCATGGTTGCCAGGTGTCATTGAAGGTCAGCGAGCTTTCTCTTTTCATAGCCACTAGTTCGTCCATTTTGTAAATATATTGTACTCTGTCTAACCATTCTTTAACTGAAGGGCATTTAGTCATCTTCCAATATAGGGGGATTAATGTTTTCGCAGCTGTCAGTTAGTGCCTAGTGATTGAGTTTTTGTAGTCTCTGGTTGACATATCATTGACATGCAGTAGGCAAGCAGCTGCATCTAGAGTGATACATGTATCTGTAATGAATTTTGTCCAATGCTTAATTTGGGACCAATAATCACGTATCAGGGGACATGACCACCATATATGCGTAAGGGATCCGATTTTCTTTTTTACAACGCCAGCAAGTATCGGATGCGGCAGGCATCCACCTCATAGTTTTTAAGGGGGTAATATACCATCGGGTAAGAATCTTGTAGGATATTTCCTGAAATCTAGAGCTGAGGGAACATTTATGCGCAAATATGTTGGCTCTTTTCCATTGTTTGTCAGACAGTGACACATTAAGTTCACTTTCCCATTGGACTTTGAGTCTATTCTGTGAAAGGACCGGGGGTTGGCACAACCATGAGTAAACCATCGCAGTAGTTTTAAGGATCGGAGTGCCTTTTAGGCAAATTCTCTCAAGTTGTGTAGGTGTCTTACAGTATGCCTTTTATGTTTACCATTAATTAGGAAATTTTGAGTCTGAAGATAAAACCAGAAGCCGGGGAAAGCCTCCCCCAATTCCGATTTTAACGTGTTAAAAGTTTTTATCCTGTTGCCCGATAGACAATGAGTGGCGAGGAGTTTTTGCGTGGGTAGTGAGGATTCTGGGAGTCTAACACCCAGGCCCGGTGGAAAGTCCGGATTATCTGTGATAGGAGTCAAAGGGCCTGGTATGGATTCTAAACTGTGGGTCGGGGCAACGCTATGCCATACCGCCATAGTGGCGGCCACCAAAGGGTGAGGGATTCTACCCGTCAATTTTGATGTAGTGGACCAAGGATGAAAGGAAATATGATTAGCGTGTTGGTCTGTCTCAAGTTGTACCCAGTCCTTAGATGATTTGTGGCAGTGCCAGTCTATGAGTCTGGTGATGTGGGTGGCAATGTAATACTTCCTAAAATCCAGGAGGCCGATACCTCCTTTATGTTTAGGGAGAGTAAGCTGTGAGAAATTAATTCTCGCCTTCTTCCCAGCCCATAGAAATTTCAATTGTGCACCACGTAGTTTGGAGAAGAAGGTAGTATGTAATTTGATTGGCAGGGCATTAAAGTAGTACAGCAGTCTTGGTAACACAGTCATTTTAAGTATGGACGCCCTACCAAACCACAAGAAGGTTTTTGGGGTCCATCTATGCAAGTCGTTGGTAATGGATTGTAGGAGGGGCTTAAAGTTAGCATCATATATAGCAGGGGTGTCAAACTGGCGGCCCTCCAGCTGTTCCGAAACTACAAGTCCCATCATGCCTCTGCCTGCGGGAGTCATGTTTGTAACTGTTAGCCTTGCAATGCCTCATGGGACTTGTAGTTTTGCAACAGCTGGAGGGCCACCAGTTTGACACCCCTGATATATAGCATCTATAGTCGGGGTCAACTTTATCCCTAAGTATTTGAGGCTTTTTTGCTCCCATTGAAAAATATGGTTACTCTTCAGGGATTCATAAACATTGGTCTTGAGGGATACATTAATTGCTTCTGACTTACTCTGGTTAATCTTGAAGTTGGAGAGAAACCCGAAAGAGGTGAAGATTTTTACTAGGTTGGGTATAGATATATGGGGGTTGGAGACAAAAAAGAGAAGATCATCCGCATATGCGGCTACTTTAAATTCTTTACCTAGATAGAACCTTGAAACCTACAATGTCTGGGGAATTGTTAATTGTTCTGATGAGGGGTTCTAAAGAGAGGATAAACAATAATGGGGACAACGGGCACGCTTGACGGGTCCCGTTTGTAATCTCTATCGGGTCCGAGAGGGTGTCGTTAACCTTAATCAAGGCCCTTGGGTTGTTGTAAAGGGCGCCTATCCAATTTAGCATATGATCACCCAGTCCTATGTGTGAGCATGTAGCCCTCATGAAGTCCTAAGAGACCCTGTCGAAGGCCTTCTCTGCGTCAGTCGACAAGAGAAGGCCTTCGATCCCCGTCTGCTTAGCATGGTGGATCAAGTTCAAAGCCTTGGAAATATTGTCCCTTGCCTCGCGCCCGGGCATAAACCCCACCTGTTCTGGACCGATCACTCGTGCAAGTAGTGGTTTGAGTCTGTTCGCGAGAATCTTGGCAAGGAGTTTGACGTCAATGTTTATTAATGAAATTGGCCTGTAATTGGCGCATTCAGTGGTATCTTTTTCCGCCTTGGGGATTACCGTGATGTGTGCTGTAAGTAAGGAGCTGGAGTTGTGTTTATTTTTAGCCAGATAGTTCAGAGCATTTAATAAGGGGGAGGAAAGTATATGTAGGAAAGTTTTGTAGTATTGTGCAGTAAACCCGTCAGGGCCTGGGCTTTTGCTCGCCTTAAGCGACTTTACCGCATCTTGTAGTTCTGTTAGTGTGATGGGGTTTTCTAAAAGTCTAATATCGTCAACTTGAATAGAGGGGAGTTTACTCTCTCGTAAGAATTCTTGTATACTGTCTAGTCTGGGGGATGAGATGTGAGCTGGTTTGTGTTGCGGGGGTAGGTTGTACAATTTTGAATAAAAGTCATGGAATAGTTTTGCAATATGTTGCAAATCATATTCAAGACCACCCTGTCTGTTCCTAATAGCATGTATACGATTAGAGGTTGACGCATCTTTGAGAGCCCTGGCTAAAAATCGGCCACTCTTGTCGCCATGTTCGTAAAAAATATTCTTCTTGAAAAAGAGAGATTTTTGTGTTTGTAAGTTGAGCAATTGTGTCAGGGCCTTTCTTTTTTCAATAAGCTCTTTCTCAACCAAGGATGATAGGGTTTTCTTATGTTGTTGTTCTAAATGAGCTATTGTGTTAGAAAGTGACCCCATACATCAGATGAATATAAAGCAAACGTTCCTTAGGTATTGTCCAAGAGCTGTGGTAGGGCGCTGTTCGATCCTTACTGTCTTCCCCCGCCCTATCCCCTATGACCACTTCTTCCAGACCCCTTCCCAGGCGTGCTCCCTTCCTATTGACCATCATCCCACTGATCTCATAATGTACCTGTTCTCTGCCCCACCTTAGCTACCGATCTTTACATACCGAGATACTCGCTCCCAATCCCCCTCAATACCCCTAATCACCAGTTGCCCCCCCCCCCCACAGTTGCTTTACCCACTCAGAAAACAAGATGAATCTCCTAGCTCCTCGACTCTACCCTCGACACTAAATTGACAACCCTCTTCGACACGTATGTTATTTTCCCTCTCAAACCCTGATTGCTTCTACCTTCATCGTACTTCAATAGGTTCTGTTGCACAGTGTTTAAACCTATCGATGAGGGATTTTGGTATAATATTCCCTCTTAGAAACTTAAACTGTCATGCCCGATTATCGACCTTGTATTGTTTCAGTTAACTGTTATTACTGTACTGCGGCTGCGCCCGCACTACTGCACCCAAGCACCTGTTTGCTTACTGTCAATGCTTTATCTTATGTTACTGTAATGTATTTTTTGTACGTTAATAAAAACTTTTGAAACAAAAAGAAAGTGACCCCAGCTCCCTTTCTCTTTCCTTTTTCCTGGTGGCTCCCCATTTGATCAGATCTCCTCTAATTACTGTCTTGTGTGTTTCCCAATTATTTAAAGGGTTCGTGTCTGAGTCCTTATTGTCAGAGAAATAAGTTCCGATAGAATCGAAGATACTGTCGTGGATTGTCTGATCTGTCAGAAGGGCTGCATTCAGTCTCCAGTTAAAACTCCTGCGTTTGGGCAGTCCAAATTTCAGAGTTAATGAGACCGGGGCGTGATCGGATATCGAGATTATACCAACTTCGGCTCTAACTAATTTAGGTAGGTCTCGTTGGGTAATATAGATCAGGTCTATCCGTGAGTATCTCTTGTGAGGTGCCGAGTAGAAGGAGAAATCTTTCTCTACAGGATGGGTGGACCTCCAAGTGTCTACAAGTGACAGTGAGTGGAGAAGGGATTTTATTTTTTTCAAGAGTTTGAAAGTGACATGTGAGTGGCCAGTAGAAGTATCTTGTAGGGGTGATAAAGGGACATTAAAGTCGCCCCCCCCAAGAGTATGCATCCCTCTGCGAACCATTTAAGTTCGTCTACAATCTTCCGGCAAAAAGTGACATGACTTCTGTTAGGAAAATAAACATTTGCAAGAGTTTATAGGATTACCCTCCCAGGTGCCTTTAAGAAAGATATATCTACCTTCTGTATCCGGCAAACATTGTTTAAGGACAAACGGGGCATTCTTGTTTATGAGTATTGACACTCCTTTCGTCTTGGCCAAAGGGTTTGTGGCGTGGTGAGCTACTGTGTAAATATTATCAGTTATTTTAGGTATACTCTGACCTTTGAAATGCGTTTCTTGTAGGAAGACCAGTAGTGGACTTGTCTTCTTAAGTTCCTTCAGGAGTTTAGAATGTTTTTCGGGTATATTAAGCCCATTTACATTGTGCGACACTAGTGTTGGTGCTTTGCCTAAAAAAGAGTAAGCCATCTGTAGCCTTATGGAATGGGTACTGGCAGGGAAATAAAAAAATAAATTAAATAAATAAAAAAAGGGGGGGGGGGGCGGGTGATGGGAGAAAGTGAAGAGGGGGTGGGGGGGAGATAAAGGCAGGTGTATGAGCTGTCTGAGTGAGTTAGGAGGTACCTACTCACCCTTCACTTGAGTCCAGTCCCAACGTGTATTCTCAGGACGTGGGACCAATAGACACCCCTGTTATACACAAGGCGTGTCAAGTGTGACTCTGGTGTAGGCGCGGGAAGCCTCTTTGTGGATGGTAGAATATGTACTATCTTATGAATGTATTTAGAATCAGTGTATCAGTATAAGGTCCGGTTGGGAACAGTGTTTTATAGCCAATAGATGTATAAGTCTTAGCCAATCTCCAGTGGAGAGGGAGAGGTTAAAGGGTAAGCTAATGACCTAGTCAGCGTGTCCCCAGGAGTATCTCTGTGCAACCACAGTTCAAATCTAACACACAGAATATATGGAGCCAAGGTAGCAGCAATGGAGCCAAACCTATTCAGTCGAATCTTCGGTATGCAGTGTTAATAGTGGTATACCGTCTGACAGATATCATAAGTTCGGCCGTCAAAAGAGGGCTGTAAGTGCGTAAAGATTGTTCACACTATGTGGGGCTATACCCCTCAGTCAGGAAGCAGCCCAGCGATAGTGGCGAACCTACTATAATATAATACGAGAGAGAAAAAAAAAAAAAAAAAGGAGCATGTCACTCTCGTCGAGGAGCGAGTGCTGCAACCCGATAACAGTCATACGACTAACTGAAGAAATCCTAAACGCACTCACACAAGCGCAAAGAGTTGTCTCCATGCTACCACCTCCCTCCCGGTGACAATGGAATCACAGTAATGCAGTAATCATTTACCCAACACCCACGAGCAAATATGATGCTCGAATAATGTCACTAAGAGCTCTCAGGTGGGGATTGGGTAAAGGAGAAACAAACAGAGCCTAGGGTTATAATTGCAGTTAGTGCCCATTTTAGGTCATTAGAAGAACCCTAGTCAGTGCATGTGCAAGAAGCTAGAAGTATCACATAACAAGTATTTTAACCAATGGAAAAGATTCTCATAACAGCAGGGGAACTCTCCCCAGCGGTGGGTTATAAACGTCTGGAAGTTGAGGGAGAATCCATAAGGAAGGCTAATCCTCCAACTTGCGAACGTGAGACAAACTAAACAAGTATTATTGCAGTATCTGACATTTTAAACCTTGCGCTGCTTATAGCGCCTACACTTATAGGATATGCAAAATAAGCTCAGATACAAAAATTAACAAGCAAGACCAAAAGATAAAGCTGTTCAGTCCCTACCGCCATAACGGTAGTAAAAAAAAAAATGTACTTTTCCTCCATGAAGCTAGCTGGTGTCACGACTGTATGACACCTGCAATGGGTAGAAGGTTAGAAGCTTGGAATAAACTGACATCCACAGTAGCAGGCGCTGGAGGAAAACAGCGAGGGATAGAATAAGTCTCTGAGCCTGTCCACTGCTATAATGGGTACTAGAGTTCAGAACAAACAGGAGAGCTCATGTAGAACTAAACTCAATAATGATGAGATGGCGGCCTCTAGTGGGACAAAATAGGTAATGGATCAAACAGCAACTGAAGGCAAATCTTTACACAAGTGCATGAAATGTAAGACACAGTACCTTTGGCCCTTGATGGAGGTGAGAGCATAAGCGTGGTTTACCAATGTGGCTTTACCGTGCGTTTTCATCTCTGAGAGAAAGCCGCATCTTGTGTTCTGCCACGTGGCTTAGGAATAGGTCTAAAATATAAAAGTTGCGGTCTCCGGATGAAGGAAAAATAAAAACAAAACAAAATGTTAACCAATGGATATTTGGGTAAGAATACGTATATGAGAAATCTCCTCCAAGGTTGCAAAAAACAAACAAAAAAAAAAACAAAGAAACTAAGGCATCCAAAGCATAAGTAAAGACCGTGGAACGGTCAGGCTGGTTGATTTGCACAGAACACTCCTGTAATGGGGAAATTTAAAGAGCTGATTACATTCTGGAACCTTTAGCTGCGGGGGAAGCCTGCTGGCCTTTGAAGGTTTTCTTCCTGTACTTGCCGGTTTGGTGAGGGGATTTGGACGGAGAAGGGCCTTGCGGGAGAGGTTGGTGTATGAAAGCCGGGGGAAGCAGGAATTCCCCGTACCAATCCGGGAGCTCTATTGGCGCAATTTGAAGATTATCGCAGAATTGCAGGAGGTCATCTGGGACCCTCAACATATATTGCTTATCTTTGAAAGTAGCTTGCAAAGCGAATGGGAACTTCCAGCGGTAGTGAATTCCTTTATCTTTTAAAGCTTCCAGCAAAGGTCTCGGAGCCCTTCTGTTCTTTAATGTGATCGGTGATAGATCTTGAAAAAGCAGGACATCTGCCTCATTAAACACGATTTGATTGCTAGCCCTTGCTTTTCTTAGGATTTCCTCCTTAAGGGGGTCATTTGGTAGACAGCAGATTATGTCTCTAGGTGGTGCATTGTCAGAGGTTCTGGGCCGCAGCTCTCTGTGAGCCCTGTCAAACTCTATGGGCGAGGCTTCGGGCCTACTCAAGAGACCATTGAATATGGATGACAAGGCAGGTCTGATTTGCTCAGGAAGCACCGTTTCAGGGACCCCTCTCACCCTAATATTATTTCTCCTTCCTCGGTTGTCCAAATCTTCTAATTGACGGTTAACGCCAATCAGTTGTTGAGAGTGGACCCCCGTAATGTCATCCAATCTCAAAAGAGCGCGGTCTCTCCTCTTACCCGCCCGCTCCGTCACTGCCATTTGCTCATTCAGCCTAATCAGCTCTGACTTTATGTCAGCAATGGCAACCGAGAGAGTTTTTGATGTCGGCTGCAATCTCCTTCATGGTCGCATAGTTAAGCGGGCATTCAGGGTGTACAGTACCTCTATTAAAGTCCTCAGACGCTGGGATGGAAACCTCGTCATCCTCTGTGTCTTCTCCGCTGTCCATGCTGCGATCCGGCGCCATCTTGCTCCTCTGCTGTCCGCCCGTGTAGCGGTATTTATTCAGGTCAGCAGAAGTTACTTTCTCTCCCGGGGTTCCCATCGATCGCAGCTGTCTGCCGTGTGTCCCCTTCTTGATTCGGGTGCTCATAGTCCACTGCACAGGGGCCGTTTTCAGGTCTGTTCCAACCTATGGACCGGAGCTCTCCTACTCAGCAGCCATCCACGCTGCACGCCAAGCCACGCCGAGTTTATCCTTGTATATGTGAAGTAGAGAAAAGCATAAGTTTAAGTTAACCACTTTCGGTCTGGCTCACAATATACGTCAGAACTTTAAAGAGGAATATCTTCAAGCTAGCTAGCTGCCATATACCCCGGTATGTTCTTCAGTGAGTGGTCCGGGTTTCAGATATGTAGCGGATTCACAGCAATGTCATTTATCGATGGTGTGAGAGGTGCCCCCCTCCTGCTGTGCTCCGGGGGCCCTCTGCTGCTTGCCGGATCCTTCTCCCTGTGTGGCATGGAGCTGAGTGAGGGGGTGATGGCTCCATACCTTTGCAGGGCGAAAGCGATGCCAAAACGTCACTTACGCCCATATTTCTTAAAACGGAGGTCCGCCTAAAAATTAAAAGCCAGCAGCTACAAAGACTGCAGCTGCTGACTTTTAATATATGGACACATGCCTGTCCAAGACGCCTGCAATTTCAGCAGCCGAAAGCCGATCGGTCTCTCGGCTGCTGCCGCCGCCAGCTGATGCCTTGCGGCTTCACTTCCTAATTCCCTACTGCGCATGCGCGAGTCATGTTGCACGTCCTCACTGGTCCCTGCTGTCTTCTTGGACCTGTGTGTCTCCCAGAAGACAGCGGGGGAGGACAGTATAGGCGCAGGAAGTAGCATAGATGCCCGGAAGTGGGAGTAAATACCTGTATTACACAGGTATCTGCTCCCTCCTTTTGGGTGGAGCTTCACTCTAAAGGGCCTTTTTATTATTATTATTTTTATTTTATTTAATTTTTTAGAATTTTAGAGTAAATATGAGATCTAAGGTCTTTTTGACCCTAGATCTCATTTGAGGCCGTCATGCTTTTTTTTTTTTTTCCTACTACAAGGGATTTTTTTTCCTGGTAATGGCGGCGATCTGCGTTTTTTTTAAATTAATTTTTTTATCAGAACTAAAACATTATGGTGGAAACTTGAAACATTTTTGAGACCATTGGCATTTATACAGCACTCAGTGTTATAAAAGTGCACTGATTACTGTAAAAATGTCCCTGGCAGGGAAGGGTTAACACTAGGGGGTGATCAAGGGGTTAACTGTGTGTCCTAGGTGTGTTTCTAACTGTGGGGGGAGGGGACTGACTAGAGGAAATTGCAGATCGTGTTTCCTAGTTATTGGGAACGCACGATCTGTCTCTCCTCACAGAAGAGGGATTTGTGTGTGTTTTTAAAAAAACATTATTTTTTTTTTTTTTAAATTTATATAGATAGATTATAATAATAATAAAAAAATATATATATATATATATATCACACATACATCCCTGTATCCCTGTTCTGCCTCTTGTGGCCATGATCGTTTGCTGCCAGCGGTCATCACGACTGCAGGTCACGAGCATCGGCACCTCAGCGATGCAGCGTGTGCGCCTGCTATCCCGCTTAAAGGGACTGACTTGGGCCCCTTTCACACGGGGCGGATCAGTAATGATCCGCCCCATGAACCTGTGCAGGGACCGCCCTGTCTTTTCTCCGCTCTCCCCTATGGGGGGGATCGGATGAACATGGACCGTCTGTCCGAGTTCACCTGATCCGATCTGCCAGACGGATGGAAAAGTAGGTTTTTCCTCCATCACACATTGGCGGGTCGGATGTCAGCGGGCATGTCACCGCTAACATCCACGGCTCCATAGAGGAGCACAGAGCACCCATTCAGGTCCGCCTTAGAAACTGACAGGCAGATCTGAACGGGCCGCCCGTGTGAAAGAGCCCTTACAGCTATGATGACCTGCCGCAGTATGATTTTTTTTTTTTTTTTTTTTTAAGAGTAAAAGTTTGCCGCCATTCCACAAGCTGGTGACATGTTGGGTATCGGTTTACTCGGCGCAACATCTTTTACAATATAAAAAAAATTGGGCTAGTTTTACTGTTTTTGTTTTTTAATTAAGAAAAGTGTATTGTCTTACTATTTTTACTAATGGAGACACCCTTTTTAAGATACAAATTTTACAGAACCTCTAACACTTGCTCACTGATCCAAAACTAGATACATTTTGAATGGAGTTTATTAACAACTTTATTAATTTAAAGCACAGTACAAGACATTCAAGCACATTTGTCAATAAAAGTACAGTTTCATATGGTGAAAAGCGTGATCATTTTGTTTACCTAGATACCGCTAGTCATACATTCACATGTCTACAAGGACAAAGGAGTAGTGTAATAAGGAACAACCTCCGTGTAAGATGGGATCAGACACATGTTTCTCCTTCCCCTAGCCATCTGTCCCATATCTTGGAATAGTTTTGTGCCGAACCCCATGTGTGTGTAAATCAGCTTTTTAAATGGCAGAGTATCATTAACAGCCTTTTTCCACATCTGTAGAGTGGGGGGCAAATCCTGCATCCATCTCTAGGCGATCATTTTACTTGCTAAAAATAATGTTTCAAAAATGAAAATTGTGTGATATTTATCTACCTCTATGTCAGGCAATAGCCCCAGAATACACAACTTAGGATCAAGTACCACAGGGGATCCCATGTTATCATGCAGAAAGCAGACAACCTGCGTCCAGTAAGTCTGAATATTTGGACAGCTCCAAATGAGATGGTAAAATGTGTCAAGCGTGGACTGACAGACGATGGGTCGGATTGGATGTGTGTTGAAATTTGGCCATTCTCAGTGGAGTTAGGTAGGCTTTGTGAACAATGTAAAGTTGCGTCACCATATCTGACAGCTTAAGGGACGCAGTCTTGGTTCCCTCAAGTATTTTGTCCCAGTCTGCGTTTTCAATTGGGCCTACGTCCTGTTCCCAAGCTGTCTTGGCCTTCTGAGTAACAGCTACTGTACCCCAATGTCTGATGGTGCAGTACAGGCGCGAAATAAGCATGGTGGGGTCACTCCCCATAACAATATCCAGCACCGGCGGGGGTTCCGTCTCTACCTCCAGAGGTGGCAGCTGGGTTTGTATATTGAACTGTTTTTAAATCATCCAAATACTTTGCAGGTGCAAAACTGTGTAAACTCTCTTTGGGTCCTTCTACGTGATGAAAAGTCTTTGGGTCCTTATGCACTGCTTTACTTAAGTATACTGTCATCCGCTGCAGTTTTCCGATTTTTTGCGTTTATACCTATACACTAGGGTTGTACCGATACCAGTATCGGCACCGATACCAAGCATTTGCCCTAGTACTCAGGTAAATGCTCAGATGCTTCACCTGATACCTGGACAGTCAGCGGTGATCGGTGCGGTGGGGGAGTTACAAGCACCGATCACTGCTGTATAAATTTAAATGAAGCCGTTTTTCCCTCGCGGCTTTTAGCTGTTTTAGTGAAATCTATGCTTGTGACTCCCCCACACACTGATCACCGCTGACTGTCCCCATATCCTCCTCCAGTTCTCCTCCGTGTCCCCTCTTTGTTTTGCTGCACTCCTCGGATCTCCTCCGTGTCCCCCCATTCTGCTGCCCCCTCCAGTTTTCCACCAGTTCCCCCCCCCCCTGTTCTGCTGTCCCCCTCCATTTCCTCCTTCTTCATTTGCCTCCGTCTCAAGGAGGAGAAAAAAGAATTGCAATTAATAAAAAGAAATAATGAAAAAATAACACACTGACACTATTCTATCCCCCCCCCCCCCAAAAAAAAGAGAAGGCATTGTAAACAAAATATTTTTTTTAAATGAATAATACAAGAAAAATTGTAAAAAAAATAAAATATTGACGTGCCACGGTCACTTGACAAGAAAAAAGTATCGGTACTTGGCTGATTTAAAAACTATTTAACTGCTTAAGGACTGCCGCACAAACTCATACGTCGACATAGCAGCATGGCTGGGCAAATGGGCATACAGGTACGTCCCCTTTCATTTGCCGCCGTGTGGTCGGGCACTCGCAGCCCTGTTGCAAGCTCCGGGACCCGCGGACTCTGTCCGCCGGTGTCCCGCGATCAGGTCACAGAGCTGAAGAACGATCAGTGATGTGTCACTCGTAGCCATGCCCCCTAACAGCTAGAATCACTCCCTAAAGACACACTTAACCCCTTCAGCACCCCTACAGGTTAACCCCTTCACTGCCACTGTCATTTTTACAGTAATCGGTGCATTTTTATAGCACTGGTCGCAGTCACAATAAAAATCTCCGATAGCCACCATTACTAGTACAATGTTTTAATACAAAAAATGCCATAAAACTATCACCTATTTTGTAGACTCTATAACTTTTGCGCAAACCAATCAATAAACGCTTATTGCGATTTTTACCAAAACTATGTAGAAGAATACTTATCCGCCTAAACTGAGGAAAAATGTTTTTGTATATATATTTTTTTGGGATCTTTATTATAGCAGTTGGTATTATAGTATTGTCAGTTAAAGCAACGCAGTGCCAAATCGCAAAATGTGGCCTGGTCTTTGGCCAGTCAAATGGTCTGGGGCTTAAGTGGTTAATAGGTTTTTAAGATCACTTCAGCAAACCTGGGTGGAGGAAAGATACCAGCATTTTCCCCTTGCCAAGTCAGAGCCAAAGATCTGTTATCTGTAAATCTCATTTGTTCTCAAATGTACACATTTTTATCAGTGAATGTGATTTTTCTTTTAGTAAAGTCCATTCATTCCAGAATTGAATGTTAACCACTTAAGCCCCGGACCAATGCTGCTAAATGCCCAGAGGCGTTTTTACAATTCGGAACTGCGTCGCTTTAACAAACAATTGCACGGTCGTGCGACGTGGCTCCCAAACAAAATTTGCGTCCTTTTCTTCCCACAAATAGAGCTTTCTTTTGATGGTATTTGATTGCCTCTGCGATTTTTATTTTTTGCGCTATAAACAAAAATAGAGCGAAATTTCTGAAAAAAAATCAATTTTTTTACTTTTTGTTATAAGAAAAATCGAATAAACTAAATTTTATTCAAACATTTAGGCCAAAATGTATTCAGCTACATGTCTTTAGTAAAAAAAAATCGCAATAAAAAAAATTTGCTACCTAGCGGCAACAGCGACACTAATACAGCGATCAGAAAACCGATCGCTTAGTGACGCTGGTAATAGGGGATGAAAGGGTTAACTAGGGTGGTGATCAAGGGGTTAAAACTTTATTAGGTCCAGGGTAGCCCCGTACCCCCCCTAACACTAACTGCCTGTCACAATAACTGTCACACTGACACTAAATGCAGTGATCAGTAAATATATGATCACTGCAATCGGTGACAGGGGGCTGGGGGGGGTGATCGGAAGGGGTTAAATGTGCCTATGTGTGTGGTGTCAGTGTAGTGTTAGGTGCGACTTACTGTGAGTTTTCTCTCCTCTCTGCGGATTGAAAATATCGCCGAGAGGAGAGCTGCATCATTTCCTCTGCCAGTGTTTACATTACACAGGCAGAGGAAGTGACACATTGGAGGCTCAGGCGATTGTCTGGGAGCGATCACGAGGGGGCGGACAGAAACGAACAGCCGCCCCCTCGTCACGGATCGCTCCCGCAGGTAAGCCGCCCGCCGCGGAGGGGGTCCCGATCGGACCCCCGACCCGCTAGAAGGCAGGGACTTATATATACGCCCATCTGCCTGTACGTGCTATTCTGTGGATGTACATAGTCGTGCGGTGGGCGTTAAGCGGTTAAAAGCAAACAAAATCTTGAACTACTATTTTAATGACATTTAAATGTTCTAGGAAGGCTGCAGCTGCCTTCTAAATAAAACAGACTTGTACAGCTTTTGTTTTGGTCCACCTGGAATGTAATTGTCACATTTAAACTGTAGGTTCAGCTTTAGATAAGAAAAAGATGCTTTGTTGTACTTTCTAACATGATAAATGTTTCTAATGTTCGATGTAAAGTTTGTTTCTCATTTTCATTTTCCAGCTTGTGGAGAAACTTTGCTAGAATCAAGTGGTAATTTTTCTGCTCCTGGTTATCCAAGTGGTTATCCATCCTATACACATTGCATCTGGAGAATCTCGGTTACACCTGGAGAAAAGGTAATAAGTGCCTCTTTGGGAAGACTTGTAGGCCTGTATGGTGGACAAGAACCTAGATGCTTCTTTTGTTTAGTAGTGGCTAGTGTGATCGCTGGTTGAGTTTACTAAATTAGTATTTAACATTTTACAAGTGTTTTGTTTAACCAAAAAAAAGGCATTGCACATTTGGAATTGAGTGCACCAATAAAGGCAATTGTGTGATTCTGGCAGTTTGAGTGCCCTACTTGGTAGGCCTATACATTAAAACATCGAAGGCAGATCTCTACTAGGTGGTAGCATAGAAACCCAATAGGGTAAATAGAGGGCTCCACATCCTGATATCTAGGACACATACTATGCATTACCATTATGGACTTTGTAGGTACCGACGGGAACCCAATCTAACACACAGTTAAACAAAAATGACAATCTAAACTTCATATTTATGGAAGAAAAAAACTTCCACTTTAGATTGGCTTATTGCCAGAAGTCCTTGTGGTAAGTATCCAAAATGGTAACTAGCAAGGGGGTTCTACCGTCCTTATGCTTGTACTCTCCATGTTTCACCATCTTCCTTCAGGAGAATGTGAAGGCCACAAATACTGTAATTCTTAAACCACTATTTGAGGATGATGGTACCCTGTTTTATATCCGCCTATTCTTGAAGAAAGGCGTATGTCGGACTGATCATTAAAAACTTGCATACAGTATCTCACAAAAGTGAGTACACCCCTCACATATTTTTTTTTTTTTTATCTCTTCTTGTGACAACACTGAAGAAATTACACTTTGCAACAATGTAAAGTAGTGAGTGTTGAAAAGTGCTTGTAGAAAACTGTAAATTTGCTGTCCCCTTGAAATAAATCAAAATACATAGCCATTAATGTCTTAAACTGCTGACAACAAAGTGAGTACACCTCTAAGGCCTCGTACACACGAGGCAATTCATTTGTTCAAATCGGTCGGACCGACCGATTTGAACAAATCTGTCTCTTTGGATTTTGGTTTGCTCGCGTGTAGACACGAGCAAACCAAAATCCCCGCCAGCAGACGGCGCGCTGAAGTGTCGGTGACGTGGCGGTGACGTTGACGCCGCCACGTCACCGCACCAGGAAGTAAAACACTTCCGCGCATGCGCCGAATCCATTCGGCGCCGGTGCGAGACGACATGTCTGCTGGTAAGTGTACTAACCAGCAGACATGTCGGGCGGACGGGTTCCCACCCGATAGATTTCAAAGCATGCTTTGAAATCTGTCGGGTGGCCAAATCCGTCGGCTCGTCCGTACACACGATCGAATCTGTCTGCTGGGACGGTCTAGCAGACCGTTTCCAGCAGACAGATTTGATCGTGTGTACGCGGCCTTAGTGAAAATGTCCAAAATGGTGGCCACGCAAAATATTGGGCACAATATTTTCCAGCACTGCCTTGGGCATGGAGTTCACCAGAGCTTCACAGGTTGCCACTAGAGTACTCTTCCACTCCATGACATCACGGAGCTGGTGGTTGTTGAGACCTTGCGTTCCTCCTTTCATTTGAGGATGCCCCACAGATGTCCAATAGGGTTTAGCTCTGGAGATGTGCTTGGCCAGTCCATCTGCTTTACCCTCGGCTTCTTTAGCATAGGCATTGATCATCTTGGAGGTGTGTTTGGGGTTATGTTGGAATACTACCCTGCGGCCCAGTCTCCGAAGGGGGGGGGGGGATTCTGCTCTGCTTCAGTATGCCACAGTACATGTTGGCATTCATGATTCCCTCAATTGACTGTAGCTCTCCATTACCGGAAGCACTCATGCAGCCCCAGACCATGACACTCCCACCCCCATGCTTGACTGTAGGCAAGACACACTTGTCTTTTTACTCCCCACCTGGTTGCTACCACAATTTTTTGACACCATCTGAACCAAATAAGTTCATCTTGGTCCCATCAGACCACTGGACATAGTTCCAGTAAACCATGTCCTTGGTCTGCTTTTCTTCAGCAAACTTTTTGCGAGCTTTCTTGTGCACCAGCTTTAGAGGAGGCTTCTTTCTGGGTTGACAGCCATGCAGACCAATTTGATGCAGTGTGTGGCATATGGTCTGAGCACTGACAGGCTGACCCCCACCCCTTCAACCTTTGCAGCACTTATGTCTATTTCCCAAAGAAAACCTCTGGATATGTTGCTGAGAACGCTCGCTTAACTTCTTTGGTTGACCACAGCGAGGCTTGTAATGAGTGGAACCTGTCCTGTTAAACTGCTATATAGTTTTGGCCACCGTGCTGCAGCTGAGTTTCAGGGTCTTGGCAATCTTCTTATAGCCTAGGCCATCTTTATGTAAAGCAACAGCCCTTCCCTTTTTTTTTAAGATCCTCAGAGTTCTTTGTTGAACTTCCAGTGACCAGTATGATAGATAGCGATAACACCAAATTTAACACACCTGCTCCCCATTCACACCTGAGACCTTGTAACACTAACAAGTCACATGAGAGCGGAGAGGGGAAAATGGCTAATTGTGCCCAATTTGGACATTTTCACTTAGGGGTGTACTCTTGTTTACAGCGGTTTAGACATAATGGCTGTGAGTTATTTAGAGGGGACAGCAAATTTACACTGTTATACAATCTGTACACTCACGACTTTAAATTGTTGCAAAGTGTCATCTCTTCAGTGTTGTCACATGAAAATATATAATAAAATATTTTCAAAAATGTGAGAGGTGTAATCAGTTTTTTGAGATACTGTATGTGGCCCATATAAGGCGAAAGTCTAATGAAGCCTAACTTTACAGTATGGCTGGAAGTATAAAATACTCAACTAAAGTCACCAAGACACTATACTAGACTTGTTGCAGATAAGAAATATTACACCTAAACTAAAACCCCAGTTCTATCACCACAAAGCTGAGGGGGTCATCTGCTTGGATATGTAAAACCTGTATAGCCATAACTTCTCAAAGTCTGAGCTCCTACTTATTTCAAATGTGTTACCGACGTCTCCTCCACCAGGCAGACCAAGGAAGATTGCTGGGTAACACGATATATTTGCATATTATAACTAAACAGTGTACCCGGATACCACATCGCTTGTATATAATACACTGACCTCGTTAAGAATTACTCCAAATTAATAGACACAAATGTACCTCAGTATCGCCTCCTATAAAAGTTTAAATGACAGAACTTCATTCAGTCCAGGAGGGAGTGGGGCATTTAGGCATTCTAACCATTGGTTTCCCTTTGTAAGATAACTTTGTCCCAGTTACCACCCCTTGGGTCTTTTCTAGGATGGGTCTTAAAAGGGAAATGCGAGTGCATCACAGCGCTCTATGGTAGCCTTTTTTCTGAGACAACTTGCTATACCCTTTGGCTAGTAGTCTTTGCCTTAACAGGGCTGTCTAAGTGACATAATCATGGGCGTCCGCTCCATAGGGCAACGGGGTCGGTTGCCCCCCCCCCCTGGAATTTAAGAACTGCAGGGGGTGTCAGGCCGGCACCCCCCGCGAATGAATATCAGCGCAGGGGGGTGATCAGCGCGAGTGTCTTTGGGTATAACAAGTGAGCTACTGGTTGCTGGTGACATGGTAATGCCCTGGTGTTGCTGGTGACAAGGTGGTGCCCTGGTGTTGCTGGTGACAAGGTGGTGCCCTGGTGTTGCTGGTGACATGGTGGTGCCCTGGTGTTGCTGGTGACATGGTGGTGCCCTGGTGTTGCTGGTGACATGGTGGTGCCCTGGTGTTGATGGCGATGTGTGTATGTACATTACTCTTGCCTAGCGCTAGTGGTCGAAGAAAGGGTAAAATGCGACTGTGTATTGCCGCTGCGCCCCCCCTGAAAAAATGTCAGCGGACGCCCATGGACATAATCTTGATTTTTGGTACAATTACAGTGGGGAAAATATGTGACCCCCTGCAGATTTTGTAAGTTTGCCCACTTGCAAAAAAATGTAGGGTCTATAATTGTCATGGGTATATTTAAAATGATAAAGGCAGAATATCAACCAAAAATCAAGAAATAAAACAAATGCTATAAATTCAAGTTGCAGTTCAGTGTGTAAAATAAGTATTTGATCCCCAAGAAAAACATGTCTTGGTCCTTGGTGGAGAAACCCTTGTTGGCAAGCACAGATGTGAGACATTTCTTGTAGTTGGTGACCAGGTTTGCACACCTCAGGAGGGATTTTGGTCTACTCCTTTCATTTATTCCCCTTTATTTTTAATTTAATATTTTTTTACAGATCTTCTCTAAATCTTTAAGTTTTTTTGGCTGTCTCTTGGCCACCTGACGTTTCAGCTCCCTCCATAAATCTTCTATAGGATAAGGTCTGGAGACAGGCTTGGCTACTCTATGACCTTAAAGTAGTGCTTCTTGAGCCACTCCTCTGTTGCCTTGGCGGTATGTTTTGGGTCATTGTCATGCTGGAAGACCCATCCACGAACCAGAGGGAAGAAGGTTCTCATCTAAGATTTTATAATACATGGCCCCTGAATCATTTAGACATTCATTGGCATGACTGTACATGTTCATTCTTGAAGACTCGCCGTGTTTGGAGAAAGAAAAAAGCTGACTATGACCCTACGAACACCATCCCTACAGTCACACACAAAGGTGGAAACATGCTTTGGGGCTGCTTCTCTGCTAAAGGTACAGACTAACTTTTCCTCATTGAAAGGCCAATAGACAGGGCCATGTATTGTAAAATCTTGGATGAGAACCTTCTTCCCTCAGCCAGAACACTGAAGATGCTTCATAGATGTGTCTTCCAACATGACAATGACCCAAACATACCGCCAAGGCAACAAAGGAGTGGCTCAGGAAAAAGCACATTAAGGTCATGGAGTCCTTACTCCTATAAAAAAGTATTATGGAGAGAGCTGAAACTTCGATTTGCCAAGTGACAGCCAAAAAACCTTAAGGATTTAGAGAAGATCTCTAAAGAGTGAACCAAAATCCCCCCTGAGAACCTCTGGTCACCAAATATAAGACGTGTAAAGTCTGTGCTCGCCAACAAGGGTTTTTCCAAGTACAAAGTCATGTTTTGTTTGGTCATCAAATACTTATTTTACTTACTGAATTGCAACTTAATTTATAGCATTTGTTTTAGGTGTTTTCTTTTTTGGTCTCTTTAATTTAAAATACACCAATCATAAACATTATAGACCCTTCATTTCTTTTTAGGTGGGCAAACTTACAAAATCTGCAGGGGATTAAATTATTCTAATATATACGTATATACTGGGCATAAGGAATGCTCCTAATTAACATTGATGGGTGCGAGCTGTGGGCGTGCAATATTGTATTGCCATTCAAAGAGTTCTATGTCCAAAAATTGTATATTCATGTGGCTATAGTTCATGGTAAACCTTAGATTGAAGTAACTAGATCCCATGAACAGCCCAAGGATGATGCTGCATCTGAGATGCAATTCTTGCAATTGAGACATTTAAATAATTTTTTTTTTTTCCTATAAGGGTATTGCATAGTATGTGTCCCTGGTAGAAGCATCATTCACTGTTAAAGCCATACTTAAGCCTTACCTCTAGACTTCCACAGACGTACGGGCCCACCCACCCGCATCCCCATATGGTTAGTACAAGGTCTCCAACTGGAGCGGTCAGGTTTTTTTTTTGTTTTTGTCATTGTGCAACCCACGGGGTTGCGTGAAAAAAACTGTGTATCTGGATTTAGAAGTCAGAGCTCACCTTTGTCCCTGGCATTAAGGCTTGGCATCATATGTAGACGTTCCCTAGGGTGGTGGTCTGTATGCAAATATCCTGCCAAAACTACTAGTATGAAAATATAAACTAATGTATAGCATAATGGCATGCCATACATGGATCAACATTTGACCAATTCAGCAGGGACTAGCTGAATTTTGATTCATGTATGGGCACCCTGGTTGTACATAAGTCGATCTATTGATCGACTTGTGTAAAACCAGCCTGTCATGGTTTTTTCCTGATTGGTGTCGCCAGCTATAGCCAGCAACACTAATCGTATTCTGCTGGCATGGAAGGCTCCCCGCCAACAAAACACAGTAGCGCAGCTGGAGGGAATCAAGCATTTTTCTCTCCTTCCACCAGTGGTGGAAGGGGGAAAAAATGGTAACATCTATAGCGTGCCTAAAAGTGAGCTGAAAATGAAGGAAACCACCCCAGTCATTTGGTGGTCTTCTGCACACTTTCACTTTGAGGAAAAAAATTGCTGCTTTATCTGACCCATTATTTTATTTTTTAATACAGTTTTTAATGTCTTGTAAGCCATTGTGGTAACTACTTTACTTTGTTTACTTAGATAGTTCTGAATTTCACAGAAATGGACCTATTTAAAAGTCGGCTATGCTGGTACGACTACATAGAAATTCGGGATGGTTATTGGAGGAAAGCACCATTACTAGGTAAAGGCAATTAATGAAATGCGAATAGTATCCTGATAGATTCTGTAAATGTACATACTGTAAATGCAGGCAAATAAGCAGGGGACAAACACACCCACGCCAAACATTGGATGTCGCCAAACATTGGATGTGCATATTTGACACTAGTGTCAGAGTGTACTAAAAGGAAACATAAGCCATTTTCTCTGATATATAGAGCAGGGAATACTGGAGAGAGCACACATTGCTGAATCAGCCAGAGGAATGAACTGTGCTTTAGTTATTGAGCCTTTTCATCAGCAAAGCAGTTAAACTGATCCAGGTAAATGTTAAGTGAGTATTTTCTAGTCATTGTCACTTGGATTAAAAAAAAGTGCATTTTATATTCGTTTTACTTTTTTAGTCTGAAATCTAAGAATGAAAATATAAAAAAACACCCTTTAAATTTCTTAAAGGCATTTTTAGTACCCGCTAAATTGTGTCTAAATCCAAGACCAAAAATTTAAATGCAGCTTACCAGTCCTTAGATGGGGTTCCTGCATAAGGTAAATGAGCCCTTATTTGTTCCTTGTCCATCATGAAATGTCACTTTACCCAAATAGTTTTTTATTGGGTGACTTATATTTTTGTGTGTATTGCTTTACTGTATTTGTGTAATGGTTTTAAATACATTATACTAGTGGTCCTTCATGTGACACTTATTCCTTGAAACCTTTCCAGTACTCAAGTACATTGAGCCAGTCTTTTTTGAAGAATTTCCCTCATCTACATTAAACACTGATCGGGAGACTCATTATTTAAACTGTGGAAACAAAATACTTCCTTTATGTGTAAGCTTGGTGATATTTGAGGACTAGTTTGAAAAATACAGCTGATGACATCACTTAGGGGTTTGTGTTTCCAAATGGCTTTAATAAACTTAAAAAATAATTTAATAGTTTTATTTTATTTTTATGATGAGCATGCTGCCACAATTTTCTGGACTGGATTAGGCTCTTGGCCAACAGCTGCTCATCACTAACTTATATCACTATGAGAGAGCTATTACTATTTATATCTGATAAGGAAACTGGAGCAGTAGCCCAAAGAAAACAGATTGCTGGCAGTTTCATTTTCAACATAAACCTTATTAGTTTCTATAGTATCTCACAATAGTGGGTACACCCCTCACATTTTTGTAAATATTTTATTATAGCTTTTCATGTGACAATGCTGAAGCACTGACACTTGGCTACAATGTAAAGCAGTGAGTGTACAGCTTGTAAAACAGTGCAAATGTGTTGTCCTCTCAAAATACAGTAAAACCTTGGTTTGAGGCCCCGTACACACGACCAAGCTTCTCGGCAGAATCCAGCGAGAAGCTCGCTGGGATCCATATTCTGCCGAGAAGCTCGATCGTGTGTACTTTTTTCGCCGAGCAAACTGACGAGCGAGGCGTCGAGCCAAAATTGAGAGCAGGTTCTCTATTTGCTCGATGGGCCATCGGGACTAATGGCTCGACACCTTTTTCGACAGCCTGGTCGACGAACGATGAGTTTAGCCCGACGAGGTTCTCATACGTGTGTACGCGGCCTCAGAGTAACTTGGTTTGGAAGCGTTTTGCAAGACAAGCAAACATTTTTTTTTTAACAAATTTTGACTTGCTATACAAGCGATGTCTTTATACAAGTAGCGTTGCTTCACAACTGAGTATAAAAGAGGCACCTCTAAGTGTAACAATATGGTTACATTTAATTAAGGTACAACATTTAGCAACTCACGTGGTTGATTAAGAGTCACATCTAAGTATGCAGGCATCTGGGTTAAAGCTGTCCACATAGACCATCCTCCTTACCGACATCCCTTCCACACTGCGCTCCACGAGCGGTTCAATCGCTCTACTGCAGGGTAGTCTACCTGGTCACGATTGCAGTGGTGAGAGCCAGTGGTGTGGGGAATGGTCTGTGCACAGCTTTACACCAGATGCCTGCATACTTGGATGTGCCTCTTTTAATTCTCAACCATGTGAGTTGCTAAATGTTGTACCTTCATTAAATGTAACCATATTGCTACACTTAGAGGCACCTCTTCCCTTTTATACTTTGTAGCTCCTGCTGGATTTTGCTTCTAATCCCCTTGTGGAGTCTGCCATTTGTGAATTGACATTTCATTATTACACAACCTATCACATTGCTATAATCTTTTTATATGGACTTTAACTGTTTGCCGCCTGCCCACCGTCAAATGACAGAGTGGTGCGGCTCTCGTTCTGGGACAATGTCATATGATGGCAGGAAGGGGGTGTAAGTGCCTAGTAGGCAAGTGGTTAAACGAAAGGACTTTTAATAAATGGTTGTGGGATGAATCTTTTTCAGTTTCTATTTCTCATGGGGAAATTTGCCCCATGCCCCAAGTGCCCACACAGAATATTGACACTTTGGGCCCAATTTGGAAATTTCACTTGGGGGTGTGTTCACGTTTGAGGGGAAATCTGTACACACTACTTTACATTGTAGCACAGTGTAATTTCTTCAGTGTTTTCAGATGAAAAGATATAATCTATTTTTACAAAAAATTGAGGGTTGCACTGTATGTATAAAGACCCAGTATTTCAACTATCACATTTGTTGTACTAACCCTTTCTTTTAATCTAGGCAGATTATGTGGGGATCATATTCCAGAGCCGTTAATATCAACTGACAGTAGGTTATGGATTGAATTTCGAAGTAGCAGTAATATCCTTGGTAAAGGGTTCCTGGCATTTTATGAAGGTAGGTGCCAGTTCAAAGTGTTTGTGCTCTGCGTACTGAAATGAACAAACCTTTCCTGAGCTCAGTGTTGTGCTTACTGAACACAAGGGGATGATTAGGATGTAAAAATAAACTTTAGGATGCATCCACAGAGCACAGCCTACCTGCAAATAATTACATTTCCATCCAGTCATTGCTGTACTGCAATGACTGAATTTTGTTTAATCTTGTGATCCTGGAATATCTGTTTTGCTGTTCATTGCACACAAATTTGAGTGTGCTAAAAAAATAAAGTACTAAAAATCTTCCCACACTTGCTCGAGAACACTCAAACCAGTTTTGAATGTGATACGGAAAGGTGACAGAAGTTGCCCTATGAATTACATTCCTACTGACCCCGTATGGAGCCGCGCGTGCTTATTTCCTTGACTTTAGCACCATAGAATTTCTGACTTGAAGTCTTTGCTGGATGGCTTTGGAGGCTGATGGAAGGGTTTTTCTTGCTTTGGAATTGCAAAGCCGTAAGTTCACTTTAATTTACCCCTTTCTGGCAGCACATTCTTCCTTCGCTCCCCTGCTACTCTATTTGTCCATTAACCACTTGCTTACTGGGCACATAAACCCCCTTCGTGCCCAGGCGAAATTTCAGCTTGCGGCACTGCGTCGCTTTAACTGACAATTGTGTGGTCGTGCGACGTGGCACCCAAACAAAATTGGCGTCCTTTTTTTTCCCCACAAATAGAGCTTTCTTTTGATCGCCCGTGCGGTTTTTATTTTTTGCGTTATAAACAAAAAAAGAGCGACAATTTAAAAATATATATATATTTTTTACTTGTTGCTATAATAAATATCCCAATTTAAAAAAAAATATATATATTTTTTTTTTCTCAGTTAAGGCCGATACGTATTCTACGTATTTTTGTAAAATCACAATAAGTGACTGCTTTGCGCAAAAGTTATAGCACCTACAAAATAGGGGACAGAATTATGATTTTTTTTTATATTTTTTTTTTTACTAGTAATGGCGGCGATCTGCGATTTTTATTTTGACTGCGATATTGTGGCGGACACATCGGACACTTTTGACACATTTTTGGCGCCATTCACACTTATACAGCGACCAGTGCTATAAATATGCACTAATTACTGAATAAATGTGACTGGCATTGAAGGGGTTAACACTAGGGGGTGAGGAAGGGGTTAAATGTATTGCCTGGGTGTGTTCGAACTGTGTGGGGGGAGGGGGGTGACTGGGGGAGGTGATCGATGCTGTCTCCCTATGTACAAGAGAAACAACATCTGTCACCTCTCCCTGACAGGACGTGGAGCTCTGTGTTTACACACAGAGCTCCACGTCCCTGCTCTGTCACCGACGATCCCGTGTACCTGACGGACATCGCGGCCGCCGGGTACACGCATCGAATCCTCGGTGATGCGTCTGTGAATTACAAGTAAATTACGTCGAAAGACGTGACCCCGGCGCCTCAGATCCGCGCTGCTGACGTATTCTGTCAATAGCGCGGACCCGAAGTGGTTAAGAGTGAAGGCAAGTCCTGTGTACATTATGGGTTGCCAGTATTGCCTACAGAGCACTGTAAACTCCTTGTGTTTGTTGATTGGCCCAGCATGGTCACATGTTCCTCTATACCTGGAAGTTTTGGCCATATTTGGGTAGGGAAGTTAAAAAAAAATTTGCTGGTAAAGATGAGGGATTAGGTCAGTTAGTCCCGTCACTAATTGTAATAGTTTTTTTTATATATATATATTGGTCCAACATCATTTCCTCATTGTGCGTTGTAATTGGCAGTCATCGCTGTAGTAAATGCTATTGTATTTTGCAATATTTTTGGTCATGTATTCTAACTTGCAACTATTTCAGCTAAATGTGGAGGCAGTTTAAAAAAGGACATTGGTCAGATACAGTCTCCTAACTATCCGGATGATTATCGGCCAGATAAACACTGCGTTTGGACAATTTCGGTCTCTGAAGGATATGTAGTTGGTCTTGCCTTCCAAACTTTTGAGGTAAGCTACTCTTTGGGACAGCTCTTATCCACTGGACGTTCTGATATATTAATGATTAAATACAAGCTGTCGTGGTTTCACCCTGCTGTACAATTTCCAGAATTCTGGAAAAATGTAGAGTTAGGATCTCTTGAACCATCTGCTTTAACCTTGGGGTCATGCATGAAACTAGGGGCCTCTTAATACAATTGTCCATTTGCCCTTAGAAACCACATTTTACACTTAAAGCGGAGGTCCGCCTAAAAAATATTAAAAGACAGCAGCTACAAATACAGGAGCATCTGACTTTTAACAAATGGACACTTGCCTGTCCAGGCTTCCCCACAATGCCAATAGCCAAAGCCGAGCAATTGCTCGGCTCTGGGCTTCACCCGCCACCATCCTCGGGGACGGAATCGGGAAGTGAAGTGTTCCTACTGCACATGTGCGAGTCGTGCTGCGCGTCCTCACTGATCTCGCTGATCCCCGCTGTTTTCTGGGAACAGGGTGTTTCCCAGAAGTCTGCATCCCCCTTTTAAAGGTGCCAGATGTGACACGGAGGGGGGGGGGGGGGGCAGGGAGGGTTCCGAAAAGCGGAGGTTCACTTGTGTGTGTAACAAAGTCCCAAAGTTGTACACAGCCTTTTTGCAATGTGTTAAGTCAACTGACCTCACATTTGATGACATGGGCAAAAGGATGGAGGTATTACTAAAGAAATCATGTGAAGTAGTCATGGCTAACTTAAAACCAGAAATGGCTACAATGGTAGTGGCCCGCAATTTGTAAGTCTGGTAAGTGTATAGTATGGACCTCTGTCAATGGGGGGGGGGGAGGGGGTGTAATAAAATATAAATGCATGAAAATTATTAAATGTTACGATTGTCACAATAACAGGAGATTAGAGTGATGTCTTCCAATGGGGAATTCTGTTTAAACGTTGAAATGTCCCTGTGTTTGGTGACAGTTGTCTCCAGGACCAGAAGTGTAGGGTAATCTCTACAATGTGGGGAGGAAAGAACCCGCAAATGTTGTAGATTTCCCAGACTCTATTCAAGATTGAAAAAAAAAAAAAAACTTAACCGCTGTTTAGGTTTAATTGATAATGTTAAGCAGCAAACCATTTTTATGCTCTGCAGTTTGAACCACATGATAATTGTCTGTATGATCACCTCCAAATACGTGATGGCCCTTCTGAAGATAGTCCGTTGATTGGACAATTTTGTGGCTATGAGAAGCCTGATGATATTAAATCTACCTCAAATACTCTGTGGATAAAATTTTACTCTGACACTTCTATCAATAAAGCTGGATTTTCTGCCAACTTTTTCAAAGGTAATTGTGTTGCACCAATGTCCATCATTGTTGCTTTATTTAGATTTCTTTATTATTTTTTTCATACGTGTACATCAGCACATATATTTTTAGCACACTTGGATAATAAAGATGTATACCACCATGTACAGATACCTTTCAGGCCATTTGTACCTGTCTATACAGAGTGATACTAGATAAAACCAATGTATTTGGTATCTTACCTGGTTAAAGGATACTGGTATATGATTATTTATTTATTTTTCTAATTTTCCTAACATTTTGTTGCAACTATTTCAAAAATCATGTTTTTAGCCTTTTTCCTAATGCTTGTATATTTTGGAGATATAGTTCTCTGTATTTTTACTTTGTCTGAAAAGGGGACCTGAGTTATTTAAAAAGATTTTAGTTGTTGCTTTACTCAAAAGAGGTCAGTTTATTCTGCTTTTCATACAAGTGGGCCTTTAAGAATATGTCTCCAGTCATCTTCTAGGACGGCACACCTAAGTAGACCTGCCGTCCTGGAAGACTTTCTAGAAAATCAATTACTGGTAAGTGTAACTGCTACTTTTTTGCTTTCTTGGAAAAGTTGGCAAGATAAAGGTTATGGCCTCATACACACTGCAGCTCAAAGAAGCTGCTGTTACAGGTGTTTGAGCTGTTTTGTGCTTTATAAGCTCTATGCACACTGGCTTGTACAGGAGTTGTATTTTGCCTCTAGAAGCAGCTCAATGTTATTCTCTATGTCCATTCACATTAGGACGATTGGAGGCATATTTTGAGCTCCGCGTTTAGAGGCAGGAAAAACCCTTCTGGTTTGCATTTCTGATTGGAGCTTTATGGTAGAAAAAACACTAAACTCATCTAAACTATGTGCAAAAACACTCTATTTGAGCAGTGGGCTTCTTGCCAAGGGAACTGGTGGTGTTTTACCCAGTGTGCATGGAGCCTTACTTTTCTCTGCCTGTTAACTCCCTTCCATTAGCCTATGTGTCCATGCACACTATAGGCATTTTCAGGAGTTCACAGGCAGAAAAACAAAGGGGAGTTAAAGTGGTTGCAAACCCAATCTAAAAAAAACCTGCAAGACAAAGGCATAATGAGTTGGTATGCCTAACATACTAGCTCAGTATGAATTACTTACCTTAGATCGAAGCCCCCGCAGTGGTCCTTGCCCCCCAGTGGCGCCATCTCTCACGGGGGTTATTTCTGGGTATGTCACTCCCGTGCATGTGCATGGGAGCCACAGGTACCTGGACTGAAGCAGCGGCACATAGGTGCCATTGCTTCAGTTTCTTTAGTGCACATGTGACGATGACGCAGCTTCTTAGATTTGCAGTGTGCATGAGGCCTAGATGTTTTCAAGACAAACAATACTTGATTGCTGAGAATTGTGTTAGATGTTAGTGGGTCACTTGTATATTGAACATTGCACAGTTAAAAAATATACAGTACATAGTAAATGTATGCAGGATATATAAATGTGTTTTTGCTATAAATGTCATTCTGGCTTCTAAATGTTTAATTATGGCAGGACTGATCATTGCAGCATTCAGAAGCCAGTCAGTCTTCTTTTTTAATATGTAGTATGCGCTCCCATTCCATCCAACATGGATTTGTCTAGTCCTGTGTATAATGCCCGTATGATGCAGATAATGCAGTAATTTTGCATTTGAAACATTTTAACTTGATTGTAAAGTCCTGTGGGTTTTTTTTTCCCCGTAAAAATAACAAACATGTCTATGCTTGCCTACCCTGTGTAATGGTTTTGCACAGAGCAGCCAAGATCCTCTTCTCGGATTTTTCTTTGGTGCTCCTGGCCCCTCCCTCCTTTTGAGTGTCCCCACAGCAAGCAGCTTGCTATGGGGGCACGTGAGCCAAGCCACAGCTTCCTGTGTCCATTCAGACATTGGTTGACTGACTTTGACAGCAGTGGAAGACAATGGCGCCATGCTGCTGTCTCAGCCAATGAGGGGAGTCCCGGCCAGCTGAGTGTCTCGTGCAACATTGCTGAATCTAGAATGCATTAAGATAAAAAATCTGACTTTACAATCATTTTAATTTAATTAAGTTTAAGACTTTATTATTTTCAAAGGTTATATGGAGACCACTTAAGAATACAGTCAAGGTAGATCCAAGTAACATTCTCATTACGATAGATTAGAACAATCATTTACCAGTGTATCTTGGCATCAGTTAAAGGCAGAAACATCCCACATATAACACCATCATGCACCCAGTAAGGGAGTGTAAGTTGGCACACAAGGGCCTACAGTTTGTCGCTGAGATCCTCTTGTGGGTCTTGGCGTGTGTAAAGAACTGGGAGCATATTCATGCGTTCTAGCTTAGATCAGTGATCGCTTTATTGGGCAGTATCCTTTCTTACATTTTATTACAGGAATGTCATTTTTATTTTTACTTTTGATGTTGAGCTGTATCTTTTTTGTGTCTGGTGGTTCTTGGGGAGGTATGTCGGGGTCATCAAAAGTTGGAAACGTAAGAGCTTGTGTTTTATGTTAATGGGAGAATTAAAGGAGTTGTAAAAGAATTTTTTTTTTTTTGCCTAAAATTAATGTCTGCAAAGTAGACAGACAGAATAGTGTAATGAGAGAGAAAGAAAAAGCGGCGCCCTCTAAGCGTAGCATGAAATTTATTAAAATAAATCAACAATACAATTCTTATGAGATGGGTACTCACAAGACTGCAGGGGGTCAAAGCATATCAATATACAAGATCATCCGTGAAGGACATCCTCAGTTCGTGGGGTCCGCTGGAGCGATGGAGTGGTGACAGCTCTCTTTGCTGGAACCTGCGCGGCATGCAGTTCCTACAGCCCGTGGAGGTTTCAACCGCTATGTGGGTCCCTAGATGACAATTCGGTGCTGGTTCACCAGCAAAGAGAGCTGTCACCACTCCATCGCTCCAGCGGACCCCACGAACTGAGGATGTCCTTCACGGATGATCTTGTATATTGATATGCTTTGACCCCCTGCAGTCTTGTGAGTACCCATCTCATAAGAATTGTATTGTTGATTTATTTTAATAAATTTCATGCTACGCTTAGAGGGCGCCGCTTTTTCTTTCTCTTGTATATTTTCAGAATTGCCTCTTCTCGACAAGCCGGCAGCCCCCTCAGCAACAGTGTACTCAGTCTTTCCTAGTATTATATAAACGTGATCCATTTGGACTGAACTACTTTATATACTTTTATATATTTTTTAACATTTTTTTATCAAGTGCTTCCACTATTCCTCGAATATGCCATTTTCCCCTGCCCTCATATTTGGTGTCATTTTTCTTTTCCTTTCTCGTATATAAGTGTATATCCACTTATATGATTTTCTATCTACCTATTAATTGCACCTCTTCTGAACAGCGCTTGATTCAATTGTTTGTTGTTAGAATAGTGTAATGATTCTGTTAACAAACGAGTAAATATCTATTAAATTCCTTCATCTATATCGCCTCCGGCGTTCTAGTTTCTGTTCTCTCATTCACTTCCTGGTTTGCATCATTTGTTCATGCAACTACTTTTCCCAGTATGAATTGCGGCACGCCCAGTAATTCACACCTCCTTTAAGTCTCTAACACGTAGAGAGCGTCCTGCCACACAGATGTAGTTCCCTGGAGGGGGTGAGCACGTTGCTGACCGCCGCAGTAAAGTCTCCCTTCACGGTGGTCAGTAAAATCAGACAAGCAGGAAGTAAACAGAACAGAGAAAAAATAAAGCCACTTCTGAGCAAAAACGAACAATGAGGAAGTGAAAAGAGGAATGTCTGCAGGTAAAGGATGCTTATTATGAAAAAAAAATGTTTTCCTTTACAACCCCTTTAATCACTTTCATATTGCTGCTTAGCCTCTAAAAGTTACACCAGTGATTTTCTTGTTGATAAATACTCCATTACCTAAATTTAGCATTGCTGATCTTTTTATTTTTGAAAAGAGATGGATGAATGTGCAAGGCCTGATAATGGAGGATGTGCTCAGCGTTGTGTCAATACTCTGGGAAGTTACAAATGTGTCTGTGATCCAGGCTATGAGCTGACTCCAGACAAGAAAAACTGTGAGGGTGAGTATATCGGTGTAAGAGTTTAAAGCTGTAATACATTAAAACAAGGGTTTGTAGACATTATTCAAGATGTTTGGAAGAATATCTAGTAATATGTAGTATTACGTTGATCTGTCCCTTTTAGTTTTGCTCAAAAGAACACAGATGACAATTTTTTTTGGTGTCTTTAAGGCCTGCTTCACACTAGTGCAATTTCAGATGTGGCTTGAGTCGGTCCCATGACAAGGGAAATTGCATTGTTTTTAGTGGTATCTGTTAACAGCAATGCGACCCAGCATGAAGCAATTTAGGAAAATACATTTGTACTACTCTGGTGCAGTTCCAGTGCGGTTTTAAGCCCATAGGATATACAAACAATGTTGCATCCAAGTAGCACTACATAATCTCACAGAAAGTCAGATCAAAATTGTATAGCAGCATCATGAACCTAGCCTAAAAAAAGACCCCAATGCCTTTGGGAAGCTGTGTTCTATGCATATTTCTCACTAGCCTAGCTTGTGTTTCACACCGTTAGCCTGGACTAAAGCCTCGTACACGCATACAGTTTCCCGGCTGACTTTTTACTGCCGGGAAACTCGAGGGGAAAACCGAGAAAGTGCTTGGTAACTTTTCCCCCTACACACGACCGGGTTTCCCAACAGGAAAACTGCCATGAGAGCTTTGGTCGGGAATCCGTGTGTATGCTCCATCGCAGTGTTTCCCATAGAAAAACTGCCTTTTTTTTTTCTTTCTGGCAGCTTTCCTGTCGGGAAAACTGCGATGGAGCATACACACGGAAGATTTTCCTGAGTCAAAAGTGCTCATGGCAGTATGTACAAGGCTTTAGAGGCAGCCAAGACCGTTTTAACAGCAAATCTTTTTATTGGTAAGAATATTTTAGTTGCCAACCACTGTTGCTGCTTTGTCTAGCTAGTTTTATCACAGTGTGACGGTAAGGTGCCTTTTTTTTTTTTTAACTGCTTAATACGAACATGCTGGCATGCTGGCAAACCATTTAAGATATATGTTCTTAATATGTAGTAGTAGCATGGCCAGCAAAATTGGGTAACAATGGAATGTAACAATGGTTAAAGGATTAGTTTACCTTTTGTAACATGTCACACTGCTATTCAGAGTGTAACATGGTACAAATGGCCTTGACACTCGCTATTACAATCTAAAACAAATGTAGCCGTGTGGTGCTTCGCCTGCTAGGCCGCATTGTCTATTCAGTGTTCTGTCAATGGGAAAATTAGAATTCCCAACAGCCTGCTAAGCGTTGTTGCAATGCTGTTACAGGACCCCAAAAACATTTTATTTTTGGGGTGGTGGGGGGAGAGCTTATTCTTTTAAAACTTGAGTTAATGGTGTGAGGCCTTCTTCTTCTTTTGTCAACCTTCATGGTTTTCTTTTTTAGTTGCCTGTGGAGGTTTCATAACAAAACTAGATGGGACAATAACAAGTCCTGGCTGGCCAAATGAATATCCTATGAACAAAAACTGTGTATGGCAAGTGGTAGCTCCAGCACAGTACAGGATATCACTGCAGTTTGAAGTCTTCGACATTGAGGGCAACGATGTAAGTACAACACATGAAAAGATGATTTGTTCTCTCATATTACAGTTTATGATTTCTGCATTTTACCCACAATTTCCAATGCTTAAAGATTCTACGGTGCAAAAAAATAACCTCCCACGTGATGATTTCTCTAGGTTTGCAAGTATGACTATGTGGAAATTCGCAGTGGTTTAACTTCAGAGTCAAAGCTACATGGAAGATATTGTGGCTCTGAAAAACCAGATGTCATTACATCACAAGGCAATGGTATAAGACTGGAATTTAAATCTGATAACACGGTGTCCAAAAAAGGATTTAAAGTAAACTTTTTTTCTGGTAAGGAAAATCATTAAATATTGGAATTCTAATAATTGCACTGAAAGAAGTGGGAACAGAGACTATAAGGAATGGCTTGGATATCTATAGTACTATAGTAGGGATCTTTGGAAATCTAGCTGGTGATTCAGTGTTCTGTCTAGCTATATGATCAAAGTTATGAATGGACTATATAAGGGGTTTCCCAGTCCCTAAATAGACCATACACCGAGTTTCAGCTAGTTCCTCTGAATCACTAAAATTATAATAGTAGGTGACCTTGCTGGCTCAACAGCAGTCAGTTATTCAGTTGATATTGGTCAAAGGCACTGCTTGAATATTCTGACAGAATCCAATAGCCTAGCAGAGGAGATTTATCCATCCATCACGTGTGTAAAAATAGCAGAATCTCTTAGACCGGGGGTCAGCAACCTGTGGATCACGATCTACCAGTAGATCTCAGACAGGTGACTGGTAGATTTCAGTCTGGGCTTGCTGACCTGCCATTCTAAACATCAGAATGCAATGCAGAGGGACTAATTGTAAAGTTGGAGCTGTAGTAGGAAACAAGACGGACGACTCCAGATCACATCCACACACGATGTAAATGAATTTTTTTTTTTAAATTGGTTTCTGTTGAAAACTGAGGAGTACACACGGACCAAAACTTGGCTGGGTTCTGCCTTATTTGCATATGTGTATAGATGGTTATTTGGCGCAGTATGCCTATGTGATTGGCATGACCTTGGTTAAAATGGTAACCTTTGAACCATTGGCACAGAAAACAACCTGTTTTGTGGGTGCTACATTTTAAAGCATGTTATGGAGTTTTCTATCAACTATTTAAACCGGGTGCTTTAGCCACCATAGGTCACTCATACATAGCCACTTGTTAATTCCTTGACTGTAATAGCCAGTATAGGGGTTAACAAGCAAGTAATAACATCAATAGTCTGAGACTCAAGTGATTTGTCACAACACTAACCTTTCTTGACGAGAGAGCACACCTTTAACTGTGTATGTGTGCTGAATGTCAACTTTATGCTAGTCTTTAGGAACATTGGCAAAAGTAACATGACTTCAATAGTTCTGTGTGAAAGATCTGCTTTTACGAGCAGCCCTACCTTCACAGGTCAAAGAGGGTACCTCTGTTAATTGACATGAAGCCATTTAGTTATTGTCCAGCTTTTACTTATGGTGTAAAATGTCTTTCCAAATGTTCTCGCACTGGTGGATCTGAATACAGTATATAGCAGTTGCATTTGTACTCCGCAGTTAATAAGACACAGATGTAACAACCAGCGAATCAACCAGTGCAACTGCAGTATGTAAACCGTTTTCAAGACTGTGCCACCATTGTAAGGCAACTTTCCAAAGCTACATCTGCTACTTTTTTTACAGATAAAGACGAGTGTTCCAAAGAAAATGGAGGCTGTCAGCATGAGTGTATCAACACATTTGGCAGCTATATGTGCCAGTGCAAAAATGGCTACACACTTCATGACAACGGACATGACTGTAAAGAAGGTAAGGTCACTAAAATAAAACTCTCATAACATAAATATGAGGGCTACTATAACACTCCTCTCTTCTAAAAATGTCTATCTGCCTTGCTGTTATGCTGTTCAATGGCCTTAGTACTTTTGAGTCCCTGTATGTAAATGGGTCGTTTCGATATCACTTGCTGTATGCTTGTTCTGAGTAAGTTACACTGAAAGTATTGGGCAACTATTGTTTTCTAAAGGAGGCTAGGTTTGACAGGCTATGCATTTGTTTTGACAGGTTTCCTTTAAATATATTGTTCTCCAAGCAAAATTAGGCCTCTAATTTACCTAAAATGTACTGTATGTTTGATGCAATATCTGTAATGAGACAGTACAAGCTATTACTGTACAGAAGTCATGTTTATTGAATGACCCAACAGGAACGGGAAACGGCACACAGGAAGAAGTACAACAGAGATACAACAGAGATGCACCATAGAGTTGCATTTAAAGAAGAAATATAATCTATAACATCTACCTCTTTTAGTGTTAATAAATTAACATTGTAAAAAATTTAAGCGACACAGCAATTACACATTCTATAGGTTAAGTCTCATAGGTGGTTTTGAGAATCTACCACTACGGGTGAAGACTGGCCCTTGTGGATTTATTTTTTGCCATCTCTGAAGTTACTGGTCTCCTCTCATCACATACTGGCATGCTCTGCGCTTGACAGCTGTCGGGTATACTTGCTTGCCCAGAACTGTCATTGCCGTTGGTATGAGGCATTGCCTCTGTACATGCCTGTCAGGGCCGCCATCAGGAATTATGGGGCTCCCTGGAGCAGAGAAAAGTTCTAAAAAGGGGGGGGGGGCTCTGGGCTCTTTAATAAAAAGATAAAAGAAAAAAAGGGGTGGGGGTCCTCTGGACATAATAATAATAAAAATATATATATTTATAAAAAAAAGTGGGGTTGCCATCTGGGGACCTGTGGGCCCTTTAATAAAAACAAACAAGCAAATATATATATATATATATATAAATATCATTTTTTTTTAAAGGGAGGTTGCCACCTGGGGACCTCCAGGCCCCTTACAAAAAAAGGGGTTTGCCATCCAGGACCCTTACAGGTGTACTGCCTGTACCCCCTGATGGCGGCCCTGCTCACTGTCAATGGGCGAGTATGTCCTTGTGATACTGGGTGAGACTGATCGATCAATGGGATACTGAGATTCAGGCTGCTCCATCACCACAATCAAGTGGATTTGAGCGTGGCAGAGAGTTCCTTCAACGTCCACAAGATAGGAACGTGGTGCAACCTTTTGCAGCCAAGTACCTATTTTCCAACGGCCTGTTCGATCTCCGGGTAATGGTTTCATATGGATTCGTTCCCTAATATTCAATTCTGGCAAATCTCTGGCCGATGTGTCATATCGTGCCTTTGACACTTGTCTCTTAATCCTTAACTTTTCTGTAGCACCTTGTATGAGGGTTAACACTGTATGCCTAGCCAAAACTTAAAAAAATATATGCAGTAGATTTTCTGCAATATAATGTACATTCTCACAAGGTTTATCCCTTAAAGCCCTGCTAATACCGGTTCTGTCAAAAATTCAGTGAGCCGACTCTGCTTTTCTAAAATGCCAATCGGTGTTCTCGGCACTGCTGTAGTCCTCCACTGCTGGACTTTAGATTGTCCCCCTTATAGTAGAAGATGAGCAAAGGAGGTGTTCTGTAGTCGAACTTGGGGCTGATAACACTGGTCGGAATTTCACTTTAGCACAGTATTAAGCTCCTTGCAGGAACTTGGGCACTTAATGAATTATTAGCAAGGTCAAAAAGTGCTTTTAGGTACTTGCAAAATGTATTTAAAAAACAAACAAAAAAACATGGGAACATGTGCATGTATTGCAGAGATGAACTGCATATGTTTCATTTTGCACAGAATTTCAATAAAATGAAATGCATTTTGATAAAATATTATCAACACAACAGACTAAAGTATAACTAAAGGCAAAACTTTTTTTGTTTTGAATAGTGGAGAGGGATTAGAAGGCTTGTCAGTTTGTATTGCTGTCTGTGCTTCCATCCATTTGTCCTGTTTACCATTATCGTTGAAAGTAAAAAAAAAAAAAACATTTTGGGTTGTCCCCAGAAAAGTATAAGAGCAAATCTTCCAATGGGGACACTAGTTATGGTGACCTGAGGGTCCCCAAAGAATTCCCTTAATTTGTAGGGATTTGAGGCACAAAGTAAGCTCTACATTGGGACACAGATGCAGAAAAAATAAATCTGACAAAGACTATAACCCTACCTTAGGCCCCTTTTTCTCACTTGTATGACTTGTCCTGTGACGACTGCAAAGTGACAAGTTGTTCCCCATGATTTCCAATGACAACCATTCATATTTGTACGACTTCAAAGTAGTCCCTGCACTACTTTGGTCTGACTTTGATGCAAGTTACACAGGCATTCCCTAAAATTGTGGCTGCAAAAATCACGCGACTTTGAAGTTGCGGTAGTGTGAAGAGGGCCTTAATCCAAAATCCTATAGTTCTACTGTAAATGTTCACATCAGCTCATGCTCCTGCTTATAGCACAGTGGCTCCACCATAGTCTCAGACACTCTATAGAATGTTTTTGGCTTGCCGGGTAAACCCACAGAAACAAGGTCAAATAGAAAAGCAAGAACCCAGATCAAACATAATCCAAAGAAATACGCTGTCTGAGTACTGGGATGATAAACTCTGTGGCACAAAGTGCATCTAAAAAGACCACTAAACTAAAAAATATCAATGTTTGCTATTGTAGGGCTAGAGAAAACCAGGATAGAATCAGAACTATGGAAATGAATAGAAACCAAAAATGGGGGTTCTGGTGAGCGGGAGCTACGCTCAAAAGGTTTACCTTAATGCAAGGAGTGCATTAAAGTGAAGAAGAAAAAAGTCGCCCTAACAAACATTTTAAAACTGGTTCAAGCTAAATGAATATACTACAGGGCATGTTTACCTTCCAGAAAATAATTTTTTATTGCTAACTGATTTGGTTGGGTTTGTTTTGTTCAATGCCACTAATGGAATTGGCGGCACTAAATTTGAGGTGTGTGTGTTTTTTTTTGTTTTTTTTTTACCATTTACATTAGCCCTCTCCCATAAAAAACTTAAATGTGTGTGCAAATTAACAATGAACTTTTCCAATTTGCCTCCTTTACGGTTGTTAAATATACCAGCAGTGTTATTGGTTCTCTGACTACAGAACACCTCCCATATGTTATGAGAGGGGGAGGTGTTCTGTAGGTATACCTTTCTGTCCTTGGGTGATGCTGCTTCTCCATAGATATAGTATAGCAAGTGTTGTCACCCTAGGACAAAAAGTGTGTTACTGGAAGGATCACCAGGCAAAACTAAAAGAAAACCCCGAAAAGACCCCAATGTAGCCATCACATCAAAGGACTTGGAAGCTGCAATGTATTACATATTTGTTCCTATATTTAAGGTCGAATGTGCTTTATGCAGAAACTGATGTGGGTAGATGCTTATTAATATGCCAAAATGTATTACAATTTGGGCAGGTCATGTGTTACTATGGAATATTTTACATAACTTAAGTTCCAAGTATATGAATGCAATAAGCCAGTGCATTGTTTAAATCATTGCATTTTGCTAACACAGTGCTTATCCCTAGCTGGCTGTGAACACAGACTTGTGAATGCTGAGGGAACCATTTCAAGCCCAAGTTATCCTGAGAAGTATCCAAGCCGCAAGGAGTGCACATGGGGCATATCCACTACTGCTGGTCATAGAGTCAAACTTGTAAGTGTCCTTCCATGAATATGAGAGATAGGAATGCTAAATTATTAAAGATATTGCACTTTGGCCTACACTGTACATGATGGCTTATGATTAGGATGTGAATGTCATTGTGTCTATTTTCTTATAGTTGTTTTAAAAGGGTATGCATCCTAAAAAATAAAAATAAATGAAAGTGCACTTGGAAGTGCAGTCACTGTAGATCTGAGGGGGACATGCAAGGAAAAAAAAACAGCGTTTTAGCTTGCTCATAATTGGATAAAAAAAATCAGCAGAGCTTCCCCTCATCTACCCCTCAGATGACTGCACTTTCAGTGCACTTTGGTATTGTCCATTTTAGCCTCAAGTTTTATGCCTCTTACACATGACTGGTTTTCTCGATGAGAAAGTTGCCATTTTTTTAGATTGGTTAGGAAAACCGGTCATGTGTATGTTCCATAGCAGTTTTCCCGACGGGAAAACTGCCTGCAAAAAAATTCAAGCATACTGTATTTTTTTTCCCATCGTGTTTACCATCAGTCTTTTTCTCGTTGCGAAAACCGCTCGTGTGCATGCTTTTCCGAGGGGGGAAAAAACGCACATACTCAGAATCGAGTATGAGATGGGAGCGCTCGTTCTGGTAAGACTAGCATTCGTAATGGAGATGGCACGTTCGTCACGCTGCAACGGACTGAAAAGCGTGAAGTCTCAGCAAACTTTTACTAACACGAGGATCAGCTAAAGCAGCCCAAAGGGTGGCGCTATTTGAATGGAACGTCCCCTTTTATAGTGCCGTCGTATGTGTCAAACGTCACTGCGCTTTGGTCGAGCGTTTTTTTTGACTGAACGCGTGTATGCAAGGCAGGCTTGGGAAGAATCGCGTCGGGAAAAACGTTGGGTTTGGGCATGGGCATGTCAGGAAAACTGGAGTTTTCCCTTTTTATTTCCTGTCCCACAGTTGCATCAGCAAATTAAAGGAACTCTCTACTAACAGACATTTTAGACAGGTGTCACCAACCCCTGGAACAATACCCCTCAATTTTAATTTCAAAAACTGTAAAATGGTAGATTTTTCCATCCACTTTCCTTCTCGAATACCATGGACAAATGGGGTGAATCGGCCTAGTATGAAAACGTAGGGCAATAAAATTTGATCAGAGTTCTGTTACAAAAAAAAAAAAAATACAATTGCCTATACAGTACATGGTTTAACCATTCTGTTGGCTCTTAAAGCAGTTTATGGGAATAGGAAGAATCACCGCTCAGGTCAATGAAATCAAATAGGTGAGTAAAGTGAATTGATGGAATCCACTCAAGGGTGCTAGCCACGGCTCGCCCGCTGTACAAACTGCAAAAAGGAAGAAACGGCTTCACTCCAATATTATGAATACGAGTCCTTTTATTAATCCATCCAAGTGATGCACCTCAGGAAAAATGACAATTAAGGCAGACATGAAAAATAGACTGACTCACAGGGCTTGGTATGTGATTGCCATCATTATAATGAAAGTTTGAAAACCTCTAGTTTGGGATTTTTAAGGCAATTTTTTAAAACGAGGCAAGGTGTGTGTGTGTGTGTAAAGAAATATTAACCTGCGCTATGGATATGTATGTTAATGTAAAACAAAGTGATAAAAAAAGATGAGCAAACACTCGGGTTGCTGTTATGCAGTGTAAAAACAACTAAAGAAACACAGAAAAAAGCTATTTTTTTAAAACCATTTTATATATGAAAAGTTTTATTTAAAACAATAGAAATATTTAACATGTTGCAATAGAATACAAAGGTTAAAAACCATATATATTGTATTGGAAAGTCTTTTGAAGTGGTTTATCCCTCTACTCGTAATCATTTTGTGTTCTACTGATGGTTATCCAGCAAGTAGTTGGAAAATACCACTTCAAAAGTCTTTCCAATACAATATATATTGTTTTTAACTTTTGTATTACTGTATTTATTGGCGTATAACGCTCACTTTTTTACCCTGAAAATAGAGGGTAAACTGTGCCTGCGTGTTATACGCAGGGGGTTGTGGAAAGTTTTTCCCCAGAAACTTCCCTCTTAAAGTTAGGGTGCGTGTTGTACGCCTGTGCGTGTTATACGCCGATAAATACGGTATATTGCAACATGTTGAAAATTTCTATCTTTTATGATATTAAAACTTTTCATATGAAGAATTTTGTTTAAAAAAATTGCCTTAAAAATCCCAAACCTAGACGATTTATACTTTCATCAAGGCAGACATGTTTCACACAGTATCATGTGCTTATTACATTGCCTAAGCAATAAATAAGCACATGATACTGTGTAAAACATGTTTGCCTTGATGCCTTAACTGTCATTTTTCCTGTGGTGTGTCACTTGGATGGATTAATAAAGGACTCGTATTCTTCATCTTGGAGTGCGGCCGTTTCTTCCTTTTTTGATATTCTTAAATATTCATGATATTCTTAAATAGTGTCTGAGCTTACCTTGCTTATAAAGATGTGTATTATACTGATCATGATTATATTTTTAGGTTTTCAATGACTTTGAAATTGAACTGCACCAGGAATGTGCCTATGATCACCTTGAACTGTACGATGGACCAACCAGCAAATTCCCCATTCTTGGGAGATTTTGCGGCAGCACAAAACCAGAGCCTGTAATTGCATCAACAAACAATATGTTTCTGCGTTTTTATTCTGATGCTTCAGTGCAGAGAAAAGGATTCCAGGCCAAATATAGTACAGGTATATGGATATATTTTACAGATTGTATTCTTTTGACTACTAAAGCTTCTTTATATATATATATATATATATATATATATATATATATATATATATATATATATATATATATATATAATGGTACTGTAATCCTTTTTTTTTTTTTTTTAGAATGTGGAGGACGCTTAAAAGCGGAGATCCAGACCAAGGATCTGTATTCCCATGCCCAATATGGCGATAACAATTACCCAGTACAGTTGAACTGTGAGTGGGTTATTGTAGCAGAAGATGGCTATGGTGTGGAATTGATCTTTGAAACATTTGAAATGGAGGAAGAATCGGACTGTGGTTATGACCATGTAGAAATCTATGATGGATATGACAGTACCGCTCCAAGGCTGGCAAGATATTGTGGATCTGGGGTAAGTTTTTAGAGGGCAACACCAGTGCAGCAACAAATGGCATTCTAACAAAAATGTATTTTTGTTTCGAATAAAGCACAAATGTTAGACCCCCCTCCCCCAGTAAGCTCTCCTTCCGTTTTTTTATTTATTTTTTATTGCTGTGTTCCTATTGGGGTGACTTGACCTCTATTCCTGTTGGGACTGGAAGCGGTGGGGAAAAGCCAAGCTTACCGAGGGTCTAACACATTTGTGCTTTATCCAAAACAAAGTACAAACAATTCACTTTTCTTAATAAAATGGGGAATTATTTTTGTGTGTGTGTAAAGAAATATTAACCAGCGATATGTTAATGTAAAGTGATGAAAAAAGATGAGCAAAACTCAGGTTGCTGTTATGCAGTGTAAAAATAACTAAAACGCAGAAAAAAATCCCTACCTACCCTAGGGGTAACAGTGCTACCTATACACTGTAATTAAATCCTCCATAAAAACAAATATGTGCAATCATAAATCCGATCAATGTGCTATTCAGGTAGCATTACCACTCCTTCACTATAGTGCTCCAAACCAAGACGGACAGGGTCTGTTCACTCCATAAAACCTGGTACAAAGACTTCACACCACATTTACCAAAAAGTTTTGACTCCTTGCAGCAACAAGAGTCAAAACCAGCATGTGTAGTTCTAGCCAAGGTGTTATGGCTTCCATATACTCCAATCGATTTTTTTTTTCTCCTTATGTTCCAATATAATTGGTGGTTCCAGCTTATATCGGAATGTGGTACTCATATGTCTTATTATGGAGAAAAGAATGGCCTACAAGAAAAAAAAAATCTGGTGCTGGAAGTGATGTCAAACCAGAGGTACAATTCCCCCCCCCCCCCATATGCCTTTTGTCATAGGAATTTACATTATGATGTCCTTTCCTATACCGAAACATGTTGGCCAGGTACCTCCCAGTTTGACGTCACTTCCGACTCTGGTATTATATGCCGCCCATCTTTGATCATAGAAGCCAATGCTTTTCTTTTACATTTTAAATGGAAACAGCTGTGCTTTTCACTGTGGGCTATGCTTTCTTCTTCCCTAATGGGGCATATTGAGTATCACATCCTGATAAAAGCTAGAACCATGATTTATATTGGAACAGAAGGAAAAAATTGTATATTGAAGCCAGTTTTCTTTAAAAAGCATCCACAGCTTGAAAACAAAAGCATGCCTGTCCCATGCCAGTGTGCTGTGCAGGAAAGCATCAATCTCTCACACCCCTGCATAGTAAAATCTTGGGCGCTCCAATCGGCAGGGAGCATGAGTCTGACTCTGGAGTGGTTATGCTGGACCCACAGAGCAAGGGTCTCACTCTGCAGGTTGCTGGCAGGGACAGGTTTTTCTTCTAAGGTGGCTTAGAAAGTAATGAAAACATTTTTTCACTACGGCTTTCCAGTTTGGTCAGTTGGGGATAGCGGCTTATATTTAAATGTAACATTTTTCATTTATCAGGCGCAAGATTTATACAAATTTTTGGCTTCGAAATAAATCCGTGTGCAGATTCTTAATTTTTTTGTTTTTTAACAGAAGGAATATTTATTGGTAAAAAAAAAAAAACACACGGTTACAGGCTTATACAGTACAGGTAGTACAAATCAGGGCATCAAGACATACAGAAGTATTCATATTAGGATAAACAGGCTGGACATATGTTCAATAATCCTAGGCACTCTTTTTAAAGGGGTAAGGGAAGGGGGGGTAGGGGAACGGAGAGGAAGGGAGGGGAGAAATCGCATAACATTTCTGGTAAAGTAAAACAGCAGTCGGGGGGGGGGGGCGGAAGAGGGGGGGAGGAGCAGAGAGCATCCACCGCCCTCGCAGAGGCGGGAAGAGCCAGCAGATACCAGGTCACATCAAACCGTCAGCCGACGGGCCTCCACCCATGCCGCCCAGATCTTTTCGAACTTCTGAGGGCAATTACGCCCCATATATGTTAACTTGTATAGGGGTAGAGTGTCATTAATCAATTTACGCCACAGGGACAGCCCAGGAGGCTCCGAGGCCTTCGATGGGAGCAAGATTGCCTTTCTGGCATAAAAGGCAGAGTAGAAGATAAACAATTTTTTGTGGGTCGTGGTGGACAGATTATCAGTGATACCTAGCAGCAATATCAAGGGGTCCAGCGCAACAGCCACGCCACAAATCGAGGTCATATCATCCACCACCCGCTTCCAAAATTCCTGAATCCATGGACAGAGCCAAACCATATGTATGAAATTCCCCACTTCTGATCTACATCTAGGGCATCTGTCTTCAGAGGTGCGGTAAATCACCGCCAACCTATGTGGCGTGTAGTAGACCCTATGAATGAATTTCAGCTGGATAAAACGTTCCCTCGCTGAGATCATGAGGGGGATGCATTGCTGCATGCCCTCGGACCAATCCAATGTCGTGAGGGCTGGCAAATCTCGTTGCCAGACCAAAAATGCTCGCCACGCCCCAGGGCCCGTCGCACAGGTCAGTCTAAAATAAATAGATGAAAGTGTCCTATCCACGAAGCGTGAGGCGAGGAGCCGCTCCACCGAGTGGGGCTCCATCTGGACAGGGTACGGGAACTGTGCTCAGACCGCATGCCAAGGCTGGAGGAAACGAAAGAAAATCCAGGGAGGTAGCCCAAACTTACTTTTCAAAGTCGCAAAATTAAGCAACCGTCCCTCCGGCATAATATCCCGGAGCGTTTTGACCTCATATCGTGCCCACAGCTGTGGGTCCGGCACAGTTCTCAAATGGGGTAGAGATGGGTTCCCCCACAAGGGGACGTGGGGGGAGAAGGTTCCGGGCCAAACCAGGAGCCTCGCCAACCTGTCCCCACACCGCCACCGTGGTCTTCATAGGCGTAGTAGTGAGGGGGGCTAGCCCTGACACCCCTATACACCAAGTTTCTCAATTCAGTATAAGACCCCAAAATAGCTGCCTCAAGGGTGGTCGCCGGATTAGTATGCTCTTGCTGGAACCACCACAGGACCTAGTTTGTTTGTTTGTTTTAAATTGCAGTTTCTAAAGGGATTTCCAAGCTCAAACTTGCCAATCAGCCAGCGACCAACCGCATTGACCTGTCTAACAATATGTGTGACGAACAAAGGTTTAGTTGCACACATTTGCAAATACATGCGTAAGCTTCAGGTCCCGCCAAGGCACCCTGTTTCCTGCAGATCCTAACTACTGAAAGTCTCCATCTTGGCAGCACATACATTTATAATGGATAGGTAGGGGACAGATGAGCCTGGAAGGAGCCACCCCTCAAAGGTACAGGGTCACACTGAACACCCAGCACAGAGCTCTATGGCAGTATGCACTATGTGTGCAACTAAACTCCTGTTCTTAATGCACATTGTTAGACAGGTCAGTTCGGTTGGTCACTGGCTGGTTGGCAAGCTTGGAAATCCCTTTATATTTGTTTGACATGCCTTGCCATTCCAGTGCTCCTTGCTACAAAGACCAGTCATATGTGGGGGCAGTGGCCACTTTTTTGTACCAGTTTATTGACAATATACCCACTTTTCCCTTTATACCTAAAATTGTTTATCTGCATTATTTTGCTGTATAAAAAGTATTTATTCTTGCTGTTGTACTTTATTCGTTGATTTATGTACTTTTTTTTTTTAAGCCTCCTGAAGAAATCTATTCTGCTGGGGACTCTATCATGATTCGCTTCCACACCGATGACACCATCAATAAAAAAGGATTCCATGCTCGATATACCAGTACCAAATTCCAGGACGCACTTCACATGAGGAAATGACCAATATCTGCGCTGATGTTTAGTAGCCTTTTTTGGATCTAAATTGTCAATGTTTTATGGCAGTTTGAGAGACAGAGACTGAATTAAATGCTGTGCAAGATTCTGTGTCAAAGTATGAATGCAGTCTGTTAGATCTTTATGGTTTAGGATTCAGATTTTTGTAGCCTATTTCTGTTTTGTGCCAATGTACCAAGGACCAAATATTTTCTTATCCAACTCGGTTTACATTGCTCTGAAATGAAATGTTCAAAAGGGCTTCACCATGTTCTTGTACACGAATAATGCAGTAGTCAGGTAAAATGCCTGCTGCTCTGAACTGGTGGTTTAGTAAATGTGGGTTCAAGGCTGACTACACATTGTATACAAACCGATTGTCTACATATCAGCTGTGTAGTGCAAGGGCCTGACTGATTCCAAACAAATTGAATTGGTTGTTTAAGTTTGTCCTCCATTGTACAGAGGGTTGTACAATCTGATTTATAAAGTGTATGGCCAGCAAAAGAGCCACTACTTCTCTGGTCTTGCTCCATGATCAAACCATAGCAACAACCAATTCTTTCTCGAATTTCAGTGTTATAGGGTTTGAGGGTAAAAGAGTACCGACGGGTGCATAGTATACACCCTGGACTGCCTATTGCAGATAATTTTGCACACTTGGTATATCCAGCTAAAAATTAGACAGTCCTTCAGATCAGTCTATTTAGATCAGTCTATAAAGATCAGTCTATTTGCCTTTAGTAAATCTACCCCTAAGGGTTTATTCACACTTGTGTAAAACATTTTTTTTTTCATGCCACTTTGGACATCAGTCGCATGATAAATTGCACACCATTCTTTTAAATGGCCACCGTTTAAATCACTGTGACCTAAAGTGGCAGCAGCTTTGAAAAGGTGCCAGCACTACTTTGGTGGGACTTTGCTCCGTAGAGCATAAAGTCGAATAAAAATCATGACTTTGGAGATGCGCTAATGTGAAAGGAGCCTTATTCCTCAACTGTACTGCTCAATCTGTACAAACTACAAATACAGTGGGAATTTCAGCAGATGGCCCCATGTCTTGTCTTTGGGTTCATTTCACAGAACTTGAACAAAAGTGGAGAAATTACTAAAAGTAAAACCTATTCTTCCGTTTTTCTTTCAATTTTTGTAAATGACATCACTGTGCAGTATTTATAAACCCTATTACCTGCCCTGTGGGCTGCACTTTGTGCTCCTGAATTTCTCATATTCAGTACCTATAAAGGTAAGGGGATGTAAATTGGAAAGGTATGGATTTTTGATTGCTGTAAGCAGGTTTTTCTTCACTATGGAAGTCCTATACAAATTAAAAACCCACTTGAAGGTGGTGAACTGCAGGTCGAATGCACCCATCATTTAATTCTCCATGAGCTCAAATGCATTTTAAATTGATGTCAAAATAATCCTATGAACAAAACGCTACAAGAAAGACTAAGGAGTGCATTAGTATTCTGTAACTTATCTAGTGGCTCACTTTGGCAGGCCTACTTTACCTAGAGCAAGGATCACATGGGTTGCCACAGGGGTGAAAATTGTTTCTTCCACTGATTTTGAGGTATTTTGTAATTTATAATATTCCTCGTGGGAAAATAATTCTGTATAACCCTAGAATCTACATAAGAGCAACCATCTGCACTTGGCAATAGCAGGCAGTTGGATTTCAGCAATCTGTTTTTAAAATCTCTAAATCATTTGGTTGATGTCCATTATGACATTTTGCCCTTTACCTTATTAAATTGGTATGAATATCCTCATTACCCATAATTTCCAGCATTATATCACAACAAATACACTGGCAAAATCTTTTGTCGCACACATTTTTTTAGATTTACCTCACCAATTTTTTATTTAATCAGGGATTAAAATGCTCATCAGGCAGATTCAATTTTAAAAGCTGGTGTTTTACCTGTTCTATTTTGTAAATGTTTCCTACGTATCCCCAATGTCACTTTTATTGGTATTGTTTTTTTTTATTGCTTAGGAACCTTGCTCATAAAGTTCCATTATTTTATCACTTGTCATATTGCAAGTTGATATATATATATATTTTTTTTTTTGCCTCATAACTGTAAATGATATTCAGCCCGTCGCATAAGAGTTACATTTCTAGGGCTGTGCTGGCAAATAACTGCCAATAATGTACATATGTGTATCTATGCTGTCACCTACTGGTGTAACATCAGTAGTGTTTCTGAATTTGTTCTCCATAAAAGTACTGTATAGTTAATTTTTTTTGGTTTTGTCATTTTACCTGCTTGTTAGTATTGTTTTGTACTTAAATTATGTAGCTGTTGTATCTCGCAAATGTAAATATGACATTTTAAATGATTTGAAATTAGCTTGTGCAATATTGAAAACTAATAAGCTTCCCCACCCCTCTTTACATCTGCATTGGGAGGCCTTATTTACTGGCTTTACTTCCTAATGTGCGTTGGGGGAGCAGGAATTTCTGTACTTAACAAAAATTATCACTGGAAGGAGAAAAAGCTACTAAATCTTTTCTGCATTTCTAGAGCTAATCTCCTATTTTCCTGCCTGTCAAAGGAATTGTAATGCTGATTTTATTATGATAGAATGTAATTTCTTGCCATGTCATTAATAGAATGATAATAAAAATATTTCAGTGCCAAAATAATTGAATCATTGGTAAATAAGACATTTCTGCTATCTTTTATTTATTATTAATTTATAATGGGAGTACAACATTTTCCAACACATAGGCCACGTACACACGACCGAGGAACTCGTCGGAAAAGCCACATAGTTTTCCTCGACGAGTTCCTTGTTAGGCTTGTCGAGAAACTCACTGTACTCACTGTCAAGACCAAATCTCCTTGTTCTCAAACTCTGTGACTACAACACATACAACGGCAGGGGAAGTTCGATTCCACTGGCACAACCCTTGGGGCTGCTTTTTCTTATCTCATATTACTGTGTGTTAGGTAAAAGTTTGGTAAGAGACATTTGCACTTTTCAGTCTGTTACAGCATGACAAATGTGCTATCTCCATTACAAATACTACTTTTGCGTGGGTTTCTAAGCATACACACCAACGTGTTTCTCGTTGGAAAACCAGTTCGACGAGGAACACGACTCCCGTCGAGGAAAAAGAGAAACTTGCTCTCTTTTTTCCTCGTCGAGTTTCTCGACAGTTTACTCGATGAAAGGCATACACACAATAGTTTTCCTCTGCAAAAAAGCTCTTCCAAGTTTCTTGATGGATTCTGCCGAGGAAAACGGTCGTGTGTAAGCGGCCTTACACTTTTTTCTGTCCAACAATGCAAAACATTTTTTCATGTGGCTTGAACATATGAGCACTTTTTTTAAAGCGTCTGCAAACCCAAACCTGTTCTTCATGCATACACGGAAGAAGCACAAATAAGGAAGCTGTTTTTCCTTCCAAAGGATTTGTATGTCTTGTCAATCCAGATCTCACATTTACACAGCTCTAATGCAAAACCACTCCCGTTCTGGCTGAGCAGGAGAGCTGGTTTTGCACTGCTTCAGTACAGTAACACTTGCAGGTCTCCTTCCCACCCTGGGACTGGTCTGTAAAAGGACAAGCAAGAGACTGTCACTCTTCTCCCCTCCTTACCAGCATGCTTCATGCACTGCTACACAGCTGATTGGCTCCTGATACTGTTCTTCCTCTCCCAGTCTGACCTCTTTTAAAGAGGAATTGCAAGGGGCTGATACAAGACAAAATTGGGTACCTTTCACAGCTTGCATAAAATAAAGTACATAAAATCAATTTACTTCATGCATGTCGGGAGGAGAATATAAAAACTTGTTTAACTTAAGTCCAGAAAAACTAGTTGTGCTACTGAAGTTGCTCATACACTGATACTCTGAGCAAAATACAACCTAGTATCGGGTACTGTAAAAATTTCCAACATTTTTTTAATGTTCGGAAAGCAAAGTGACCCTACATTACAGTACAGTACAGTACATTAATGACCTTGATTTAAGAGTGTGAAGTCACGACTATGAGTAAAGTGCAATAAATTGTAATTATCAAGATTCTTTAGTAACATGACTCCAATTCATTGCTATGGGTTACTGCACTTTCTTTCCACACCCTCAGTGTAGGTAATTTTCCTGGTGAGAAATTATTCCTGTGATATGTGTTGGTTCTATGTTCTGATCTACATACAGGGCAGTCCCCACTAATGATGCTTCACTTTTAAAGCTAGGTTGTGTGTGTGTAATATATATTGTACATACACACACACACACACCGGCCACTTTATTGGGTACAACTTGCTAGTACTGGATTGGATCCCTTTTTTTGCCTTCAGAACTGCTCTAATTCCTTAGGTGTTCTATTGGATTAAGATTTGGTGACTGTGGAGGCCATTGGTGTACAATAACTCATTGTCATGTTCAAGAAAGTGTTTTTTGATGATTTGAGCTTTGTGACATGGTGCATTATCCTGCTGGAAGGAGCCATCAGAAGATGGGTACACTGTAGTCCTAAAGGGATGGACATGGTCAGTGACAATACCTGGGTAAGCCATGGTGTTTGAACTGCTCAATTGGTACGAAGGGGCCCAAAGTGTGCCAAGAAAATATCCCTCACACCATTGCGCCACCTGCCTGAACCATTGATACAAGGCAGGATGGATTCATGCTTTCATGTTTACACCAAATTCTGACACTACCATTGTTGCAGTTTAAATCTAGACTCATTGGATCAGGCAACATTTTCTTAATATTCTATTATCCAATTTTGGTGAGCCTGTGCTAATTGAAGCCTCAGTTTCCTGTTCTTGGCTGACAGGAGTGGCACCCGGTGTGGTATTCCGCTTAAAGATTTTATGCGTTGGTACAACCAAGGTATGCAAAATACCATCTGTGAACACACAAGTGCTAACCTTTCTATCATCTTGAGTCTGCCCATTCTCCTCTGACCTCAACAAGGCCTTTTTGTCCACACAAATGCCGCTCACTGGATTTTTTCTCTTTTTTTTTTTTTTGGACCATTCTCTGTAAACCCTAGAGATGGTTGTGTGTGAAAATCACATCAGATCAACAGTTTTTGAAATACTCAGACCAGCCTGTCTCTGGCACCAACAATCATGTCACATTCAAAGTCACTTAAAGCCCCCCCCCCCCAATTCTGATGCATGGTTTGAACTTCAAGTTGTCTTCACCATGTCTAGATGCCTAAATGTATTGAGTTGTTTCCATGTGATTGGCTGATTAGCAATCTGTGTTGCCAAGCAATTGAACAGGTGTACCTATTCAAGTGCCATTTATTTGGAGTGATGGTGCTGTGCCAGAACCAGATGCAAAGTCACCATGTGTGGCCTTGCCTTCAAGTGCACATCATTACAAGCTCAAGTACTTTAAGGAGTGCAGCTTCTATTCTGACTTTTTTAGTGCTTGCTAGTTCATCTTTCACCCCCATTTGCCCCTTCACAGTTGCTGGATATTATCTTCAGTGACTGTCTTCTGGCACTGTAAAAGTTAACTGAAGGATTGGCTATACTGAACAGTTGCACTACCCAGCCTTTTATGCCCCTCTATTCATAGAACTCAGTTTACTACAATTCCACAATGCAGCATTTTTGAGTATAGCCTCACATAGTACTTCATTATGGCTAGTTATAGTCCTATCATCCAGATTAATATAGAAAAACAGTGAGGGGCGGGAGTGTAGGGGCAGCTGCTGAAGCTGACTACGTACACATTCTTGCCAAATTGGTTATAATGGACTATCTCGGTACTGATAAACAACGTAGTTCTTAAATAAGTTATTTATTACATATAAAATGACATACAAAGTTCATTAAAATATAAAAACTGACAAATACTACAGGTTCCTGTCCTTATGCCCCATTGGAATTAACATTATAGTATGTCTTCTTTTTTTTTTTTTTTATCAATATCACTCGTTTTATCTAGAATGTGTTACACATAATCCCCCATGTCCGCCACAGAAAATTGCTTATTTTTTAAGAACTACGTTGTTTATCAGTACCGAGAGTTCATTATAACCAATTGGGTGGGAATGTGTGTACATGGTCAGCTTCAGCAACTGCCTTTACACTCCCATCCCTCATGGTTTCTCTACAATTCCACAATGCATTAATATCTGTGATGACGAGTTGTAATCCTGTCATTCAACCGCTTTACTGCCATTTGGCAGAACATAATGTATTGTGGTCTGACGAGTTCTGTGTATGGAGAGGAATGGTACAGGTGAAGTTAACTTTTATAGCAGTGAGAATGGTATCTGGTGCCACTGAGGAGACACCTGCAGCTAATGGCATACACACCATTATGCATAACTAATATGTATAGTGTTGTATCTCTCATATATATAATTTTTTTTTATATACATTGTGGGACACTGTGTTAGGCTAATATTCATTACCTACTGCGTTGTACGCCATCTCTAGGTAAATGGACACTGGTAGACAGTCTTGGACAGGAAGTGATCCCCTCCCATACAGGAAGTACACCAGTGTCTGCAAGGTGGATGGGCACGTTTGTTTGAGCTCTCTGAGCTCCAGGTCTTCTAGATCCACAAATGGTTCTTAAATGAATCAAGGAATTGACTGATCGGATCCATTTGACACAGGCTTTATATGCTTAGATACATGGTACCCACTGTGGGTGTTTGCAAAATGTACCTGTTTTTTGCTTGCGTCTTGCTGTTTCTTAACCTGTATGATGGCGCATGGCACCATTTCGCCTTGGTTCGACATGGCGCACATGGAATCGCAAGAGCGCTGCTGTGCTCAGCAGTTTGGCGGCCATGGCGCATGCGGCTTCACCATTATGCGCAATCAAAGCTGCGAATGCGCCGGAGCCTAATCTGGGCACACAAAGATTTGTGTTATATGCGAATACAGTCGCGCCTGTTTGACGGGACCATGTGTGCACGCATGTGCAAAATGTCCCGGAGCACAGCCAACTTATTTAAGTTGTGTATGCCAAGCATGCAGTGCTTCCAGAAGGCAGTAGTGGGACACAGCAGGCTATGAACCAGGCATTTGCAGCAGTTCATTTATCCTTACCTGGGTCACGTGAGTCACCAGGCGTTACTTGGCAGGCTAAGGCGCTTAGCAGGATTGTTGCATAGGGGCTTGGTGAGCCCTATTAAAGGGTCTCCCTTCCAAGGTGTGGTAATACTACCCCCATTCTTATTGTGGCTTGTAAATGTCTTAAAAAAAAAGGAGCGGGACTAACGCTACATGGAACGACACATGTCGTCAGTAGCTCCTGATGAACCTAGTCGTATCCCCTGAAAGACCAGAGTCTTCCAGGCAATCTGAGCCACTGTGCCTATCTGGTTTTGTGCCTAAAGTCCAATGTTGCTTTACCCTCTATCACCAATGATGAACTGTCCTTGGCCCTAGCCAGGTTAGAGCACAGGATTGCTGGCATGATTGCCTCTAACCCACAGGGTGGCAAGAAGCATTGCGGATCCCCCTTCCCTGAGCCTCCTAGTTTGGTGCAGGAATGGGGTGAGGATGGGGAAGAGCTAAAAGCTCAGGATTCTGTGGAGGGCCTGGTGGATGAGTCTGCTTCTAAGCAATATGGACAAGAAGATATCCAGTTGGTGTCTGCCTCTCAGTCGTGGAGGCTTTTGATCCAGACTCTTACCGATATGGTTCGTTCTGCCTTTAAGTTGCCTCTTGCAGAGGTTATTGAGCCCCCTGGTCCTCTTTGGGGTCCCTGAGGCCACTTCAGGCCAACACAGGCTTTCCCCCTACCACCCACTGTTGAAACAGGCGGTGTATGCTGATTGGGAACATCCTGACACAATTTTTGTTCCTCCTTAAAGGTTTTCCTTTTTATTTCCCATGGATGAAAAGTTAATCAAGAAGTGGAGAATACCAGCCGTAGATGCAGCAGTCTCTTCCTTGAACAAGAACTTGACTTGTCCGGTGGAAAATGCACAGGGCTTGAAAGACCCCGTTGACAAGAAACTAGAGTCGTCATTAAAGGCTTCCTTTTCTTACCAGGTCAGGTATACAGCCAGTTGCAGCAATTGGTACTGCCAGTCCGTAAAGGATCAGGTCAGACGTTAAGCGCTGTGTTTTGCTGTTGATGCCTTAAAGCAGTGGTAATCAACCCTGTACTCAGGCTCCACTAACAGGCCAGGTTTGCAAGATAACTGAAATGCATCACAGGTGATATCATTTTGCTGCTCAGTGATTGCAGTATTCTAGTCTGTATATACCCAAGGTAATACATAAAACCTGGCCTGTTAGTGGGTCCTAAGGACAGGGTTGATGACCACTGGCTTAACCACTTGCTTACTGGGCACATATACCCCCCTCCTGCCCAGGTGAAATTTCAGCTTCCGGCACTGCGTCGCTTTAACTGACAATTGCGTGGTCATGCGACGTGGCTCCCAAACAAAATTGACGTCCTTTTTTCCCCACAAGTAGAGTTTTCTTTTGGTGGTATTTGATCACCTCTGCGGTTTTTATTTTTTGCGCTATAAACAAAAAAGAGCGACAATTTGAAAATAAATACAATATTTTTTACTTGTTGTTATAATAAATAGCCCAATTAAAAAAAAAAATTCTCAGTCTAGGCCGATACGTATTCTACATATTTTGGTTAAAAAATCGCAATAAGCGACTAGTTTGCACAAAAGTTATAGCGCCTACAAAATAGGGGACAGTTTTTTTTTTTTTTTTTACTAGTAATGGCGGCGATCTGCGATTTTTATTGGGACTGCGACATTATGGCGGACACATTTTTGGCACCATTCACATTTATACTGCGATCGGTGCCATAAAAATGCACTAATAACTGTATAAATGTGACTGGCATTGAAGGGGTTAACACTAGGGGGTGAGGAAGGGGTTAAATGTGTACCCTGAATTGTGTTCTAGGGGAGGGGGACTGACTGGGGAGGTGACCGATCTGTGTCTCTATGTACAAGGGACACAGATCGTTCTCCTCTCTCCATCACAGGAGCTGTCTCTGTGTGAGCCGACAATGAGAGATGATCTCATATGTTTACATTTGAGATCATCTCTCATTGGCCCACAGATCGCATAGCAAACGGCCACTCTGATTGGCCGTTTGCCGCGATCTGTGATTGGCTGTGTCCAAGGGACACTGCCAGCTTTGTATTTCCCCGCTGCACGCTCGGTAGCGCGTGGGGAACGACCAAAGGGGCGGACGTAAAAAGACGTCCTGTTGGAAATTCATGTCCGCGCTATAGCCGAATGATGACTACAAGTGCCTCAAGAAGTTAAAGGATTCAATATAGCAGGTTTCTCATTTTGCTCTCTTGTCTGTACATATGTGCAGACACTTGTGGCTTAAGAACTGGTCTGCCGAGCTTCCTTGTAAGAAGTTACATGGGGAACGTTTGGTGATGATTTGGACAAATATATCCAAAATATTTCTGGAGGGAAGAGTTCTCTACCTCCGGTAAATAGAAGCACCAGGCGTCCCCTGTTTAAAACCTCAGGGACTGCTTCCCCAGATGTCTCCGTGCCAAGGCAGTTATGCCGCCAACAGTGCACTAGAGTCAGGGGCAAGCTGCAAGGCCAGGGGCAGAAAAGCCCTGGGTCCAATGCTCTTCTAAATCCGGCACCAAGCCCTCCTTTTTTTGAGGGGATGCCCCCAATCTTTTGGGTGGGGGAAGGCTGCTGCACTATGCAGACATTTTGGAGAACGGTTGTTCAGGACGAGTGGGTCACCTTGACTATATCCCATGGTTACAAGCTGGAGTTTCTAAGATCCAACAACAACCTTCAAAAAATATACTGTTTCAGGCACTACATCATGTAGTGCATCAAAGAGTGATTGTACAGGTTCCTGTATCCAAAAAGGGGTGCAGGGTTTTATTTTGAACCTGTTTACAAGGCCCATTTTGGATGGAGCCCTGAACCAGTATCTACTAATCCAGTCCTTTCGGATGGAGTCGGTCTGCTCAATTGTAGCCTCGCTCCAGATGGGAGACTTTCTGGCCTCCATTGATATAAAGGACGCGTATTTACACGTACCTATCTTTCAGCCTGATCGAAGGTTCCTGCGATTTTCAGTAGAGGAAAGTCCTTTTCAAATTGCGGCTCTACTTTTCAGGCTTGCCACAGCTCCCTGGGTGTTCACAACGGTCCTAGCACCAGTACTGGGTCTTTTTAGGGGTCCAAGGGGTCTTGGTGCTCAGGTGACTGGACAACCTACTGCTCAGAGGTCCAACACTACAGGCTCTAGAACAGATCATAACCTGCACAGTGTGGTATTTGGAAAGCTTAGGCTGGGTCATAAATACCGAAAAGTCAGCCTTGAGACCAGCACCGAAACGTAAAACCCGCACCCGAAAAAACAACCGCAGCTGGTTTAACAACCAGCTGTCGTTACTGAAGCAAGAACGCAGAAGGGCAGAATCTGCCTGGAAAAGATGTTCTTCAGAGCTACACCTATCCATCTACAAGGCGGCGACAAGAAAATATCACAAAGAAATTTTCCAAGCCAAGAAAAATTATTTTTCGGAGGCTATCAACAGCGCCTTGAACCGCCCCCGCGAACTCTTCAAGATGGTCACCCAGACCATGAAACCAGGATGCATTGAAGCCCCTAGTTTGGACACACAAGAATTTTGCAATGAACTATCGGATTGCTTCATTAATAAAATCGAGGCAATCCGTGAAAGCATTCAGCAAAACAATTCCCCCCTCAGCCCCCCCTGCAGCCTCTCACACAGCACCCATAGTAATTCTCCTATATCAGGTAAGTTTACCCTGGAACCCATCTCCATTGAGACCACTAAGAATGTCATTGGCGCTTTGCGTAATAGCACAGCGCCAAATGACATTATCCCCACAAAACTGCTGAAGGAATGCGCCGACATCCTGGCTCCTCCCATCACGCAACTTATCAACCAGTCTTTCTTGGAGGGCATAGTGCCCTCACAGTTGAAAGAGGGTATAATTCAACCCATCCTGAAGAAACCCTCCCTGGACCCCAAGACCCACTCCACCGCCGTCCCATAACAAGTCTCAATGTACTCTCAAAGATAATGGAGAAAGTAGTGGTACAACAGCTGCAACAGCATCTGGATACCCACAAGCTACTTGACCCATTGCAATCAGGCTTCCGCCCCGGACACGGGACGGAAACAGCATTGCTGAAAGTATGGGACGATGTTCTCAAGGCCGCAGACGAAGGAGAATCTTGTCTTCTAGTTCTGTTGGACCTAAGTGCAGCTTTCGACACGGTAGACCACAAACTATTACTGACTCGGCTTGCTGAAGTAGCCAGAGTCGCAGAAGGCGATTTATCTTGGTTCTCCTCTTTTCTGAAAAACGATCGCAAACAGTGAAGTTAGGACCTTTTACGTCTGAGAAACGCACAGTTACATGCGGAGTCCCTCAAGGATCGCCTCTGTCACCAGTGCTGTTTAACATATATCTTCGTCCTCTTTTTGAGATTATCAGCAGCCAAAAACTGCTCTACCACTCATATGCAGATGATACGCAACTGTATTTCCGCATCTGCAATAGACAGGATCACCACCTCAATCTAGAGACATGCCTCTCGTTGATAGAGGATTGGATGACAAAGAGTTATCTTAAAACTCAATGGAGCAAAAACAGAACTTCTTCTGTTTCACGCCAAGCGCAGGAATCAACTTTCAACAGCGTGGACCCCCCCGCCTATTTTGGGCAAACTCATCACCCCTAGCGCCAAAGTCAAAAGCCTAGGGGTCATTTTTGACTCCTTTATGACAATGGACGCACAAATAGGGTCAGTAGTCAGCGGATCTCACCATCTGCTGCGCCTACTACGCAGACTCACTCCGTTCATCCCTAAAGAGGATTTAGCGGTCGTGGTGGGAGCAATTGTAAACTCCAGGTTGGATTATGCAAATGCCCTTTACCTCGGACTCCCCAAGTACCAAATCGCTCGTCTGCAAGTCGTTCAGAATACGGCCGCTAGACTTGTGACTGGGAAAAAACCCTGGGAATCCATCTCACCTTCACTGAGAGCCCTTCATTGGCTGCCAGTTAAAGACGGAATTGCTTTTAAAGCTCTCTGTCTTACGCATAGATGTGTCCATGGGAATGCCCCCCTTTATTTATGCGAAATAATAAAAGCTCATAACCCCAATCGCGTTTTGCGATCCACTAACCAGAACCTGCTCCAGGTTTCCGAAAGCCAACTTCAAGTCCAAAGGAGAAAGAAGATTCGCGATCCAAGGTCCTAGACTATGGAACGCTTTACCAACCAGCATTCGGTTGGAGGAGAACCACTTAGCATTCAGGAAAAAGGTCAAAACTTTTCTCTTTTGATATCAAAGGAGACAGGAACAACAAGCGCCCAGAGGCGATTCAGTTCGCATGTGCCGCGCTATATAAGTTTTCATTCATTCATTCATTCAGCTCAAAGTCTGAAGTATTTAGGTCTGATCCTAGATACGGTCCAAGCAAGGGTATTTTTTGCAACCCAGAGGGATCTGTTCCCTGACGGATCAGGTGCGTCAGATGAGGGGCACCAGACAACCCTTTGTATAAGTCTTCTCGGAAGCATGGGGTTCTCCTTCGAGGCAGTGCCTTATGCCTACTTCTGTTCCAGGCCTATACAACAAGACATCTTGTTGTCTTGGAACAGGAGAGGACAATCCCTGGATTATCCAATGTTCTTATCTCCTCGGGCTTGGGCTTAAGCTTAAACTGGTAGCTGCAGGATCAGAACCTGTGAAAGGAAAAACCATCCGGTAACTTGAAGAGTACTGACCACAGATGCCATGGAGCCAGTACTCCCTGGTTTATGCTCCCCCAGTCACTCTCCTTCCACATTTGTTACGCAGGATTCGGAGAGAGGGGATTCCAATCATTCTGGTGGAACCAGCCTGGCCCAGAAGGCCCTGGGTCCCGCAGATTGTGAGATTGGCAATAGATGGGCCTTGGACGCTTCCACGCCACCCCTATCTACTGTCTCAAGTTCCTATATCCCACCCCAATTTACAGTCTAAATTTGACGGCATGACTATTGAAGCCAGGGTGTCGAAGGACCGTGGTATCTCGGGACTATAGTAAGGTCCACCCTTGTGAATTCTAGAAAAACTGTCGCTAGGAAAATCTATCATAAGGTCTGGAAGACTTATATTGTTTGGTGGGAATCCAGAAAATGGCATCCTCGGAAATACATGAGTGGGAGAATTCTCTTTTCTACAGTCAGCTGTGGAAATCAGATTGGCTTTGAGTACAATCAGAGATCAGATTTCAGCCCTGTCAGTATTCTTCCAAAGACCTTTAGCCTCTGATTCGCTGGTCCCAACCTTTATGCAGGGAGCAACTTGTTTGCCTCCCCCACATTAGGTCACCTATGTGTCCTTGGGACTTGAACTTAGTGCTGTCTTTGTTACAGAAATAACCATTTGAGCCTATCAAGGAAAATCCATTAGACTTGCTGTCACGCAAGCTAGCCTTCCTGATGGCCATCACCTCGGCTAGAAGGGTGTCGAATTTGGTGGCCCTTTCATGCAGGGAACCATCCTTCACCAGGACAGGGTTGTGTTATGACATGTTCCATCCTTTTTGCCAGAAGTGGTGTCAGCCTTTCATTTAAATCAGGACATTATTTTGCCTTCTTATTTTTCCTCTTTTCCCTTATTTGGTGGAAGAGAGACTACTGCATTCCTTTGAAGTTGTCCGGGCAGTCAAGATTTATTTGTCTAGAGCTGCAGAGATCCGAGGATCAGACTCCTTTTGTGTTTTACCATAAGGACCCAAGAAGGGGCAGCTTCCTTTGCCAATTGGGTCCGCCAATTGTTAATTCAGGCCTATGGTCTGAAATGTAAAGCTCCTCCCTTTAGGATGAGAGCTCATTCTACGAGGGGTATAGGAACCTCCTGGGCTTTTCACCATCCAGTATCTGTGGCTCAGGTTTGTAAGGCTGCTACCTGGTCTTTAATGCATATGTTCACAAAATGTTATCAAGTGGATGTTCGAGCAGCCGAGGATTCTGCTTTCAACCACAGTGTATTGCGGACTACTGTATAACGTCTTATGGCTATTGTTTGGCAGGGTGTCTCCTCTTTTTCTTTGAGTAAATCATGGGATACTGAGATCCCTCCCCTCCTTTTTTTTTTTTTTTTTTAGGATTCGGTGCTTGCTACAAAACTGATGTACTTCCTGTATGGAGGGGGTTATATATGGGATCACTTCCTGTCCAAGACTACCAGTGTCCATTCACCTAGAGATGGTGTATAACCCAGTTGTTAATTATTAGCCTAACTCTGTGTCCCATGATGTACTCAAAGTAAATGATTTTATAGGTAAGTATGATAAAAAAAATCCTATTACGTACTATCATCTTACAAGTACATGTTCAACTTTAAGGTGGTTGTAAAGGCAGGAGGTTTTTGCCGTCTATGCATTATGATAAAAAAAACTGTGTGCATCAACCCCCCCCCTCCCCCTAATACTTACCTGAGCCCCGTCTAGATGTTGCTGGAGTGTCTCAGCTGCCTGGGACTGCCCTCCTCACTGGCTGAGACAGCAGTGCCAGGTGCCCCCATAGCAAGCTGCTTTCTGTGGGGACACTCAACAGGAGGGAGGGGCCAAGAGTGCCAAAGAGGGACCCTGGGCGCTCTGTGCAAAACCATTTCACAGAGCAAGTATGTATAACATGTTATTTGTTTTTAACAAACACAAGCTTTTAGTATCCTTTAACAATGGACATTTTATTTTTTAATCTTTCAGAAACTCTGTTGGTGAAATTTGTAGCAGAAATAAATAATTGTTGTCTGGGATTAGTATTTAGCTGTAAAAATAAAATTGTGTGTGTATATATATATATATATACACACACAATATTCATTGATGCGTCATTGTCCTCCAACAGCTGCATTGGATTACAAGGGGAGATACCTAATCTGTAGATGGCTCCAAATGCAAGAGTCAATTATTTCTTGACAGAAATAAGTCAATGCAATCCTGCAATGGCCGCTGCTTAATTTTAGTTATTTTTTTTTTCAAACTGCAAAAAAAGCGACAGAGTTATTCTGTACCTGCCACAAATTCCCCAGACAGCAGACCATCACCTTTTTTCGTGGTGTGGCGCTTAGTAGGGGTTAGGGGCAGTATTTTCAATATGAAGTTAAAATCAAAGAACACACAGTCCTACAGTGGTCAGGTATCTTGGTTTCCAGGATCTTAGCTGAAAGTATACATATTATCAGGGCTTTTTTTCTGGGGGAACTTAGGGGAACTCAGTTCCACCACCTTTGGCTCAGACCCTTTGGTGCCTGCTCACCACAATAACTTGTAAACACATAAGTCTGGTTTCTGTGTTTACAAGTGACAGCTTTGTAACCCCTGAACTCTGCACTCTGTATGTAATGTAATTCTGGTATTTAATGCCCCTTTAAGACCCTTCTACTGTTTGTGAAATCTGAACGGGTCGTGGTTGAGTTCCTGTACCTATTTTCTGAGAAAAAAAGCTCTGCATATTATATAAACAATCCTCTCAACTAATTTGGAATGGATGTACCTTGATATATCACTATTTACTTTAGTACAGTAAAAGATTACCTCCTCCAGGTACTTTCATTGCCACACCTGCATACTACACAACCTGCTTGTATACCTTTGTACCTGTTTGCATGTAACCTCTGACGTGATCTGGTAATCCCCTGCATCTTTAGAATGCTGTCATTCTTCCTTTTAGTTCTTCCTGCACCAGAGACTTGAGGACAGGCAATAAAACCAAGTGTTGATTTTCTATTATTAATATAATAGCTTTGTTTATTAAAGTCATATCTAACATTAAAAAACATCATAGAAATCATGCTCGCAGATATAAAAATAGCTGCTGACAAAAAATAAAAATAAGAATGGGTAGAAATTGCTGCGTTTTTAGTGACTTTAAAAATTCATAAAGGTGCAACATTGACATTGAAAATAAATTTGAAAAAGAATATGAAAAGACACAATATATGATAAACAAAAGACGCCCGCAACACAAATGCTTCTTCTTATGTTCCTTTATTGAGCGGTATGATATGAGGAAGGCTTGGGACAAAACGCATCAGTTTTGAGATGTAGCCTTGCTGTTTGTGCTCAATAACGGACCATAAGAAGAAGCATTCGTGTTGCCAGCATGTTTTGTTTATCTTATGTATATGTGACATTCAAGCCTGTACAACGGTACTCAGCTCTCTATATCTTCACTGTGCGGTAGAGCTTGGGTGACTCTGTGTTTATCACAATAATATATATATATATACACACACACACACACACACATATACTCATACACAGTATCTCAGTACATCTTTCACATATTTGTAAATATTTTATTATATCTTTTCATGTGAAAAAACTGAAGAAATTACACTTTGCTACAATGTAAAGTAGTGAGTGTACAGCTTGTATAACAGTGTAAATTTGCTGTCTCCTCAAAATAACTCAACACACAGCCATTAATGTCTATACCACTGGCAACAAAAGTGAGTACACCCTTAAGTAAAAATGTCCAGATTGGGCCCAAAGTGACAATATTTTATGTGGCCACCATTATTTTTCAGCACTGCCTTAACCCTCTAACGGAGCTGGTGGATGTTAGAGAACTTCCGCTCCTCCCCCTTCTGTTTGAGGATGCCCCACGGATGCTTAATAGGGTTTAGGTCTGGAGACATGCTTGGCCAGTCCATCACCTTTACCCTCAGCTTCTTTAGCAAGGCAGTGGCTGTCTTGGAGGTGTGTTTGGGGTCGTTATCATGTTGGAATACTACCATCTGACCCAGTCTCCAAAGGGAGGGAATTGTGCTCTGCTTCAGTATGTCACAGTACATGTTTGCATTCATGATTCCCTCAATTAACTGTAGCTCCCCAGTGTCGGCAGCACTCATGCAGTTTATCTTGGTCTCATCAGACCACAGGACATGGTTTCAGTAATCTATGTCTTTAGTCTTCTTGTCTTCAGCAAATTGTTTGTGGGCTTTCTTGTGCATCATCATTAGAAGAGGCTTCCTTCTGGGAACAGACATGCAGACCAATTTGATGCAGTGTGCGGCATATGATGTAGCACTGATAGGCTGACCCCCCACCCCTTCAACCTCTGCAGCAATGCTGGCAGCACTCATACATCAATTTCCCAAAGACAACCTCTGCATATGATGCTGAGCACATGCACTCAACTTCTTTGGTTGACCATGGTGAGGCCTGTTCGGAGTGGAACCTGTCCTGTTAAAATGCTGTATGGTCTTGGCCACAGTGCTGCAGCTCAGTTTCAGGGTTGTGGCAATCTTCTTCTAGCCTAGGCCATCTTTATGTAGAGCAACAATTCTTTTTTTCAGGTTCTTTGCCATGAGGTGCCACGTTAAACTTCCAGTGACCAGTATGAGAGAGTGAGAGTGATAATACCAAATTTAACAAACCTGCTCTCCATTTTCATCTGAGTCCTTGTAACACTAATGAATGAATGAATGAATGAATGAATGAGAACTTATATAGCGCGGCACATGCGAACTGAATCGCCTCTGGGCGCTTGTTGTTCCTGTCTCCTTTGATATCAAAAGAGAAAAGTCTTGACCTTTTTCCTAAATGCTAGGTGGTTCTCCTCCAACCGAATGCTGGTTGGTAAAGCGTTCCATAGTCTGGGACCCTGGATCGCAAATCTTCTTTCTCCTTTGGACTTGAAGTTGGCTTTCGGAACCTGGAGCAGGTTCTGATTCGTGGATCGCAAAACGCGATTTGGATTATGCGCTTTTATTAATTCGCATAAGTAAAGGGGGGCATTCCCATGGACACATCTATGCGTAAGACAGAGAGCTTTAAAAGCGATTCTGTCTTTAACTGGCAGCCAATGAAGGGCTCTCAGTGAAGGTGAGATAGATTCCCAGGGTTTTTTCCCAGTCACAAGTCTGGCGGCCGTATTCTGAACGACTTGCAGACGAGCGATTTGGTATTTGGGGAGACCGAGGTAAAGGGCATTTGCATAATCCAGTCTGGAGTTTACAATTGCTCCCACCACAACCGCTAAATCTTCTTTAGGGATGAACGGAGTGAGTCTGCGTAGTAGGCGCAGTAGATGGTGAGATCCGCTGACTACTGACCCTATTTGTGCGTCCATTGTCATAAAGGAGTCAAAAATGACCCCTAGGCTTTTGACTTTGGCGCTAGGGGTGATGAGCTTGCCCAAAATAGGCGGGGGGTCCACGCTGTTGAGGGTTGATTCCTTCGCTTGGCGTGAAACAGAAGAAGTTCTGTTTTCGCTCCATTGAGTTTAAGATAACTCTTTGTCATCCAGTCCTCTATCAAAGAGAGGCATGTCTCTAGATTGAGGTGGTGATCCTGTCTATTGCAGATGCGGAAATACAGTTGCGTGTCATCTGCATAAGAGTGATAAAGCAGATTTTGGCTGCTAATAATCTCAAAAAGAGGACGAAGGTAGATGTTGAATAGCACTGGTGACAGAGGCGATCCTTGAGGGACTCCGCATGTTACTGTGTAATCTGTGCGTTTTTCAGACGTAAAAGGTCCTAGATTCACTGTTTGCGATCGGTTTTCCAAAAAAGAGGAGAACCAAGATAAATCGCCTTCTGCGACCCTGGCTACTTCAGAAAGCCGAGTCAGTAACAGATTGTGGTCTACAGTGTCAAAAGCTGCACTTAGGTCCAACAGAACCAGGAGACAAGATTCTCCTTCGTCTGCGGCCTTGAGAACATCGTCCCATACTTTCAGTAATGCTGTTTCCGTCCCATGTCCGGGACGGAAGCCTGATTGCAATGGGTCAAGTAGCTTGTAGGTCTCTAGATGCAGTTGCAGCTGTTGTACCACTACTTTTTCCATTATCTTAGAGAATACGTTGAGGCTTGTTATGGGACGGCGGTGGAGTGGGTCCTTGGGGTCCAGGGAGGGTTTCTTCAGGATGGGTTGGATTACACCCTCTTTCAACTGTGAGGGCACTATGCCTTCCAAGAAAGACTGGTTGATAAGCTGCGTGATGGGAGGAGCCAGGATGTCGGCGCATTCCTTCAGCAGTTTTGTGGGGATAATGTCATTTGGTGCTGCGCCATTGCGCAGAGTACAAATGACATTCTTAGTGGACTCGATGGAGATGGGTTCCAGGGTGAACTTACCTGATATCGGAGAATTACTATGGGTGCTGTGTGAGAGGCTACAGGGGGGGCTGAGGGGAGAAAAATGTTGCTGAATGCTTTCACGGATTGCCTCGATTTTATTAACGAAATAATCCGATAGCTCATTGCAAAATTCTTGTGTGTCCGAACTGGGGGCTTCAATGCATCCTGGTTTCATGGTCTGGGTGACCATCTTGAAGAGTTCGCGGGGGCGGTTTTGGGCACCGTTGATAGCCTCCGAAAAATAATTCTTCTGGCTTGGAAAATTCCTTTGTGGTATTTTCTTGTGGTCGCCTTGTAGATGGATAGGTTTAGCTCAGAAGAACATCTTTTCCAGGCAGATTCTGCCCTTCTGCGTTCTTGCTTCAGTAACGACAGCTGGTTGTTAAACCAGCTGCGGTTGTTTTTTCCGAATGCGGGTTATTCGTTTCGGCGCTACCAAGTCGGCTGACTGTAGCATGGCCGAGTTTATGGCTTTCAATGTTTCAACGGCCGTTTGCTGCGGCTGGGTTGTTTCTATTTTTTTCCTTAAAGTCGTTTTGAAGAGTTCCGAGTGGAGCTTCTTCTGACATCTAGTCCAGTGTGTTGCCACTGGATTCGATGTTTTTGTTGCGGGGGGGATGGTGGAAATACTGAATATAATTGCCTGGTGGTCTGTCCATGGCAATTTTTCATTTTCCCTAATTTTTATTTCCTAGTTGCTGCAATCCTAATCCTTCCAGGTGGTCAATACAGGCGTCGGCAATGGGGTCTTGTGAGGAATTGGCCCAGAGATTGAAATCCCCTAACAGCAAAAGATGTTTGCTGTTGAGGGTGTAAGTGGAGAAGAAATCCGTCCATGATGATAGCAGCTGCGATTTTGGGCCGGGCGGCCTATAGCAGAGCAGAATGTGGACGGTCTCCTTTGAACTTGCTTGCAGTTGCAGAGTAAGGGTTTCCATGAATGGAAGAGGGTTTTGGCGGACTGGTTTGGTGATCGTAAGATGAGTCTTGTGGATCACCGCCAGGCCGCCTCCTCTTTGCCCTATTCTGTTTTCCGTTATGATACGGTAATTTTCTGGCACCAATTCTCCTAGAATGGTGTTACAGTCGGCTGTGAGCCAGCTCTCTGTAATAAAAAGACAGTCTAGATCCTTTTGTTGAATGAAGTCGCAGATTTCTAGTCGGTGTTTTACTGCCGATCTAGTATTGATCAGAGCACATGATATGTGCTTGACCTGGGGTAAATGTCTGAAATGTCTAACCGTCGATCTATGATTGGTTCTCCATAGTCGCTCAGTTCTTAGGGCTTTTCTGGTGATGGCTGGCAGTATTGCGGCGCATTGCCTCAAACTCCAAATGGTCTCGGCAGAATATTGCCTACATGCCATGTTCGCCAATACACCAGGGGGGGGAGGGGGGGGATTTTAGGGCAGTGGGGAGAGGAATTGGCTAAACTCCTCTCTCCTGGCTTGGTCCAGAGGAAGGCAAAAAACCCTGGCGGCGCTTGGCCAATATGCTCCGGCAGGGAAAAAATTCCTTCCTGACCCCTGTAAGAGGCGATCGGGTAACCCCTGGATCAAGTTGTAGTGGTGATTAAGATTTGGGGCTGGGTGCAGCAAAAATGGCCTGCCGATCGGTAGCAGGATCCAGACTGGTAAAGCTTCCAGATTGGGTGGATCGGTGCTACTATTTGGGGCCAGGATTACTAGACCGGGGTGTGAGGTAACTTTCCTGGGGGTATGGGGTGGGGTTCAAGTCCGTTTTCGGACTTTGGAGGGGGTGAGAAGCGGCGCGCCACTAGGCCGCGGGTGAAGCCGCGGCCTTTCCTAAATTGCGGCTGCCGCGATTGCTTCCAGGCCGGCGCGGATGTATCGAAAAACGCCGGCCTGGAAGCCAGAAATGGCTGAAAATTGCCAAGGATTGCAGGGCAGGTGGCGGATGGGTAGTGAGGGGGTATAGGAGGGGAGATGTGGATAGGGAGATAGCAGGGGCTTTTAAGTGGCAGCAGCTGCTGTCCTCAAAAGGACGGCCGTCTGCAGCCTCAGTGAAAGGCTTACCTGCTGGAGAAGGGTGACGGAGGGAAGCCAGGGGGGTCAGGTGAAGCAGGGGGAAGCCAAGCGGTGGATTGCAGGAGGAATGGAGGGATAGTGCAGGCTTGCCTAGCAGTGTCTGTCACCGTCTGCCTGTCTGGTTTCTGGCAGGTGGGGGCTCCAGAGGGAGAGAGAAACCAGGGGATCCAGGGGCGGCTCGAGGTCGGAGCGGATCTGACAGTGGAGGCTGATGCTGGGGGAGGAGAACCCTGCCTATCTGGCTCCAGGAGCCGTACGTCCTACTCTTAGGACGCACGCCGATTACTACTGGAGTCAGTTCAAGCCCTGGGGAGGAGTCACTCTTTCAGACTCAATCCTGGAGAGCAGGAGAATAGGTGTGGTCCTGGAGACCTTGGTCCTTGCATTGCTTCCCATGACCAACTAGGAAAGGACACTGGGAAAGGAAAATGGCCAATTGGACCCAGTTTGGACATTTTCACTTGGGGGGTGCTCACTTTTGTTGCCAATGGTTTAGACATTAATGGCTGTGTGTTGAGTTATTTTGAGGGGACAGCAAATTTACACTGTTATACAAGCTGTACATTCACTGCATAAAAAGGTATAATAAAATATTTACAAAAATGTGAGGGGTGTACTCACTTTTGTGAGATACTGTACATGTTTTTTATCTTATGTAGGGATATTTGTTTAATCTCTGTAAATCACATGAGGCTGTTAACTTCACTGGGTATATGTAAGGGTTTCCATCCACTTCAACCGCTTGCCGACCAGCCGCCGCAGTTTTACGGCGGCCGGTCGGCTGGGCTGCGCGAGATCACGTAATATTACGCCATCTCAAAAATCAGCCAATAGGGGCACAGGTGCGTGTTCCGGGCACACGTGATCGCTCGTTACAGAGCGAGAACTGGGAGCTGTGTGTGTAAACACAGCTCCCGGTCCTGTCAGGCCTCGTACACACGAGGCAATCTATTTGTTCAAATCGGTCGGACCGACCGATTTGAACAAATCTGTCTGATAGGATTTTGGTTTGCTCGCGTGTACACACGAGCAAACCAAAATCCCCGCCAGCAGACGGCGCGCTGACGTGTCGGTGACGTTGACCCTGCCACGTCACCGCACCAGGAAGTAAAACACTTCCGCGCATGCGCCGAATCCATTCGGCGGCAGTGCGGGACGACATGTCTGCTGGTAAGTGTACTAACCAGCAGACATGTCGGCGGACGGATTCCAACCCGATAGATTTCAAAGCATGCTTTGAAATCTGTCGGGTGGCCAAATCCGTCGGCTCGGCCGTACACACGATCGAATCTGTCTGCTGGGACGGTCTAGCAGACCATTTCCAGCAGACAGATTTGATCGTGTGTACGAGGCCTTAGGGGGAGAAATGCCTGATTGTCTGTTCATACAATGTATGAACCAAGATCAGTCATTTCCCCAAGTCAGTCCACCCCCCTTCAGTTAGAACACACCCAGGGAACATACTTAAACCCTTCCTTGCCCCCTAGTATTAACCCATTCCCTGCCAGTGGCATTTTTATAGTAATCAATGCATTTTTATAGCACTGATCGCTATAAAAATGCCAAGTGTCTGAAGTGTCCGCCATGAGGTTGCAGTGCCGATAAAAATCGATGATCGCCGCCATTACTAGTAAAAAAAAAATATATATTAATAAAAATGCCATAAAACTATGCCCTATTTTGTAGACGCTAAAACTTTTGCGCAAAACGATTATTGCGATTTTTTTTTTAATGAAAAATATGTAGAAGAATACGTATCGGCCTAAACTGAGTAAAAAATATTCTTTTTTTTTTCAAAATTGTCGCTCTAATTTTGTTTATAGCGCAAAAAATAAAAAAGCGCAGAGGTGATCAAATACCACCAAAAGGATAAAATAAAGAATTAAAAAAAAAAGGCCCGGTCATTGAGCAGCAATATGGTCCGGGGTTGAAGTGGTTAACTAACATCTTTTATGTACTCCTGCAAAAGGGCCGTTAAGATTAAAAAAAAAAAAAAAAATTGCCTTTAACTACTTGCCAACCAGCCGTCATCATTATACTACGGCAGGTCGGCATGTTCCCGTGAACCGTGGGTACCTGTACGTTGGCCCTTTAAGCAGCATAACAGGCACTCTCTGCGGGGATGGCAATGCGTGTGGCTGGCGGTCGTGGGCGGGAGAGCCAGAACAGGGACATGTGTGTGTAAACACACAAATCACTGTTCTGTGAGGAGAGGAGAGACAGTGCGTGTATTCCTACTAGCTAGGAACAGTGATCTGTCATCTCCTCTAGTCGGTCCCACCCCCTTCAGTTAGAACACTCACGAGGTAACACAGTTAACCCCGTTATATCTCCCTAGTGTTAACCCCTTCCCTGATAGTGACATTTACATAGTAATCAGTGCATTTTTATAGCACTGATCGCTTTTTAATAGTCAATGTTCCCAAAAATGTGTGAAAAGTGTCCGATCTGTCCGCCATAATGTTGCAGTCCCGATAAAAATCGCTGATCACTGCCATTACTAGTAAAAAAAAAATAATAATAAAAATTCCATAAATCTTTCCCCTATTTTGTAGCCGCTATGACTTTTGCACAAACCAAAAATATGTAGAAGATAACATATCGTCCTAAACTGAGGAAAAAAATTGCTTTTTCTAAAAAAAAAAAAAAAAAAAAAAAGGATATTTATTGAGGGCAAAAAAATAGCCCAAAGGTTGGACTTTAGGGGCAGAAACAGTAGAGGATATAATTTTTTTTTTTTCACATAGTACAAAAAAAGCAAAAAAAAAAAATTGGAAGAATTAAAAACATATATACAGGGAGTGCAGAATTATTAGGCAAGTTGTATTTTTGAGGATTAATTTTATTATTGAACAACAACCATGTTCTCAATGAACCCAAAAAATCATTAATATCAAAGCTGAATATTTTTTAGTTTTATTTTGTATTTTTTTCTATTTTTATTTCTGTATTTGCATTTGTATTTATTTTTTTATTAGGCAACTTTATTTTATATTTGTTTTATAAATTTTTCCAAAATCAATATAACATCTCAACATTCACAAATATACATTTCTGACATTCAAAAACAAAACAAAAACAAATCAGTGACCAATATAGCCACCTTTCTTTGCAAGGACACTCAAAAGCCTGCCATCCATGGATTCTGTCATTGTTTTGATCTATTCACCATCAACATTGCGTGCAGCAGCAAAACACAGCTCCCAGACACTGTTCAGAGAGGTGTACTGTTTTTCCCTCCTTGTAAATCTCGCATTAGATGATGGACCACAGGTTCTCAATGGGGTTCAGATCAGGTGAACAAGGAGGCCATGTCATTAGTTTTTCTCTTTTATACCCTTTTGCCAGCCACGCTGTGGAGTACTTGGACACGTGTGATGGAGCATTGTTCTGCATGAAAATCATGTTTTTCTTGAAGAATGCAGACTTCTTCCTGTACCACTGCTTGAAGAAGGTGTCTTCCAGAAACTGGTAGTAGGACTGGGAGTTGAGCTTGACTCCATCCTCAACCTGAAAATGCCCCACAAGCTCATCTTTGATGATACCAGCCCAAACCAGTACTCCACCTCCACCTTGCTGGCGTCTGAGTCGGACTGGAGCTCTCTGCCCTTTACCAATCCAGCCACGGGCCCATCCATCTGGCCCATCAAGACTCACTCTCATTTCATCAGTCCATAAAACCTTAGAAAAATCATTCTTGAGATATTTCTTGGCCCAGTCTTGACGTTTCAGCTTGTGTGTCTTGTTCAGTGGTGGTCGTCTTTCAGCTTTCTTACCTTGGCCATGTCTCTGAGTATTGCACACCTTGTGCTTTTGGGCACTCCAGTGATGTTGCAGCTCTGAATATGGCCAAACTGGTGGCAAGTGGCATCTTGGCAGCTGTACGCTTGACTTTTCTCAGTTCATGGGCAGTTATTTTGCGCCTTGGTTTTTCCACACGCTTCTTGCGACCCTGTTGACTATTTTGAATGAAACGCTTGATTGTTCGATGATCACGCTTCAGAAGCTTTGCAATTTAAGAGTGCTGCATCCCTCTGAATGATATCTCACTATTTTTGACTTTTCTGAGCCTGTCAAGTCCTTCTTTTGACCCATTTTTCCAAAGGAAAGGAAGTTGCCTAATAATTATGCACACCTGATATAGGGTGTTGATGTCATTAGACCACACCCCTTCTCATTACAGAGATGCACATCACCTAATATGCTTAATTGGTAGTAGGCTTTCGAGCCTATACAGCTTGGAGTAAGACAACATGCATAAAGAGGATGATGTGGTCAAAATACTCATTTGCCTAATAATTCTGCACTCCCTGTATGTGTATATATATATATATATATATATATATATATATATATTACATGATGAAGATGAACATGCATAGTATATAGTATTGAGTCCCTGTGCATCAATGTGTTTCCTTGTCTAGCTTCGTCAGGACACACTTAGGGATTGTTGGAGAAAAACAGGTCTCACTATTGGCTCAGATTGCCATATGGTGACTAGATTGTAAATATTATCAACTGGAAAACCCCAACTGGATGAGGAAGAGAATATGGGGAGGAGGGGGGTGTGGTGGTATGAATTTGGACAACTGAGTAAGAGACCTGAGTAGTATAAACATATATTAAAATTGTAATCCAAATTTAATGCAAGTTCTATATACATAACCATTAGAGCATGCAGCCCAGGCTGCAATCAGACACAACAAATGCGAAATCAGATCAGGTTTAACAAATCCTCTGCGCCTTCATGACCAAAAAGTCCGTCCAACATACCCCCCAGGAAGAACTGCATGTTTACCACCATATTTATTAAAACAAAAAGTACAAAATATTGTGTTTTTTTCAAAATTGTCGCTCTTTTTTGTTTATAGAGCAAAAAATAACAACTGTAGAGATGATCAAATACCACCAAACGAAAGCTCTATTTGTGGGAAAAAAGGACATTAAAAACAGCAGATGTTTTTGACAGTAGACGTTTTTTTCTAAAGTCAATAAACGCTCCATCATGTTATCCTATGTGTCCATGCACACATAGGCTGTTATCAGCAGTTTTGGGCAGTGGCGTTTTTAGAGCAGTAAAAAAAAAAAAAAAACTAGTGGGTTCTGAGAGACGTTTTTCAGTTGTAAAAACGCTCTAACGCTGATAAACGTAAATAAACGCTCAAAAACGTCACTCACCAGCGTTTTTTAACATTTTTGATCCATTGGAAAAAAAAAATTTTCTTCAACCAAAAATCGCTAACATGGAAAAACACTAAAAACCGCAAATAAACCGAAAAAAAACGCTATTGAAAAAATGTTGAAAAAAGCTGAAAAACACACTGCAAAGCTACTGGAGTTTTTTATAACGTTATTTTAACGTCCAGTGTGCATTAGGCCTTAAAGTGACGCAGTGCCGTATAGCAAAAAAATGTTCTGGTCATTGAGCAGCCAAATATTCCGGCGCTGAAGTGGTTAAATGACAATCCTTCAATGGCAGGCTTTTGAATTTCAACAAACTGTTGGCTGACATTATTGAACCTGGATATATTTTTTACAAACAGAAGCTTTAGGCCTCGTACACACGAGGAGAGATTTCCGCGGAAACATGTCCGACGGACCGTTTCCAGCGGACATGTCTGAAGGGATCTTTTGGTCCGATGTGTGTACACACCATCAGACCAAAATCCCCGCGGACCAGAACGCGGTGACGTAGAAGACACCGACGTGCTGAAACACGGATGTTCAATGCTTCCACGCATGCGTCGAATTAATTCGACGCATGCGCGGGATTTCGGTCCGATGGTTGGGCGTACTAACCATCGGACATGTCCGACGGACAGGTTTCCAGCGGACAAGTTTCTAAGCATGCTTAGAAACTTTTGTCCGCTGGAAACCTGTCCGCTAGGCCGTACACACGATCGAACATGTCTGTGGACCAGTTTCAGCGGACATGTCTCCTCGTGTGTAAGCGGCCTTAGAGAAAGGAACTAAAAGGAAATATATACTGAATTCTATCACTACATATACAAACCATATATAGATAATAGAAAATAAATGGTGATTCTGTGTAACCCCCGCCCCCTCTGCAGCAAACTAACAATTCTATTATGTGGATGAACTTGTCTATGGTTTTGATATTCACATTGAAATTAACTCTCTGAGATAAATTTGTTTACCTGCTTGTTATGGAATGTGCCAAAGTAAAGCTTATATTTGTATTCTAAGATAACAAGAACAGCTAGTAATGACTTTGGTTTTCTTTTGTCTCCATTGCGTCAAATACCTTAAGAGTCCAGATACTGTACTCTTTGAGCAACTCCATTAAATAGGTATTACTTATTTATAAGCAGGAACCAAAAAATCATTAGAAATAACAAAAACATATTTTCAGTAAGCAGCTTATCTTAACTAGAGTTCCCTAAAATTTTTAGGGGTTCCTTTAGCAGTGTCTGATTGGTTTTTCTCCTGATGGTGCTCATGTGGTTCATCATCAACACTACTTAGAAAATGGTGTGAGATAAGTAGAGACTCTAAGGATAGGACCAATGTAAGAGGGAACCTCTCTGACTGACCGTTAATCTAACAGGACACCCCTCCCATTGAACACCAATGCAAGGGGGCATTTGTCCCTTAATCACTAATACAAGGGAGACCTCACCTACTGACTAGTAATGTAAGAGGGCATCTCTCCCACTGATCACCTATTTTAGGAGTCAATACAAGTTTTCTCTGTCTGTGGTCCATTCTGGCCATTATTTGTTTAATAATTTTTACTAAAAAATAACTTTATTGTATAAAGCAAGAACTATTTATAAATCCAAAACATGCTAGGTACATTCTTTAAAGATTGTATTATTATATCATGCATTGTAAATACAATCCCTTAAATTCATAGTGCCATGGTCACCCAGAAATATGACACCCGTGCAACAAATGGGGCAACTTCCAACAGATTAATGTAGGCATAATTAAGTTACATTATTGGTAATGTAGAGTTTACACTAATTTACTCCAATAAACTACAATTTACCTCCACTTTTCTTATCATCGATATGGTGGTATGTCTTCATGAATTTGTTGCAGCCATAGCAACAGAATGTTAAAATGTTGCACATAAGAACTACCCAAATTTGTTGCATGTGCCAAAATTAGCATGAAAATCATTGCTCATTGAATATGCACTTCTTTTTTTTTCCAATTCTTTATAGATTTTTTTCCAACAGGATAGGGTAGTGGACACAAATCCTCCATCACACTGTATGTCCAGAAACGAGAAGGCACATACATGTAATAAGGCACAAATATAGCAATAAAACCCATACACATATGGCATAACATGAGACAGAGACCTGTGGGTTTCCCAGAAGACAGCGGGGGGGGGGGGGTAAGGGGCGTGTCCCCCGCAGGAGTATATGACCGGAAGTGGGTGCAAATACAAGTATCTGCACCCCCTCTCCCCCTGAAAGGTGCCAAATGTGACACCGGAGGGGGGAGGGTTCCGAAAAGCGGAGGCTCCATTTTTGTATGGACCTCCACTTTAAGTCTGTACAAACAATGTCAGTCTAACAGGAGCCACAGAGGTCTTTGACTGTTCACATGTATTCCTACATCCAGCAAACAGCTGTGGTTAGGGACTGATGACTCCCCCAGAACGCAATCTGTCTGAGTTGGTGACAAGTGGTAAGTTTCATCGTGAAAAAGTTCAACATGACTGAATTTTTCTGCACCGCACATCAAAACTGCATTGAGATGTGGGTGGGCACACAGAAAATACTTGTTTTCTATGTGCTTTTGATCAGGTGCAGAAAATGAAGGTCACAAACCCTTAAATATTTTCTTGTCTTGAAAAGACATTGACTTATGCACAATAAACCGGGGGCAGAGTTTGGCATCTTTGCCCTGGGCAATGCAGTATATGACCTTCTCCTTATATGTATGTCTGTGTGCGTAGCTAGGAGTTTCCAGATCTTGTTACTATCATTTTTTTGAATTGCTTCCTTAAGTCAGATGCTGGACTGCCAGTAATTAGACAAGAGAAGTTTGTTTTGGCATTTGGTTACAAGTTATGTACAGAGGATATTGTAATATACACACAATGAGGAAGTAAAAATCATGAAGAAAAACAGAAATCTGCTACTGCTATTTTGAATATGTACATTTTCTTGGAGGCATTAACATCGTTCAGACAGTCTACAAATGTAAGTACATATTCTACTGCATTGTACAACATTGTACAATATATGGTGTGCTTGTAACTAATGCCACGTAGTTGTGTGTATGTATTTTGAAAATGTACATATTTAGATACTTTTTCAGTAAAGTTGTCTGTCTGTCTATCTATCTTAATTGTTATATATTTACAATGGGGTTGATTTAAAAAAAAAACTGAGAGAGTGCAAAATCTGGTGCAGCTCTACATTAAACCCATTCAGACTCCATTTTTTTTTTGTCAAAGCTTTACTGAACAAGCTGAAGTTAGAAGCTGATTGGCTACCATGCACAGCTGCAGCAGATTTTGAACGCTCCAGTTTTAGTAAATCAACCCCAATGTGTAATAAATATTACGTTTCTGATAGTTGAATCCGTCTTACAATTTTTTGCAAGAGATTCAGTTAATCTTCTCATGTCACATCAAGAATTAACATTAGAGAAGGGGCCATAAGCATCCTTTACTTACCTTGCACGTGATCCCTGACCTCCTCAATCCTGTAAAACCTAACACTAATGCTAAGGTAATTTCACTAATAAAGATGAGGCAATTCATCCACAAAGTATGAAATTTAGGCAGAATATGGCTGATTTGCAACAAACAGAGATTAGCAAATAGTGCCTAAAATACCAATAATCCTTCACCTTTTCTACTTTTAATGGAACAGCAATTTTTTTGAATTAATAAGCCAAATAAAATGGAACACCAACCCAAAGTTTTCCAACATACTTTTTGGATAGACTGGAGAAAATGTGTTGCTTTCTGTGTTCCCATTGGTGATTTTTTCCCACACTTCCTCATTCTCGTTAATTGTTATCATGATAAAATGTAGCTGTTAATGTACAACCGCCACCAACCTTTTATTGCTGTCTATGTCCTCATTACTGGGACAGAAAGCACAGGAGCCACAAACAGCAATATTACCTGACATTGGATCCAAACCTCCTCATCTATGATTGCACGCATCCTGGATTGTGGTGATCTCTACATTCCAGTTTCTGCTATTGTCAGTCTCCATTAAAATGCATTATTGTATAGCTGGAAGATCCATGGTACAGATGTAGGAGAATGTTGCTGCCCTAAATTCGACTTTTAAATCATTTTTTAATGGAGAAAAGACCTGAAGCAGAATGCGTAAAGACAGAGGAACCCTCATGCCATTTTTTATATTGGTCGTGAAAATCAGTTGTGTGTTTGCTCCCTAGCAGTTTTCTCAATAAAAAAACTGCCGGCAAAAGAATTAAAACCAGCTCTCTTTTTTCTCGTCGTGTTTCCCGTCAGTTTTTTTCTCGTCTTAAAAAACGGTTGTGTATATGCTTTTCCAAGGGGAAAAAAACGTGCATGCTCAGAATCAAGTAAGCAGCCCAAAAGCAGTCCAAAGGGTGGCGCCATTTGAAAGGAACTTCCTCTTTATAGTCTCGTCGTACGTGTTGTATGACACCACGCTTTGGTCTGACTTTTTTTTTGCATGAACGTGTGTATGCAAGTCAGGCTGGAGAGTAATCACGTCGGGAAAAATTACGTTTTTTTTTTCTGCCGAGTGTACCGGACATGAGATCTATTTTTGATTTATTTTTACTTCAAGTATTTTGAATGTAGATATTATTCTATAACCAATGGCTCCTTTGCTGTACTATCTAGGGAATGGCTGGTTTGGATGCTTCTGGTGGATAGTGCTTTGAAACACCCATTCGGAGGTGCAGGTCATAAAGGGCTGTCTCACTATGGCGGGGGTCTCCAAAGTCACATCTGTCCAACTACAATGATTCTAACCCATATGTTGTGTGCTTGGCTTCTATATACTTGGAGGGGGACACAATTGTTTAATAAAAAAATATTTAAAAGAAAGCATTAAATATTATTTAGAATATGGTGCATGGGATTGTGTAAATTGAATTATCAGCCAACAAGATTTTATTTGCTCATCTCACAGTCATAGTCAATAAAATATAGCCAATAAAAAAGGATTATTCAGCGCTGGAATCTACAACTAAAAACTATGCAAGCCAGCACTTAAAGGTCAAATTCAAATAAAATACCTCAACAGAGCATATAAATAAATAATAGTGCAGCGCAAAACAGTGAATATAAACTACAACATCAATTGTTATAAGATGTTGTAGTTTATATTCACTGTTTTGCGCTGTACTATTATTTATTTAAATAAAATATAGCCACCACTAAACTGAGTAACTCTCTTTACTAAATGGTGGTGGTCAATTCATACCGTGGTAAGCTTTCTGTCAGTTTCTCTAAAGATAGTTTTGCACATGGTTTTCTCTCCCTAGCATGGCAGTATCTCATGTACACATTTTGTGTCTCACAAATTACTCTTTCTCATATAGTGTAGTCTCTTACTAGGCATTTAGCAGTTTGTCCCCAAAAGGCAGTTAACCACTTAAGACCCGGACCAAAATGCAGGTAAATGACCTTGCCCCTTTTTGCGATTCGGCACTGCGTCACTTTAACTGACAATTGCGCGGTCGTGCGACGTGGCTCCCAAACAAAATTCGCGTCCTTTTCTTCCAACAAATAGAGCTTTCTTTTGGTGGTATTTGATCGCCTCTGCGATTTTTATTTTTTATTTTTTGCGCTATATACAAAAATAGAGCGACATTTTTGAAAAAAAAAACAATATTTTTTACTTTTTGTTATAAGAAAAATCAAATAAACTAAATTTTAGTCAATCATTTAGGCCAAAATGTATTTAGCCATATGTCTTTAGTAAAAAAAAAATCGCAATAAAAAAAAAATTAGCTACCTAGCGGGAACAGCGACACTAATACAGTGATCAGAAAAATGATCGATTAGTGACGCTGGCAATAGGGAGTGAAAGGGTTAACTAGGGTGGTGATCAAGGGGTTAAAACTTTATTAGGGGGGGGGGGGGGTACGGGGGCTACCCTGAACCTAACACTAACTGACTGTCACACTGACACTAAATACAGTAATCATACATGTATGATTACTGCATTCAGTGACACTGTGACAGGGGGGAGGGGGGGCGATCACAAGGGGTTAATGTGACTGTGTAGTGTGTGTCAGTGTAGTGTTAGTGCAGACTTACTGTGCGATGTGATCTCTCCTCAGCGGTGGTTGAAAAAAACACTGAAGGAGAGATCACATCGCTTCCTCCTTCCTGTGTTTACACAAGAGGAGGAAGTGACAGGACGGGGGGGGGGGGGCGCGCGGATTGGCTGAGAGCGATCCGGAGGGGGCGGACAAAAACGAATAGCTGCCCCCTCATCCCGGATCGCTCGGCCAGCTACAGGGACCGCCGTATGTACAGGGGGGGTCCGATCGGACCCCCGAACCCCCTCAAGGCACCAACGTATATATACGTTGATGTGCCTGTCGGTGCCATTCTGCCGACGTAAATGTACATGCAGCGGTCCTTAACCAGTTAAGGAAGAACTATAGGCCAGTGGTCATCAACCCTGTCCTGCAGGGCCCACTAACAGGCTAGGTTTGGGGAGATGCAGACTGGAATACTGCAATCAATGAGCAGCAAATGACATCACCTGTGATGCATTTCAGTTATCTTCCAAACCTGGCCTTTTAGTGGGCCCTGCAGGACAGGGTTGATGACCACTGCTATAGGCAACAATGTTTTTTTCCCTTTTGGATAGAGTAAGGAATGACAGTTGTTGTACAAAAGGAATCTCTGGTGGAACCACTGGCTTCTACCTCCCTTGATGGCCTATTGCTATAACAGGTTGGTCAGGTCTGGTCTAAATAAATAAATGAATATGTTTTGTGATATAAGTTTTGTTAAAGTGTGACAGAACTAACAAAGACTTTTGCTTTTTTCTATGTAGGCCATAAAATATGAATTCCTCAGACACAGAGATGTGCCCTGACTGTGGGCAGTGTGCTATTGGCAATGGCAAGTACAGCTTTACTAAATAGATCATTACAAAATATCCGTATAATATGTTGTCTTACGAAAAGGAAAGAGATTTGTGAGAAAATGCAAAATACTATATATAACTGCTTGCGGACCGCATACCCCAGATTTACTATGGCAGAGCAGCCCCATTGCACAGGATCAAGTACATGTACGTGATCCAGTATTTCCCGGTAGAAGGCACCCACTCCCTCTCTACAGTCAGCAGCGATGTGCCGTTTTTTTTCTCCTAAAGGATAAAATTTCATTTTTTGGCGGCTGGAGTTCTGCTTTAGGGCACAGGCCATTTTAGCAGCACCTGTTGTCAACTACTCTCATCATCAATGTATTTAATTATAACAATTTTTTTTCTTTTTTTTTTCCTTTGCAGCTCATTTAATATTCCATGATCTATATTGCTATCACACTTACATAGTGTCTCCACCATCACCACAGAATCTAAGGCAAAGGGACAAAGATGAGTATATGGCTGAGAAAATTGTCAAACCTCTTGAATCAAATGGATTTAAATGTTACTTTGGTTCCAGAGACATATATGGTGGTGACCATGTTATACAAGCCTTAAGTAAACCAATTACTATAGTGCCAACAACTATTGTACCAGTTTATAAAGACAGGATTTTTTCTGCATTTCGGAACCTACTCCTCAGAGTGGATTATTTGGATAGGATTGTGTTTCTGATGTTTGATTCAACGCCGATTCAACCTCCAGCTGTTGCTAAAAACAGTTACTCAATTTCAGTCAACGACCCCCACCTGCTACCAAAGCTCATGCAAGCAATTACAAGAAAGACACAGCAGATACCAATACATGTCAGGAAGAGAAAATTTGAACTGAGTGATACAGGTAATGATGTTCATCGCATATTTTGAAGAAAGTGATTGATTAAATGGGTCTATAAAGTGACATGTAAACATGCCCTCGTAGATTATCTCAGGGAATGACAATGTTTTATGCAGAATCAAGTTACAAAATTAAATATTACCAACAACAACTTTAACAAAATGGGACAGGGCTCTGGGGGCAGACCAGAGGGACAGGGCTCTGGGGGCAGAACAGAGGGACAGGGCTCTGGGGGCAGACCAAAGGGACAGGACACTGGGGGCAGACCAGAGGGACATGGCACTAGAACTGGGTTTCCACTGCACCGGAGTGGTCATTTTCGCAATCCTCCACCTCACTCATTACTTTCTGCTCTCCAGCTACATTGGTCGGGGCCGGGGGGAGGGGGGCAGGCTGAGAGAGGTCAAACTGTTAGGTCCCATGGCTTAATGAGAATTGTAAGGAGAGCACCTGTGTACTGCTCTGCCTGTGCGCGGCTCACCAGACTACTTTTCCCGAACATGCAACTGTCCTCTTCGGCCGCCAATCTCATCAGGATTCTAAGTGTAGGCACAGATTGCAGGGAGATTGGTCATGCAGCCCTGGCTCTACTCGCCCCCAGCTTAAATCCACAAGCCAAATGCTAGTAGGCGAGTGGAAATTTTGAGGGCTGAGTATGTGATCATCAAAAAAAGGGTTAAAAAATAATTTATAATGTTTTTTATATGTATACACATGTAAAAAAAATGGTAAACATACTATAAAACAAATGTCCAAATAGTTAAAACCACAAACAGCGCTGGTAGTGATGATTCAGTGTAGTTCCCAAAAGAGACACCACCTCTACACTTAAGTGCAGCAACAATGATAAAGTGCATCAGTGAAATGAAAAATTGTCCATTGATAGCAGAGTTTGGAGAAAAACAGATAGCAAGCACCTTCCACCTGGATTCTCAGAGACACCGCGTGGGACAAAGATTCCCCTCTGGGGTACGCACTCACCGGAAAGCTCTAAAAGCAAGGCGATGTATGTATATCCTCAGACTGATACAGCTCTTCACAATAGAGGCAATCAAAATCATCTGTTATGAGTCTCCAATTTAAGCCAAAAAACACAGAAAGAAGGCATATAGCATAATTCCATTTAATGAGTAAAAAGATTCCCCACAGACAATGTTCCCTTCAAAATATGCACGTACATTAAATAGAATAAAACAGCGCATATAATCACCAACTCAGTTACAGGAGAGCCGTGCTGACCGGGTGGATAAGCTGGAATGCAGCGTTTCCTGGTTGTAGACATGACTCTGATGGAGCGCAAATGTCACTTCCTGGCGTCGTAGAAGCCACGTCCTGACGCGTTTCGTCATAGGACTTTGACAGAGGGTGTGGTTACACGAAGGCAGCCGAGGATTTAAGAAGGCCACCCAATCAGCATTGCTCCAATCAGCGCAAAGACGGGGAGGATCATGGTGCTTGTCCCGCCCTGCCAATGATAGCTGACGATATTAAGCAACAAACTGATACAGGGCTAATAACAATAACGTGCCACACACAGTATTTCAGTTTATAGCCAATGACGGCCAAACATGTTACTCTGCGGGCATAACACAGTAAATAACATATGCTGCGCACATAATCACTTTCATAATCATAATAATCAATATCATTACAGGAAAAAAACATTAATAATATTATAATATATTCGATTACATGCACAGGTATTAGAAATTATTTTAGACTATTATATTTGCACACAACGGTCTGCATCATCATAAATACCAAAACAATTTATAACACAGCATAAAAGTTTAAAAAGAAAACTCGATCTTATATAAGAATAATCAATAATGTATATATATATACATGTGTAATATTTTCACACAGACTCCATCTAGTGGTGATTAAATATATCAAAATATATAATCATATCACATAAACTCCATCTGGTGGTGACTTAATATATCGAAATATATAGTCATATCACACAAACTCTATCTAGTGGTGATTTGATATATCTAAAAGAGCTCCAAAATTTACCAGCTTAAAAAGCCAGCTAAAAGCAAGCATAAAATTAAATATGATAACAATGTGCAAAACACAGCTAAACATTACATTAGTCATTCATATTAAATCATAAAAAGTGTATTAGAGCACCCATCATTCATCAAGTATACCATATGGAAAATTACACCAAAATGCAAAGATACGATGCATCTCACCTCAAACCATACATTAGTAGTCACTGATGAAACAATTGATATCTAAATCAATGTTCAGGCCCCTTGGGCGCAAGAGTATCAGCCGAGAAGATCCACTGGGTCTCTCTTTTAGATAAATCTCTAACTAAATTGGATCCTCTCCATGTAGGCTTTAGATGGTCAATGCCCCAAAATTTGAGATCACGGGAATCCTGGTTATGGTATAACTTAAAATGTAAAGATAGATTGTGATCTTTAACACCTAAAAGAATATTAGCAATATGTTCACCAATACGCACTTTGAGTTGGCGTTTGGTGCGTCCGATATACAATAACCCACAAGGACATTGTAGAGCATACACTACATGGGTAGTGTTACATGTGATAAATTCACTAATGGTGAGCTCCTTATTATTAGAGCTCGAAGTGAATTTTTTCACTGCTCTCAGGGGTCGCGTAATCTCACGACATGCCCTACACCTTCTACATGCATAGAAACCATCACAGTCCCAAAAACTAGAGGGTCTGGTAGGAGGGTCTAATATCTTTCGTACCACTTTATCTGAAAAACTCTGAGCCTTTCTATATACAGTGGTTGACCGCGATATTGTGTCAATCTCGCTCCCTTTCTCGGCGAGATTGACCACCTGCGAGTCCCATCGCGGGAACCAGCGCCGAGCTGGCTTGCCGCGATGGAGACAAAGCCGCCTTAGAAGCGACGGAGATCCGACGTGGATTCCCGCCAATTCTACACGTGGGCGGCGTTTGTTATGAATCCTGAAGGGGAAGTCCCCGCCGGATTTAAAAAAAAAATCCGGCATGGGTTCCCCCTCAGGAGTATACTGGGCCCTTAGGTCTGTTATGGGTTGCAAGGAGACCCCCCTACGCCAAAAAAAACGGCGTGGGGGTCCCCCACAATCCATACCAGACCCGTATCCAAAGCACGCCAGCCGGCCGGTCAGGAGGGGAGTGGGGGCGAGCGAGTGCCCCCCCTCCTGAGCCGTACCGGGGGGGTCAGGTGCTCTGGGGCAGGGTGGCGCACTGCGGCCCCCCCACCTCAGAGCACCCTGTCCCCATGTTGATGAGGACAGGGCCCCTTCCCGACAACCCTGGCCGTTGGTTGTCGGGGTATGCAGGTGGGAGGCTTAACGGAATCTGGGAGCCCCCTTTAATAAGGGGGCCCCCAGATACCAGCCCCCCACCCTAAGTGAATGAGTATGGGGTACATCGTACCCCTACCCATTCATCTGGAGGCAAAGTGTAAACACAAATAAACAACACAGGGTATTAAAATATTTTATTATAGTTGGCCGCCAGGGGGAGGTGTGTATGGTCGCTTTTATAAAAGCGCCCCCCCCGGTGGGCTTCTCCCGACATCTGCAGGGGGGGGGTGACGCTGTTCTTCGCTGCCGGGCTTCCTTCGACATCTTCGGCGGGGGGGTCTTCTCCTGCTCTCCGGGGGTCTTCTCCGCTCTTCGGGGTCTTCTCCACTCTTCGGGGGTCTTCTCCACTCTTCGGGGGTCTTCTCCGCTCTTCTTCCACTCTCCGGGGGTCTTCTCCGCTCTCCGGGGGTCTTCTTCTTCTTTGGGACTGGCCACCGCTATCTTCATGTGTTAGCTCATTTACTAGCGGCGGCCAGTCCGGTCTTCCGTGATGTCTTCTTCTTCTTCCCTCTTCTTCTCCAGATGTTGACACAACGCTTCCTTTCGCTGTTCTGCCGGGCGCGCGGCTCGCAGCGACTTATATAGGCCTATCTTGTGACGTCGCAGTCCCATCATGCTCCGGTAGGTGCCACGTGGTACCTACCGGAGCATGATGGGACTGCCCACGTGTAGAATTGGCGGGAATCCACGTCGGATCCCCGTCGCTTCTATGACGCGCTCGCTGGAATGTGCTTTTACTATTCCAGCGAGTGCGAGATGTTGGCACCCTGTCGCCGAGAGTGTGCGCGATGCTGTCGCGCTAAAAACACATTCTCGGCGGCAGGCACTGTACAAAACCTGGTTTGACCGGTAGTACTGTCATTAAGGTTTTATCCATCAATAGGATATGCCAATGTCTGGAGAAGATTTCCTCTATCTCCTTATATTGGGCATGATAGCCAGATATGAAGTTCCATTCTCGATTATTGTAGGGCCCTGCAACACCTCTATCTAGGAGAAATTCATCTTGCGGTTGTAAGGCTAATTCCCTTATAATAGAATCCAACACTTCTTTTTTATAGCCCTTCTCCATAAATTTTTGTTTTATGATTTCTGCTTGGATCATAAAGTCGGTTGTTTCTGTGCAGTTCCTCTTTACGCGTGTGAGCTGACCCTTAGGGATATTTTTCAACCACATCGGGTGATGTTCACTGCTCACAGGTAAATAGCTGTTAGAGTCCGTTGGTTTGAAAAATACTTTTGTGGAAAGTCCAACATCTGATCTGAAGATTTCTAAATCTAAATAGTTTTTATACTGTCACGGCTGATGGTGCTGGTCAAAACAATATTCCTGGTATTGGAATTAAGTATACTTTTTAGGGGACTCAGGGATTCCCTACAGCCCTGAGACTCCTAATAAAACAAATGGGCGGGGAGGACTATACCGGTACAGTATGATTAGGTTGAAAGCAACCAGAGTGATTCATATAAGATAAATTGTAAAAAAGGTTTATTCACATACAAGTATCAAGAAACAAAAAAGAATAAAAAAATACATCACAAAAAGGAACGATACAGACACATTTAACCAAAATCTAAACACCGGTCAAGTACTCCCTTCTGTTAAAAAAGAAGAAAGGGGGATCTCAATGTAGAGGTTGGAGTCGTGAGACAGACAGTCTCTGGTCTCGACTAGTTTCGCGAGTTGTATCGCTTCGTCAGGAGACAATCGGCACATTGTCCATTGACCCAATCAACCACGGCAGGCAAAAGGTAAGTACCTAGCAGCTGGACCAAGAGAGAAAATTCTTGGAATGGACCTATATGTCCCGATGGACATCAAATGGTGGAGGACAAAAGGGGGTCCCAGGACTACGGAAGTCCCCTTTAACAGGGTTACTCAGATGGCACTGTGATTAGACCTGCATAGTGTATGTATTTAGGTCTATACGCAGTAAATGATAAAGCAGTTACCAAAAACTTCTGCTGGTAGCAGCGCTGGTTCTTGAACGTGTAAGGTAGTACACATGTCCTGGGACCCATGTGTCCCAGGACATGTGTACTACCTTACACGTTCAAGAACCAGCGCTGCTACCAGCAGAAGTTTTTGGTAACTGCTTTATCATTTACTGCGTATAGACCTAAATACATACACTATGCAGGTCTAATCACAGTGCCATCTGAGTAACCCTGTTAAAGGGGACTTCCGTAGTCCTGGGACCCCCTTTTGTCTTCCACCATTTGATGTCCATCGGGACATATAGGTCCATTCCAAGAATTTTCTCTCTTGGTCCAGCTGCTAGGTACTTACCTTTTGCCTGCCGTGGTTGATTGGGTCAATGGACAATGTGCCGATTGTCTCCTGACGGAGCGATACAACTCGCGAAACTAGTCGAGACCAGAGACTGTCTGTCTCACGACTCCAACCTCTACATTGAGATCCCCCTTTCTTCTTTTTTAACAGAAGGGAGTACTTGACCGGTGTTTAGATTTTGGTTAAATGTGTCTGTATCGTTCCTTTTTGTGATGTATTTTTTTATTCTTTTTTGTTTCTTGATACTTGTATGTGAATAAACCTTTTTTACAATTTATCTTATATGAATCACTCTGGTTGCTTTCAACCTAATCATACTGTACCGGTATAGTCCTCCCCGCCCATTTGTTTTATTAGGAGTCTCAGGGCTGTAGGGAATCCCTGAGTCCCCTAAAAAGTATACTAGATCATAGGGACGATGGTACACCCCTTACCTAATTCTACTCCTTTAACTATAAAAGGTTAAAATATATATTGGTATTGGAATTAAGTTCATCTAAAAATGTTTGCAAGGATGAGAGTGGGCCATCCCATATAAAGAACAAGTCGTCAATATATCTTTTGTAAAACAAAAAGGATGGACGCGGGATGGAAAAAATTGCTTTGTCCTCCCACTCTCCCATAAACATATTAGCTATGCTAGGGGCAAAACGAGCACCCATAGCTACTCCCCTGCATTGAGAATAGAACTCTCCTCCATACCAAAATAAATTATGTCCAAGACAGAAATCTAATGCATTCCTTAAAAAAACTTTTTTGTTAAAAGAAAGATCATCACGCTGGCTGAGGCTCCAATTAAGTGCTAGGAGTGCATCATCATGCTGGATGACCGTATACAAAGACGTGACATCTGACGTCACGAGATATACCTCCTCTTTCCCATTGAGATCAATACTTTGTAACATTTGTAGAAGGCTTTTTGTGTCTTTCAAATAAGCTTGAGTGTGAATGACACTTTCTTGTAAATAAAGGTCTAGATATTGGCCTAATCTCGATGACCGTATTCTGTTAACTATGGGTCTGCCTGGGGGGCATTGGATGTTCTTGTGTATTTTAGGGAGCGTATAAATCGTTGGAATTCTATTTGAGCTTGACACAAAATATTTTCTCTCACGGCAATTAAGTACTCTCGACCTAAAACCCATATTGATCAGATGTTCTAAATCAGTCTTATACTGTAATGAAGGGTCTTTATCCAGTTTCACATATGTGCTGGTGTCACTCAGCATTTCTGTCAATTGTTTGTCATAAAATTCCTTATCAAGGATGACTACCCCCCCTCCTTTATCGGCTGGACGGATTATTATATTCTTCTTTTCTTCTAACATCTTAATACCGTCCAGGATATATTGAGGGTTGACATTTTTCTTGGGGGTTATATGTTCGAGATCTCTCAGCACCAGTCCTTTAAAGACCTCTATCTGGTGGTTCCCTTTATTTAGGGGATTGAACAGTGACTTATTACGCAAGCCACTGTCCAAAACCACCGAAGACGAGCCAAAAGAAGATTCAGAATTCTTATTAAGAAAATATTTCTTCATATTTATTTCACAGACATATTTATGGATGTCAATAAACACGTCAAACTTGTTAATAGGTCTTTTAAGACCACATTTGAGGCCTAGATGTAAGATATTAGTTTCTTTAGGGGATAGGGTAGTATCACTTAGATTGAAAATACCACCTCTATTTAGACTCTCCTTCTTTTTCTGGACCTTTTGTCCTGATCTACATCCTCTGGATCTTCTCTCCTTGGGTTAGGGTAATAGACATAATCCCGTTCCCACGGGGGAGGTTCCCTCCATTGTTGTTCTACATATCCTGATGTTTGTTGAGGGTAGGAGGGGGGTCTGCCTCTCCTCTGGGGTGCACCCCGTCCTCGTCTCTGGCCTCCACTCCCCCTCCCTAAAAAAGGCTTGGGAGATTGAGGGCGGCCTCTACTATAGTCTTCCCATAATGGTTCAAACCGGTTTTGTACTGGAACACGGTACTGTCTATCGTTAGATGTACTAGGGTGACCGAGATTTTGGGGCTCCACGTGTATTGCCACACGTGTATTGCCTTTCATTCCTGTTTTAAACTGAATAGGTTGTTTTACAAGGTAAGGGTTAACATATACTGTAAGCTAATTGTACAGTTAAATAATTGAAGGGCAATTAAGGGTTAATTTTAGGGATGAGGTTAAATTTTGAGATTGGAAGAGGTTAGAGTTAGATAATAGGCCAGTGTCATTAGAAACACCATTTAAAAAAATAAAATAATTCAAAATCCTCTTTCTAAAATCGTTTACCTTTCTGCTGTTATTGTAAGGTTTCACTTCTAATATTAGTCCACTGTACACTGATACTGGCCACAAAATGCTAAATATGATTTGAGAAGTTGTTAATGACAAAACTAAAAAGGTAGTTAAACATGGAATCACAATTGGTATACAGTAATGAGACAAGAGGGTATAAGTGGCAATCGCCTGAGAGCCATCTGTATTACTTCAGCAGGGGTGTCTCCAAGTGGGACTAATGCTCAGGCAACAACCTTAGCACTGGGCACCTTCCCACTTCCAGCACACCATGTAGACACTATGAAACCCACTGTGCGGCACACTGTATTTAGCAAGAATTATATAACACAATATAATTAACTCAACTTTCCCCCTACAGTCTTTAGTAAGTGGTAACAACGCCGCAAGGCCTTGCGACGAGAACACAGCACAGTCTCTGGTCTTCTTTCTTCTGCTAGCTATGGTGAAACAAAGATTGTAATTCAAAGGGTTCTGCGATCAGTAAAACAATGTAGAACAAAACAAAACAGCAGCTTAAATTGTGAAAAGTATCTGCGCATTCCTTCCTAGAAACGTACTTCCAGTGGCAGTCACCAAACTATCAAATCAGGCTTGAGTCCTATGCACAGATGTCTATTGGCTTGAACTGTTCGTGGAACTACCAGTCCCAGCAACACTATGCAATGCAGTCAGTCTAGGTGTGTGAAAGGCAGTACAAAGTTCTGGGCATTAGCCCTCTCACCACAGGATGTCCGGACAAATGGATGCCTCCGCTCCACAGGATCTCAGTCTATTGCACAAACGACCAGGAGCTCTCGGTTACCTCCTCAAGGGTCGCTAGTCCGCTGCTGCTCCAGAAAGCTGTGGTATAAAACAGAATCAAAGGCTGCTATTCTGCTCCTCACGATGTAGGCCCGAGCTCTATGGAACACATACAGAGCTCTCCTGGCAGACCATCTGCCTCAGGAACAAGAGACCTAAAATGGCCACCACAAGGTTTTATTATCCCCTTCCCAGCATGCACTTCAGCCCAGAGTGTTCATGAGTAGGCTATTTGCATAATCCCTCATCATGTTCTTGAAAAAAAAAAAACATAACTGAAGTCCATTTCACATTTTGGCCACTAGATGGTGCCAAATACCAATTTATAGAATTAGTCATGAAATATCATTACACAATATTAGCACAAGATTTAGGCCCCATACATAAGAGCGGACAGATTTGTTCAAATCTGTCCGCCCGACAGATTTGAACAAATCTGTCTGCTGGGATTTTGGTTTGCTTGCGTGTACACACGAGCAAACCAAAATCCCCGCCAGCAGAGAGCGCGCTGACGTGTCGGTGACGTGGCGGTGACGTTGACGACGCCACGTCACCGCACCAGGAAGTAAAACACTTCCGCGCATGCGCCGAATCCATTCGGCGACGGAGCGGGACGACATGTCTGCTGGTAAGTGTACTAACCAGCAGACATGTCGGGCGGACAGATTCCCACCGGATAGATTTCAAAGCATGCTTTGAAATCTGTCGGGTGGACAAATCTGTCCGCTAGCCCATACACACGATCGGAGATGTCTGCTGAAACGGTCCATCGGACCGTTTTCAGCAGACAAATTTGATCGTGTGTACGAGGCCTAAGAGGCAAAAATGCCCCTGCTACAAACTTTTTTGAAAAAACTTTGATAGAGCTTATCATAAATGCCCAATAATAAGTGAACTAATTAAACACAAGTGAAAAACAAACAGAAATGTGAATCACAATAAAAAATGTCATAACGGTCAACAGCGGAGTGACCATGTATAGTAAAGTCCAAAGTAGTAAGTAAAAAAGTCCATCTAAGTGTGTGATATAGGAAACACTGGTGTGCAATCCAAATAGCTGCACTCTCGTGATATAGTCTGGAGCCAAAGTGAAATCCACCACCAAATGATAGGTAGGCTGCTTACCAGAACCAACGGTCCAATGGACCTAATCCCCAGTCTGGACACACAAGAATTTTGCAATGAGCTATCGGATTGCTTCATTAATAAAATCGAAGCAATCCGTGAAAGCATTCAGCAAAACAATTCTTCCCCCAGCCCCCCCCGCAGCCTCTCACACAGCACCCATAATAATTCTCCGATATCAGGTAAGTTAGACTACTAAGAATGTCATTTGTACTCTGCGCAATGGCGCAGCGCCAAATGACATTATCCCCACAAAACTGCTGAAGGAATGCGCCTACATCCTGGCTCCTCCCATCACGCAGCTTATCAACCAGTCTTTCTTGGAGGGCATAGTGCCCTCACAGTTGAAAGAGGGTATAATCCAACCCATCCTGAAGAAACCCTCCTTGGACCCTAAGGACCCACTCCATCGCCGTCCCATAACAAGCCTCAACGTACTCTCTAAGATAATGGAAAAGGTAGTGGTAAAACAGCTGCAACTGCATCTAGATACCTACAAGCTACTTGACCCATTGCAATCAGGCTTCCGTCCTGGTCATGGGACGGAAACAGCATTGCTGAAAGTATGGGACGATGTTCTCAAGGCCGCAGACGAAGGAGAATCTTGTCTCCTGGTTCTGTTGGACCTAAGTGCAGCTTTCGACACTGTAGACCACAATCTGTTACTGACTCGGCTTGCTGAAGTAGCCAGAGTCGCAGAAAGCGATTTATCTTGGTTCTCCTCTTTTTTGGAAAACCGATCGCAAACAGTGAAGTTAGGACCTTTTACGTCTGAAAAACGCACAGTAACATGCGGAGTCCCTCAAGGATCGCCTCTGTCACCAGTGCTGTTTAACATATATCTCCGTCCTCTTTTTGAGATTATCAGCAGCCAAAAACTGCTCTATCACTCATACGCAGACGACACGCAACTTTATTTCCGCATCTGCAACAGGCAGGATCACCACCTCAATCTAGAGACATGTCTCTCTTTGATAGAGGACTGGATGACAAAGAGTTATCTTAAACTCAACGGAGCGAAAACAGAACTTCTTCTGTTTCACGCCAAGCGCAGGAATCAACTTTCAACAGCGTGGACCCCCCCGCCTATTTTAGGCAAATTCATCACCCCTAGCGCCAAAGTCAAAAGCCTAGGGGTCATTTTTGACTCCTTTATGACAATGGACGCACAAATAGGGTCAGTAGTCAGCGGATCTCACCATCTACTGCGCCTACTACGTAGACTCACTCCGTTCATTCCCAAAGAAGACTTAGCGGTCGTGGTGGGAGCTATTGTAAACTCCAGGTTGGATTATGCAAATGCCCTTTACCTCGGCCTCCCCAAGTACCAAATCGCCCGTCTGCAAGTCGTTCAGAATACGGCCGCCAGACTGGTGACTGGGAAAAAACCCTGGGAATCCATCTCACCTTCACTGAGAGCCCTTCATTGGCTGCCAGTTAAAGACAGAATTGCTTTTAAAGCTCTCTGTCTTACGCATAGATGTGTCCATGGGAATGCCCCCATTTATTTATGCGAAATAATAAAAGCGCATAATCCCAATCGCGTTTTGCGATCCACGAATCAGAACCTGCTCCAGGTTCCGAAAGCCAACTTCAAATCCAAAGGAGAAAGAAGATTCGCGATCCAAGGTCCCAGACTATGGAACGCTTTACCAACCAGCATTCGGTTGGAGGAGAACCACCTAGCATTCAGGAAAAAGGTCAAGACTCTTCTCTTTTGATATCAAAGGAGACTGGAACAACAAGCGCCCAGAGGCGATTCAGTTTGCATGTGCCGCGCTATACAAGTTTTTTTTTCATTCATTCATTCAGCATGTAAATGATACCTAGCGGGTCATTGACATCAGCTGTGTCCATAGTGTAGTATAACATCAGATGGGCTTCACGACTTTCATGCTCATTGGTAGTTTGTACCATGCAAGGAAACAGATGCCTCATATAGTGTAAAACCAATGGTGTTTTATTTGATATGGTTAAAAACAGTAAAAAAAAAGTCACATTTAATCAAACAAAGACCATCATTGTTGTACATATATAAATAAAAAAAGATTCTGCAGCAAAAAGAGAAATGTATTTCCATGGGTAGGTCAGTACTGGTGAAAATTATAGATAAATGAGTCTGAACGTCAGTCGAGTTCAGTGCAACGACATTTTATCCAAAGTCTGCACAACTAGAGCAATGAAACATGACTATCTTCCATTTTTTCATTATAGATTATATGCCTATCCTGTCCAAGTAGAGAACAATGGCAGAAAAGTAGTAATTTGTGTTTGTAGAAAAGCCTTTAGTTCCAAATTACCCATCTGGGTGAGCTTTATGACTATTTACTGTCCTTATATTTGGTTGATAACTATAAGGGCCTACATTGAAGGGATTAGTTTATGGATTCTTTCAGGTGCATTTTGCTTGTTTTTATAGCAGAGCTAAATGCATTCAATCAACATTAACCATTTTTATTCCTTATGCTGCTAGTTTTGTGGGGTTTTTCTTTAGTATTACATTAGCTACAATTTCTAGGTTATAAAGCATTACTCAGAGTGGGTGCCAGACGGGACACGGTTTTAAATACTTTAGACAAAATTTAAGCACAAGTCTCATGATCATTCAAAATAGAAATGTGTTGTTCCATTAAACTCATAATCTTTCTGAAATCGAGACTATATGCCTCCTGTCTTCTCTTTTTGTCTTGTAACAGGGCACTCCTATGCATTGTATCCACAGTATCTACTGCCCTATAAACCATGGGCCAGATTCACAGACCCATTACTCCGGTCTATCTCCTGTTAGACCGGAGTAATTTCAAATTACCCACGTCGTATCATTAGTTTGAATCCTCAAACCATGATACGGCGGCTTCGGGCTTCGATCCGACAGGCTTACGTCTTCGTACGCCTTTGGATCTACGCTGCAATCTTTTTGCAGCCGCTGGGTAGAGTTCCGGTCGTTTTCCGCGTCGGGGTATGCAAATTAGCTTTTTCCGGCGATCCACGAAGTTACGATCGTCCTTCGCAATCTCTTACGGCATCTATAGTCATCTTTTTGCTGCGTAAAGTTATACCAGCTATTATCTGGTCTATAGTTAGACGGCCCATGTTAAGTATGGCTGTCGTTCCCGCGTCGAATTTCAATTTTTTTTTATTTTTTGCCCAAGTTTCCGGGAATAGGAATGTACGTAAACGACGCTACTCAAAAACAAAATGACGTAACAACGATATTTCACACAATGCACAGCGGGAAATTTCAGAACGGAGCATGCGCAGTTCGATCGCCACGGGGACGCGCCTAATTTAAATGCTTCACGCCACCTAATCGCGTATTTCGATTCCGCCGGGAGAAATACACTACGCCGCCGTACCTTACGGGCCGAAATCTACCTGAATTCGTCTTAGAGCCAGGTAAAATACGGTGGCGTAGTGTATCTCTGATACTCTGCCCCAGGGCAATTGTACCTGAATCTGGCCCCATGTTTCTACTGTAACCACATGAAAAGAACTTGTCACTCATATTCCTTTTTTCTTTCTCAAAATCTACGTCATCACTACATATTCTCCTTAGCCGTATAAACTGTCTCACTGGTATGCCCTTTTTGTCTTTAACTGCTTGCCGACCTGCCGCTGTCATTTTACTGCGGCAGGTCGGCTCTCCTGGGCGAGAGCCTGTAGCTCTACATCGGCTACTTTTGCGGCCCGCTCGCCCCCGAGTCCCGCGCGCGTGCCCAGCGGGTGCAATCGCCGCCGGGCACACGCGATTGCTCGGTACAGATCGAGGACCGGGAGCTATGTGTGTAAACGCACAGCTCCCGGTCCTGTCAGCGGGGGAAACGGTGATCTTCTGTTCATACAATGTGTAAACAGAAGATCAGTGATTTCCCTCAGTGAGTCCATCCCCCCATACAGTTAGAACACACCCAGGAACATACTTAACCCCTTCCCCGCCCCTAGTGTTAACCACTTCACTGTCAATTACATTTTTATAGTAATCCAATGCATTTTTATAGCACTGATCGCTATAAAAATGACAATGGTCCCAAAAATGTGTCAAAAGTGTCCGAAGTGTCCGCCATAATCTCGCAGTACTGAAAAAAAACGCTGATCGCCGCCATTGCTAGTAAAAAAAAAAAATATTAATAAAAATGCCATAAAACGACCCCCTATTTTATAAACGCTATAAGGTTTGCACAAACCTATCAATAAACGCTAATTGCGATTTTTTTTACAAAAAATATGTAGAAGAATACGTATCAGCCTAAACTGAGGGAAATAAATGTTTTTTTTTATATATTTTTGGGGGATATTTATTATAGCAAAATGTAAAAAATGTTGTATTTTTTTCAAAATTGTCGCTCTATTTTTGTTTATAGCGCAAAAAATAAAAACCGTAGAGATGATCAAATACCACCAAAAGAAAGCTCTATTTGTGGGAAAAAAAAGGACACCAATTTTGTTTGGGAGCCACGTCGCACGACTGCGCAACTGTCAGTTAAAGCGACGCAGTGCCGAATCACAAAAAGTGCTCTGGTCATTGGGCAGCAATATGGTCCGGGGGTTAAGTGGTTAATTATGTTTTCTACCTCCAAAGATGCAGAGCTGCTATGGGAGCTCACTTTTTATCTTCTCTTGCCAATCTCTACATGGGATGGTCGGACAGAGTCCACATCTTTGGAGATGGTTATCCTTTCCCCTCAAGCATAACGTTGATTTGCTGTTTATCTGTTCAGGTGACATTAACCACTTGCTTACTGGGCACATATACCCCCTTCCTGCCCAGGTGAAATTTCAGCTTTCAGCACTGCGTCGCTTTAAATAAAAATTGCGCGGTCGTGCGACATGCCTCACAAACAAAATTTATGTCCTTTTTTTTCCCACAAATAGAGCTTTCTTTTGGTGGTATTTGATCACTTCTGCAGTTTTTATTTTTTGCGCTATAAACAAAAAAGAGCGACAATTTTGAAAAGAAAAAAAACAATATTTTTTAATTTTTGCTATAATAAAAATCCCATTTTTTTTAAAAAATTTTTTTTTTTTTCTCAGTTTAGGCCGATATGTATTCTATATATTTTTGGTAAAAAAAAAAATTGCAATAAGCGTATAGTAATTGGTTTGCGCAAAGGTTATAGTGGCTACAAAAAAAGGGATAGAATTCTGAATTTTTTTTTATTATTTTTTTTTTTTTACTACTAATACGGCGATCTGCGAATTTTGTCAGGACTGCGATATTGCGATGGACACATCGGACACTTTTGTCACATTTTTGGGACCATTCACATTAATACAGCGAACAGTGCTATAAAAACGCACTAATTACTGTATAAATGTGACTGGCAGGGAAGGGGTTAACACTAGGGGGTGAGGAAGGGGTTAAATGTGTACCCTGCATTGTGTTTTAACTGTGTGTGGGGAGGGGGTGACTGGGGAGGTGAGCGATGCTGTGTCCCTATGTACAAGGGACACAGCAGTAGTCTCCTCTCCCTGACAGGACGTGGAGCTCTGTGTTTACACACAGAGCTCCACGTTCCTGCGCTAAAACTGCCGATCAGCGCGACTGCCTGGCACGTGCATTGGCATCTCGGGGACGCGCCGGGTGCGCGCCGCCATCGGCGCGCGCGCGCCCCCTAGTGGCCGGAGAATACGATGCCGTAAAATGACGGTGGCTTGGATATTCAGATCCACTATGCCGCCGTCATTTGTCTATATGCAAGGGCTCAAGTGGTTAATAGCTTGGAGGAGCTATTTTTAATGACAAGTTAAATATCACTGGACAGATGGTTTGATTTTGTAGGCAATTACAAATCTGGGGCTAATAATGTCCCACGTTGCCCTCGTATCATCAGGGGGGATCAACATTATTGGTAGTAATTTTGGTATCAGAACTTTCCTAAATTGCAACTCCAGGTACATAATTTATTTAATTATATGCAAAGCATGTGGAATTCAATATGTTGGATGTATCATAAGAAGACTAAGGGACAGGTTGTAGGATCCTGTTTAAGAAAAATACCACTAATGTTGCAAAGCATTTTAATGAGGCTCATGATGGATATACATCCCTAATACAGATGGCAATAGAGAAAGTATTGGCACCTAAGAGAGGACAGTTTTGGAATTCTGTGTAAACGTAAAGTATTTTGGATCTGACAAATTTTTATAGCTGAATGGTAAATCGGACCTATTTTTTGGGTGGGAATATTTAGATTTTGTGTTTACTTCTTTAGGGAGACCAGCGAATGGATTTAATTCTAGAAATAATCTAAACTTCTTTGCTTTAGGTCAGCTTCATTCATGCATATATACAGTATCTCACAAAAGTTAGAACACCCCTCACATTTTTGTAAATATTTTATTATATCTTTTCATGTGACAACACTGACACTTTGCTACAATGTAAAGTAGTGAGTGTACGCGTGTACATTTGCTGTCCTCTCAAAATAACTCAACACACATTAATGTCTAAATCACTGACAACAAAAGCGTGTACACCCCTAAGCAGTGTTGCTAACCTACCAGATTGAAATTTACTGAAATGACACCCAAAATGTACTTAGTGTACTCTTTGATGAGTACAATAAGAAGCATGGGAATCAGCTTAAGATTCATGAGATTGATCGAAAATCTTTATAAGTATCCAACGGCTAGGGTTAAGGTGAATGGAAGTGTGTCGCCTGCGTTTGAGATGTTTAATGGCACAAGACATGGATGCCCACTATCACCCCTCCTGTAATCGCATTGAAACCACTTTTTCGAAAAAATAAGGAAAAATTTGCATATAGGAGGGGTCAGGGTGGGAGATGACGACCATAAAGTGGCGGCATACGCGGACAACATAATTCTATACATAACTAAGCCTAGGATGTCATTACCAAATATAATAAAAGAAATTAAAGAATATGGTGAGCTCACAAACTTTAAGATAAACCCCACCAAAACTGTAATATTAAATTTAGGAATAGAGAAGAAAGAAGCCAATAGCACTACGACAGGAATTCCCATTCCCCTGGGAGACAGAGGCACTGACCTACTTGGTAATTAAATTAACCCCTACGTTATATTATATTCTACTGACTGTAAAGGAACCCCAAATGGGACGGGGGTTAACGCCGTTTACGATATTCCATTCCACCAACCCACGACAGCTTATCGACACTCCACAATACTGTCCTATCTTATGTAATCCGAGATATCATTTCTCAGTCATTCTATGCCCCTAGTGGACATAGGATGACCCTAGACACAAGAGTCATTGGTGAAGCTGACACAGGAGTACCCCACACCCTTCAAGAGCCTCTGGGTTCCACGGGCTATTCTGTTACATCTCTCCCCTTTCGGCAGAAGACGAACACAGGAGGAGACCCCAGACGGGTTGACTCCGAAGTTAGTCCATAGTTCCATTCCTCCAATGCTGGTATCCATACAGTACCCCAAATAAATTGCTCCAAACAGAGCATTACTTACCCAGCCAACCTCTGCCTCTCTCAGAGAACATGCCTGCTGCTGGGGAGAGGCCCTTCTCTCTGGAATCCTTTCAGCTGCTGGAGAGAAGACAGGGTGACTGGGCTCAGTTCATCATGCTGTTGGGGATCTGGGCCAACTGCCCCCCATCCCTGGGGTATACAAGTGGAGACTGAAGTCCCATCCACTACCACAGGAACTTCCTCGTCTGCTAGTTGAGAGCAGAGGCCTGTGGCACATGTAGCCAAATTGAATCCACAGCCGCTATAACTCTGTCTAAGATCTCCGGTGGAGGATTAGGACCATACTGTGCCAGTCTTAGTTTAACAGCCCGATCAAAAGTTGCCTCCTCGGGTGTCCTATCTGTTACGCTGGGCCTTTCAGCTCTATCCATTTTGACAAGTTCTGCAATAATGTCCCTTTTCTTACGGTTGCTGGCCGGTCTGCCCTGGTTCTCCAGTAAGTCTTTGAGGGAAGAGAGCTTCAGCCATTCATACTGCGTCTCCATTGTCCTGTGTCCTCTCGTAGCTGTTCTTCCGGAGATAGAATCATCCCACTGCTAGCCAACAATTGTAAAGGAACCCCAAATGAGACAGGGGTTAACGCCGTTTACGATATTCCATTCCACCAACCCACAACAGCTTATCGACACTCCACAATCTGGCAGACGAACATGGCCCATACAGATTTCCCAGAAACGAGACACAACTCTGTTCTCTGGTTCAACAGGAATAGATGCTTTAATGGTAAACTCAGGCTCTTTATATACAGTCAGTAACAATGGCTCAACTCCACCCACAGCATCATACAATAATTTCTAACGAGCCCACCTCAATACACATATTTTAAGATAGACACCTGCTTATACAATACACATTCCTTTAGTCAGACATTCTGGGGTAGATTCATGTAGAGATCCGACGGTGTATCTACTGATACACCGTCGGATCTGTGAGATCCGACGCTCGGATCTATGCGGCTGATTCCTCGAATCAGGTTCCGCATAGATCTCCCTTAGAGCCGACTGGTGTAACTGAGTTACACTGTCGATTCTTAGGCTGCATTCTCCTGCCGTCCGCTAGGTGGCGCTTCCGTTCTTCTTCGCGCCGAATATGCAAATGAGCAGAAACGCCGATTCAGAATCGAATGCCCGGGCAACTTTTTTTCTTTACGTCGTTTGCGTTCGCCTTTTTCCGTCGGATTGTTACCCCTGCTATATGCGGGGTAAGTGCGGCGGATCCTATGTTAAGTATGGCCGTCGTTCCCGCGTCGAATTTTGAATTTTTTACGCCGTTTACGTAAGTCGTCCGGGAATACGGCCATACGTTAATAGCGTTAATGACGAACACAATGACGTCCTAGCGACGTCATTTAAAGCAATGCACGCTGGGAAATTTAGCCGGTGGCGCATGCGCAGTACGATCGGCGCAGGGACGCGCGCAATTTAAATAGTAAACTCCCCCTAGCCGCGGAATTTGCATTCCGCCGGGGGATTTACGATCCGCCAGGGCTACTTACGAGGCGAGTGCTTTCTGAATACAGCACTTGCCTCAAAAACTGGCGCAGGCGGATCGTAAAACAGATAGATCACGCGGATCAAAAGATCCGCTGATCTACATGAATCTACCCCATTGACTCCAATTCTAACTATAGCTGGCAAGTCAGACATCTGACCTTTTAGACTGTGCTAGCTCACAACACATTTATCATCAATAGAACTTTACACAATACAGTGTTAATTGGCATCACACAATGAAAAGGTCTTTAGAAGCCAGACTAAGGCTAGTTTACATGACAGTAGCATACTTAATTAGCACCTTAACAGTCTGTGTTCCCACATGAATGAGTCACTCTATTGACCAGTAGGGTTTAGAATCAACAATCAACAATAATTTCTCTGTCATCCTATGCCCCTAGTGGACATAGGATGACCCTAGACACAAGAGTCATTGGTGAAGCTGACACAGGAGTACCCCACACCCTTCAAGAGCCTCTGGGTCTCACGGGCCATTCTGTTACATCTCTCCCCTTTCGGCAGGAGACTAACACAGGAGGAGACCCCAGACGGGTTGACCCTGAAGTTAGTCCATAGTTCCATTCCTCCAATGCTGGTATCCATACAGTACCCCAAATAAATTGCTCCAAACAGAGCATTACTTACCCAGCCAACCTCTGCCTCTCTCAGAGAACATGCCTGCCGCTGGGGAGAGACCTGGACTGGCCCTTCTCCCTGGAATCCTTTCAGCCGCTGGAGAGAAAACAGGGTGACTGGGCTCAGTTCATCATGCTGTTGGGGATCTGGGCCAACTGCCCCCCATCCCTGGGGTATACAAGTGGAGACTGAAGTCCCATCCACTACCAAAGGAACTGTGACATATTGCTTAAGTATGTCACAGTACATGCTGTTATTCATAGTTCCCTCAAGGAACTGTAGCTCCCCAGTGCCAGCAGCACTCATGCAGCCCCAGACCATGACACTCCCACCAACATGCTTGACTGTAGGCAAGACACACTTGTCTTTGTACTCCTCACCTGGTTACTGCCACACACGCTTGACAACATCTGAACAAAATAAATGTATCTTGGTCTCATCAGACCACAGGACATAGTTCCATTAATCCATGTCCTTAGTCTTCTTGTCTTCAGCAGATCAGTTTGATACAGTGTGTGACATATGGTCTGAGCACTGATAGGCTGACCTCCCCCCCCCCACCCCTTCAACCTCTGCAGAAATGCTGGCAGCACTCACACATTTATTTCCCAAAGAAAATCTCTGGATATGACGCTGAGCACGTGCACTCAACTTCTTTGGTCAAACATGGCAAGGCCTGTTCTGAGTGGAACCTGTCCTGTTAAACCACTGTCTTGGTCACTGTGCTGCCGCTCAGTTTCAGGGTCTTGGCAATCTTCTTATAGCCTAGGCCATCTTTATGTAGAGCAAAAAAAATTATTTCAGGCCCTTTAGAGAGTTCTTTGCCATGAGGTTGAACTTCCAGTGACCAGTATGTGACAGTTAGAGCAATAACACCAAATTTAACACACCTGCTTCCCATTCACATGCGAGATCTTGTAACACTAATGAGTCACATAACAGATGGTGTCAAGCGTGTGTGGCGGCAACCAGGTGAGGGGAGTACAAAGTGTGTCTTGCCTACATTCAAGCATGGCGGTGGGAGTGTCATGGTCTGGGGCTGCATGAGTGCTTCCGACACTTTGAGCCCAATTTGGACATTTTCACTTAGGGGTGTACTTACTTTGCTTGGCAGCGGTTTAGACATGGATGTGTGTTGAGTTATTTTGAGGGGACAGCAAATTTACACTGTTATACAAGCTCTAAGCTCACTATTTTTCATTGTAGCAAAGTGTAATTTCTTAAGTGTTGTCACATTAAAAGATATAATAAAATATTTACAAAAATGTGAGAGGTGTACTCACTTTTGTAAGATATTCTCCACAATTTTGCATACATGTTTTTAATTTTTAAATATCTATGTTTTTGGTTCACTTTCAAGTTTATGATTATTTTTTGTGTTGTCACTTACTATACCATGAGCTCCATTTCTGTGCAGAGGGGACACTTGAGTGCTGATTGGTACTTTTGCGTATCCATACTGCACATGTGTGAAGCTCGAGATAATGGTTGCAAAATTGTGCACACCTGTTTCACCATTCAATGTTATAATATATATCGGCCCAGATTCACAGAGAGTGGGCGCACATTTACGCCGGCGTAGCGCACACACAGTAAGCTATGCCGGCGCAGCACGGAGAGGCAAGCACTGAATTCAGCAAGCCATTGCTCACCAAGGTGCGCCAGCGTAGCGTATTTTCGAAGGCGTAGGCCAGCGTAAGTGGAAGTGGGCGTAATCCATGCAAATGAAGTGTGATCCCATGCAAATGATGTATAACGAACTGCGCATGCGCCGCGCATGCTCACAACCACATCGGAACAACTGCCTAAGATACGCCGGATCACTGTATACGCCATTAAAGTAACCTACGCCCAGCCAGACACACGTCCAATGTAAAATACGCCGGCTTGTGTTCCCTGGTGCAGACCTGAGCATGTCTGTTGCTGAGTTACACCTCCTTTATGGGGAATAACTTTACGCCGGACGCACAACTGACGCGCACCACGCGTAGCCTGAGTCGGGCGCACGTACGTTCGTGAATCGCCGTATTTACCTCATTTGCATGTTTGAATGGCTAATCAATGGGAGCGGCACCATGCACCCAGCGTAAATGTAGGCCCACCCTACACCGGCATAAGCAAGTTACGTCGACGGGGTGTAGCATGGTTTTAGGCGTATCTCTGTTTGTGGGTCTGGCGCACAGATGGTGCCCATTTGCACTTATGTTGGCGTAACTTGTTATACGTCGGCGTAAGTGCTCTGTGAATCCGGGCCATAGAGTGTACAGACTGCATTACTTTGTGCTTTTGATAAAGCTCGAATTTTTGTGTGAAATGCGTCTAATTATTTTTCCCCCTCCCCTGCCTTATTAGCACTGGTTGTTTTATGAATTTTGTACAGGATTTGCAAGGATTGAGTGTGCAGCCATCCTATCTTTTGTGTTTTATTTGTAGCTGCTGGCTTTTATTTATTTTTTACAAAGGGACTGAAGTTCCTCTTTAACCACTGGGCACTTAAATCCCATCCTAACCAGACCAATTTTCAGCTTTCGGTGCTCTCACATTTTGAATGACAATTACTCAGTCATGCAACACTGCACCCATATGAAATTGTTGTCTTTTTTCCCCCACAAATAGAGATTTCTTTTGATGGTATTTAATCACCGCTGAGTTTTTTATTTTTTTGCGCTATTAAAGAAAAAAGACTGAAAATTCTGTAAAAAAACAAATCAGTTTTCTTTGTTTCTGTTATAAAATTTTGCAAAGTAATTTTTCTTTATTCATTTTGGCCAGAATTTATACTGGCAGGATAATGCCTGCAGACATATAAATGGACTGGAGAATGTACGATACCTCACCCTCGAAATGTTGAGATTTTAGAACATGGAATAAAAACAGGCCCCTTGAAAACGTAACTACACGAAACGTATGTTGGCGGCGCTACCTGGTCACGTGTATTATGTCACTTCCGGATCGTCTGGATAGTGTCAGCAGCTGGTGGAACGCATGCCGCCACGGAGGTGGGAGAGCCAGTGTTTTTAATCAAAGCTTGCAGCCCCAGTCCTGGGAGAAAGCCACTTTTTATGTGAGTAGCCGATTGGCTGTTGTTTTTATTCCATTTTAATAAAATAGCGTTGCACTATGGAAGCTCTCTGTTTGTATTCCATGTTCTAACATCTCAACATTCCGAGGGCGAGGTATCGTACATGCTCCAGTCCATTTATATGTCTGCAGGCATTATCCTGCTCAAGCGCATCTAACCATATTTTTCATTAAATAGGTCAACCAGGTCGGGTAAGCACAATTTACTACTTGTGCACATTGGGTGTCGTACTAATTATCCAGGTGGTGGAAGATCAATGAGTTTGCATGACCGGAGACGGTTTTTGCATCACAGCAAGAAATACCTGTATATCTAGAGGATATTCGAGCATTGATGTTGTATCTTTAAATGGGGGTAACTAGATGCGCAAACCACACTTTTGTATAATAAATGACAGATGGACTACAGCAGCAGCCACAACGATTAGGTTTTCACACACTTAGACAGTATTTTAAAAGGTTGTGTGTTGGGGCGCTCGCTAATTAAGAATAATGATTGTGACAATAAATAAAAATATATGATCTAATATCCAAAAATGAGAAATCCCATGCTTTTTCTGTGTACTAGGTGCATGACAAAACAAAATACATCAAAAATGTTCAGCAATAAAGTGCATAATTAATAAAAGCAAAACATTCCTGTCAGAAAAAAAAAAAAAAACAGGAATGTTTTGCTTTTATTAATTATATACAGAGGCCCAACATGCAGGGAGCACCTTCAGGCATTCTAGGAGCATAAATTACAATTTTCTAACTACCTCTTATGCCGCGTACACACGATCGTTTTTAATGTCATGGAAAAAACAAAGTTTTTCTTGGTGTGATTCCTGTCTAGCCTGCCTTGCATACACACGATTGTGAAAAATGAATGCTAGAGCAAAGCGTGGTGACGTAAAACACGTGCAGCGGCATTATAAAGGGGAAGTTCCATTCGAATGGCGACACTCTTTGGGCTTGATTATGCAAATTTTCCTTCTCATAACTTGCTTCTGAGCATGCACTTTTTTTTCCCTATCGTTAAAGTCTACATACAACCATTTTTCACGATGTGAAAAACAACGACGTGAAAAACGTAGAGAAAAAATAGAGCATGTTCTAAATTTATAATGGCCATTTTTCACGTCGCGAAAAATGCTCTGGAGCCTACACACAATCGTTTTTAATGATCAATTAAAAAAAAAAAAAAAAATGTTCTTGTCATGAAAAACGGTCGTGTGTACGCGGCATTACACTTTTGAAGGCCCTGAAGCACCAGGACAATGGAAACTCCCCAAAAATTTTGGAAAGAAAACACCCCAACCTATAATCTATGAGGCATGCCTTTTTTTTATACAAGATTTTGGAAAACGTGGAAAGAAAATTAAAACGCATTTTTTTTACACAAAGTTGTCCCTTCATGCAATATTTCTAACACATGGCATGTACATAACAAAAATTACACCTCAAAATAGATTCTCCTACTCCTCCTGAGTATGGCGATACTAATGTTGAAGACTTTTCCACAGCCTGGCCACATACAGAGGCTGAGTACGGCTGGGTATGGCTGAGTACAGCTGAGTATGGCTGCTTATGGCTGGGTATACCAAAGTATGGCTGGGTATTGCCGAGTATGGCTGGGTATACCAAAGTATGGCTGGGTATTGCCGAGTATGGCTGGGTATGGCTGAGTAATGCTGAGTATGGCTGGGTATCACCGAACATGGCTGAGTATGGCTGGGTACTGCTGGGTATGGCTGGGTATTGCTGAGTATGGCCGAGTATGGCTGGGTATGGCTAGGTATGGCTGGGTACGGCTGAGTATTGCTGAGTATGGCTGGGTACGACTGGGTATGGCTGGGTACAGCTGAGTATGGCTAAGGGGATGGGATGGCTGAGCATGGATGGATGAGTATTGCTGAGTATGGATGGCTGAGCATGGATGGGTGGATACGTGTGACAGAGGGATGGCTGAGCATGGATGGATGAGTATTGCTGAGTATGGATGTAGGGATGGATGCGTATGGATGGCTGAGTATGGATGGAGGGATAGATGAGTATGGATGGCTGAGTATGGATGGATGAGTATGGATGGCTGAGAATGGATGGAGGGATGGATGACTATGGAGGGATGGATGAGTATGGATGGCTGGATTGATGAGTATGGATGGCTGAGTATGGATGGAGGGATGGATAAGTATGAATGGCTGAGTAATGCAGAGGGATAGCTGAGCATGGATGGATGGATATGGCTGCAATTGTCACAGAGCAGCGCTGTGGGCACTACAGATCCAGCCCATAGAGCTGCTGAAACCGATCCCTCCCCTCTCCGCTCACACTGCGCCGATCCATACAAAGAGGGGAGAAAGGAACTGCGACATGATGCCGTTTTTTTTACAAGTGATTGCTCTGTCATAGTTTAAAACAAGTAAATATATTATACTTTTCTATATATTTACTAATGCTAGCATAAGGATTTAAAATAGTCAATGTTGATTGAGAGATTGAAGTTCCACTTTAATGAGACACAGATATAATCTAACCACTAAGTGCCATTTGTTTATTTATTTGTAGTAATGGCTTAAATGGGAATATTTAATATTTTCTTAAATATAATGAGATATTCTGGGGTGATCATCGGGAAATATTTGGTGTACATGGACTGAATTTTTAATTTAAAGTTGTGATCAGTGGCGGTGCTTGTATAGCGGGCGCTGGAGCGCCGCCCCCTCTGGCTCCCACACACGCCAATGAAAATATACATAGATTCATGCATTGCATTGCATGAATCTACTGTATGTATTGCCGCCGAATATTCAGATTGCCGGGCCCGGCCCCCTGGTGAGTGCCGGCCGTCTGAATAACGGCGGCTGCGGAAGTGCCTCAGGCTGTAGTCGGCTTCTGGATGCTTATCCTCGGGACGCACAGGGGGTGCGTTCCTTGGATAAAAGTGACAGGCGTCTCAGCCAATCAGGTTACCGGTAACCTGATTGGCTGAAGTGTCAACGAGGGCGGAAAACACATCGAGGGACGGAAGAAGCACAGCTGACCCCAGAAAGGTAAGTGCCAGGCGGGGGGGGGGGGGGCATTTTATGGGGCAGATTGGCTACAATTGCTGGGCACAGTGGTGACAATTGATGGGCACACTGGCTACAATTGCTGGGCACAGTGGTAACAGTTGATGGGCACAATGGCTACAATTGCTGGGCACGGTGGTGATGATTGATGGGCACAATGGCTAGAATTGCTGGGCACAGTGGTGATGATTGATGGGCACAATGGCTGAAATTGCTGGGCACAGTGGTGACGATTGATGGGCACAATGGCTACAATTGCTGGGCACAGTGGTGACAATTGATAGGCACAATGGCTACAATTGCTGGGCAAAGTGGTGACAATTGCTGGGCACAGTAGTTACAATTGCTGGGCACAGTGGTGACGATTGATGGCACAGTGGTGACGATTGATGGCACAGTGGTGACAATTGATGGCACAGTGGCTGAGTTTGATGGCATGGCAAAGTGGTGACAATTGATGGCACAGTGGTGACAATTGATGGCACATTGGCTGCGTTTGATGGCATGGGGCAGTGGTGACAATTGATGGGCACAGTGGCTGCATTTGATGGGCACAGTGAGGCTGCAATTGTTGTTTTTTTTTTCGTTTGTTTGCGCCCCTCTAAAAATTTTGATCACCAGCCGCCACTGGTTGTGATCATTTTGTTATGAATCATAGCTTTTTGTGATATCATCAGGAGGATTTAATATCTACAGTATTACACTGGTACCATGATGTAACATTTTCTTTTGTGTTTCTGTTTCAGAATCAACTGTATCATTACCGTCATGTGAGTTTTACAGAAACAGTAAGTGATAAAAAAAATAGACTCTAAACATAAAAATAAAAAAAATTGATATTTGCAGAGTTGTTGCAAATAGTTACCAATCAGAATATTTTTTTGCTTATTTTAATATGAAAACTGATTGACTGCTATTGGCAATAAAGCAAATTTTATTTTCTCAGATTTGATTGAATCAGCTATTACATATATATTATGATTATTCTTGATAGACTATTCAAGTGTCAATCAAGTGACTCTAAGGCCACGTACACACGATCAGACCGGTCCGATGAAACTGGCCTGAAGACCAGTTTCATCGGACCAAATTGATCGTGTGTACGGCCCATCGGACCATTGTCCATCGGACCAAAGTTTTAAAACTGGCTTTAAAATCTGTCCGATGGACACCTGTCCGTTGGACCAAAATGTTGGTTAGTACACAAAAGCATTAAAGCAAAAACCCGCGCATGCTCAGAATCAAGTTGACGCATGCTTGGAAGCATTGAACTTTGTTTTTTTCAGCACGTCGACGTGTTCTACGTCACCGCGTTCTGGCCCGATGGGATTTTGGACTGATGGTGTGTACGCACATCAGACCACTTCAGCGGTGGTCCGATGAAAACGGTCCATTGAACCAGTCTCATCGGTTTGGTCTGATCATGTGTACGTGGCCTTATGATTTCTCTACAACTGGGCCTAATTGGTTGAAATGTGTTAGAGGGCACAGTCTTTAGGTTCGGAACTGCTACTTTGGTTATCTGTACAATGAACTTGTATTATAGTGACAGCATTGGTGTACTGCAGTACATCTTTGGCGTGCCACAGGAATTCTTTCCCTTAGGCCTCATGCACACTGGACATTTTTACAGCGGCTGTTTTTGACTTTTTTTTCTGCAGCCAATAAACTCCTTAGCATGTTATCCTATCCATGCACACATAGGCTATTATCAGCAGTTTTTGACATGAGCGTTTTCTGGCTGGAAAAAAACCCCAGAACTAGTGGGTTTTGAGAGGAGTTTTTCAGCTGTAAAACAGCTCTAATTTAGAAAATAGCTGAAAACAGATAAAAAAAACGCCAAAAAATGCTGAAAAACTATTTAGCGTTTATCAGCTTTTGTGAGCCATAAGCTTTTAAGGGAGTATAGATTTGCTAGAAAAAGCTAGTGCAAAAATGCTGAAAAACTCACTCTACAGCTTTCTACGGCTTTTTTATAATGTTCAGTGTACATGAGGCATTAAAGCGGAGCTCCTTCAAGCACTAATTTTGACAGGTACCTGCTCCCACTTCCGCTGAAACCGACTAGGCAGCTCGACGGAGATTCTCCTCTCCCCCTCTCTCCTTGCAATCTTCTGGGACACGTCACAGATCACAGAAGATTTCCTGACAAATTGGTGGGCACTGCGCACACTTGCAATGCCGGCGCCGCGGAGAGGCGAGGGAGAGAAGCGAGAGTTCAGGCGGCCGCATCGCTGGACCCTGGGACAGATAGGTATGGCAGCTACACTTTTTCACTTTTTGTAGCTGCTTACTTTTAATAAACACACACATTTGTGGAACTCCGCTTTAAGTGGCAAAAAAACAGGATGCGCTAACATGAATAAACAAACCATACAAGGTAATAACAATAAGTGGAAATCTAGATGGACAGGCTAAATTAATGTCCAAACATAGTGCACAAAAATAGATAAAAAAAAAGTCCAATTAGTCCTGGCGGACCAGTACGTGGTAAAAGTCTTGAGAAAACACCAGTGCAGAGATGTGGTGATGACAAATAAACGTAGTGACATTCAATGTACAGTGCTGATAGAAGATCCTCCACCTTGCAGGCAACATTAACTGCTTACCAGAACTCCGGTGGTCTCTTAGTGAAAAGAAGACCCCAGAGAGCGTGTATATAACCAAAGGAGGGAGGTAGTAGGCCAGATGTCGATCCCCTTCAGACTGGAGTCTCGAAAGCAGTATCCAGGGAAAAACAAGAGAGGCCACAATAGTGTAATACCGTCATGAAAGAGATTTATTAAAAAGTCAAAAACACACTTACATAAAATCTTTAAAAACAGGCATGTCAGTAGTATGCTGGGACTCCGGCCGGAAGCGATCCATGCAAACAATTGACCCGTCCAGAATTTGGAATGGGAAGAGGTAACAGCGGGGGATGAACCGGTGAACCACAATATCCCGCCCGACCGGTTTCGCGAGAAATCGCTTAGTCATGGGGCCGCTTTAAGTGCCTCTAGACCACAGATGGCTCGGTTTGCCTCTAGCACCCAGGGTACCTAGGGAAAGTTCATATTGGAACCAGAATTCTTGCTTAGTTATCATATATTATGAAAGGTGAAATCTGATTAACTTCTATTAGCACCAACTCATGTCTTTTGTGCTCACTTTCTTTTCTACGATTTTAGTGAATCAGCAATTATAATTTTGGTATAGTTATTCTTGATAACTCACTTATGAAAGTAAAAAAAAATGAGTGTCTCTTCTGATTTCTACCTTACAGTTAAATTTCGGAGATCAGATACCTCTAGGCTATCTTTCCGGATAAAATCTTTAACTGTTTCTGAAGGTATTAAACTTTTTTTACATCATAAATGTATAATGATTTTATAAACATGTGGTATTCAGGGGTGCTGTTCTTATGTGCAAAGTAAACTAAGAGAACAACTACAACTGCTGGACCTAAATATTAGGACTAGGCTAACTTGACAATGAGGGAGATTTACCAAAACTGGAGCACTCAGAATCTGGTGCAGCTGGGCATGGTAGCCAAAGAGCTTCTAATTTCAGCTTGTTCAATTAAGCTTTGACTATAAAACCTGGAAGCTGATTGGTTTCTATGCAGAGCTGCACCAGATTTTGCACCATGCAGTTTTAGTAAATAACCCCCAATGTGTCCATGTAGAAGGTTAATGCTGTGAGGGATAAGGGTCGTATCTACTCTGGTCCCTATAGGTTGCCTAACTTCATGAGGTGGTTTCACAATGTTCTCTAATTCGTTTTATGTTATTTTGTTTTTGACATTGTGAGAATAACAAAAAACATAGAAGACGCTTTGTACCCAAGAGCTTTAAATTTATAAGGTAGTCAGAGGTTTAGCTACCTCTGACTGATTTGTTTTCAAATTTGGGCCTCTGTTCCAGCCATGGCTGTACTGCAGGTGACCACTAATGTTGTCTGGGATGTCGGTTCAACCCCAGGCAAAGGGTGGCAGCAGTCAGATCAAGGTGTATTGGGTATTCTTTCTCTGCGGCCAATCAGTGATGGTTGATTGCCTTGCTGTGCATGCTGGGGGAGGGTATTTAAGGGACAGACGTCACTAGTTCTGGGTCGTCGTCGTCCATCCTGGGCAGTCGTCCCACTACCCCTGTGTGTGGCCCTCCTGGCCGGGGGTGCGTGTTTAAGAGTTCCAGGCTCCGGGAACCACGATGGTCCGGGGTCGTGATCTACCAAGTAGGCCCAGTAGTCAGACTGGGTCTACATCTACAAAGTGGTCCTGCACTGTCTATCTTGGAGGGAGGAAGCCGCCTAATGAAGCACTTGTTCTGGAGAGTACCGAGCACGAGGCTGGTACACTCAGGAGAGGCCTGGAACTTCATTAAAAGACGCACTAATACTGAAAGGTAGATACGGTCGCCTATCAGTTTCTGAGTTCGCAAGGAGTTAGCTCAAGAAAATCAAGAGATCCGGGTGCTTAATCCTAAGTTGAGAGGATTCTGGACCGAACGTACCTCCACTTTTGGGAAGGTCGTGGCAGAGACTTTACCAAAATTCCGTGTGACATCCTGGCTGCTAGGACTAGTGAGAGAGAGGCCAGGTGCACAACACCCACTCTGGCTAGAGTGGCGATGAGCAGAGGCGACTCTAGGGGGGGCAGAGGGAGCCCTGACCCCCCCAACATTATGCTGTGCCCCACCATGTGCCCCCCCCAAAAAAAATTTTTTTTTGCTTTTTTTTTTTTCTCGGGACGCCCCTGGAGTAACAGTCTCTCCTGAGAGGAAGAGCATCCCCAGTCAGCTCTGCGGGGCATTCCTCCCCCTCCCTCTGCTCGCTGACACTGCATAATGCAAGCGTTCACACAACCACAGCCATCCGATCTGCTCCTTCCCCTGCATCCTCATTGGCACAGAGAAGAGTGAGTTGCAGAAAGGACTCCATGAGCACCTTGGGGGGCGGTGGGGCCCAAGCCTTCATCTCAGTTACTGAAAAAACAGACTGATTTCTCCCGTCCTTAGGACAGGAGAACCAGCCTGTAAATTTCGAGAGTGGTGACTGCAAGCTGAGCCGAGTGTCAGTCTATGACACTCTTTTACAGCTCAGCGAGTCCAGCCACCCCCCCCCCACTCTCCTCACATACGAGCAGGGAGTAATACAGCTCCTCCTCCTCCTTTCAGTCCCGCCCACACTATCTCGGTGTTCTGTATCTGAAGAGAGGGGATGTGTGTTCAGGAAATATGAAAATCAGCAGCATGTGTGTGAATGATGCCTGAGATTCTAGCCTGGACCGTGGGTAAGTGTGTGCACTGCAGACTGCAGTACACTGTAATCACTGAACTGAATTATCTCCATCCCTTCTCTCCCCCATCTGTCTCCCTCCCCTCTCCTGTTCTTTCAAGACATTCACAATTTACTTTCTGTAACGGTCACCACCGTTTACGATACTCCATTCCATCGCCCGACAGCTTATCCGACAGACATCAGACACGACCCATTTCATTTCCCAGAATAACCGAGACAACACAAGCTCTGGTACTGGTTCCAAAATGAATGAATGAATCCTTTAATGGTAACTTAGCTTTCTTATATACAGTACAAGCATGTTACAGTTAATCACAGGGACAAAGACACACTCCACCCACAAATCACACAATGGGGGGCGTCATACACATTCTTTTAGATAATGACATTCCGATGAGTTAATTACTACTCATTACCCAGACGGTCTGGCTCCGCATTTAGAGGGGTTAATTACTACAGCTTGACAAGTCACATTCCACATTTTAACAGTGTCATTAGCATACACAATAAACAGGTCTTAGGAGCAGACCTAATTAGCACAATGGACACAAAACAGTATTAGCATCACACAATGGAATGTCTAGGAGCAGACTCAATTAACACCTCAAAAGCATGTGTCCCCACATTGAATGAAAACACTCTATTGACCTGTCGGAGTCAGACTTTAACAACTTGTAATATTTAAAGATATCCTGCAAAACATGAATTATCAGTAATGTCCCATCCCATGTAATTTATCATTATCATTTCTCAGTCACCCTATGCCCAAAAGGGGCACAGGATGACCCTAGACCCAAGAGTCATTAGTGATGCTGGCACTCGAGTACCCCCCATCCTTCAAAAGTCTCTGGGTGTCACGGGCCATTCTGTTACACTTTCACTTTCCGTTAGGCAGGTAATATACAGTGCAAATTTCTTTCCTACATCCACAGATTGCAGGAAAGAAACTTGCATGATTCCTCCATCAACACAGACAGTGCTGAAGGGAATATCCCTCCTGCCCAGCAATTGTATTCTCCCGACAAACAGTGATTCTCACTAGTGGCTATGCAGCAACCACTAGTGATAATCATAAGAGAATCTGCTCATTAATGGTTCAAATATCAGCCAGTTCCTGCTGAACCAGCTGAGATTTAAACTGTCTATGGCTGGTCTTAGCTCTTAGGCAGCCCATACATTGATCACTTTTTTTCATTCAACTATTAGGTTGAATGAAAAAAAAAAAAAAGAAATGATCCAATTCCCCCATCTACACATTATAGGTGGATGGGGGAATCCTCCCAGTGTGGACCAGTGCTGGAATAACCAGAGTTGCTGTCCTGTCCCGGCTATTTACAGCGCTGGTCTCTGTCTCCTTGGCAGCGGCGGCAGCACATTGGAACCCATTGCTGGTTACTTTATGGGGCTGATGTACAGGAGGGCCAGCACAATTTGTTGTTAGAGATGGGCTGGTCATGTTCAAAAATCCACAGGCCAGAGCCTGCCAGGAAGCCCACACTGCACAGCGCTAATCACAGGCAGTGAGAGATTTCCCGATCAGGAAATGTCTCACTGCCTGTGATTAGCACTGTGGAGTGTTGGCTTCCTGGCGGGATTGGGCATGTGGGATTTCAAACACACCTGAGCCCATCTCTATTGGTTGTAGACAGTTGAGCTCCCTGCAGGTTGCTTAACAGCAGTGGAGCCTTCTCTGACATGCTGATCGGGATGCAATCCAGGTGATGCTCCCAGTCAAATCCTAGTGTTAAATATCAGAGATTTTATTGATCAAAGCCCACACTTTACAGGCATAGAGCCCACACTTTACAGGCATAGAGCCCACACTTTACAGGCATAGAGCCCACACGGCTGCGGAACATACGTTTGATTATATATATATATGTATGTGGTTGTACTCTTGATGCTAATAAATACTGTATTTATTAGATCTGTCTGGGAGCATTACCTGGATCACATCCCGATTAGCATGTCAACAGAGAAGGTTATACAGCATTACTGGTGCTAGGTGACCAGCTGGGGACACAGCTCTCTATAACCAATAGTGCCAGCCTTCCCCTGCATGCAGCTGTAATGTAACCAGCACTAGGTCCTAATAGACTTCCGCTGCTGCCAAGGAGACAGATGCCAGACCAGCGCTGTCAATAGCAGGGACAGGACAACTGGGGAACCCCACAGTGGCAGAACACCAGACAACCTTTGCAAACCTGAGAGTTCTCCCACTGCTTTGTACCCTTATATTTTCTTGGTGTGCTGGTGACATATATCTCTTGTTTTCTGCCACCCTGGGGGGCCCAGTATAGTAGGAAGGGAGCTTACTGCAGAACATGTGAAAGGGCCCGTTGTGGGATCGTAGTAAAGGGCCCCAGGAGACATATATATATATATATATATATATATATATATATATATATATATTGCATTTTATAGTTGGCCCCCCTACTTTTGTCCCTGTCCCCCCATGTGCCCCCCCCTAAATATGAAAGCTGGAGACGCCACTGGCGATGAGAGTATCATGACTAGAAGCAGGAGTTCTTCTAAATAAGTTCTGCATCTGAACCTACTACCTATACCCTTTTCCACCTCTTCAATCCATTGTTTTTTCTTTTACCACGTTTGGTAAGTAAAGCAGAGAAAAAGAAACGCAACGTGTGGACGTTAACTTTCTTTTAGCTCTCATCAAGTACCCTAGATGGCAAAAAAATAGAGGTAACGTGCCACCCAAAACAACCCAGCAGCTCCTCCGGGGGTAGTGCTACACATAATATACCACCCACTGTTCCTAGAAGTGTTTGCTAAGTTGCCAAGCCTCTTCTACCTGCTTAGACCCATCTTCTGTATGTATTGGTAGGGATATCAGCATGACCTACGTGCATTATGACTATGAGGGATCTTTCTTGGGTAACTACTAAATAGTGGAGAGTCTCCTCTAAACTTTACACGTTTCTTGGCTGCACTTGATTTAAAGGGTTAAAAAATTACCTATGTTTAAGATAAGGGGGCCCATATTAACAATAAGCACTGTGCAGATTTTAAAAAAAGCAGCTCCTGTCATTATCTTTAGTTCCTGCAAAGCTGCTACTTCTGTTTGTAGGTATTTCAAAAGATGCATTTAGAGTACCCTTAAACGTATCTTCTCATGCAGTACATTTGTCCTATGTCACTTCCTGAATCCCATGATGCCTTACTGTTCTATCTCTCTCTTCCTGTACACTCTGCACTCCTCCCTAAAGCCCCCTCCCCCTCAGCACTAGAGTAGAGCTAGTTCAAGGCTACATGGCAGTGAGTTTCCTCGCTTCTCTATCTACACAGGCAATAATAAAGTCACTTTACAACCTGAATGTTTTTCCGCCAACAGGCTGTCAACACACAATTTCCATCAGAAAGAGGCTTTATTCTTGTTATATTCAGAGTTTGTGAGACAGAATGTCTGCATCTCCTCCGGTTCTCCCCCCCAATCACAGCAGTGTGGAGCTCACCGGGGGGAGGAGAAAGTTGAGCAGAATGAAATGCTAGTGCACGTGTTAGCCCCTCCTATACAGGCACAAAGGCTTTATGGGACTTGTAGTTTCTTATTAGCTCAGTAAACTACAATCCCAGAAGGCATTGTCAGAAGGAAATAGGAAGCAGAAGAGAAGCTTTCAGTGCCTTTTTTAAAATTACTCACAAAAATGGAATATGCCGAACTCAGGGGTGAGTCATTTTTACAAAAAAATAATAGGATTTTTATAACAGCTTACCTGTAAAATCCTTTTCTTGGAGTACATCACGGGACACAGAGCGGCATAGCAATTACTATGTGGGTTATAGAGTCTACCTTCAGGTGATGGACACTGGTGTAATCAACTACACAGGAAGTTCCCTCCCTATATAACCCCTCCCATACTGGGAGTACCTCAGTTTCTGTAGCTAAGCAATAAGTGTCCCAATATCCCCAAACAAGAGGGGCGGCAGCTCTGTGTCCCGTGATGTACTCCAAGAAAAGGATTTTACAGGTAAGCTGTTATAAAAATCATATTTTCTTTATCATACATCACGGGACACAGAGCGGCATAGCAATTACTATGGTTAGAGAGAAAGAGGGTTTCCCCATGGGGCTTTTAACAGCATAATGGTAGAGGTCAAAACATAAATGGAACAGTGATACTGTAAAACATCATTTAATCGACAGTTAACAAAAGTAACATGGTTATTAAAATCATACAATGGAAGTTAGGACAACATTGCTGATCACACAATACAATTTCCACAATGAATGAATGCATATAAACAGGGTACATGGTATTGTTACGTTGTACAATGATTCAACACGATCTGGGTTCCCCGACGCGTTTCGACCTATATAGGTCTCTTCAGGGGGATAATGCATTCTAAAAAATATATACAATACATGCTTTAGAATTCGACATATTATTGGGTGAAACATAAATGTACCAAACACAAGGAACATTTACCATAAAAATCGCAGATGGATGTTAGTGTGATCGGGGATGAAGCAAACCATAAAAACAATCCAAAAGGGGACCTCATGGACATCGCACCAACGCCATAAGGGGGGGGGATGATTCGCCCAGGGAGGCTTGCAAGGAGCCAAAAAGTACACACCCTCCGAGGAACAGGGAAGTGGATGCCTGTAATAGATGCCCAGAAATTATCGTATATGAGATCATAATATTTAGCAGCATGTGGTGCTGAAAAAATAGGTATAGGTATTTAGGCATGTAGAAGGTTGTTGGCGACTAGTAGTAGAATAAGTAATCAATAGTATATTGTAACAAAATTGAATGATTGATGATGAGGGCAGACACAACGGCGTCCCATAAACATCTAATATATAGAAGTGTGAAATATCATAGTGGTAGAATCGTAAATATTAAAGTTAATAGAAATAGTGTGTGAATGCTGAAGATGTCCAGTTAAGAGGTAGAAGGTAATGGAAAACTGCCTGCGTGTGTGTGAAAGGGGAAAGAAGGGGAGTGAGTAAATAATTGGGAAAGCTGCAAAGTATGAAATAAAATATGTGTGTGTATGTGTGCATATGCGTGCAAAGGAATAGTGAAGAACCAAAATATAAAAAAAAAAAAAAATGTATTTACATTATCCAGAACCTGGTCTTTCAATGCTTTTTTATACATCAATATCTAATTCTAATTTTTTATTATACTTTGTTACCCCAGCAGTCCAGCCCCAGCAGTTAGGCCCCCTGTCAACTGTCGATTAAATGATGTTTTACAGTATCACTGTTCCATTTATGTTTTGGCCTCGACCATTATGCTGTTAACAGCCCCATGGGGAAACCCTCTTTCTCTCTAACCTTACACTCGGGGCTCGCAGCGCCAAGGTCCCCCATGCACGTGTCTTTTTCTTTTAGCAATTACTATGTGGGATGTCCCAAAGCCATGCTTACTGAGGAGAGGGAGACACAAACAACGCAGACCGCCTTCAGACGTGAGGACCTATAATGCTGCCTGCAGCATACTGCGCCAAAAAGCTGCATCCTCTTGTCGTCTTATGTTCACCTGATAGGAATTAGTGAATGTAAACACAGACGACCAAGTTGCGGCCTTGCAAATCTGCATCATAAAGGCTTGGTAATGCATTGCGCATAAAGCGCTTACTATCCTGGTAGGAAGCACCCCCACCAGAAACAGGGGGAGTCCCACTCTTTGAACCACAAGCCTGAATAATACCCTGATGAATCAACCTTGAAAACAGTTGATTTAGGCGCTGCCTGCCCTTTCTTGGGGCCTCCTGGTAGCACCACAACATCAGCTTTCCGTATCCGTATAGCCGCTTCAGATAGGCCTTGACCCTTCTTACTCCAACGAGAGAGAGAGTGTAATCATTTTAATAGCTGATCTGAACACTGCCTGCCCAGATCTAGGGTCTTCTGGCAGCGCAATAAAAACGTCAGCTTTCTATATCTGAAACCTTCAGATAGATATTTAACTGCTCTTATCTCTATTAAGAGAAAAGCAATAACTCTTCCTTCCGTGAAACAAGGTTTTGAAAGAGGGAATGCAAGAATATCTTGATTCCAATGAACACTAGATCCTTCTAGTAAATAAGGCTGGGTGAGGATTAACATCACCATGCTTGTAAGAATAATTAAGTATGTTAATTAAGTAAGTTGCCAATACTGAAACTCTCTTGCGGAGGCTACCACAACCAAGAACAATTCCCTTGTTAAAGGATGAAGGGAAATATGGTGCATCGGTCCAAGGAGCTGACCCTGTAAGCCGACAAAACTAGACCCAATCCTCTGAGCACAAGGGCGACCAAACTGGTGGACTTATGCACGTCACCCCTTGTATAACGTCCCAGACCAAAGAGTGTAAAGCAAGCGACCTTTGGATACAAGACCGAGATCGGATCCTTGATGTAACTTAAGGCTAGCTCCATCTCCTTTCCAAATGTAGGAAGGCCAGAATTTTACCTATGACATACTTCCAAGGATGCCACCATCTGGTTTCACACCAGGAACCTGGGCCTTCCAGATCCTAGGATATCTGGTCCTGGAGGCCAGCTCTACTGTATGAATCAAGAGAATTTCCGCTGATTCTGAAAGTCCCGATCCTCAAGAATGTGGGCTATACTAGCCAGACCATTAATTCACTTGTTTGCAAGACAGGATGTAATACCCCCTGCGAAGTAGGCCTGGACAAGATGTAAGGGACCCTGGGTCCTCTACTACCACCCTTACTGTTCCTGCACAGTGAGGTCGTCAGGGTTATGCTGGAGTAATCAGGTCGGCTTCCATTCTCCTCTAATGTTGCATAGAAGCCACAAAAGTCGCGGCACCGGGGGGGAGAGACACAAACCAATGACAACTGGTCCCCCCGGATTACTAACACATCTGCCCCGCATGCGGGTGGATCCTTTGTCCTTGACCCCAAGCTGTTCAATTTCTTGTTGAACCTGGACGCCAATACATCTTATGTACAGAGTACTATTTCTGTGGCATTTGGTCAGAAAAAAGTCGGGGTGTAGAGGTCATTCTCCCGGAGAACAATTGTTGACGGCTCCAGCGAATCGCCTGCCAATTCTATATTCCATGAAATGACGAATGTCAATAGGCAAGGCACAAGCTCCTCCTTGGTAAATTAAGTAAATCACTAGTATGGCATAGTCTGATTGTACCAACCTGCCACCTAAACGTTCAGGCCATTAAGCCAGATGCTCCATCGGTAGCTCTAGCTGACAGATAAGGCTCACTTGGAGATTGACTACTTCTCCTGGGCCATGGTTTCTTCCCGACCTGGAAATCCTTTTAGTTAAGGACTACCAACAGAAATTCCAGCATTTCTCTGAATAAAAGTTAGCATAGGGAACTTGAATGAACTTGAATGAAGCCAGCATCTTCCCTAGCGCCTTAAGCAAAAGGCCAAAAGTAACAAACTGTTCCTTGCCGTGACCACATAGACCAGCTTTCTCATAGCGATGGTCTTGTCTGAGGCCAAAAAATTCTTCTTTACCTTTAGACTGGGATCCTAACCCAAGAGTTCCAGATACTTGACCATGCTGGACCCCCTTAGGTCCAGCCATGCTACTGACTGATCCATCAGCAGGAGTTTGCCTTGGTATTGTCTGAGGCCAAAAAATTCTCCTTTACCTTTAGACTGGGATCCTAACCCAAGAGTTCCAGATACTTGACCATGCTGGACCCCCTTAGGTCCAGCCATGCTACTGACTGATCCATCAGCAGGAGTTTGCCTTGGTATTACTGCTATACCCTGGGCCTATAGACCTTCTAGAGGCGGGCCCTAGCACCCTGTCAACCCAGGCACGGAGACTTACCCAAAAGGGCAAGACCACCAACTGGAGATAGTGCTGTTCCACTGTGGAACACAGACAACTTATGCAGTCCCATGTAAATAAACACATATGCAAATGGCTCCCCATATGTGCAAGTGGCAAGTGTTAAAACCATATGCCTCTATGGAAGCGTGTGTTCATGGAAGCATGAATTCAAATAAATGTGGAACAAGCATCTTGCAAGCAAGCATGCGCTATGAATGTGTTATGCAACATTGTGCAAGATGAACCCATGCAGACACGTATTCCTATGCAAGCACAAGAAATGCTGTATAATTAAGGAGACCTAAATTATCATGCTTAATTAAGCCACCATGTGCAACTTTAAAGCAATCATGCATCCTTATGCGATTCAGCATTTTCCATGCGATCAACATCTTATGCATTTTATACACTACTGTGCGGACAAGAACCCTTGTGTGACCAAGGACTCTTGTGACCAAGCACCCCTGTGCGATCAAGCATCCTTATGCAATCAAGCATCTTAATGCAACTTTAGGCATTTCTGTGAAAACAAGCCTCTCTCTGTGATCAAGTATCCCTGGGTAACCAAGGGCTCGGTTGATCAGACAACCATGTGTGATCAAGCTTCTTTATGCATTCAAGCATCTTTATGCGATCTTAGGCATTTTTGTAGAAACAAGCCTCTCTGTGTGACCAAATATCCTTGGGTAATCAAGGACTTGGGTGATCAGGCAATCATGTGTGATTCCAGCATTTTTATGCATTCAAGTATCTTTATGCGACCTTAGGCATTTCTGTGGAAACAAGCCTCTCTGTGTGACCCAATATCCTTGGGTAATCCAGGACTCGGGTGATCAGGTAACCATGTGTGATCAGCATCTTTTTGCATTCAAGCATCTTTATGCGATTTTAGGCCTTTCTGTGGAAACAAGCCTCTCTGTGTGACCAAATATCCTTGGGTAATTCAGGACTTGGGTGATCAGGTAACCATGTGTGATCCAGCATCTTTATGCACTCAAGCATTTGTATGCGACTGTGTAAAAAAAAACATGTAAACCCATACAGACAGAAACATGTATTTTTATGTGATCAACAATAAAACATGTTCTGTTAATTGTTTTTACCCCACATGCATTTTGAACATTCCAAACTCATGTATCTTATGCAAACATGCGGACTGGTAAAGAGGAAGTTATCCTCTGCAGATGTGTTTTTCCTCAATTATGAGAACAACTGTGCATCCCTCAGATGTGCATTTGGTTAGCCTGAAGCCAACACCAGGCTGAGGACCATATGGAGGTCTTTCTAGCCACCTATAGGAAAAACCTCTCTTTAAACTCCAAGGAGAAGATAGAGGCCTTGGCCGTCTAGGCAGAGGGATGTTATATGCAGCATGAATCTCTGAAAAGACTGCAGGTGCAACCAGAACCTGTGGGGCTTCTGATTTTTTTTTTTTCAAAACACTTTATTGAAGTTTTCATAGTACAGAGTCAATCCACAAAGCGTCACACCAACATGGTGAACATTGTCATACATGTAAAGTGGGTACAACAGAGAATTAGCTTTGAGTACAAAATCAAGAGGAACCAATAAAAGAATGCATATAACAAAAACATAAACAGACAAAGTCCTCCCCGACCAGTGGGGTGGGGTCCTAAGGGATGTAAGGTATTCAGTACTTTGGAAAGGGAGGGGCCTATAGGCGCAATAGGGCTTCGAACTGAGGGGGCCCTGAGTGCTTCTCGGAAGTTTCCTGTCTAACAGTCTGCTCTCGGGCTCTAATGTGTGTGTAGTTTTGGCATGCACACACTGTGTGTAGGCCCAATGGAGGTAGCACATCGCCGTATGTCTTCAGGAGTTACGACAGAGGTACAAGTGTGGTACTTACTGGGCATTATACAGACACAAGGTAGGGGCAGGGTGGGCAGGGAGACACAGGGGGGGTACCAGGGGGTACGGGGCGGGCGTTCAAAATGCGCTAAGTGGTATTCGGAACGTCCGCTGCTCTGGAGTCAGGGACCGTCGTACCTAGGGAGTCTCTGTAATGTGACCAGCAGGCCCAAGTGGTCCTGAACGCTTCGTGCGTGTCTTTGGTCTGGTGGATAATTTTTTCCATGTCTTCAATTTTATTGACCCGTTTGATCCAATCAGCAATGGTTGGGGAGGTGGTGGTCTTCCAGTGTACTGGGATGCATTGGGTGGCTGCATTGATGAGGAGCAGGGTGAGGGATTTGGAGTAGGATTTCCTAGATAATGACGTATGATGTAGAAGGTACTGCGCCGGGGTAAAGTCAGGGGTATAGGTGGCGATATGTGTGATGAGGTTGTGAACCTTCTTCCAGAAAGGTCTGATCTGTGAGCACTCCCACCAGATGTGTAGAAGAGACCCCACGGTCGAATTACATCTCCAGCACGTAGGAGGGACATTAGGGAATATTTTGTGTAACCTTTCGGGAACCCGATACCAACGCGAATACAATTTGAACCTGTTCTCCTGCGCGGAGACGTTAATGGACCCCTTGTGGGCGTGTTCCCAGACCCGCTCCCAATCGTCGGGGGATATGTCGATCGACAGGTCTGTCTCCCATGCACGATGTATGGAGTCAAGTGGAACCCTGTTAGGCTGGAGAAAGGCGTAAAGAATCGAGATCAAGTGGGTTTGTGCGCCCGAGTCCATACAAAGTTTCTCGAATGGGGTGTGTTCCCTGTGCCAACTGAACATCGTCGGGGTGCTCTGAAGAAAGTGTCTGACCTGTAAGAATTTGAAGAAGGGTATTTTCAGGTTCGGGAACTGTGAGGACATTTCAGCATGGGACAGCAGGGAGCCTGCCCTAAAGAATTGACCTGCCCTGGCGGGTGTATCAGCGGGAGTCGTTTCCCCCGACCTTGGGGTGATGCCTGGAGGGAAGTCAGGATTTCGGGTGATGGGTGTCATGGGCCCAGGGGAAGGAGCAAAGTCTAGATCGCGGCATGCGGCTCGAAAGGTTGCTAGAGTGGGGCCTATCAGTGGGTGTTCCTTACACGTCTTTGGCACCGCGTTAGCGCTAATCCAGGGAATGTGCGCTATCGGGAAGTCCATAAAGGAATCCTCTATCGCTACCCAATCTTTATTTAGCTTGTGTCTGTGCCAGTCCACTATCCTGGTGAGCTGGCAGGCCTTATAGTATAGGGAGATGTCTGGGAGGCCCAGTCCACCCCTCAGCTTCGGGAGAACAAGTCTGCTCCACCTCAGCCGGGGAGGGGAGTTCGCCCACAAAAAGGACCTGCAAATATGTCTGAGGGACGTAAAGTATGCTGGGGGGAGCTTGATTGGGACGGCTTGCATTTTGTATAACAGCCTGGGAAAAACGTTCATTTTTAAAATTGCCGCCCTCCCAAACCACGAAAATCGGCCCCTGTGCCAGGCGTGCAGGTCTTCCCGAATGGTTTGTAGCAAGGGTAGGAAATTTTCTGTATACAGGTCAGTCAGCACCGATGGGAGTTGGACGCCCAGGTATGTGATAGCGTTAGGTTCCCATCGGAATGGAAAATTCTGTCGACACAAGGACACCGTCGCGCCCGGGAGGGTGACGTTCAGTGCAGTGGATTTGTGAAAATTAATTTTCAGGTTGGAGAGTCTGTTGAATAGTTCAAAGTCTTTTAACAGATTGGGAATGGTATTAATTGGGTCCCGAAGGAATAATAGTACGTCGTCTGCATACGCCGCTACTTTACAGATTTTCTGGACAATGTTGATTCCCTTAACGTCTGGGTTATCACGCAACCTGCGAAGGAACGGCTCCAGCAGGAGAACAAACACTATGGGGGAAAGAGGGCAGCCCTGCCTGGTACCATTGGCAATGGAGAAGGCGTCCGACAGTCGACCATTCACCCTGACTCGAGCCGTAGGGGTGGAGTACAATGCTTGAATCATTTGTATAAATCGACTCGGAAGGCCTAGGTGAGACAGGGCAGCGGACATATAGTCCCAGGCCACCCTGTCGAACGCCTTCTCCGCATCCAACGACAGGAAAAACCCCTCAGTGTTCGTGGAGGTCAGCCAATGATGTACGTTTATGGCCTTGATGGTGTTGTCCCGAGCCTCTCTGCCCGGAACAAAACCAACCTGATCGGTGGATACAAATTTCGGAAGGAACGGTAGCAGTCGGTTGGCTATAATTTTTGCATACAATTTAACGTCCACATTTATTAGAGAGATTGGGCGGTAGTTGGGAACAAGGGTAGCGTCCTTACCCGGCTTGGGGATCAGGGTAATGTGGGCCTCCAGGAGGTCTCGGTTCGGCTGGGGCGCATCTGGGAGAGCGTTAAAAGCGTCTATAAATTTGGGAAGCAGAGTGGAGATAAAGGCTTTATAATATCCCGTCGGAAGGCCATCGGGGCCTGGGCTCTTCCCCGGTTTCATTTGTTTCAGGGTGAGGAGGACCTCCTCTGATGTAATAGCCGCGCCTAAGTGTGTTATATCGGCCGGGGGGACAGGAGAGGGACCATATGTGGCGAGGAAATTCTTCATGGTTGTCTGTCGGTCATTGGGGGGTGCGTGGTCCCTTGGTGTGGGAAAGTTATATAGATTTGAGAAGTAGTGTGCAAATTCATGGGCAATACGGTCAGTCCTGGTGACTGGCGGTCCCGACGGTGGAGTAATGGAGTGAACGGTGCAACTAGCCTTTTTCTTTTGCAGGGACGACGCCAACAATTTTCCGGCCTTATTACCGAACTCGTAGAATAATTTGTGCGTGAAGGCGAACTTACGCTTTAAGTTTTTTTGGATTTCTTCCAAAAGTTCCTCTCTAGCTGTCAAGAGTTCGGCGTGCGTTTGGGTCGCTAAGGTGCGTTTATGGGCGCTCTCGAGTCGCTTTATGCGGTCGGACAGGTCAGTTAGCCTGGCCTTTCTGAGTTTATTGCGTCTGGCCGTCAGGGCAATCAATTCCCCCCTGACGACACATTTGTGTGCCGACCACAGGGTAACCGGGGAAGTGTCGGCGACGTCGTTCTCTGTGAAGTATAGTGAAAGACGTTCCGAAAGCACGCGAGAATTGTCTGGGTCGAGCAAGAGGGAATCATCCATTCTCCATATTGGGGACCGGGCGCAGTGTTCGGGTAGGAGCAGGGATAAGGTAACGGGGTGGTGATCCGAAAATGTCATGGGTTCTATCGTCGCCCCCGAAAGGATCGTGAGATCTGGTTGTGAGAGGAAGAAGAGGTCTATCCTAGAGTACTTGTTGTGTAAGGAAGAGAAGAACGTGTAGTCCTTCACCGTTGGGTTGAGCGTGCGCCACGTATCGTGTAGCTCTAGAGTACTGAGTTGCGTTTTGATGGCCCGTATCGCTCTGTAAGAAAGGCAGGATGAGCCATTAGACGTGTCAACCGAGGGCGAGAGGGGGACATTAAAGTCCCCTCCCACTATCAGCGTGCCGCCCTTAAATGCGGTCAATTGATAGAACATATCTCGAAAGAAGGAAACTTGTTTGGAATTGGGGGCATATATATTTGCTAGTGTATAAATCCTCCCATGTATCGTGCCTTTGATGAAAAGGAATCTGCCCAGCCCGTCCCTTTGGACATCGGAGATTTGGAATGGGCAGTGTTTCGCGAACAGGATCGAGACCCCTTTAGATTTAGCCTCAATGTTGGTGGCGTGGTGTACCACCGGGAAGTAGCTATCTTGAAGCTTAGGGACAGAGTCGGAGCGGAAGTGGGTCTCCTGGAGGAAAGCTATATGTGGTTTGTCTTTACGAAGTGTATATAGGAGGCGAGAACGTTTTTCGGGGGTGTTTAGACCCCGAACGTTGAGGGAGAGAAGTTTAAGTTCTGGGGGCTTATGCGTCTGTTTGGGGGCGTGCATCGCAGGGGGTGGTCTGGTAGTCATGTAGAGAAGAACGGGGAAGAGGTGGAGAGAGGGGCGGGGGTGTGGGAGACAAGACTGGGAGGACGATAGGGAGGGGGCCCAGCAAGTGTGTTGGAACTGAGTACTTATATATAAAAAAATAAAAAAAAGGAAGAAATATACCGAAGAGATACAGTGACCTAGGCCCTGTACCTATTAGGAATATATACAAATCGGCAGGGTACGACGCCCAAGGGGAACCTGCACACTTCAGAGCGCGCAGTAACTGCCTTGAGCGACCGTTTGGGGGTCAACCGAGGTCTGCCCGAGATTAGAGATACCTGGGTGGGAAATCCTGTGACAGTACGCCACCCCGGAACGAAGCAATGAGTGGTCAATGTGTATGGAGATAAGTGTCTTCAGAAATTCCCTGGGGGGGGGGAGGGGGCATCTCCAGGCGGTGACTCCCACCCCCCGGGGCGGAGAAAATCCCAGCTCGGCCAGGGCAGAGGCCCCACAGGGGGCGACAAAGCCATGACGCGGTGCAGCTCCATGACTCAATCACCTCCCCTCCCCCCTCCCCCACACGGGATGGCAATCATCTCCGTCTGATGTCCGGCGGCCATAAGCTTAAGCCAACCTGTAGGCACGTGCTGGGCACTCCCGGCATATGTCGCCGGAAGCCTGCATCGCAACGCAATATACAGTGAACCCGCCCTGTCAGCAACCGCCTAACCTACTATAGTAAACCAGTAACCTTATAAATTTTTCAGGACTCCAGAGCAATACATCTCCCCTCGCAATGAGTCAGCAAACCGCGTCCCCAACCAGGGCTGCATAGGGGGATACATGGCTCCAAGTACACTAAAAACACTTTCTTAAGCATACCTTCGCCATATAAGGGAGGACACCATAGATCTCTATCACATTACATATCAGTCATTGTTATGTGAACCACAACCTTACGTAACCGCAGCCGGTGATGCAGTCTTTTAGCCGAGGATGAGTACGGAGGGGTCCCCAAGTCTCTTTGGCGACCCGCTGATTATCTCAGTCGGCGCATACCGGTCTTGTGTGAAAAGAACCTTGAAGGTGTTTGTCATCGGTGGGCCAATGGAACCTCCTGACGGCCTTCGGGCCCACGATGGGATACAACTCATGCCAACAAATGGTCCTGACCCCGCCATGCGGCTGCAATACGAGGTAAGCAGGGGGGGCTAATGTCACTGCCGGAAGGCTCAATTGAAAGTCATCGGGGCTGCATCTGACCCAGGCTGAGAGGTAATCAGGAAGCCTGGACGAACGTAAGAGATAGGTGAGTGTGTAGCAGCAGCCGCCACTACCACGGCGAGACAGGAGATGAAGGACGTTGTCCGGTATATAACATCCGTGATGGACCGCGCGGAACTCGGGCTCAAAGACTATCAGGTCCTTTACGATCCCCGGACAATAATACGGGATGGCCACTTCCTGTCCTCCTTCTGAGATTTCCTGTCGCATTGCCTCCTGGATGTTGTAGTCAGGCCTGGATGCAGCCAGGTAGTGTGATGCCATAATGCGAGTGGTGTCCCATCGACAGCGTCGGTATGTGGAATCATCGGACGCCCCAAACAAGACCGGAGAAGCATAAAAGTTAAAGACTAAAATAAAAAATAAAAAACAAACAGTCATAAAGTGTAAACTGCAACTGAAGGGGGGGTCAGAAACTTAAACTGCAGTCCAGTCCTAGCAAAACGGGAGAACGGGACTACGTAGATCTCGAGGAGTTGTCAGTAATCCCTGCGGGCTCTCCTAGCCCCGGGGGCAGCCTGGGGGTCACGGTCCCCTCGTTGGGTATTGGCACCGGGGGGATACCTGGTCCCAGATGGCGACCTCCTCCTGCGGGTACTGGTGGGTTGAGTGTCCATCTGCTCACCCGACGATTTCCCCCATCTGCCCACCGAACGGCGGTACATAGCGTACCAGTCCGGCACTGATATTAGTGGGAGCCCCAAAGCCTCACAGAAGCGGGGTAAATCCTCCGGGACCTTGAGAGACGCAGTGCGGCCCAGGTGAGTCGCGGACAGGCAAAATGGAAACTTCCACTGATAGCGTATGCCTCTGGCGCAGAGCACCTCAAGGAGAGGCTTAAGATCCCTCCGGTGCTGGAGAGTGATGCCTGATAAGTCCTGGAAGATCTGTATAGGGGAGCCATCATGTAAAAGGCGTTGTCCCCGTGCCCGCTTCAGGATGTCTTCCTTCATGACAAAGTCTGCCATGCAGCATACGACGTCCCTCGGGGGGTCCGTATCCTTGCCGCGGGGACATAGGGCCCGGTGTATCCTCTCAAACGTGATTGTCGCGTCAGGAGACCGGCCAAGAACGGAGTTGAAGATGCCCTGTACAGCCTGGGGCATCTGTTCACCTTCAATCACCTCCGGCAGACCCCTCACGCGAAGGTTATGGCGTCGGCTCCGGTTCTCCAGGTCCTCCAAGTGGCGATTAACCTCGCGGAACTGTAAGGTATGAGCGTCTATTTTTCTCGTGGACCTCTGTAGAACCATATCATGGTCTTCCAGAACCCTTTCAGTGGTTGAGACGCGGTCGTTCAGCGATCGGATATCCACCCTCAATTCCGCGATGGCAGCAGCCAAGGTGTCCTTTATGTCCGTGGCGACAGCCCTCAGGTCCAGGATGCTGATGTGGTGGTGAGGATGGGGGTGAGTGCCAGCATGTAGGTCCCCTGGTGGCGGGGGGGGAGCAGAGGTGGTAGCCGTAAGGATTATTTCAGGGTGCGGTGCTGGCAGGGCTTGTGGGTTTCCCTGAGAGGATCCTTGGCGGGAAGCTGCCATGTTGTGACGGCCCGTACGAAACATCTCTGGTATGTGTTGGCTCAATTCGCTATTCTGTTCCCTCGGTGAACGGGAACGTGAAGCCGACGATTGTCTGGAAGCAGTACCCATCGTCTGAGCACGGGTGTAACGTCAAAATCTCCGCTTATTGTGAAATTTCGGTCCGAGGTGGCAGGAGCTCAGAGCTCAGGCGTCCATCTCTTAGCTAGGTCCGGCCACGCCCCCGCTTCTGATAGCTTCTCCTCGTTAGGCTGCAGCTGTCCCCTGTCCTCTGACAGTGAACTTTCATCCCCAGGTCTTCTAATCCCTTTGTTTAAGGATTTAAAGCAGGAAAAGGGACACACCCTGTTTTTTCTGCTACTTGTGAGGATGCTGCGAATATAGCAGTTAACCTCTTATAGACCAACAAATGCAATGCAAAAAAAAAAACATATGCAGAGTGGCTGCAATGTTGGGGGAGGCTGCATTGCCTGACAGGTCTGATGGCTCAATCGGTGAGCTGTCTCAAGTCTCTACAGGGTATATTCCTACCGCTGAACTTTTCCTATGGGGAGACAAAAGAACTCCTAAGCTAAAAGCAGAGGAACCTAACCCAGGTGCATCCACAGCTGAACGTAGTCTGGCAACAAACAATGCCTGCTAATCTGCACAGCTAGATGCCGAGTAGGCGTCTTAGATTAATCTGTATCCAACTCACACAAGGTGCTTACGTGTGTCCCCCTAGCTTTACAGAGCTCTGACGTCTGGGCCTTTTTGAAGAGCCCTTTCTGCGTCTGCACCATGAGCCAGCAAGCACGTGCGTCAGCGGCAACCACATCCTCCCCCTGCCTACAAAGCACGCTCCCCCTCACGCACGTGTGCGTAGGGAAATGGTGGAGGCGGGGGAAGAGAGAGATCCCCCAAGGAGCGCCGTGGACCCGGACTAAGAGGGACCTCCCCACACCACCGTTGTAGAGCCTGAAGTGGAGGAAGTGGGTCGCACAATAGACCAGCTAACACTTAAGCTTCCGTCTTTTGAAAGCATGGTAAGCGAAACACCAGGCATGTCTTATTACTGCTCATAGTGGTGGAAAACAGATAAGACATGCAGCTACTCATGGAAGACAATCCTTTGTATAGGATTTAGGGCATTTTTTTTATGTACCAGCCCCTTCAAGGGGAGATATATGGATACTACAGCCATCCTGTCTCAACAGAGATAGTGGCCCAGGCTACATGCCGGCTAGGGGAGGTATATGGGTGCCCTGAGCCATCCTGTCTCAGAAGACATCCTGGTTTACATTGCCCATGCATAGAAGCATACTATAGGCGAGACCCATAGTCCCCTACAGAAGACCTATTGTCGAACCAAGTCCCGTAGGTCCTCCTCTTACCTTTCCATGCTGCAGGGTATTGCCAAGCAAGAGGCCCAATCTTCCCCCTTGACCATGGGTATTGTCCTAGACCTTCAGGGACCGGGGTCCATGGCAGGAACACCACTCCCCTGGACCTATATAGCACCCTGGCAGCAGAAAAAATATTTGGTCCTTGGAAGGCACAAAGTTCTGGAACCCAGGATCCAGCCCTCCGCAGAGAGGCATTATAGGCTAAACCTCGTTCTTCGTACCGAGGCCCGGGTACCGTCCACTTTGGCTATAAAGCAGCTTAGACGGATCCGGATTTATGGAGGCTTTTTACATCCAGCATGGATCCCCCAGTGGAGCTCCTAAGAGCACATGTTCACTCTTGACCAACACTGAAGAAAAAACTGAAGTACTCCCAGTATGGGAGGGGTTATATAGGGAGGGAACTTCCTGTGTAGTTGATTACACCAGTGTCCATCACCTGAAGGTAGACTCTATAACCCACATAGTAATTGCTATGCCGCTCAGTGTCCCGTGATGTACGATAAAGAAATTATGCACATTAAGATCATCATCAATGTTAGGCATGATTTATGAAGGAATACAATTTTTAGTGCTGAAGGTGAACTTACGCTTTAACATTTGAATGAATAGAAAAATTTACTTATTTTTGTTTTATTTACCTTTGTAGGAAGTGCTGCTTTTGCAGAAATACCAATGTCAGGTAAGTGCTTAGTAGGTAATATAAGCTAACATGGCTATTTATAAAAGCTTTTTCAAGCAACCTGTACTTGAGGCCAAAAGATGATGTGTCATGCAAATAAAATCAATGCCAATGTATTTGTGCGTTTTTTTTTAGATGGGAATTTGTTACCTCAAAGCACCAATATTACTGTATCACCTCATGACCTCCTCAGTTTTTGCCACAGCTCCAATGTAATCACGAGGCAAGGTGCTGCAAAAAACTTAGCAAGAACAATCCGAGAGGACATTGCAAACTTTTCAAAGAATGGCAATTTGGAGGAATTTGAAAATCAAATTAGGCACCTCAGGCAAAAACAGAATACAATGGAACTTGAAAAATTATACTTCTGGATTTCAGTTGCTATATTTTACAGAATTTACAAATATCGTGATGGTAACTTGAAGATGCACATGAAAATGTTGACATTACCTAAGTGCAAAGCCAGCAAAAATAGATTGGAGGAGCTTTGCCAAGAAACCTACCGCAAACTTACTGCTTCTTTGCATGCTAAAATGAAGATATGGCCAAATAAACTGGATAACAATGATCAGTATGTCAAGAAATTTGATAACTGTCTTTCAATGATAGATCCTACATTTTCTGAAAGGGTGGCAACACCACCAGTTGCTCTCAACAAAATTCTGAGTGATCTGCCATCGGATATTAAGCACATCTTTATAGTCGCCATTTGTGAAAAGGTATGTATTGCAAACATATACATTTTTAACCTCTTCCATACAGGGCATTTTCACCCCCTTCCTGCCCAGACCAATTTTTAGTTTTCAGTGCTGTTGCAATTTGAATGACAATTGCGTGGTCATGCAACACTGTACCCAAATTAAATCTTTATGTTTTTTCCCCCCACAAATAGAGCTTTTGTTTGGTGGTATTTGACCATCTCTGCAGTTTTTATTTTTTGCGCTATAAACAAAAGAAGAGCGTCAATTTAAAAAAAAAACACAATATTTTTTCCTTTTTTATTTAATAAATATCACAATTTTTTTTTGTTACACATTTTTTTTCCTCAGTTTAATCCGATACATATTCTTCTACATATTTTTGGTTAAAAAAACCCCGCAATAAACGTTTATTGTTTGGTTTGCGCAAAAGTTCTAGCGTCTTCAAAATAGGTGATAGATTTATGGCATTTTTATTTTATATTTTTTTTACTAGTAATGCGATTTTTTATTGTGACCGTGACATTGCGGCGGACACATCAGACACTTTTGACACATTTTTGGGACCATTCACATTTATACAGCGATTAGTGCTATAAATATGCACAGATTACTGTGTAAATGTGACTGTCAGGGAGGAGGTTAATGCTAGGGGGCGCTGAAGGGGTTAAAATGTTCCCTAAAGTGTGTTCTAACTGTAGGGGAAGGGGGATTTACAAGGGGAGGAGACCAATGTGTGTTCCTCTGTACTGGGAACACAGCATTGGTCTCCTCACCTCTGACAGGAGATGGATCTGTGTGTTTACACACACAGATCCACACTCCTGCCGTGATCACCGGCAATTGCGGGTGCCCGGCGGCAATTGCCGTGGACATGCTCCCTAGATCGCCGGGAACAAAGGACGTCATATAACGTCCACCCAGATCGAGGAACGGTTTCTGCCGGCGTCATTTTACAATAACCCAGTAGGGAAGAGGTTAAAAGGCAAAATCTATCTATTAGACCAGTGGTCTCAAACTCAAATTACCTGACGGCCACAAGACAAGTTTTCATATCCCATGGGGGTACAGCATGCAAACTTTCCAACGTCAAAAACAGTACATGTGTCAGCGAACGCATTATTAACCCGGACCACTACACTGCACACTGACCACTTCACTGCACACTGACCACTACACTGCACACTGACCACTACACTGCACACTGACCACTCGCCATCAGGGTACAGCACATCAGGGCACAGGGCACAGCGCACATCAGGGTACAAAGCCCAGCACATCAGGGTACATCAGAGCACAGCACATAGAGGTACAGCACAACAGGCCACATCAGGGTGCACGGCACATCAGGGCAGGTCATATCAGGACAGGGCACATGGCACATCAGGGTACAGGACATGGCACATCAGGGTACATGGCACATCAGGGTACATGGCACATACGAGCACACCGGGGCACATACGAGCACACCGGGGCACATGAGAGCACAGCACATCAGGACAGGGCACATAAAACAGCACATCAGGGTACAAAGCCCAGCACATCAGGGTACCCCATGTACCCTGATGTGCTGGGCTTTGTACCCAGATGTGCTGTTTCATGTGCCCTGTACCCTGATGTGCCATGTGCCCTGATGTGCTGGGCTTTGTACCCTGATGTGCTGTTTCATGTGCCCTGTACCCTGATGTGCCATGTGCTCTACCCTGATGTGCTTTGCCCTGATGTGCCATGTCCTGTACCCTGATGTGCCATGTGCCCTGTCCTGATGTACTGTGCCCCATGTGCCCTGATGTGCTCTCATGTGCCCCATGTTCCCTGGTGTGCCCCATGTTCCCTGATTGTGCCCTGATGTGCTCTCATGTGCCCCATGGCACATCAGGGTACATGGGCCACATCAGGACACATGGGGCACAATCCGAGCACATAAGGGCACATGGGGCATATCAGGGCACATGGGGCACATATGAGCACACCAGGGCACAATCAGGGCACATGAGAGCACATCAGGGCACAATCAGGGCACATCAGGGCACATGGGAGCACATCAGTGCACAATCAGGGAACATGGGGCACATGAGAGCACATCAGGGCACATGGGGCACAGCACATCAGGACAGGGCACATGGCACATCAGGGTACAGGGCACAGGGTACCCTGATGTACAGAGCCCAGCACATGAGGGTACATGGGGCACATGAGGGTACATGGGGCACGATCAGAGCATATCAGGGCACATGAGAGCACATCAGGGCACATGAGAGCACATCAGGGCACACCAGGGCACATGAGAGCACACCAGGGCACATGGGAGCACATCAGGGCACATGGGAGCACACCCGGGCACATGAGAGCACATCAGGGCACAATCAGGGCACATGAGAGCACATCAGGACACAATCAGGGCACATGAGAGCACACCAGGGCACATGAGAGCACATTAGGGCACAATCAGGGCACATGAGAGCACATTAGGTCACAATCAGGGCAGACCAGGGCACATGAGAGCACATTAGGGCACAATCAGGGCACATGGTAGCACATCAGGGCACATGAGAGCACATCAGGGCACAATCAGGGCACATCAGGGCACATGGGAGCACATCAGTGCACAATCAGGGAACATGGGGCACATGAGAGCACATCAGGGCACATGGGGCACAGCACATCAGGACAGGGCACATGGCACATCAGGGTACAGGGCACAGGGTACCCTGATGTACAGAGCCCAGCACATGAGGGTACATGGGGCACATGAGGGTACATGGGGCACGATCAGAGCATATCAGGGCACATGAGAGCACATCAGGGCACATGAGAGCACATCAGGGCACACCAGGGCACATGAGAGCACACCAGGGCACATGGGAGCACATCAGGGCACATGGGAGCACACCCGGGCACATGAGAGCACATCAGGGCACAATCAGGGCACATGAGAGCACATCAGGACACAATCAGGGCACATGAGAGCACACCAGGGCACATGAGAGCACATTAGGGCACAATCAGGGCACATGAGAGCACATTAGGTCACAATCAGGGCAGACCAGGGCACATGAGAGCACATTAGGGCACAATCAGGGCACATGATAGCACATCAGGGCACATGAGAGCACATCAGGGCACAGGTCAGCATTTACCTGTTTTCTTCAAAGGCAGAGTAGCGCAGGAAGCGTCCGTCATAAGTTCACTTGTCTCTCATGTCACACTGCTACTCCCTGGCAGCCCTTCCCCCCTCTATTCTCGTCCATCCCAGATGATGTCACAAGCAACTGGGAATGGACGAAAAGAGAGGGGGGGCGCCGGGGAGTAGCAGCGTGACATGAGAGACAAGTGAACTTATGACAGACGCTTCCTGCGCTACTCTGCATCTACACTTCCGCGGCCCCCGCCGGCACTGCCTGCGGGCCACTTAAATCCATTCCGCGGGCCGCAAATGGCCCGAGGGCCGGTACTTTGAGACCCCTGTATTAGACAATAAATTGGATAAGAATCATTAATATGCCAAGAAAAATTAAGATTTATTTTTAGTGGTATATTCTAAATGACCTGAAATCATACCTGATACTCTAGCCTTTTGTATTTATTCATTCATTTAAGTTAATATTTATGTGTTTATTATAGCTCTTTCAAAAGAAATACACAAACTCAAGTGTGTTCCTTTTCTCTCAAATTTGTAACTTCATTGGGAAAAAGCACTGGACAATGTTTATCGATGTTATCGAAAAAGTGACAGAGTATATGCTTGGCACCTACACAAAAGGTAACACAATAACTTCAGTCATTATATAAGGAATTTTGATAAGCACAACAATCTCCACATATACAGTACTGTACAAAGGTGTTAGATATGAAGAATGATGTCAAGTAAAATTGCTTTCAAAAATATATATTTTGATTATTTATTTTTTCATTACCGGAAAAAGAAACAGCTGTGTGGCTTAAAACTGGGTGAGGAACAGGTAAACTGCTACAGTTTCATGTCACAGGTATACACTATGGCAAGACTGAGCACAGCAACAAAATATAAGGTAGTTATACTGCATCAGCAAGGTCTCTTGTCTCTTCCAGACAAAGATTTCAAAACAGACTGTGGTTTTAAGATGTGCTGTTCAAGCTCTTTTGAAGAAGCACAAATAAACAAGCAATGTTGAGGACCGAAAATGCAGTGGCAGTCAAAGGAAATGTAATGCAGCAGATGAAAGACATATCGGGCCAGATTCATGTAGATGCGCGCATATTTTATCCAGTGTAGCGCAACGCATATATGTTACGCTGACGCGAACTAGTGAGTCAAGTACAGTATTCACCAAGCACTTGTTTGTTACTTTGCGACGGAGTAACGAAAATGCGCTGGCGCAACCCGACGCAAGTGGAAGTGGGTGTGATCATATGTAAATGATGGGCGGAGCCCAGCGCAGAGACTTACGTTCAGCGCATCATCCACGGAGCATGCGCAGTGAGGGAGGGCTCCACTCGCTCCCCTGTGCGCATGCTCACAACTTCTGTCGGCACCACTTCATGGGAAACGGCAGCGCAATGTGTTCCGTTGCGCGTATAAAAGCGGCCGCAGATGCGCCTTTCCGGCGCAAAAGTACATCCGGTTCCCCCCACCCCAGGGAAGTAACTTTTGCTGTGCGATGGCTGCTCCCGTTCCCCGCAAAGAGAGGAGAAACCTCAACTTCAACGCCCAGGAGCTGTCTGTAGTGATCTCCGCTATGGAGACCTACAATGACTTCCTCCATGGCAGGAAAAGTCGGAAGACCAGCCGGGACAGGAAGCAGGCCATCCTGGAGAGCATTGCTGGCAGGGTCAATGTTTTGGGCTACTCCACCCGGACTGCTACGGATATAGCCAAAAAAATCAATGATTTGAGGCGCAAAGTCCGGGGCAAGGTGGCCACCATCAGGAGGCATGAGAGGGGCACGGGTGGTGGACCCCCATGTGCGGTCAGCCTGACCACGGAGGAGGTGGTGGTCGCCCGCTGCCTGGAGAGGGAGCAGTTGGAGGGGGTGCCGGGATATGATTCTGTGGAGGAAGGCTCCAGGACAGGTCAGTGTTCTTTATCCCCTATTTGGTGTGTTGCATGTGGGGGGGGGGGGGTACATGTGCCAAGTGTGTGGGACCGCCCAACATGTGTCTGCTTTGTGTCATCCACATATGACGGAGCTGGGCCATCATCTGTCAGTGGCCAGTCCACCCCATCCCCCCAACGGCATCCTGAGCCCGAACCCCTGGGTGGTGAAGACACCGAGATAGAGGGGAGTGCCCACACCTCACCTGCTGAGGTGGTTGAGGAGGAGCCTGTTGTCCCCGAGCAGGAGTTTGTTTTATTTTTGGAGGAGTCCTCCCCTTCAGCAGGGCCCTCTAAAATCCCCTCCCCCATCATAGGAAGCCCCTCAAGGGCGACTCCATCCCCCCGGGGGCTACCATCTCCTGGCCCCAGGGGGAGGTGCAGGCTGATCTTCGGCATCTCACTGTAGCAGTCCAGGCCAACACTGCTGCCATCCGGGACCAGGGGAGGCAGAAGCAGCGGGCACAATATTACCAAGTGACCCGGCAGCTGAGGATGCAGGCCCAAACAAATTCCTACCTCGGCCGGATAGCCATGGCCTTGGAGGGCATGCAGGCCACACCTGCCAGGAGTGGCCCACCCGGGGATCAGCCACCTCCAGAAGCCCCCCCACTCCCTCCAGGCAGCTGAGGAGCCAGAGAGGGCCCACCAGAAGGAGCCCCCGTCAGCCCAGATGAGGGCTTTTTTTTTTTTTATCGGCTCAGGTTATGAGCTTTTTTTTTTTATTTTAATGTTGCTCAGGTTATGAGTTTTTATTTTTTATTTTAATGTTGCTCAGGTTATGAGCTTTTTTTTTTAGTTTAACTGCACACGGTCAGTAGTGCAGGGGACAGTGTGAATGGTGTGTGAATGTGAGGGGGTGGCACTCCTGCCAGTAAGGGGTGTCACCCTCGGCCGTTGGGGAGAAGTTATCCCCACGGCTGTGTGAATGACGTGTGAATGGTGTATGAATGGACAGCGACACCATTGGGGCCTTGACGCGGCGTTGCTGCTCCCAAGTCCTGCATGTTGGACTTGGGCTAATCCAATGCGATGAAGATGTGGTGTGTGTGATCTAGGGACATCAGTGGTGTGCATGCGTGCATTGTCCGTGTGATCAATGTTTTTGTTTAGTGTCCAAAGATGCCTACAGCGAGGACCCTCCTGACTGCTCTTCCATCAGCTGAATGGGTCTCCTCTGGCAGGGGGGGGGCTGTCTGGTTCAAAATTGCGCACACTCGTGGAATGGCGCCAAACTTCGCTACTTAAAAATCCCCATAGGCGGTATTGCAGAGTATTGGGGTATTGCAAAGTATCATGCAGGGTATTGGGGTATTGCCGAGTACTGGGGTATTGCAATTCTGACATTTCTCTCCTACATGGAAAAATCATCATTTATTTGCTAGAAAATTACATAGAACCCCAAAACATTATATATGCTTTTTTAGCAAAGACCCTAGAGAATACAATGGCGGCCGTTACAACTTTTTATCTCGCACGGTATTTTCGCAGAAATTTATTGAACGCGTGTTTTTTAAAAAACTGTTTTGTGCTTAAAACAAAACAAAACAGTAAAGTTAGCCCAATTTTTTTTATAATGTGAAAGATGAAGTTACGCCGAGTAAATAGATACCCAACATGTCACACTTCAAAATTGCGCACACTCGTGGAATGGCACCAAACTTCGGTACTTAAAAATCCCCATAGGCGGTATTGCAGAGTATTGGGGTATTGCAAAGTATCATGCAGGGTATTGGGGTATTGCCGAGTACTGGGGTATTGCCGAGTACTGGGGTATTGCCGAGTATTGGGGTATTGCCGAGTACTGGGGTATTGCCGAGTATTGGGGTATTGCCGAGTACTGGGGTATTGCCGAGTATTGGGGTATTGCCGAGTATTGGGGTATTGCCGAGTATTGGGGTATTGTTGAGTACTGGAGTATTGGGGTATTGCCGAGTACTGGGGTATTGCCGAGTATTGGGGTATTGCCGAGTATTGGGGTATTGTTGAGTACTGGAGTATTGGGGTATTGTTGAGTACTGGGGTATTGTTGGGTACTGGGGGATTGCTGGGTACTGGGGGGATTGCTGGGTACTGGGGGGTTGCTGGGTACTGGGGGGGTTGCTGGGTACTGGGGGGATTGCAGAGCTGGGATGTTTTGAGGGATGGCTGGATCTGTGACTGCATTTGTCACAGATCCAGCCACAGCTCAGCTGCTGACACCCCGCTCCCCCCCCCTCTTCTCGCACACTGTACAGAGAGGAGAGGGAGGAGAGGGAGGAACCGGCGTCATCAAATGACGCCGGTTTGTTTACAAGTGATCGCGCCGTCATTTGACGGCGCGATCACGTGGTAAACGGCCGCGATCAGCGGCAATTTACCGTGATCCGTGATGCGCCGGGTCTTCTAGACCCGGCGAGCACGGACACTTTCGCGAGCGCGTCCCAGGGGACGCGCAATCGCGAAAGTGAAGGACGACGTCCCAGGGACGTCGTCCCAAGATAACCCCGCCGCGCCGTAGCAGTAAAATGCTTATGGCGCTGTGGGAAAGTGGTTAATAGTAAAAAGTAGGGTTGTCCGGATACCGATACCAGTATCGGTATCGGGACCGATACCAAGGGCCAGATTCTCAGCGGCGCTACGACGGAGTATCTCAGATACCCCGTCGTATCGCCGTTTTTTTTGCCTCGTATCTATGCGAGTGATGCTTAGCATCACTTTGGCATAGATACGCTTCAACATCCGACAAGTGTAATACCATTACACTTGCGGATCGTAATTGTAATGATAACTCCGGCCACTAGGTGGCCTTTACGTTGTTTTTTCATTTGCATATGCAAATGAGGCTAGTACGCCGATTCCCGATCGCTTTTACGCCGTCGGGTGCCGTCGGATGCCATGTTAAGTATGGCGTCGGGTCAGCGTCGGCTTTTTCCGTCGCTTACGTCGTTTTACTATCTTGTTCGCGAATAGGGCATTGCGTAAGAGACGATCACGTCGTTTTGACGTCGGTTTCAACGATGCTTTCCGACGTGAGCTGGAGCATGCGCACTGGGCTTTTTCCCCGGCCGGCGCATGCGCAGTTCGTTGGACGCGGGGGCGCACTTAATTTAAATACAAGCCGCCCCATTTGAATTACGCGGGCTTACGCTGGGCCATTTTCGCTACGCCAACGCAAACTACGGAGCAAATGGTTAGAGAATACGGCACTTGCTCTATTACGATGCAGCGGTGTAGTGTAAATGGCTTACGATACGCAAGCGAAATTCTATGAGAATCTGGCCCCAAGTATTTGCAGGAGTACTTGTACTCCCGCAAATCCCCCCGATGCCTGAATAGAATACTCCCCCCCCCCCCGCCGCCGCCGCATACCGCAAAGCAGCCGCAGCCTCCGCAAATCGCAAAGCCGCCGCCGCGTTAATCCCTGTGCGGGGAACATTACAGGCAACTTTCGTTTGAATAGTTGTAATCCCCGCCGCGCCGTGTATAGACACTCCCCCTTGCTCGGAATTGGACAGATCCGTCCAATCCCGAGCAAGGGGGAGTGTCTATACACGGCACGGCGGGAAATACAACTATTCAAACGAAAGCTGCCTGTAATGCGCACTGTAATGCACGCTGATTAACGCGGCAGCAGCGGCATCATCATCATCATCTACTAGGTATGGGGGACATGGCTGCAATATATGTAGGGGGGAGACACAGCTGCATTATATGGGAGGACATGACTGCAATATGTGGGGGGACATGGCTGCAATATGGGGGGGGGGGACATGGCTGCAATATGGGGGGGGACATGGCTGCAATATGGGGGGACATGGCTGGATATATGGGGGGGGGGACATGGCTGCATTTGGGGACACAAGGGGGAGTGTCTATACACGGCGCGGCGGGGATTACAACTATTCAAACGAAAGCTGCCTGTAATGCGCGCTGTAATGCACGCTGATTAACGCGGCAGCAGCGGCATCATCATCATCATCTACTAGGTATGGGGGACATGGCTGCAATATATGTGGGGGGAGACATGGCTGCAATATATGTAGGGGGGAGACATGGCTGCAATATATGTGGGGGGAGACATGGCTGCAATATATGTAGGGGGAAGACATGGCTGCAATATATGTAGGGGGGAGACATGGCTGCAATATATGTAGGGGGAAGACATGGCTGCAATATATGTGGGGGGAGACATGGCTGCAATATGTGGGGGGACATGGCTGCAATATGTGGGGGGACATGGCTGCAATATGGGGGGACGACATGGCTGCAATATGGGGGGGACATGGCTGGATATATGGGAGGGGACATGGCTGCATTTGGGGACACATTTAAAAAAAGTATCGGTATTCGGTATCGGCGAGTACATGAAAAAAGTATCGGTACTTGTACTCGGTCCTAAAAAAGTGGTATCGGGACAACCCTAGTAAAAAGGTCAGGTCTGAGCATGTAGGCCCTTTACAAAATAATCTAGAGTGGGTGACTGGGGACAAAGAAAAGGCAAATGTATTAAATATTTTCTTCAGCTCTGTGTATACAAAGGAACATGGCGAAGCTCATATTCATAATGGGGTAAAGGTGATGGACTGGCCAAGCATGTCTCCAGACCTAAACCCTATTGAGCATTTGTGAGGCACCCTAAAAATGGATGGTGGCAGAGTTCAAGGTCTCTAACATCCGCTAGCTCCGTGATTGCATCATGGAGGAGTGGAAGAGGTCTCCAGTGGCAACCTGTGAAGCTCTGGTGAACTCCATGCCCAAGTGGGTTAAGGCAGTGCTGGAAAATAATAGTGGCCAGACAAAATAATGACACTTTGGGCCCAATTTGGACAATTTCACTTAGGGGTGTACTCACTTTTTGTTGCCAGCAGTTTAGACAATAATGGCTGTGTGTTCAGTTTTTTTTTGAGGGGACAGCAAATCGACACTATTTTACAAGCTGTACACTCACTACGTTACATTGTAGCAAAGTGTAATTGTCACATGAAAAGATATAATAAAATATTTACAAAAATGTAAAGGGTGTACTCATTTTTGTAAGATACTGTTTATGGGATTGTATGATTTTTTTTTTTTTTTTTTGGTGGAACTAGATGGACTTGTGTCTTTTTTCAAACTGACTAACTATGTAAGTATGCATTGTCAGCTGTAAGGCCTTTTATAGGTAGGTGTGTGCCTTTCCAAATCATTACCAATCAACTTTATTTACCACAGGTGGGCTCCAATCAAGGTGTAGGGACATCAAAGCAATGGGAGGCACCTGAGATACATTTTAGTTATTTCAAAGGGTCTGAATACTTATGCCAATGTGATATTTCAGTTTTTCCTTTATCATTTGCAAAGTTTTTTTGAAATTCTATTTTCACGTTGTCATTATGGGGTACCGAGTGTAAATTAATGAGAAAAAAAATGAATTTAAAGAACTGTAGTATCAGGCTGCAACATAACAAAATTGAAAAAAAAAGGTGGTCTGGTCCTACAGAGTAGGCCTTTAAGGAGTAGTGAATCTCTAAAAAGGAGAGGGCTGACTGGGGCCAGGGAGGAGGTGTTTAGACTCATCAGAACAAATGAAGATTGTGCAGTAGAACCAGGTCTTGCACAAATTGGCATTTGTGCTTTTCAGAGAGCTTGTCAGATCTTCCATGAGTCTGATGTCCTCAACCCATTGTAACCATAGTTGGAAGGACAAAGGGGAATAGAACATCCTGTGATGTAAGAGTTTGTAGCATTGATCAAATGTACAATTATCACATTTTTGTATGCCTTAAATGGGACTGCATTGTGGTGAATGAGAAGTACGCAGTTTTCTTGGGTATCTAGCAAAAGTTATTTTTTTTGTTATTGTGTGGACTTGGCTATTGTTTGGACATTGTAGGGACATTAGGGTAGACAGTGTTTAATAGAGCAGGTGTTCCGTTCCATACCAGCAAGTCACAATTTTGTAACCAGATTCCTAATATTGGCTACTAATGGATAAACAAAATGAAAGCAAAAGTATTTTGGTTCTGTCTTTAGCTGAGAGTGGTAGATGAAAATGTTTTCCCATTATACAGCATATGGAAGTGGGAACTGGGATAATTCAAGAAGTAGTAATTTAGAAGTGATTGACAGTAATTGCCTTAATGGTCCCACTGATTTGCATTTTTTTTTCAAATCAGAGGATGATCAACCAAATGGGCACTAGAGAGGGTTTTAGGAAAATGTGACAGTTGACAGTTGTAGTGGGCCTAGTGGACTGAAGTGACGTTTGCTCAGGCATTACCCAGGTTGAATCTCTATTCACTATTTGTTCTTGGCATATAAGATGACAGACAATCTTTTGTGCAGCCCTGGAAGAAAGTTGGGATTTCCCAATATGGAAAGAAGGGGAGAAGGGGGTGGAGAAAGTTCATGGGTACCAAACTGTAAGGCTTTTTTTGTGCAATCATAACCAAGATCAAACGAAAAGTTTGGAGTTGCTAAATGCTGATACAGAAGATAGGGAATTTGGCTGTTATTACACCATTACCTACCACTTCAATAGGTTCAGATTTTAACAAAACTTATGATAGGAATGGCACTCACCATCAGACAAAATCCTGGAAACTTTATTTTTTATTGTCTGTTAGATGAAGGAAAGCATATTTTGGTGTTCAAATGACTACAGAGTACCTGACTGCAAAGACAGCTCTTATGCCGCATACATACGATCGGTTCGTCTGATGAAAATGGTCTGATGGACCGTTTTCATCAGACGAACTGATCGTGTGTGGGCCCCATCGTTTTTTTCCCATCGGTGAAAAAACTTAGAACCTGTTTTAAAATATCTGATGGTTAAAAAAACAATAGAAAAAAACGATCGTCTGTGTGGAAATCCATTGGTTAAAAATCAACGCATGCTCAGAATTAAGTCGATGCATGCTCGGAAGCATTGAACTTAATTTTTCTCAGCACGTCGCTGTGTTTTACGTCACCGCGTTCTGACACGATCGGTTTTTTAACTGATGGTGTGTAGGCAAGACTGATGAAAGTCAGCTTCAGCGGATATCTGATGAAAAAATCAATCAGACCGTTTTCATCAGATGAACCGATCGTGTGTACAGGGCATAAATCTAACTCAAAGTGTAACTCCAGTAAACATGTATGGTTTCTTTGTTTTGGAAGAGTATGGAGGAATTCACATTTCTATCTGATATTTTTTTCAACCTGTTTTTCTCATTCGTAATGCCTAGGTAATACCTGTAAAACAAATAATGGGAGTGAATGTACTGAGACAGGAAGGTACAGACAATAAACATATTGGGGTTGATTCACTAAAGGCAAATAGACTGCGAATCTGCAATTGCAGTTGTTCCAGAACTTAATAAATTAGGCAAAGCTTCACTCTGCAAAGAATATCCAATCATGTGCAAGGAAAATAAAAAACAGCTTTTTTGCTTGCACATATACTTACATAGTTACATAGTAGGTGAGGTTGAAAAAAGACACAAGTCCATTTCTTTAAAATAGGTTTGATTATGCCCTGTTTCAAGCGGGTAGGCACTATACCTTCATTGAATGACTGGTTTATAAGCTGCGTGATGGGCAGTGCCAGAATATCGGCACATTCCTTCAGCAGTTTGGTGGGGATAATATCATTCGGTGCTGTGCTATTTCGCAGGGCATTGATGATATTTTTGGTGGCATCGATGGAGATGGATTTTAGAGTGAACGTTGTTGACTGCGGCGAGTTTATGCGGTTGTTGGGTAAATGATTGGGGGGAGGGGGGTTGAAACAGGTACTGCTTCGCTGAATGCTTTTAGGATTTTTTCAATTTTGTTAACGAAATAATCCGATAGTTGCAGAACTCTTGGGTATCGGAATCGGGGGCTTTAAGACAGACAGGATTCATGGTCTCAGTAACTATCTTAAAGAGTTCGCTGGGACGGTTTAGGGCATTAGTGATGATATTGGTGAAATAATTTTTTTTGTCTTTGAAGATTTCTTTGTGGTATTTTTTTGTTATTGTAGATGGCGTGGTTTTCTTCAGAAGAGCTTCTTTTCCAGGCTGTCTCTGCTCTTCTGCGCTCTTGCTTCAGCAATGACAGCAGGTCATTAAACCAGCGGGAGTTGTATTTCCTGATGCAGGTTTTGCGTTTGGGCGCTACTAAGTCTGCTGACTGTAGTAGAGCCATATGGCATTCAGAGTTTCTGTGGCAGTTTGCTGCAGTTGGATTGTTTTTATCTTTTTCCCTAAAGTGGTTTTGAAGAGCTCTGAATAGTTTTTTTTGCGATCTAGTCCAGTGTTTTGTCATCGGTTTTGAAGTTTTTGCTAGGGGGGCATTTATGGTGATTGTGAGTTTAATTGCATGGTGGTCTGTCCATGGCAACTGCTCATTTTTTAGAATGTTTATTTCCAGATCTTGTCTGAAAATAAAATCGAGCGTGTGACCGGAAGTATGTGTGGGCCCAGATACTAGTTGCTGCAGACCTAATCTTTCCAGATGGTCAATGCAGGCGTCGGCAACGGGATCCTGTAAGTAGTTGGCCCAGAGGTTGAAGTCCCTGAGTAGCAAAAGGTGTTTGGTGTTTAGGGTGAGAGTGGACATGAACTCTGTCCAAGGTGAAAGAAGCTGCGATTTTGGACACGGTGGTCTAGAGCAGAGAAGAATATGGACGGTCTCCTGAGGATTTGTTTGTAGTTGCAGAGTGAGGGTTTCCATGAATGGAAGCGAGTACTGAAGGGCTGGTTTAGTGATCGCGAGGTCACTCTTGTGGATCACCGCCAGGCCTCCTCCTCTTTTCCCCACTCTGTTTTCTGTTATAATGCAATAATTTTCTGGCACCAGTTCTCCTAGAATGGTGTTACAGTCGGCTGTGAGCCAGCTTTCTGTAATAAAGCGGCAGTCTAAATCGCATTGTAGGATGAAATCGTGAATTTCTTGTCGGTGTTTTATTGCCAAACTTGTGTTGACCAGAGCTCATGATATGTGCTTAAGCTGGGGTGAATGGGTATCATGTTTGACTGTCGATCATCGAGCGATTCTTAACAGTGGGATACTCCTTAGAGCTTTTATGGTGACCTCTGATAATCTTGGGGCAAATGGTTTTAAATCCCGTATAGTTTCTGCTGTATACTTCATATTAACCATAGTCGCAGAAGCGCCGGGAAGATGATGTTGATCGGGGAGTGTTTGCATGATTTGATGGGTGAAAGATTCACCAAGTGAGTCTCCACTCGCTAAAACATTTCCACCCTGATCCAGAGGAAGGCAAAAAACCCTTACCGTGCTCAGTCAATCTGCAGTGATAGGGAAAAAAATCCTTCCTGATCCCTCAAGGGAGATCAAGCAAAGCCTGGATCAAGTATGAGACTGGTGGGCGTACCTGGGTTTGAAAGCAGATGCATTAACGGAGGGGGGGGGGGGGGCTTGGGGCATAGGCACCCTGAATTCCTAGGTGGACAGAAAAGAGAAAAGACAACCCCAGATATAGAGGTCAGGAGGGTAAATAGGGATGGTTGGGAAAGGGTGTCACAGTAGTTGGGGGTGTACCAAGATGGCCACCGAGCCGGAAACTAGGCCCGAGCCGGTGGCAGCGGTTGAGGGGGGCAAGGTGAGGTGGTAGAGGTCCTCCTGGGGCACCGGGGAGGTGGTTGAGGTTTGCGTGGGGGAATTGGGGTTTTAAAATAGTGTTTAAGGGACGGATGTGCGGCGTGCCGCTAGGCCCGGCTGAAGCCGGGGACTTTCCTAGCTGCGGCCGCCGTGATCGGGGGGCTGCGGTTGGCCGAAGCGGTGGTAGGGAGAGGCGTGGGGGATTGTGGTTTGCGGGAGCGGGGGTTGCCGGGGGGAGGCTGGCAGGGGGCGCGGATTGGCGAGAGCGCTGGCAGGGGGAGACCTTTAGGCTATTGTTACGTCTTGTAGGGCCGGAGCCGCGGCTTATCCTGAAAAGGACGGTCGCGGACTGTCCCAAAAGAGGAGGATAATGGTCGGGGGGAGGACCAGGCTTACCTTTGAGTGTTTAAGGATTGCTGGCTGGGGGTGCCTACGGGACAGGGAGTGACGAGGAAGGAGGAGAAGCCAACGATGGTACTGCGTCCTGGTTGATTATGCCGTGGTGCGGCCTAGCAGAGCAGTGGGAGGACCCTGCCTAGCTGCACTAGCCCTGGGAGAGCTGACTCGTTTGAGAGCGTCCTGCTCTCACTATCCCTGGGGTGAGCAGACTAAGGTGAGAGCCACTCAAATGCATTATTTTACAATTTTCTAAATTAAACCTCATTTGCCATGTAGTTGCCCACCCCATTAATTTGTTCAGATCTTCTTGCAAGGTTTCCACATCCTGCAGAGAAGTTATTGCCCTGCTTAGCTTAGTATCGTCTGCAAATACAGAGATTGAGCTGTTTATCACATCCTCCAGGTCGTTTATGAATAAATAAAAAGTAAATAAAAAGGATTGGTCCCAGGACAGAACCCTGGGGGACCACACTTTCCACCCCAGACCATTTTGAGTACTCCCCATTTATTACTACCCTCTGAACTCGCCCCTATGTAGCCAGTTTTCATCTATGTACTCACCCTATGGTCCATGCCAATGGACCGTACTTTGTACAGTAAACATTTATGGGAAACTGTATCAAATGCTTTTGCAAAATCCAGATACATCTATGGGCCACCTCCACATAGAAGGTTAATAGATTGGTTTGGCAAAAAATATTTTTCATGAATCCATGCTGATTACTGCTAATGATACCATTGTCATTACTAAACTCTTGTATATAGTCCCTTATCATCCCCTCCAAGAGATTGCATACTATTGATGTTAGGCTAACTGGTCTGTAATTCCCAGGGATGTATCTTGGCCCTTTTATAAATATTGGTGCTACGTTGGCTTTTCTGAAATCAGCTGGTACCATTCCAGTCAGTAGACTGTTCCTAAGAATTAGGAACAATGATCTGGCAATTACTTGACAGAGTTCCCCTTGGGTGCAAACCATCTCGTCCCAATGACCTTATTAATGTTACGTTTTTCAACTCTATTTCTAATTCTGTCCTCTGTTAGCCATAAGGGAGCTTCCTGTGACGTTTAATAAGGATAAACATTGGAGTTTTGGTAACTGAAGCCCCCCCCACCCTCCCCCGATTACCTTGTGAAGACTGAGGAGAAGATTCAATTCAATACCACATGATTGGATGATGGAAGTCAGCAGAGCTTCTACTCATTTACTAAGCTCTGGAGAAACTGATCTTGCCTAGTGCAGCTGCAGTTTGCAAAGTGTACTTTCTCTTTGCTTTTAGTAAATCAACCCAAGTGTCTCTTCCAAAAATGTTTTTTTTTAATTTTCTCTGTTGGAGAGATATCCCATTACTTCCTGTCCTTCTTGTAAATAATAAAAACAAAAAAACAACAAAGGTTCTAATCCTCTCCTGTTCTATCCAGAGAAAAATAAATAGATTCAACTGGAGTTGGGCTTTAAAAGTATAAAAAAAATACTACAGCTACTGTGATGTCTAAATGCAGATGACATTTGATTTCACGCAATTACTATATGTTTAGGATTTACATTTTTTTTACCACATATCTTACTGTTCAAAAGTTAATATTTATTAACATGTCTTTGTATCTCTAAATAGAGCCACTGTTGGCCTGTTTGCAAATTCTTAAGAACGTTGTTGCGTGGAAGTCAAGAAGACGAAGAAGAAAAGATGACAAACTTAACTTTGTTGTGAAACAAATTATTAGCAAACTTGTTTATCACCCTGTAGACAAAGTCAGAAATTATGTTGTGTCCTTAGTATTTGGAGAAGTTTCCAATCCTGTAGACATTTCTGAACTGGGCAACTGCTATATCAAAGTGAGTGAAGACTTAGTAGAGAGATGCATTCGGGAACACCTACTCTACAGTCTTCCTGCCTTAACAGTTCATGACCAAGTGCCCATTGACTCTCCTCATATTGTAATGTTTGAAGCTAAGACACCAGAGGGTGATTCTCTGCTATACGCATTTAGGCAAAGAACATTAAATGATATTCTAAATACAAACTCCACAGATGCAGCTTACCAAAGTTTCCAGGTAATGTTAAAAGCAATCAAAATATGTCAAGGCCAAGACAACATTGTAACACTGAGGAATACCCCATCAAATGGTGTCTTGCCATTTTGTGTAGTTGAACATGGTAAATCTTTGTTGTCATTCTTGCATGAAAAAGAAAATCAGCTCAGCTGGATACAAATGATAGATATACTTATCGACATTACCAAGGCTATTCATCACTGCCATAAAAACAATGTAATCCTTCGAGAGATCACCCCAGCTAGCTTTGTAATTCTCCCCGATGGAAATGGATCTTTGCAGACCAAGTTGGCAAGCTTCCGATATGCAAAATGTCTTTTTAATGAAGAACCCCACAGTGAAGTAGTGGAGTACATTGATGACATCAATTTCCTTTGTGTCCAAGGTAAGCAAGGAGTAAACGAGAAAAAATTAACCAATGTAAATAACTGACGCTGCATTCTACACAATGTTAGAAAATGCAATGGTACGTTTTTGTAAAATGATCAATATTTGTATTTAGATATGTGTATCCACAGCATTAAGGAATCTGTATATATAGCAGTAACATGGGTCCCAAATGGGTGGGGTCCTATTGTGGCACTTATTGCACATATTAGGGATTAATTAAGAAAATACTCTTTGCTGCAGCACTGTCCTTTCAGCTGCAACTGTTACTACTGGCTCAGCCTCACTGAATGGGTTAATCTTGATGAGCAAGGCTGCTTTCACTCAACAGTGAATTTGACTTTGTTGCTGCTCAGTAGGGAAAAGCTTTGAGTTCGAGTCAAACTCATGTTCGACTCGAACATTGCCTGTTCGCCAAGGAGCAAACAATTTGGGGTGTTCGCTGCAAGTTCGAAAAGCCGCAGAACACCCTGGAAAAGTCTATGGGAGAAATCTAAAGTGCTAATTTTAAAGGCTTATATGCAAGTTATTGTCATAAAAAGTGTTTGGGGACCTGAGTCCTGCCACAGGGGACATGTATCAATGCTAAAAAATTTTTTAAAAAACAGCCGATTTTTAGGGAGCAGTGATTTTAATAATGCTTAATGTGAAACAATAAAAGTTTGTACATGATAAAGGGGATGATCAAGGTGTGTGCAGGGGTGGTTTTGTTGCGGTGTGGTTTGGCCCATCGGGGTGGGAGGTTGGCCAGCACTGCGGTGCACACATTCCAACAGGGCAGCATGGCAGGGCTGCGTGCAGGGGACCGTCCGGTCGTCGGGTGGCGGTGGGGGGATGTTTGTCTCGGGGGGGTCCCTGTGTGTGTGTGCAGGGGGGTCAGTGGAAAAGATGGGTGAGGTGTATTGTCCTTCCGGGCTCTCTGGGGCTCGGGCTGCTGGTGGGGCGGAGAAGCCAAAGGTAAGTGAAAACGAGAGAGGGTTAATTCACTGGGCTGCAGCCGTAATTAGAGGGATTAGATAATCCCAATGCTAATATTAACACAAAAATATATGTAGTGAAAAACCACTGTTGAGACTAGAATTACTGAAATCTTTCAGATATGTAATCACAGCAGTGGCGGCCCGCCCATAGGGGGCGCCCGGGCGCCGACCCCCTCCCCCAGTCAGTAAAAAAAAAAAAATCTAAAAAAAATAAAAAATAAATAAAGTTTTTATTTAAACATGTCCCTTTAACCACTTAGCAACCACCTGCCGAAAAATAACGGCGGCAAGGTGGTTGCTTAACTCTGGGATCACGTTATATAACGTGATTCCAGAGTCGCGCTCCCGCGCGCCCCCTGGGGCGCGCACACGGGAATGTCCGGAATGTCCGGCGGGTCACGGATCACGGTAAATCGCCGCTGATAGCGGCGGTTTACCACGTGATCGCGCCGTCCAATGACGGCGCGATCAGATGGAAACAGACCGGCGTCATTTGATGACGCCGGTTCCTCCCTCCTCTCTCTGTACCGATCGGTACAGTGTGAGAGGAGAGGGGAGGGAGCGGATGGCAGCGGCAGTGCTGCGGGCTGGATCTGTGACAAATGTAGTCACAGATCCATCCATCCATCCCTCCCTGCTCAGCCATCCCTGCTGCAATACTCTGCAATGCTGGGCAATACTCTGGGGGGGCAACACTCTGGGGGGGCAACACTCTGGGGGGGCAACACTCTGGGGGGGCAACACTCTGGGGGGGCAACACTCTGCAATACTCTGGGCATACTCTGGGCATACTCTGCAATACTCTGGGCATACTCTGGGCATACTCCGCAATACTCTGGGCATACTCCACACTCCGCAATACTCTGGGCATACTCCGCAATACTCTGGGCATACTCCGCAATACTCTGGGCATACTCCTCAATACTCTGGGCATACTCCGCAATACTCTGGGCACACTCCGCAATACTCTGGGCATACTCCGCAATACTCTGGGCATACTCCGCAATACTCTGGGCATACTCCGCAATACTCTGGGCATACTCCGCAATACTCTGGGCATACTCTGCAATACTCTGGGCATACTCCGCAATACTCTGGGCATACTCCGCAATACTCTGGGCATACTCCGCAATACTCTGGGCATACTCCGCAATACTCTGGGCATACTCCGCAATACTCTGGGCATACTCCGCAATACTCTGGGCATACTCCGCAATACTCTGGGCATACTCCGCAATACTCTGGGCATACTCCGCAATACTCTGGGCATACTCCGCAATACTCTGGGCATACTCTGCAATACTCTGGGCATACTCTGCAATACTCTGGGCATACTCTGCAATACTCTGGGCATACTCTGCAATACTCTGGGCATACTCCGCAATACTCTGGGCATACTCCGCAATACTCTGGGCATACTCCGCAATACTCTGGGCATACTCCGCAATACTCTGGGCATACTCTGCAATACTCTGGGCATACTCTGCAATACTCTGGGCATACTCTGCAATACTCTGGGCATACTCTGCAATACTCTGGGCATACTCCGCAATACTCTGGGCATTCTCCGCAATACTCTGGGCATACAGCGCCCCTGTCCCCGTGAGCTCGCATGCAGAAGCGAACGCATACGCAAGTCCCGCCCACATATGAAAACGGTGTTCAAACCACACATGTGAGGTATCGCTGCGAAGGTTAGAGCGAGAGCAATAATTTTGGCCCTAGACCTCTTCTCCAACTAAAATGATGTAACCAGTAAAAATATTTAAAGCGTCACCTATGGGGATTTTTAAGTCGCAAAGTTTGGCGCCATTCCATGTGGCCACGCTGTGTCAAAAAGTCCCACACATGGGGTATCGCCATACTCGGGAGGAATAGCAGAATGTGTTTTGGGGTGTAATTTGTGGTATGCATATGCTGTGTGTGAGAAATAACCCGCTAATATGAAAATTTTGTGGAAAGAAAACAAAAATGAAAAAAATCTTGATTTTGCAAAGAATTGTGGGAAAAATTACAACTTCAAAAAACTCACAATGCCTCTTTCTAAATACCTTGGAATGTCTTCTTTCCAAAAAGGGGTCATTTGGGGGGTATTTGTACTTTTCTGGCATGTTAGGGTCTCAAGAAATGAGAGAGGATGTCAGTACATCAGATGTGATCAAATTGATCAATTTTCAGTAATTGGTACCATAGCTTTTAGACCCTATAACTTCCACCCAGACTAAATAATATCTAATTTTTTTTTGTTTTGTTACCAAAGATATGTAGCAGTATACATTTTAGGACAAGTTTATGAAGAAAAATTACTTTTTTGCAAAATGTTATAATAGAAATGAAGAAAAATTCATTTTTTTACAAAATTTTCGTTCTTTTTTCATTTATAGTGAAAAAAATAAAAACCGCAGAGGTGATAAAATACCACCAAAAGAAAGCTCTATTTGTGGGAAAAAAAGTACAAAAATTTCATTTGGTTATAGTGTTGTATGACTGAGTTATTGTCATTCAAAATGTGAGAGCACCGAAAGCTGAAAATTGGTCTGGTTATTAAGTGGGTTTAAGTGCCCAGTAGTCAAGTGGTTAAGGGAATTTTTTTTTCCTCAAAAAAGGTCCTTAGGTGCACTGTGTCCGAGCGCCGGGCACAGTGCAGTCTGGGTAGCGCCACGTCTGTGCAATCACGGGATTTCCGACATGGCGCTACATTGGCAGCAAAAAAAACACCTTTGTGGCGCTCTCCATCGCGCCACTGATTTCACGATGGACTGTTTTGTTATGGCTGGGCGGGTGCATCCTAAAATGGCCCCCCTTCCTGCCTCTCCATCATAGCATGTCCCCCCACCTCTCCACCCAAAAACGGCCCCCCTTCTTGCCTCTCCATCATAAAATGTTCCCCCCACCCAAAAACGGCCCCCCTTCCTGCCTCTCCATCATAAAATGTTCCTCCCACCTCTCCACCCTAAAACGGCCCCCTTCCTGCATCCTAAAATGTTCCCCCCACCTCTCCACCCTAAACAATAACCTCCTCCCCACCTCTCCACCCTAAACAATAACCCCTCGTCCTGCCTCTCCACCCTAAACAATAACCCCCCTTCCTGCCTCTCCACCCTAAACAATAACCTCCTTCCCACCTCTCCACCCTAAACAATAACCCCTCTTCCTGCCACTCCACCCTAAACAATAACCTCCTTCCCACCTCTCCACCCTAAACAATAACCTCCTCCCCACCTCTCCGCCATAAACAATAACCCCCCTTCCTGCCTCTCCACCCTAAACAATAACCTCCTCCCCACCTCTCCACCCTAAACAATAACCCCTCTTCCTGCCACTCCACCCTAAACAATAACCTCCTTCCCACCTCTCCACCCTAAACAATAACCTCCTCCCCATCCCTCCACCCTAAACAATAACCCCCCTTCCTGCCTCTCCACCCTAAACAATAACCTCCTTCCCACCTCTCCACCCTAAACAATAACCCCTCTTCCTGCCACTCCACCCTAAACAATAACCTCCTTCCCACCTCTCCACCCTAAACAATAACCTCCTCCCACCTATCCACCCTAAACAATAACCCCCCTTCATGCCTCTCCACCCTAAACAATAACCTCCTCCCCACCTCTCCACCCTAATCAATAACCCCTCTTACTGCCACTCCACCCTAAACAATAACCCCCTTCCCACCGCTCCACCTTAAACAATAACCTCCTCCCCATCTCTCCACCATAAACAATAACCCCTCTTACTGCCACTCCACCCTAAACAATAACCCCATTGTATAGTGTTCTCTATGTATAGTGTGCTCTGTGTATAATATACAGTGTGGGCTCTGTGTATAGTACGCTCTGTGTATAGTGTGCTCTGTGTATAGTATACAATGTGTTCTCTGTGTATAGTGTGTCCAGGCATTGGGAGCCATGACAGTCGAAGATGGGCAGGTAAGGACGTGAAGGGGTTTGCGCCCCCCCCCAAATTATTTTATCACCAGCCGCCACTGAATCACAGTGTCTCTGGGAGCCAGATGGAACAATAGATGTAATGAAATCCAGATAGTGTATCGGCTTTCTCACATTATATAAGGAAAAAGACACTGTTGCATATACGATACTTTACCACTCCAGGGTTGTTGAGATCTAATTCACCCAAATGGCAGGGTTATAAGTTCAAACCCACGTTCGTAGCTTCCATATACCCGCCACAGGCAGCCTGAATAGATCTTAGGTCCGTTTTTAAAATGTATGAAGCTGTATAGTCCAGCTGAGACGTAAGCAGGCTTCAGTAGACTTCAAAGTACTGATCGGTTGTTGCAAAGACAATCACGTCACTGTGGTTTAAGCCTCGGGTAGTGTTGCCAAGATAATGTGCATATAGGTGGAATGTCAGGAGTGGGATAGTTCAGTGTTAGTCGCTGTTTCCACAGCTTTATTATTTGGCTTTTTGGAGACAAGTCCCCATAAGTTCACCTGTAGCTTAGGCTCACTGTGAGAGAATCATACAGACAGGAGGTCTGAATGACGACCGGATAGTCAGGGGGGGTTCTCGCCTTGCTTTTGGCTTCTCTGTCTTCCTGTGTCTCGTTTGTTTTCTCTGTTGATTTTCTTGTGCATGCACGCAGGGATTTCCCTGGGGTGGGTGTCCTTCCACCGCTGTCTGGTGGCCGGATGGTCCCCCTGTTTGTGTTTTTGTTGATTTGTTTTGTTGGGGTGTGTGTGTTGCAGTGTTGGTTGGTTTCTTGCCCTGATGGGTTGAACCACGTTGCAGTGGAATCACCCTTGTGTATGTTTTAATTGTTCCCTTTGTCATGTGTGAACTGTGCTGTGTTTGATAGATTTAGTATTTTTGGATTGTTTGCCTGTTGCTGTTTGTCTGTGGTCCTTCTTGTTCTGGTTCTCTCAACCCATCCATTTTTCCACATATTTTTCTTCACTTTCACACACATTTTCATAGTTACAGGACCCTCAGTTCATACGCCCATCCACTCATATCCTTCTTTTTCTTTTTATTCACTCACCCCTTTCACACACACACACACACTAACTCATCAACCTTTTCATTTTTCCCTACACTTGTCCACACATCATTTTCATGTGCTCTTTCAGTCCTGGTTTTTCATTCATACTTGTCTGCATTATGCGTATATAAATCACGCATTAACCCATTCATCCACTTATTACACGTTATAGTTCTGCACTTTTAGATATCTCTATGGCCAATCGATGAAAGGGTGTGTGGCTATGGACATGTGGGAAGCACTTTCAGCCCTACTTGTGTGATACACCTGTGATTACCTCTTTCCCTCATTAGCCAATTGATCAATTGGCTTTGAGGGCGTTTACACAATTGTTTTCTATGTTGAATAGAGTATAAATTTCTTTTTCATGCACATCTAGCTATGAATAAGCACTGTATGATAGTGTGAAACGCGTCAGATTTTCTCCTGATTTTTTGCTGTGATATGTTCATGTTTTGACCAGTTTTATTAAAAGGAACCATTTTTTTGGAGTGCGGCCGTCCCGGTTTTTCTTCATACATTTTTGAATAAAACTGAAATATTTTTAAATTTCGTACCTGAGGGGTGTGTAAAGTATGCCTGTAAAGCAGCGCTTGTTTCCCATGCTTAGAACTGTCCCTGCACAAAGTGTCATTTCTGAAGTCATTTAACAATGCAGAACAATTTCACAGAGAGAAACTGATTGGATATTTGATCTCAGGACATTCTGCCCATGGGGCTTGAATTTTGACTGGAATATAAACTGTTTTATCAATAACAGTGGAGTCCTCAGTACTTTATTATTCCATGTTTTTTTGTTTTTATTTTTCATTCTTAATTTGTATTCATTTTTTTTTCATATGATATATATTTTCATATTCAGGGTTTATTTGTTATTCTAATGTGTTTTTTTTATTTTTTTTACATATTTTTTATGTTCAATAAACAACGACAAACACGCTGTTGTTTTCCATCTTTCATTGAATTGAATTGGTGGTATCAATTTTTTTTTAATAATCTGTTCATATCATGTGTGGCTCAATAATGGTCTTTTTACCATATAGTTGGATGCCCTTTCATTTTGTTTTGAGGTGAATTTGTTGTTTGTCCCTCCTCTTGTGTTTCCCATCTGCGATTTAGCTGGTACATCTGAAGTTTCAGACCAGTGTCCTTTCCTGGAGACACCTGTTCAGGGGGAAACACATCAGGGAGAGCTAATCTGTGACATCATCATGCACGCCAGCCAGTCTTGTGGCGACGCTGTGCTTACTGATACTGTATGTTTGTTTCTACTTATATGTGAGTGTATTATCTTTTAAATACATCAAGTTTTAAGCTTTACTGCACTGAGGCTTCATCTTTATCTTATCTGGGTATTTCCTGTGCAGCTGAATGTAGGTTAAAGGGTGAGATACCCTTTGATGTTACTATTTTGAAGTTGGCTGCCTGGACCCTCAGTGTTATACAAAAGTGCTTCCTGATCTCTTTCTGGTAAGAGCCTTAGCATGGAGGAGCAGCACCTGAACACTGGAAGCACTTTAAATGTGTTGGAATGCCATTTAAAGCACTTTCAGGCCTCGTACACATGACCGAGGAACACATCTTTTCCTTGTCGAGTTCCTTGTTAGGCTTGTTAGGCTTGCTTTGCGTACACACGTTAAAGACCAAATCTCCTCGTTCTCAAACGCGGTGACTTCAATACATACAACGGCAGGGGCTGCTTTTGCTAATCTCATGTTACTGCGTGTTAGAAAAAAGTTTGGTAAGAGACATTTGCACTTTTCAGTCTGTTACAGCGTGACAAATGTGCTATTTCCATTACAAACGCTACTTTTACCGAAGGTGCACGGGTTTCTTAGCATACACACCAACCTGTTTCTCGTGGAAAAGCAGCCCGACGAGAAACACGACGAGCCAATTTGGACTCCCGTCGAGGAAAAAGAGAACTTGCTCTCTTTTTTGCTCATCGAGTTCCTCGACAGTTTCCTCGATGAAAAACGTACACACGACCGATTTCCTCGGCAAAAAAGCTCTCCCACCGAGTTTCTTGATGGATTCTGCCGAGGAAACGGGTCGTCTGTACGAGGCCTAAGTCACTGGTGGACTTCTGATAAAATGTTTCGACTTATTTGCACATATAAATTCTTAGGATTTTTATATGAACTTTTTTGGTATATTTTCAGCACTGTACACATCCGAGTTTGATTTTCAATGTTGCACTTTTTGTTTGTTGAATTTATTATGTAAATGTGTTTCATCTATGTATGTTGTATGTATATATAGATTTTTTTTTCTTAGTACTTGAATTTTTATTTTTAAATTTACAATAAAATAGTTCCATACTGTTCTTATTCCAGGTGATAGAACAGAGGCTATTGCAGCTTATTTTAGCCCTCCCGAGACTCTGCGTGACAAAACATTTTCCAAGTACTCAGAAGCATGGATGCTTGCTGCAACATTTTTATCCATCCTTTTATATGGAAAAAGCCCTTTCCAAGAGCTGGCTCATCTTAGCGTGATCCAGTTTGTCAAAGAGGTAAATTTAGCACTTCTAAAACACAGATTGCTATATTTTATTATATAACATATATATATATACATACAATAAACAGTATTTTACAAAAGTTTTAGGCGGGTATGAAGAAATGTCAAGTGAGAATGCTTTCAAAAATATATTCTAATTGTTTATTTTTATCAATTTACAAAATGCAAAGTGTGTGAACAGAAGAAAAATCTAAATCAAATCAATACTTGGTGTGACTACCCTTTGGCTTCAAAACAGCATTAATTCTTACACTTGCACACTTTGTACAGTTTCACAAAGTCAAGTATTTTGTAGGATTAGAGTCAGGTGTAAGATTAACCAATTATACCAAGCAGGTGCTAATGATCATCAATTTCATATCTAGGTTTAAAAACAGTAATTAACTGAAACAGAAACAGCTGTGTAGGAGGTTTATAAATGGGTGAGGAACAGCCAAACTCTTCTACTAAGGTGAGGTTGCTGAAGACAGTTTCATGCCACAGGTTATACACCATGGCAAGACTGAGTACAGCAACAAGACATAAGGTACTTATATTGCATAAGCAAGGTCTCTCCCAGGCAAAGATTTCAAAGCAGACTGGGCAGCTCTTTTGAAAAAGCGCAAAGAAACAGGCAATTTTGAGGACCGTAGATGCAGAAGTCAGCTAAGGAAACGTTATGCAGCAGATAAAAGACACATCAAACTTACTTCTTATGAATAAACATAGCAGGCTTGGAAACGAGCATGCACTAGTGCCCCCCGTAGCAAGTGACTTGCTATAGGGGCAGTCTGTAAAGAGGAGGAGCCAGGAGCGCCGGTGGGAACCCGAGAAGGGGAGGATTGGGGTTTCTCTGTGCAAAACCATTGCACAGAGCAGGTATGTTTGTTAAAAAAATACAATAAAATTCCCCTCTATCCAGGGGGTGTACTCACTGTGTTCTCACCCCACCCATTAATATACTGATAAACACCAGCCGCCGAATATTACATCCAAAAAATTTTATAATTTTTTTTAATAAGCGGGGGGGGTGGGGCGGGATTTACTGAGCTTCATAGTGTCGACGTCACTTCCTGTTTACCCAGTGACGTTGGAAATAGTAGACGGGCGGGTGCACATAGAAAGTGTATGCACCCGCCCGGCCATAACCATACTACTCGCGCCGGAAACCAGTGGCGCGATGGGCAGCGCCACAAAAGCATATTTTGGCTGCCAATGTAGCGCCACGTCTGCAATCCCCTGATTACACAGACGTGGCGCTACTCCTACTGCACTGTGCCCGGCGCGCAGACAAAGTGCACATAAGGACCTTTTTTAGATTTTTTTTCTTAAAGGGACAGGTTTAAATAATGTTTTTTTTTACTGACTGGGGGAGGGGGCGGCGCCCAGGCGCCCCATATGGACGGGCCGCCACTGAATCTTGAGTATTAAAGCACTTTTGCTAAACACATTAATGCTTATATTTTTCTCATCACAGATAATTTCCGGACACAATGCCATCATCCCAAGCTTTCTCCTCAAGGATCTGTCAGAAATTTTAAGCACCAATCTAAATGTTACAGTAAAGGAGCGCATGATGACTGAAACAATACTGAACAAACTTGAAACGTGCAAGAGTAAGCTTGGTGAGTAGAAAAAGGACACACTGCTGCTCTTGACGTTATTGCTATGTAGTGATATTGTCTTACTTCGAATGACAATTGCACAGTCATGCTACACTGTACCCAATTTTTTTTATCATTTTGTTCCCACTGTAACCTGGGGGATAGGTAGCAGGTACGAAAGCTCCCTGGGATGAGCAGGCACAGAGACCAAGTCCATAGCATAAATTAAAAACAGTGCATTTTTTTATTGGTGCTATATACAAAGTCTATTTACAAGTACTGTACAGTGTGCAGAAAAACAAACAGAACAAAAAATTGTTAAACAAAAACCTAGCCGTGTCTCGGCTCTAACTATACGATATGTACAGGCCCTAACTACCAGGCTGAACAAGCCTACAGCTTGTCAGCTTCCACATCAACTGCTCAAAAAGTATTCACGAACCTCCTTGCTCTCACAGACAAGCATTGACTGTGTTTCCCAAGCAAGGGAAATGTCCCATGGGCAAGTTCCAACACCACCCGTCTGTATGGCTTAGGGACCACCTAAGTTCAACCACTTCATCATTCATTTTACATACACGATACAGTAAATCCTCATTGCTGCAGAAATAAGGAGAACAGGGCCTGTCCCCTGGTTCGATAGGTACATCATTAATCACCACTACATTTTCCCAGGCCCTGGCAAGGGTAGGGTCTTTTCTCTGCTCAGTACCAAAATTTTCCTTGTGCACATCAAGGTCAGCAAACTCCAACGTAGGCTCAGATTCAGCAGATGGCTGTACAGCTATACTGGTTGTGAGGACTTCCTCAGGCTCCACCAGCTCTCCTGCCATAACTGAGAAAGGATAACCCACAGAGCCCTGAGTGGAGTCCCCTGAACCCACAATATCAGTAGTAGCCAGGAGTTCTGGCTCTGCGACTGAGTCAGGTACTGCGACCAGGTCGGGACGATCCCACAGTTCCCAAAACTTAGGGAAGTCGCTACCAATGATGGCCTTGTGCACCAAATGGGGTACAATTCCGACCCCATGGGACACCGTACCTAAGCCAGTTTTAAACTGAACAGTGGCTAAAGGATACTTCTGGGTATCCCCATGTACACAAATCACAGCAACTTTTTTTCATGAAAATTCACAGTTTCAACCATCTCAGCTGTAACCAAAGTAACTAGACTTCCAGAGTCCTGCAAGTCCATAATAGGCTTATTATTACCAGTCATTTGGCACATGTGTTTCCCCACATTTGGCGCTGCAGTGCATGAAACAGCAGCAAACATAGACTGCCTTCTAATAGATAGATCACACTGCATTGGTTCATCTGTCAATGGACAGTTTGCTGCAACATGTCCCAGTTCTTGGCAACAAAAACACCTGATGTTTCCCCAGTTTAGTTTGTTGTCAGGCAGTGGTTTTCCTTGTTTGGGACGCCAAACTTCAGCCCTGGCACCAAAAATCCTCCCCCCTACTTCCTTGCCATGCTTACCACCCACTTCCCCTGGAACAGTCTTACCGGTTGCCTGGGGAGACCGTGGCTTTGGGTAGAAAGTCTGTGCGGCTGTTGGGGTGGTGACCAGGTTCTGATCCCCAAGACTGTTTTTGTTATGTCAGTTTTGCATAGTGAAAATTGCCACGTACACATGATCGGAATTTCAGACTTTTTTCATCGGAAATTCTGATCATGTGTGGGCCTCATCTGTTTTTTTTCTGTCGGTGTTTAGAAATAGAACATGTTTTATTGTTTTCCGATGGAAAAAAATGATAGGAAATTCCTATCGTCTGTGTGCAACACCGACAGAGAAATAGAAACCCACGCATTGTTAAGAATCAAGTCGACGCATGCTCGGAAGCATTGAACTTCATTTTTCTCGGCTCGTCGTAATGTAACAATATATGTTACTTTGTTTATGTTTTTATGTTTTTATTGTATTTCAGTATTGGTTAATTTAATTATCCTAATTTATTGTGCATATAGGAACAAGACAGGACACCGTCCCTGCAGAGAAAACAGTGTGCTGTTATATCAATTCAGAAGATATACTAAGGGTATTGTATTTATTTAATAATTCATTCCATTTACAAAGTTGTACAAATGCAAGGCAATTTGTTCCTGTACATAAGGGATAGGCAACCTTTGAGAGATGGAGATCTACATGAACAACATTGCAGCGCACCCCCACCTTTTTTTAAGGACATTTCCTAGCAAGCCCCCAATTAGAAGTAAAGACGGCATGAAGAAAAACATTGAAAAATCTACTAAAACTAATGTCACTTTAAAAATATAAACTTAGCCTACCTTAAAACATAGGTTCAGTGAGAAACCCGGCATTCCTCTTCATTCACACTTTTTTTCATGCCTGGGAAGTTGGTCATCCCCACAAAGCTGATGCCGAAGTTCATCATGAAAACAGAACATCTGGTACCGCAGGCTGATTTTCTTGACTAGTTTCAGACCTGGCTATCTGATCTGATTTCTGGCAAGTGTAAGTAACAGGTCGAACAGCATACAGAGGTCAGTAGGACGTGTACAGATGTCAGTAGGATACAGGGCAGTGTACAGAAGTCAGTAGTATGTAGGGCAGTATACATAGGTCAGTAAGGTGTAGGGCAGTGAACAGAGGTCAGTAGGATGTAGGGCAGTGTAAAGGGGTCAGTAGGATGTAGGGCAGTGTACAGAAGTCAGTAGTATGTAGGGCAGTGTAAAGAAGTGAGTAGTATGCAGGGCAGTGTACAGAAGTCAGTAGTATGTAGGGCAGTGTGCAGAGGTCAGTATAATGTAGTTCAGTGTGCAGAGGTCAGTAGGATATAGGGCAGTGTACAGAGGTCAGTAGGATGCAAGGCAGTGTACAGAGGTCAGTAGGATATAGGGCAGTGTAGAGAGGTCAGAAGAATGTAGTTCAGTGTGCAGAGGTAAGTAGGATGTATGGCAGTGTAAAGGGGTCAGTATTATGCAGGGCAGTGTACAGAAGTCAGTAGTATGTAAGGCAGTGTGCAAAAGTCAGTATAATGTAGTTCAGTGTGCAGAGGTCAGTAGGATGCAGGGCAGTGTACAGAGGTCTGTAGGATGCAGGGCAGTGTACAGAGGTCAGTAGGATATAGGGCAGTGTAGAGAGGTCAGTAGAATGTAGTTCAGTGCGCAGAGGTTAGTAGGATGCAGGGCAGTGTACAGAGGTCAGTAGTATGTAGAGCAGTGTACAGAAGTCAGTAGGATGGGGGCAGCGTACAGTGGTCAGTAGGATGCAGTACAGTGTACGAAGGTCAGTAGGATGCAGGGCAGTGTACCGAGGTCAGTAGGATGGTGGGCAGTGCACAGAAGTCAGTAGTATGTAGGGCAGTGTAAAGAAGTCAGTAGTATGTAGGGCAGTGTACAGAGGTCAATAGGATGTAGGGCAGCGTACAGAGATCAGTAGTATGTAGGGCAGCTTAAAGAGGTCAGTAGGATGTAGGGCAGCATACAGAGGTCAATAGTAGGTAGAGCAGTGTACAGAGGTCAGTAGTAGGTAGTAATGGGGTAAGAAAGGCAAGGTATAGGGGGCTGGGGGGGCATGGTGCAGGGGGGTCAGGAGAGCACAGTACTGGGTGGTCAGAAGAGTACAGTACAGTAGGATCAGGACAACTGGGCATGATGATGGGGCATTAGAAGGGCTGGAGTGTCAAGGGGCATGGTGCTGGGGCATCAGGATGGCTGGGTGTATTGAGGGGAACAGGGGTGCTGTGTGTCAGGAGGGCTTTAGGAGGGTTGGGTGTCAGGAGGGCATCAGGGGGGTGGGTGTCAGGAGGGTTGGGTGTCAAGAAGGGATCAGGCGGGTGAGTGCCAGGAGGGCATCAGGGGGGTGGGTGTCAGGAGGACATCAGGATGGTGGGTGTCAAGAGGGCATCAGAGGGCCTGGGTGTCAGGAAGGTGAGTGTCAGAAGGGCTAGGTGCCAAGTGGGCAAAGGAGCACATGAGAAGACTGGGGCAGTAACACTGGGATGTGTTTGCAGGCTACCTGTCCCCTTTCAGTGGCCACAGGTAGCTTGCAATCGACGGGTTTCCGACCCCCGCATGTACATTAAGCAATATTGACACATAAAGCTTTCAGACACGCATCTATAATTTTTTATATTATATATTTTATTGTGCTGTCTTCTATCTAGCCAGTAGTTTGAGTTCTACTACTTGTTAGCTAACTCATAGTGCTTTGAAAATACTTTGCCTGAAGAAATATAAACAAAATAAATCAAAATAATAAAAAAGAAAAAGATAATTAACATTTACCAAAATGACATTAACCCTCAGAGCCAGTCTGTGTGTGGCTGACTTTTCTCCCAAATATCAGAGATGAGCTAACCAGTACTCATGTCTTCACCTTCACGATTTATTGTAGGCTTTGTGTAACAGAAAGGTTTTCATGTTTCTTGCAAATATCATTATTTTTAGATTAACTGAAAGGATTTTAATTATGGTAGTTTGTCACAGAGAAGTAGTCCTCACACTTATTAATTTTACATGTTGTTATAGTTTTTTTCTCTAGTTTATTACTATCCAAAAGATTTTTGTTGTATGCCTGAGTATAAATTTACACATTTAGTAACATTTCGCTAGACCATGAGACAAGGTCCTTAACTCTGATGCCGCGTACACACGGTCGTTTTTTTAATGAAAAAAACGTCATTTAAAATGATCGTGTGTGGGCAAAACGTCGTTTTATGGCTTCAAAAAAAACAACCAAAAAAAATCGAACATGCTTGAATTTTTTATGTAGTTTTTCTGAATGTCGTTTTTTGTGTCATAAAAAATGATCTTGTGTGGGCAAAACGTCGTTTAAAACTACGTTTTTAAACCCACGCATGCTCAGAAGCAAGTTATGAGACGGGAGCTTCAATGGAACAGTGCCGTCGAAAGTGTCTAACGTAACCACGCTTTGCAAGAGCATTTTCAGAAAACGATGGTGTGTAGGCAACATCATTTTTTAAAATGATGTTTGAGAAACGTCGTTTTGTTTCATGAAATAAAACAACGTTTTTTTACATCACAGAAAGTGATCGTGTGTACGTGGCATGAGGCTCATAGTGCCTGAGAGACCTGATGGCTATGCAGGGAATTAAAGTGGGAAATATATGGTTACATCTCAATTATTAATGAAATGTATTTCTTTTTTATTACAGGGTTATATAGATGAAGGTAAGAATTTCCTCCAGATACGTGAACAAATGAGACAGCATTGGCATGAATGAAGTCAACACTTCTTTTCTACTTTTCTTATTGACAGAAACATTTGTGAAAGAGCAAAGTGAAGATCCGAAGGAAGAAATTTACAAGGATAATATAAAACTGGTATAGCAACAACAGCAATATCGACTTGTTTATATGTGATCAAAGTACAGACATGAAAACTAGAGCTATACAAATACAATGATTACTGTCTAAATGTCACTGGCAGGGAAGGGGTTAACACTAGGGGGGCATGCAAGGAGTTAAATGTGTTCCCTCAAGAGTGTTTCTAACTGTGGGGGGGTGGGATTGACTGGAGGAGGAGACATATCGCTGTTCGTTATTACTACGAACAGCAGATCTGTCTCTTCTCTCCTGTCAGAACAAGGATTTGTGTGTTTACAGACACAAATCACTTTTCTGGCTCTCGTACCCGCAATCACGGGTGACCTAGGTGGATGCAGCATCGGTCCAATGCTGCATCTGTCCCTCTCTGGCTCTAAAGCTGAAAACTGGTCAAAGGTCACTAATTGCTTAGTTCTCATTGCTCGCTGTGCAGAGAGCAGGTGCTGGTCAGTCACCCAGTCTCTCTGCTCTGCCCCCCCCCCCCCATGCTCCCTGGAGTGTGGGCTGTGGAAATGGTGGGAGTGGCTGGCTCAGGCCCTTAGTGGCTCACTGAGAGGCTGAGCCAAGTGTTGGTCCAGAGATCTGGGTGGATCCTGACCATATGGTCGCAATCTTTTCCCAACCTGGACTGGCTCTGTGATATCAGCTGGAAAACGGGGCACAGGAGTGCAGAATTGGTATGATTCTATACAGGAAAAATATAACTTCTGCGTATGTATGCAGGAGTTACATCTTCCTGGCCAATCAAGATTGGCAAAAACGCAGAACCTGGAAAAAGACCAGAAGAAGATGGAAATGCAAGCAATGCAAGCCAATGCACCTCTGCACACAGGGAACATTATCTGACACTTTTTTGGGAACACAACTCATGACAACGTATTGTAGTATGTTACCTGCAGCATGCTGCAAAGCAGATGCATTACTTTAGCATGTTGAGGTGCCATTTAAAATAAATGGCACTGCAATGAACTGCAATGAACTAATCTATGCATTGTGTTGCACCATGAATACAGCAGTACACGTGTAACCCTGATATAACACTACCTGTATTATGTTCTATGGAAATAGATTTTGTGTTCACACTGCTTTATGTTACTTAGGTAAATAACAAGCTTATTGAGACAGTCACAGTGAAAATGAGCCTGAATACCAGGAGAATACTACAGCAACTAAACCATGAAAACATTCTAACTGTGAATGAAATAAAGAGTGAGCACTACAAGACCATTCTGGTATGTCACTATTGCTACATTTAGTATTAGCCTGAAGTAGTACAGTATTACAATAGCTGAGAGTGATCATATTTTGTTTCTAAGGTCAGTTTGTAGTGAAGCCAATGAATCATGATTACAGCTCCAGAGCCAGCATTTCCCACAATTCTGTACTCATTTAAAATGATGTTGACAGTTGGTTCTGGAATGTGAGAAAGGGCAAAGCATTAGTTAATGACACTGTAAGGGCTCAGGCTAAATCGGATTCAATACCCCTTTAATAGTGTTATTTGCCATTAGTAACCACTGTTTAAAGTTTTATACATGTGCACTGGTACTTGGATGTCCCTAGAATTTTTGGGTGTCCCTAGAACTAGCTGCACTATTGTAGCAAAATAATAGCTATGACAGATGGGGAACTACCAGGGTCCCAAAGGTCGCACTTGCGACAGGGCCCTGGCGTTCCACCACTGTCGAGGGGCCCCAGCGGGGTTGCTGGCCGCAGGGCTCTGAGCTGAGAGTGTCTTTCTCATACAGCCCAGAGCCTGCACCAACAGTTTCCCCTTCCTCCTTCCTCTCACGGATGGGAGAAGAGAGAGCCGATCTGCTCCTTTATCTCCAGGCTCCCACCCCTATCCTCCTGTCTGCTCTGTTGTAAGTTTGAAGCTAAACAGCTGAGTTTGATCATTCAGCTGATGGGCTTCACACTTCTCATGTTTCCCACACAGCAGGAGAGGAGGGGGAGGAGAAGTAGCAGATTGGCTCTCTGCTCTCCCATCCATGTGAGGAGTAAGGGAGGGGCAACTGTCATTGCAAGCTCTGGGCTGTATGAGAGCGATACCCTCAGGCCACAGTGCTGCTGAGGAGGCACTGATGAGGAGGCACTGATAGGTAGCGCTGATAGGCAGCACTGATAGGTGGCACTGATGGCAGCACTGATAGGCGGCACTAATGGGCACTGATAGGCGGCATTAATGAGCACTGATAGATGGCACTGATAGACGGCATTGATAAGCACTTATAGGTGATACTTATAGGCGGTGTCAGGGAAATTAGGCTGTACGCTATGCGCACACCATATCTGCTGTGCTAATAAGCACACATTTCATCTAATGATATAATGCATCTTACCTAGCACTCTATTTCCCTTATATATCCCCAAGTAAGCAGACATTACCACAGCTTACATCTTAGCTCTATCAGCATGACTGCCCCAGCAAGCAGTGTGTTTGGCTTTTCATTCAGAGACCACAAAAGAAAACACAAACAGGAAGTGATGACACAAACAGCCAATCCCTTCCTCCATGGGGAGTGACATCACAGGAAATTACCTTCACACAAAATCCTTCCAACAGGATGAGTTAATACAAACAACCTATTACTAATGACTAAAGTAGTCCTATGGGTGTGTCTAAGCAGAGACAGGATGTATTGCATTTCCTGGATTCAACTACACAAAGGAAGCCACATGGCTGAACAAACATGAACTCTGTCTCTGACCATAACAGCCCAAAGACTCCTGTATTACCACTGATAGGAATCCTTATTCTGCCTTGTTCCAGAGAACAATGCATACCCAGATTATACTACTGTTCCTGGGGATAGGAGGTTATCTGCAGGTGCACGCTATGAATCTCGACATTGGGCTGATCAGACACACAGCAGAGACAAGAGCGTACATCTGCCTATAACCAATAATGTCCTTGCAGAGAGAACATCTCCCCCAGATAAATGTCTGTGCAATGCACAGGGGCCCAGGGCCGCCATCAGGGGGGTACAGGCATTACACCTGTAAGGGGCCCGGGGGTCCCAGGGGCCCGGATGGGATCCCCCTAAAATAAAATAAATAAAAAATTTTAGGGATCCAGAGGTCCCCAGGGGCCCGGGGGCCCACAGGGCCCCAGATGGCAACCCCCTCTTTTTTATTTATTTTTTATAAAAATATATATTTTTTAATATATTTTTATTTTATTTTTTATTAACCACTTGCATACTGGGCACTTACACCCCCCTCCTGCCCAGGTAAAATTTCAGCTTCCGGCACTGCGTCGCTTTAACTCACAATTGCGCGGTCGTGCGACGTGGCTCCCAAACAAAATTTACGTCCTTTTTTTCCCCACAAGTAGAGCTTTCTTTTGGTGGTAATTGATCACCTGTGCGATTTTTATTTTTTGCGCTATAAACAAAAAAGCGCGACAATTTTGAAGAAAAATACAATATTTTTTACTTGTTGCTATAATAAATATCCCAATTAAAAAAAAAAAAATTTTTTTTTTCTCAGCTTAGGGCGATACGTATTCTTCTACATATTTTTGGTAAAAAAAAAATCGCAATAAGCGACTGGTTTGCGCAAAAGTTATAGCGCTTACAAAATAGGGGAGAGAATTATTATTATTTTTTTTTTTTTTTTTACTAGAAATGGCGGCGATCTGCGATTTTTATTGGTATTGCGACGTTATGGCGGACACATCGGACACTTTTGACACATTTTTGGCGCCATTCACATTTATACTGCGATCAGTGCTATAAATATGCACTAATTACAGTATAAATGTGACTGGCATTGAAGGGGTTAACACTAGGGGGTGAGGAAGGGGTTAAATGTGTATGCTAGGTGTGTTCTAACTGTGGGGGGAGGTGGGGTGACAGGGGGGGTGACCGATCTGTGTCCCTATGTAGGAAGGAACACAGATCGGGCTCCTCCCCTCCAGAGACAGGACGCTGTCTCTGTGTAAAACGGCAATGAGAGATGATCTATGAGAGATCATCTCTCATTCGCCCACAGATCGCATCGCAAACGGCCACTCTGATTGGCCGTTTGCCGCGATCTGTGATTGGCCGTGTCCAAGGGACACGGACAACACAGGGCTTCCCCGCAGCGCGCACTACAGCGCGTGCTGGGAACGCCAGAATGACATGCCGTCAAATGACGGCATGTTGGACATTCAGGCCCGCGCTGTTGCCGTCATCCGACGGTAGCGCGGGCCTGAAGTGGTTAAAGGGCCAATTTTTTTCTTTTATCATTTTTTAGGGATCTGGAGGTCCCCAGGGGCCCGGAGGCCCCCAGGGCCCCAGATGGCAACCCCCTCTTTTTTATTTCTTTTTTATAAAAATATATATTTTTTAATATATTTTTCTTTTTTTTTTTTTTATTAAAGGGCCAATTTTTTTCTTTTTTTTTTGTAGAGATCCGGAGGTCCCCAAGGGCCCGGAGGCCCCCAGGGCCCCAGATTGCAACCCCCTCTTTTTTAAATTTATTTTTGATAAAAAATCTTTTTTTAATATATTTCAATTTTATTTTTTAAAGGGCCAGAGGTCCCAGGGCCCCAGATATTAACCACCTATTTAAAAAAAAAAAAAAAAATATATATATATATATATATATATATATATATATATATATATATATATATACATATATACACATTTTTTTCTCTTTTTTTCTTTTTTATTAAAGGGCCCAGAGGTCCCCAGGGCCGCGGATGGCTACCCCCTTTTTTATATATATATTTTTCTTTATTTCTTCTTTTTTTGTAAAGGCCCCCCCCCCGCTTCTCAATTTCAGGCAGCAGCACCCCCCCCCGGTTCTCCAGGGGGCCCATGCCTGAAGCTGTGTAAGGGGCCCCATCAATCATTCCTGATGGCGGCCCTGCAGGGGCCCTTTTGCTAGCGGACATATCTCCACTCTGCAAACACCTCTCTCCAACCTCAAGACGTTTTCCACTACCAGACGGGACTCATCCAGCATCAGTCTGCCCCAGTCAGCTCTTTAGAGCGGCCTGCAGGAGTACCAACACTGGGCAACACTATGAAAATACATATTAAATACATCTTCATAAAATGTCCACAAAAGTGGCACTGATGTGCACTGATAGGTAAATGAATGAATGAAAAACGTATATAGCGCTACACATGCAAACTAAATTGCCTCAAGGCGCTTGGTATCCATTTCCTTCTAATTGGCCTTCAGAATAGATGGGAGTTTTTTCCTGAAGGCCTGGTGATTCATTTCCGTTCGGATATTGGTTGGTAATGCGTTCCACAGTCATAGTCCTTGGACTGCAAATCTTCGTTCTCCTTTTGTCTTGTAACGGGCCTTGGGGATTTGAAGTAGATTTTGGTTGGTTGATTGGAGAACGCGATTGGGGTTGTGGTATTTTATTTTCTCGCATAAATATTGTGGAGCGGTTCCTTGTACACATTTGTGCGTCAGTCAGATTGCTTTAAATGTGATCCGGTCCTTCATGGCCAGCCAGTGAAGGGACCTGAGGGATTGGGTAATTGATTCCCAGGGTTTTTTTCCTGTTACAAGTCATGCCGCTGTATTCTGGATGACCTGTAGACGTGCAACCTGGTATTTTGGAAGACCAAGGTGAAGAGAGTTTGCATAGTCGAGCCTGGAATTGATTATTGTTCCCACGACTACTACTGTGTCTTATTTTGGGATGAATGGGACAAGTCTACGTAGCAGGCACAGCAGATGGTGGGATCCGCTGACAACTGAGCCTATTTGTGCATCCATTGTCATGTCGGAGTCAAAGGTGACTCTGAGGCTCTTGACTTTGGTGCTGGGGGTAATGATTTGTCCCAAAATGGGCGTCCATGTCGGTGTCGCTAGTCTCTTTCGATTTGCGTGGAGCAGAAGAAGTTCTGTTTTTGATTCATTCAGTTTAAGGTAACTCTCCGTCATCCAAGGTGCACTGATGGGCACTGTTAGGCAGCATTGATGAGCACTAATAGGCAGCATTGATGAACACTGATAGGTGGCACTGATGGGCACTGATAGGCGGCATTGATAAGCACTGATAGGCGTCACTGGTAATCAGAGCACTGATAGGCTGCACTGATGGGCACTGATAGATGGCATTGATGAGCACTCATAGGCTGCACTGATGGGCACTAATAGGCAGCATTGATGAACACTGATAGGTGGCACTGATAGTTGGCATTAATGAGCATGGATAGGTGGCACTGATAAGCAGCATTGATAGGTGGCACTGATATGCTGCATTGGTGAGCACTGATAGGTGGGACTAATCGGCTGCACTGATGGGCACTGATAGGCAGCACTGGTCATCAGAACACTGATGATCAGTGCCCTGATTATCAGTGTAAACAATGTACTGACAGTCTTGCCAGGTAATGGCTCTCCTTTCCTCACACGGACACAGCTTGGGAGGAAAGGACTGCCGATAACCAGCAAGTCTGTTTATATGTGATGTTCACACACTGTGATTGGCCCTTGACCGTGATCTGTTATCAGCTATATCCAAAGGTTAGAGAATCAGGTACAGGTGGAGTACTACAGGAAGCAAAAATGAAAATAGATGCACTCCCAGAGCAGTGACTGACCCTCTAAAATGCTTCAGCGACAATGTAAGACATGGATAAACAGCCAGCACAGTCAATGAGGAGCACAAGACTTAAGTACCTGTAAGTATGGAAAAGTGTGAACATGCACAGGTGAAAATGTATCGTAAAAACATGTCATATTCTCAGTTCTGGAAATGGGAGAGAAACTTAGGTATCAGCATCAGAGGGATTCATAAAATAAAGTTTCAAGTGCCATGTACTACAAAACTTAGCGCTGACTGTGCAGAAAAAGAAAGGATTTAACAAGAAGGCAGCAGTACTTTTACTGCTTGAATATCATTTTTTTTTTCTTTTGACTAGAGTTTATCCTTAAAAGTAACATCCATTTGGAACTGATATTTCTGTGATTTGAGATTTTTATTGGAGCAGCCTCAGTTACTGTTTCTTTTTGTTTTACAGATTTCAAAACAATGTGATGGATATAGGTGTCGATTGAGTAAAGTCAGTTCTGATACTGGTATAGACCAGCTGTTTTCCTACCTTGAGCAGATCACTTTGGCTTTGTTCGAATTACACAGCCACAATATTGTGCACTGTGATTTAAGATGTGATCACATATACATAAATCAAGAAAAGGTTAGTGTCATGTTTTTTTTTTTTTTTCATAGAGAACTAATTACAACTGTGGAAATACTAATGCCGCGTACACACGATCAGAAATTCCAACAAGAAAAGTCCGATGCAAGCTTTTGGTCGGAAATGTTGTTTTTTTCCCCCTCAATTTTTTTGTAAAAAGACAATGCACTCACCTCCTCAAAAAAAACCTCCAACACATCAAGCAGATTAAATCATATCTCTGTATTAAGAGCCTCAGCAAGTAACTTGCTGTACTATCTTGTTTTCTTGTCAAAATGGGGACAGAGTTGTAAGCAAAAGGGACATTCCAAAATTAGCTTGGTGTTAAATTAAATCAGGTTCTCCTGTATCTCCAATGTCTAGGCGGGGGATGTAACTTACCTGCCCCCAGGATGTAGGAAGCATATCAGGAATATTCTGGTAGCAGCAATTTTTACATTAGTTGCCTATCTCTAGTCAAGAAGTCTTGTGGTCAAGATAGTAGATAAAAAGCTTGGGTTTTGACACATTGACTAGTGATTAGCAGCCAGCACCCAGCAGTACAAAAGCAATGGAATTGGGCGCCATAGGAAGTAGTTTAGAGCTGTGGGTGCATATGTCCAGGAAAAGCATTGTCCAGGGAGTTATCAAGGTTGTATTTTCCGTAGGAGTGGTTCCTAGTAACATTGGTTTGGGATATTTTGCATCAGTTCATAGTGGTAACAGAAAGAGTGCGCTATTATGTAGGCATATTTGCACCTAATAGCCCGGATTCACGTAGCACTTACGCCGACGTATCTCGAGATACGCCGTCGTAAGTACAAATGTGCGCCGTCGTATCTATGCGCCGATTTCCTAAGCTAGATACGTTGAAAAATAAGGCTTCAGCCGCCCGACGTAACTTGCCTGCGCCGGCGTATCGTGGGCGCATAGTTACGCTGGACGCATCTGGCGTTCCCATTTTAAATATGCAAATGAGTAAGATACGCCAATTCACAAACGTACTTGCGCCCGGCACATGTTTTAATCGATTTGCGTAAGGGTTACGTCCAGCGTAAAGTTATTCCTCATAGAGGAGGCGCAACCTATGCAATGGTATGGACCAGGGAATGGACGCCGTCAAATTTTTCGTCGTGTACGACGTTTATGTAGTACGTGAATAGGGCTGGATGTAGGTTACGTTCATGTCGTAGGCAGTAATTTCAACGTGACTGTGAGCATGCGCACTGGGATGCGTCCAAGATACGACGCATGCGCCGTTCGTTTTTAGTACTTGTTTGAAGCTCAGCCCATCATTTGCATGGGGGCCACGCTTCATTTAAATGTAACACGCCCACTTCCACGTACTTTCACTTACGTTGACTTACGCAGACGACTATACGCTACGCTGGCGCAACGTTAGGAGCATTTGCTTTGTGAATTCCATGCTTGCCTCTCACGTTGCGCTGGCATAGCGTAAAGAAGATATGCTACGCCCGCATAAAGATGCGCCGATGTATGTGAATCGACCCCAATGTGTGCTGTATTACAGCACATGTGCAGCATCACCACATATCTTTTACTAAAGGATACAAGGAAACTGATTTACTAAAGGAGTTGGAGTTAGGATTTTTCACTAAATAGTGTGCCCATTGTTTGCGTATGTGACTATTTACTTCAAATTCCTGTTTATTTATTTCATCTGCACATGCATTTGAAGACAACAGGGTTTTGCTTTCCATGATTGATAACTGAAATAAATATTCACACAATTTATTAAATGTAGATTTTCAAATCCTTTAGGAAACTGGACCAAGAGACTTTGTTTCAACTTTTTAGTCACTTCTCATTTACTAATGACGTTACAACTTAGCATGCTAAGTTTCAGTTTCTCAATAATTAGTTTTACTGAATGTGGAAACATTTGAACATTAAATAACCATCTTATAACTAACTAATTAAATATCTTTTGTATTTTAACATAACAGGGTACTGTGAAGGTCAGCCGTTTTGCAAGAGCCATGTCTCTGGAAGGTAGACAAACCCATGCTTTTAAAATGATGCCGCATGATGCTGAAAAATGGTACTGCATCTTTTCATTCGTTTGGTTTGCATGCTTAATTGTTTAGACATTTGTGTATTTTAATTAAGTGACAGGAAAATAAAACTTTACTGAAAAACAAATTAAGAATTTGAAAATGCTACTAAAGTAAAAAAAAAAAAAAAAAATTCTCATTCACACAAACATTGCATTAAAAATACACATTCAGGGGTTGATTTACTAATAGCAAATAGACCATGCACTTACAAAGTGCAGCTGCACACTGCAAGAGCTCCAGAACTTAGTAAATGAGCATAAGCTCTGCTGACTTCCATCATCTAATCGTGTGCAAGCAAAAATGCATTTTGGTTAATATTCCTTGCACATGATTAGGTGTTCTTTGCAGAGTGAAGCTTTACCTCATTTACTAAGCTTTGAAGCAACGGCACTTGCAGAGTGCAACTGCACTTTTCAAAGTGCACAGTCTATTTACCTTTAGTAAATCAACCCTTAAATGTTAAACCTAAAGCCGCGTACACACAACCATTTTTAATGTCCTAGAAAACAAACATGTTTTTTTCGACGTGATTCTTGCCTTGCATACACACGATCGTGAAAAAAAATGCTCGAGCAAAGCGCGGTGACGTACAACACGTACGGCGGCACTATAAAGGGGAAGTTCCATTTAGATGGCGCCACCCTTTGGGCTGCCTTTGCTGATTTCGTGTTAGTAAAAGTTTGGTGAGAGACGGTCCGCGCTTTTTTTTAATCTTCGTGCTTTTCAGTCTGTTACAGCGTAACGAATGTGCTATCTCCGTTACAAATGCTAGTTTTACCAGAACAAGTGCTCCCGTCTCATAACTTGCTTCTGAGCATGTCACGTTGTTAAAGCCTACACACGACCGCTTTTCACGACGTGAAAATTTAGAGCATGTTCTAAATTTTTAATGCCCATTTTTCACGTCGAGAAAAATGCTCTGGAGCCTACACATGATCATTTTTAATGACATTTTTAAAAATTGCATTTTTCACATCATGAAAAACGGTTGTGTGTACGTGCCATTATAAGTAAAGCTGAAACAATGTTACATGACATTAGCATTCCATGAATCACACTCTATAAGTGATATGGTGAAATCTCTCAAAAATAAGTCAGTGTATATATTTTTTGAGTGAATCCATCACAATCCATTCAAGGTAATCAGTCCATGTACACCAGTGATCCCCTCCACCTCTTATCATGTAGCCTCTTAACAGCAATTGAGACCCCAAATTATAGATGGTCTCATAGGCATTTTAAGGTTATCTGGATCTTGTAGTATGGATCATGGGCAGATATATTCAGCAACCAAATGAAGGACCGCACCTATTGTTTCCGCTCTGACACCAAATACCAAAGGATCATAGGAAAGATGACAATAGTAAAATACTAGATTTATTTAATAAAACCATATACAAATCTATTCACATAAATCCAGAAACAATGCACTTATCATATCAAGGTAAGATACTGCCGCTACAGGGAGCTGTGGTGGCTCAACGTGATTGGCACTGCGCTGACAAGCCGTTCACCTCTGCAGCCAAGGGTTCGGATCCCGGTCTCGGCTACATGTGAATTGAGTTTGGTGGTCTCAGCCCGGCTCCCGATGGGTGTGCTATGCAAGGTACGCCTGTGCTTAGTACGCCCACCCCCCCCACAAAAACCACCACACTTGCACGCACACGAAATTGGTTTACCACGCACGCACATTGGCCATGCGGTCTCCTAAAAAAATGAGAGGCGAAGGACCTACGGGGCTGGCTGGGTGGGCTAGACCCCCTCACTCCCTCATAGGGGGAGTCCCTCTGCCCCGTTGGGGTCCCATTGGGCCCCAGTCGGGCTCCCAAGTGGAGCAGGTAGGGTGGGGTGAGTGGGAGGCCCCCCCTCACACCCGCCATTGCCACCGGGGGCATGGAGAAGGATGGCGATTGCCTCCGGGGGGAGGGTCTGCCTACTGCCAACTCCTGCAGTCCGGCTCCTCGCTCTCGAGTTCACGCACAAAATACACTTTAAAAAAAAAAAAAAAAGATACTGCCGCTAGTACTGGCTCCAGCTGGCGGGTGATGCCCCGAATAATGTTTCACCTAAAAGGATGTTCTCAAGGGGATTGATTCCCTTTGATCCCCTTAAGAACGTCGGATAAATCATATGTTGAGGCAGCGCCTGTACACAGAGCACCAAAACAGGAAGTAGGCCAATCCAGTATATGGAAAATCTATTTTCTTTTGTAAAGTAGGTCAATGAGTGAAAACAAAATCAGTTTAGGTTAACCTCCCTGGCGGTGTTCCCAAGTCTGACTCGGGGTTAGATTTCTGTGCTACGATCGGTAACCCAGAGTCAGACTCGGGCTCACCTCGCAGCATCCACAGAGACTGTTTACTTACCTTCTCCGTGGATCCAGCGATGCATCCGCGCTGTGTGAGCGAGCGGGTGCTCGCTCGATTCACACAGCGTCCCCGCGCACCGCGACGTTACGACGCACGGGGACGGAGAACGGCGCCAAATTCAAAAATGTAAACAAACACTATACATACAGTACACTGTAATCTTATAGATTACAGTACTGTATGTAAAAAATACACACCCCCCCATGTCCCTAGTGGTCTGCCCTGTACACTACATGTCATTTTATATAATAAAAACTGTTCTTTCTCCCTGCAAACTGTAGATTGCCCATAGCAACCAAAAGTGTCCCTTTATGGCAAAAATTGTTTTAGAGCAGCTAAAAAACAGTGATAATAAATCAGAATCGCTTGCAGAATTTAGCGATAGCGATTTGTGGGGAAATTCGTCATAAAAAAAAAAATAATGACAGCAAAAATTCTGCAACTGAGCAAATTTCAGTGATTTTGATTTGATTACATTATTGAATAATTTTTACTATAATTATATTATTATTTGTTATAATTTTTTATAATTATTTATTATATTATAATTTTTAATAAAAAAAAAAAAAAAAAAACCATACCCGGGATGCCTATTAGACTCTTGTTTGGATAGATTTAAGTGAGTTATTCCTAAGAATTACAAGCCTACCGTATAACACGCCAAATTTCCTTGCAAATAATGGTACCGCTTTCAGCACCTAAAATCTGAAAGAATCATACCGCCAGGGAGGTTAAATCACTTTAAGCCCACGTTCACATCGGGCCAATTTGGCATGAGATTTGAGGCGCTGCCCCGATTCCCAAAAGTAGTTCCTGTACTACTTTTGGCAACTCCGGGGGCGATTTGAATAGAAATCTGTGCATGAACCTGCAGCTGCGAACCTAACCGCAATGACATCATTTGCTCCTTCCTGCTGATTAAACAAAGATTGCACTAGTGTTTGCTAAACCTCTGTTTATGTAAATGAAATACAACAATATATTATGTACCTGTACTGCATAGCTGTATACAAAAACAAACATTTTTGGTTTATTTTGTTCACAGGTCAGCACCTGAAGTGAGGGCTAATCAAATGTATTCAAAAGCCTCTGACATTTTCAGCTTGGCAGTTGTGTTTTGGGAAGTAATAAGCAAACAGAACAATGAAATATATGCAAATTACCCACTGGAGCCATTCCATCAATGCAAAGGATACATGGTAAAAGATGCAAAAAGGTTGAGAAAACAGTTATCCACTTAAGTTAATAACCTTACTGTGAGTTTAAAGTAACTCTGTCATGAGAAAAGTATAGAAGTATTTACCTTCTTTTGAAATTCTAGTTGCCTGTCATCAGTACTTTCAAAGGATAAGTTCAGCTTTAGAACATGTTACACCTATGTTAATAACACGTTTCAGCACAGAGATCTGTTAATGAAGAAATTACTGTCCTGTCTTCCATCGCAGCAGATGGCTTGTAGCTCTCAATGGACTGAGTGTGCAGATAAGCACACTTGTAGTCCATTTACACTTCCTACAGCTTTCTAACTGAAAGCTTGTGTACCGCCCCCTTACTTTCAGTATGGGCACTACGCTAAAGTTAGCGGGGGAGTGGGAGAGTTATGTTGCTTCTTACTTTTGCTAAATTTGGGCTTCTGTCATTCCCGGAACTGTCCTGTGGGTCAGTCTGCGCTCAGGGTGTGCGATCCCACTCCCGGGCGACAGATGGCGTCAGAGGGGTTCTGGCAGAGCCACTTTTCCCCAGCAGCCAATTGGAGGAGTTTTCCCTCGCGGAGCATGCTGGGGAGAGGTATATCTGTGGCAGACACCATTTTCAGGGTTCTTCGCAGGTTCCTGGTTCCAGGTGCGGCACCCACCTTTAGGGCATCCAACAGACCCCGTCAAAATGGCCTACCAGGGGTCGCAAGTTACGCAGAGTTCCCTGCTGATGCTGAAAGGGGCCCTAGCGACTTGCTGGGGGCCCATTCTTATTGAAGAGATCCTAAGCTGTATGCTAGTGTATATATATATATATATATATATATATATATATACATTAGGGCTGTGCAAATTAACTTTTAATCGATCGATTAATCTTAAATTTTTTTGATCGATCAAAATCTTTTTGATCGATTAAAAAATTCTTATGACTGGTACTCATCTCTCTGCCAGCTTCTGGGCCTTCAGGGAGTTCTGTCAGAGATCGGGTGACATCATGGACACCAGCAGGGCTTGCCGTGTCCATCTGAAGGGCTCCTTTGCTGTGCCTTCATATCTGCATGCCGGCGGGACCTTACTATCTGCCACACGCAAGGCAAGCGCTGTTACAAATCCCTCTATCACTTCCCTCTATCAGCCTGGGATTCTACAACCATCCACTGGGAGTTGTGATAGTTCCCTTCATGGGACATCTACATGCCGATGGACTGATGTTAACCCCTCCTCATCTGGATTCAGCAGTGGCATCGTTGTACACATTTTTATACCAGTATCATACTTAGCTACAGGTTTTTATGACTGCTTTTGGTACCATTTTTACAGTTTATTTAGCTACATCGATTTTATCTCCAGTGCAATATTTATTTTGTTACCTACTTGAAGACTATAAAAGTTTCAATGCAATTCCCATCGAGCGCTGCCTTTGTGTGTTTTTTGTATCCTGCTATCCATTTTTCCAGTGGTTGGAGCTGCACTGGGAATCGGCCTGCAAGGAGATCAGCTAAAAGTAGTTGGATCTGTATGTGCGTTATAATTAATCGAAATTAGTCGATTAATCGATTAAAAAAAAAAACGATTAATCGAACACAAAAATTTTGATCATTCACAGCCCTAATATACATATTATGTAACAAATTTATCAAATTGGTTTTATACTATGTAATTTTGTAAATTCCTGTCAATTACACTTTTTTTTTTTTAGGAAGAGTATGCAGAAGTCAGTATCCATGATCATTGGAATGATAGCACTACCAAAATGTTAAAATGCATGCAGAAATGTTGGCATCCCAATCCGACAAAAAGACCTACACTGAACGTGATCCTGGAAGTGATTAAAAAAATTAGGGGAAAGAATGAACAAAATAGGTAAGCTGTTGTTTACTTAGGCATTCTAGGGGGGATTGATAAAGAGCGGCATAGGCATAAAGCTTTTGCCACTCTTCTAAACTGAGAAACAAAGGGGTTGCAGGCCCCTGTTAATTAGAAGCAGCCTGTTTCTTTTTCTATACCGAGGCATGACATATAGAGCTGGGGCTGCTTTCTTCAGCTCTGCATTCCCATTTGCCCTTTTTAGCTGAGAGTGAGGGAGGGGAAGAGCAAGGCTTTTAACTTTGCATTTGTTAGTGTTAACAGCCAGGCAAATAGGCATGGAAAGGAGTTTGGCAGTGAATACACCACATGGGCAAAGAGAGGCATGGGATCTGTGTGTGGATTACTGGCCCACAGTTCACATCCTGCATGCCAGGATCAACCTGACGGAGATCTTTTGCACAAGGGAAAACACAGAAAAATTATAGGATAGAGGAAACTCCTCCTACCTATAATGGGGATTTTAATGTGAGGAATCAATCGTAGTAATAAGGTAAGCACACCAAACGCAAGTTTTGTAAGTATATCAAAATTAGAAAGTTTAATTTACATAAAAGTTACTATAAATATAAAACAAATTGATTGGAGGGTGACCACATTTGTTACAGAAAATGTCTTTGTCTTAATTTTCTGTAACAAATGTGGTCACCCTCCAATCAACAAAAAACGTTCTCAGATGGTGCAGAAGACATGAAACAGGTCTATCTGCTTTGTTAGTGTGGCGCACGCCACTCATGCTAGTACCCTAAGCCTCTATAATAGCATAGAAAATTTTGTAAAATTCTTCCATTTGCCCCAGTCTAATAATGACTCTTGTAGTCCCCCACCCCCACCTCCTGCACTGCATGGGACACATACTCATTTTATCTAGGGGCATAAGCATAAGCTATAATAATTAATGGCACTCTTATCTGCTCATTGATATCTCAGTATCTGGATACATCCTTAAATTGCACTGAGGCATAATCTAAGCAGAACACTTTCTTTCACACTAACTCTGAAAAAAGACCTGTAAACCCTTTACAACCACTTTAACCTACAGGTAAGCCTAGATTAAGGGTTACCTGTAGATGTTCGAAATATCTCCCAGACCTGCACGGTCTAGAAGACATTTGCAAATCGCTGTACAGAGATTTCTTCTGCGCATGCGCCGCAGTTAGAAAAGGCACACTGTGCCGTTTCTAACACGGGTCATGCCGTGAGTGGAGACTCCCATGCTCACAGAGCCAGAGTTTGCGGCCCCGGAAGGAAGAGGGGTGAAGAATTGACGCTCGCTACTCGCGAGGAAGACTTGGAAATCGCTGGGTTTTCCTGCAGGTAAGTGCGATGCATAGTAGCCCATTATGCTTTACTTTTGCAGGAAAACAAAGCGAAAGTAACACTCATCAGGGTTAACCTCCTCTTTAACTTATGCTAAGGTATGGAGGCACCTTAAAGGGCAAGTACAAATTCAGCCTCTACTTCCTATCCTACTCTAAACTAAAACCAACCTAAAGCCTCATACACACTGCTAGTTTTTTTTTTTCCTTCAACTCAGTGGGCTGAATGAAAAAAAAACCTGACATCTAAGGTCGGAGCTGATGTACTAAGAATATGATGTTAGTACATCAATCTCCTCTGCTGTTATATTGTGTTCTGACAGGATGGTGGGGGATGATTGAGAGTGCTGATTGGGAGCCTTTTTCGACCATGCCCATTACACAGAAGCTGGCCAGCTTCTGTTGGACCAGCTAAAGTACATGAGGGTCGAATGTCAAACAGTTTCTATTTAACCGGCTGATGCTGCCTGACATTCAGCCTGTGTAAACGGGGCTTAAGTGTCCACTTTACACTGTCTAAGCATTTACATCATCCAATCAGAAATCTTCTTGGAGTACCCTGCCACACTCCATTCACATGAAAGGATTTGACTCCACGTGTAGAAAATAAAAGGAGATATAGAGCCTTCAATAGTGTAAAATCATTTAAGGTATTGATTTATTAAAATAAATATTGCACGTACATCATATACAACTAAAACCAGACTTTTTGTAACATGGTACAAGACATGCCAAGTAGATCTGTGCTGCGATCTCACCACAGCTTAATTTGCTAGACATCAGAACACCATCCCAGCTTCAACATACAGTCGCCATGTAACCACTTGCCGACGAGTTTCGTCACTTCCGACTTCGTCACAGTGGATAGGGGCATGGCCTGGCAACTAAGTTAAAATATCCTCCCCCTTCCTTTTCAACCTATCAGCTCGGCACAACCTCGTATGCATATAATTACACATGACGATCTCCATGCATTGCCTTAGATTGTCTATTGATTATTTGATCTCCAAGTGTTTAACCGATACTTGTCTAGATCAGCACAGCAAACTACTGAGTGAAACCACCCTGCAGTGACACCGCAACCCTCATCTGTATGTGCAATTAATTAACCCTATAATGGTTTAATGTGGGTAAAATTAAATTAAAAGTATTTTGAGATCAAAAAGGACAATGGTATATCACATATCACATATCAAAGTCATACAATCAAGACCAATAGGGACATTTCCCATAAAGTTCTAGGGTAACACACATATGTATAATAAAGTGTCTAGCTAACGCCGCTAACCACTCGACAGAGATTATCTATCAGGGCTGCAGCGGCTTCATCCAACTGTGCATTTAACCACATAATGGCCAACAACAAATTGGGTTTAGTGAAAGTCAATCCCTCAGGACTGAAGCTGCATCATCCAACTGTGCAATTAATCCCTTAATAACGCACGGTGAATTAAATGTAATACTGTATGTAAAAGATCACTCCAACTTATATCCCACTCTTATCACTATGAATTTATAGACATTGCAGGAAGAGTTACAAAACAAATTCATATAACAATAATATAATAAAATAAAATAATTGTAACTATAGTTAATAACCACATTCCAATTAATATAAATATAAAACAAATATTACTGGTAATTAAAACTATTTAGCATGCATGCACATGATACCTAACCTTCCTAGCAAATGAGTATGAACAATGACCTTTATACACTACGAGTACACTAAAAGTTACTTAGCTCAGGTTATGGAGGCTTTACATTCTCCATAGGCAACCAAGACTTCTGGCTTACTCTACAAGTGATTGCAAGAAATTGGGTGCTAGTGTCATTCAGGTGATGTTTCTTCTTTGGACTTTGTGAAGTTCCCTCTGGCATAGATCTTCTTTGTTGTTATGTCATTATGGAGCCCTCCAAACCTACTCACCCTGCTTCTTTGTGTTCAGCATATGGCTCAGTGGCGGTGCGTCCATAGAGGGCGCAGGACCGCCGCCCCCTCTCGCTCCTGCACCGCCACTGAATGCAATACATGGATTCATGCATTGTATAAATCCATGTATTGTCGCTGCCGCCCACTATTCAGATGGCTGGCCCCCTGGTGAGCGCCCAGGCCATCTGAATAACGGCAGCTGTTTGGCTTTGGAAGTGCCTATCAGAGCCAGCGGTTTTCTGATTACAGCCTGAGGGCTGTAATCGGCTTCCAAATAGCTAAACAGGGGATGCGTTCCCTGATTAAAACTGACAAGCGTCTCAGCCAATCAGGTTCACGGGTTCTGGTTACCGGTTCCGGTTCTGGTTACCAGTGACCTGATTGGCTGAAGCGTCATTGAGGGCGAATGAAGACATCGAGGGACAGTGGAAGGAGGATGGCTGACCCCCCAGAAAGGTAAGTGCCAGGCGGGGGGGGGGGCAATTTGGCAGCGTGTTACAGGGCAGAGTGGCGACAATTGATGGCATCTGGCAGCATGTTACAGGGCACAATGGCGACCATTGGTGGCACAGTGGGTGCGTTTGGCATTGGGGGCAATCTGGCAGCATGTTACAGGGCACAGTGGTGACGATGGGCACAGTGGTGACAATTGATGGCACAGTGGCAAAAATAGATGGCGCAGTGGTAACAATTGATGACACAGTGGCTGCGTTTGATGGCATGGCACAGTGGCTGCGTTTGATGGCATGGCACAGTGGCTGCGTTTGGCATGGCACAGTGACGACAATTGATGGCACAGTGACGACAATTGATGGCACAGTGGCTGCATTTGATGGCACAGTTGCTGCATTTCATGGCACAGTGGCTGCGTTTGATGCGCACAGTGGCTGCGTTTGATGGGCACAGTGAGGCTGCAATTGTTTTTTTTTCGTTTGTTTGCGCCCCCCCAAAAATTTGGAGCACCAGCCGCCACTGATATGGCTGAGTTCAAGCCCTTTGTTCCCTCCCCCTATTTCCTGCTATTATCACTTTCTGTTCCATGAGCTCCATTAACAAAACAAGTTTATTAATGTAGCGCCCCCTTACTTTTAGTACGGGCACTACGCTAAAGTTAGTGGGTGAATGGGAGAGTTATTTTGCTTGCATTCATAATTTGTCAAATTGCAGGCTGCTGCTATTTCAGAACTGTCCTGTAGGTCAGTCTGCGACCCAGGGGTGTGATTACACCCCTGGGCGACAGTTGGCGCTAGAGGGGTCCTGGCGGAGCCACTTTTCCCCAGCAGCCAATTAGAGGAGTTTTTCCCTCGCTGGGCATGCTGGGAGGGGTATATCTGTGGCAGCTGCCGCGTGTTCAGGGTCATTTCTTCTTCTCTGCGCGGGGTCCACGTTCCAGGTGCGGCATCCACCTTCAGGGTGCGCGCATCCACGGACCCCTCTGCATGGCCCACCTGGCCGGAGCTGCCTGCTCCATGGAGACCAATCCAGATGTTGATAGGGGCCCCAGTGACTTACTGGGTCCCCAACCTTACTGAGAAGATCCCAGGCTGTATGCCGTTCGGTAGGGGATCGGCTAGAGGAGAACCCGGAGGCAGGTTATCCAAAAGGGCTTGAACGAACCATCGGGGATCTGGTCACCGGGATTGACAGGTAGCTGTCAACCTGTGACCCTTTAATTGCATTTACTGGGAGGATTCGCTCAATCCAAATTGTTCTCTTGAGTACTGAAGTACTATTCCTGTGGCAGAGGCCCGAGCCAGGTCTGTAATAGAGACCTGTTCCTCCCAGCAACTTACAAGTGACACTTTGGCTGCCAGACTTATAACAAGGGTCTGTCGGGAGGCACTTCACCCCCCCTGGCTAGAGTGGCGACGAACTGTATCTACTACTACTGAGAGCAGGACTCCTCTGTTTCTTATCTAGGCCTTATACCGCACTGTTCTCTATTGCTTCATCAACCTTTCCTATCCCCTGTTGATGTTGGCCGTTGTTGGGCCCTGGAATAAAGCATTTGAAAAACCCATCTGGTGACTGGAAATTCGCTCACTGCTACTACTCACGGCTACTACCCCTAGACACACTACCAGGTTACTTAATACGCCGATCCCAAACAACAACCAGCGGGGTTGAAAGCTACATTAACATATGAATAAGGAAAGCCCAGCTTCTAAAAACAATACATGGCAACCAAAATGCATCATTCCATAAATGTATACTATAACATATCACTAAAATAGTCAAAGCAACACATCATGAAATGTGGAAGTTGCAGCAAGCAGCTTGGCAGTTTGACATTTGTAGGGAAGCACAGAATGAGCCAGGATTGGTTTTCACAATGTTGCGGTGTAAATTCTGCAGCTGGACAGCACCAACATAAAGAGGCAAATGGGCCCTTGGGTGAGGGGAGAGCAATAGAGGGAGCAGGGAGTGGTAACTAGACTTTTAATCTAACCCTAAACTTACCCTTGTATGTGTTTTTTTCACATCCAAACCCCTATAAAAACACAGTTACTCCTGTCACCCCACCACCTAAAATTCAGTAAATGGCGCCATCGAGTGGATGTGAGAAATTATCACTAGCCCCAAAATGGAACTAAGCTGGGGACCAGTGTAAATAAAATGTGTTGGGGTGGTGGTGCTGAGTGGAGATATCCCCCTTGATCAGAGAGAAACCCACAGTAATTAAATGATGCTCAGCATTATATATCTATCTGTTCTCAACTCAAAACTGCAATCACAGTACCCAACAGGGACAACTCCTCTTTAATTTTTAAGTTCTGAGATAAGAACCAAATGCATACTGCAAAGTCAGAACTGGTGCCATGCAAAACTGTGAATTGTGTTGCTATCATTTGTTAAAGAAGCTGAATGATGAGGAGGACCAATGTTTAGTGATGAGAGGACCAAGCAAAGTTCAAACACTGGACACGCGCAAAACACTTAAAAAAACTTGTATAGCCCAAACATAGTGCCTGAAACTCTATTGAAGCCTAAATGCATCTTGTAATTTCCCTTTTTCAAGACCAACTTTCAAACTTTTGGTCAAAACAAATGGCATGAGTAGCCAGGTACTTACATGGGGGACATGTACCAATGCAAAAATGTTTTAATACTGTTCAGTGGATGTGTGGGGAACTCATAGTTGACCAGAAACCTATTCTTGATAATTACGGTATGTTGAAAATGTCTGGCTAATGGTAGAACACCCAACTGGTTAAATATGTAACAATGGGAGGGAGAAAGGGGACTGTCACGGGGGTGACAGATAATAAGGAAACCCAAATATTAAAAGAATTAAGTAATTTTAATGAGAATAGTGTTAAAAGGTACAACAGAGCTGATTTTTTACAGGATATTCAACATTTCATAATCAAGGTGGTCAGAAAAACAAGTGGTTGATCTAGGCAGAGAATTTCATATTTGTATATTAGCCAGACATTTTTCGCTTAATAGCTTCATCAAGGGATATACGAATCGATCAACAAATACGCAAACTGTATGGAAATACAAGAAAAGATAATATATATACAAAATATTACAGAAATACATGTAAAAGTATAGACAAGTAATGCACACATAATTGCCAAGAACCCAATGGGAGGAGAACTCACCACATCAGGATTGCCAAAAAAGACTACCGCCAATGGAGAGAAAAAAAAACAATCGACCCATGATCATAAAGCTCTGTGCGGCCACAGAGGGCACATAGTGACCAGGCTAAAAGATTAATAAAAAGGTACAAGAAAATATGGATATGTAGAAGTGTGGGTATTCTACTTAGGAGGATTTTAACACCGAGATCACAAGGAGGTGTCAAGGTGTTATCTCAGTGATATAAAAGAAAATATAAGATAAAGAGAAAAATACTCACTTAAAACATGAAGATTCGGAGCATAGGGTGGCGGGTGACTGGAATGTATTATTAATTTTATCCAGTAAAAGTAGAGAAGGTAATTCTAAATCAGAAGGAATGGGTAATCAGTAAGGAGATAAAGAAATATTTAAAAAGGACAAAATTATGAAGGTATGGAGGGTCTAAATAAAGTTTGGATATTTAATGATATATTTGAAGGTGAGAAAAGCAGTTGAATACTGGATTATTAAATGTAGTATATATAGAATAAAAGGGATAATACAAATAAATAAGGAAAAATGCATGGGTAATACAGGTAATATAGAACCGGGTTGAAACAAAAAAATATAAATATAAAGTTAGAAGTGTTTCCCAACTGTGGAGAACATCGGACAAATGTCTCACTATATAATAAAGGGGGTAAATAAAATAAGTTAAAATAATCATGGTAGTAACTGATGATAAGTCTGAACAAAAAAAAAATAGAATTGCAGCAAAAAGAGAATGGTGTGTGTCCATGAGGCTTAACAGGGCCGTGTAGAGAGTAACCTAAGACTTATAGTAAACAATTGCTTAAATTGGTCAAATATTAGAAATGTCAGCCACAATAAATAATATTAAGGGCAGATATTCTAAAATATCCTAAAATAGACAAGTAAGTAAGGGATAAGAAGGGAGTTCATACCTGTAGTACATGGAATAACACAACAATCGCCCTCTGTCTCTGGCGATATTACTGCCTGAGAGGCTGGCTTGTTTGTCCCCTCCATCTGGTCGGCGTCTGACGTCACCGACCAGATGCGGAAATCATGGCACCAATGCAGGTGTGTCGGAGTCCCGTTTTGATCCTTGAGACTACGTCGACCACAATGCCAAGCGGCTGACGGCAAAGGGGCGTGGTCACGAGCAGAATTGTGATGGAAGGAAAACAACCAGACACTCTAGCCAATCACCAGACCCACCCCCAACAGACCCAGAGGCAGAGGGGCAAGCGGAGAGGGGGAGTTGTAAACATAGGGAGACAGAGTGGCAAGTCACTACGACGGGATACCATGCGCAAAATTGCAGACACCGATTGGGGATGAGACCCCTCAGCGCCTTGGTGTCCATATAACCGCGAGTGAGCCCCATGTCACAGGGAAGATGGACCCCATATGGTAATAGCCAGAATGGAACCAGATGCGGTATAATCCTGATGTGGTGAGCTCTCCTCCCATTGGGGAAGGTTCTTGGCAATTATGTGTACATTACTTGTCTATACTTTTACATGTATTTCTGTAATATTTTGTATATATATTATCTTTTCTTGTATTTCCATACAGTTTGCGTATTTGTTGATCGATTCGTATATCCCTTGATGAAGCTATTAGGTGAAACATGTCAGGCTAATATACTAATATCAAGTGAAAAACAGTGGAAAATACTGCACAGGTCTAATGAAAATAAAAATTGGATTGGTGGCAAAACCAAACGATTTTACATAAAGATAAACGTGAATGCTGCTGCAGCACAAATGTCAGATGAACAAAATATAAACAGTAAATTGGGTGTGCTGCGCTGCTAAAATTAATACATCAATAGTGAAGGTGATAACAAAATGTGCATTGAGTGCAAAAACATTGTATATAAAAAACCAACACCAAGTGTTCCAATGTATGACAAAATCATATAAGAAAACAAACTGAATTGACAAAGTTCGTAAAAAGCTCCAGGGAAAAATCAAAGTTCGGTGAGTTCAGAGAAATATCCCAAGTAGGGGATTGAGATACTGCAGGACAGAAGAGAGCCTCCACCTCCACCTCTTATAGTAAATCTGCTTACCAGATAGATAATAATCGTGAGCATCAACAGCACAGCAGGCTGGATTGCCTTAACGGGTATTAAAGTGGAATCCTGTGTGTATCTCCAAGCTTGGTCTCAATGCGGCTGGATCCCAGAAAAACAATCACTCCCAGAGTGTAGCCAAGGGAAGAGAAAGGAAGCCAACATAGAGTAGTAACGTTTTAAAAGTTTAATAAAAGAAATTCGATTGCACTTACAAAAAACAAATCCTTTGGAAGCATATAAATAGTAAGCCGGCCGGCTCTCACAATCCGCCCGTCCTTCCGGATGGTCGTGAGGATAAAAACAATGGTGTCGTCAGCACGCCGTTCCTCCCTACGCCGTTTCGTCCAATAGCAGACTTCATCCAGGGGCACCTTATGAAGTCTGCTATTGGACGAAACGGCGTAGGGAGGAACGGCGTGCTGACGACACCATTGTTTTTATCCTCACGACCATCCGGAAGGACGGGCGGATTGTGAGAGCCGGCCGGCTTACTATTTATATGCTTCCAAAGGATTCGTTTTTTGTAAGTGCAATCGAATTTATTTTATTAAACTTTTAAAACGTTACTACTCTATGTTGGCTTCCTTTCTCTTCCCTTGGCTACACTCTGGGAGTGATTGTTTTTCTGGGATCCAGCCGCATTGAGACCAAGCTTGGAGATACACACAGGATTCCACTTTAATACCCGTTAAGGCAATCCAGCCTGCTGTGCTGTTGATGCTCACGATTATTATCTATCTGGTAAGCAGATTTACTATAAGAGGTGGAGGTGGAGGCTCTCTTCTGTCCTGCAGTATCTCAATCCCCTACTTGGGATATTTCTCTGAACTCACCGAACTTTGATTTTTCCCTGGAGCTTTTTACGAACTTTGTCAATTCAGTTTGTTTTCTTATATGATTTTGTCATACATTGGAACACTTGGTGTTGGTTTTTTATATACAATGTTTTTGCACTCAATGCACATTTTGTTATCACCTTCACTATTGATGTATTAATTTTAGCAGCGCAGCACACCCAATTTACTAATATACTAATATGAAATTCTCCGTCTAGATCAAACGTTTGCTTTTCTGACCACCTTGATTATGAAATGTTGAATATCCTGAAACAAATCAGCTCTGTTTTACCTTTTGACGCTATTCTCATTAAAATGACTTACTTCTTTTAATATTTGGTTTCCATTATTATCTGTAAGCACCATGACAGTCCTCTTTCTCCCTCCCATTTTTCCTATTCTTGATAATGTTTTAGTATTTTATTTGTATTATTTAGAAAAATAATGCATCTACCATATCTAATGACTGCTAAGCTAAAATATATTTTTTTGGTTTTGGATTTAATACTGCTTTAAATAATATAAACATTTAATGTCACTAACATTATTTTGTCTGCTGATCTGTGTAGGTCAAGTACTGAAGAACATGAACTAGAAGAAGAATATGGAATAGAAGAGACTACATTAGAAGTTGTCTATGACACTGTTATTGAAAATGCAGTTTCTGATTTCTCAATTCACTATGTTTGGAGTAAAGTTGTTAACCAGTTTGAAACTTCTCATGGCATTGAAAGTAACACCACTGCATTCATTGAGTCCAAAGAAATTTGCAATTATGAGGATGTTGGTCTTCCAACCACCAAAGCTATAAGACGATCTACTCCAATCAATCTTTTGTAAATACCTTTTCGTTTACAGTCAATTAAAAGTATAGGAAATAAATGCAACTATGACACTGTCTCTAATTCAGGTATAAAGGATCATCCCGTAGAATATTAAAGTCTAAATGCCACTTCTGTTCTCCTCTTGGGAGATTCTTTATCCAGTGAAGAACTCCAATAATAATTTTAACAGATAGCTAAACAATTTCAGCAACCTACTCGGTGCCAGGACAAGGTCATTCGATGCCCAGGGCGAAGATGGCAAACTATGCTCCCCGGGTGAAAAGAAAGAGTCAGTGTCAGTCAACTATGTTTCCTATGTTCGCTGCTTTTTACTGCAGATCGATTTGTTATTTTTCATTTGCAGGTAAAAGAGAAAAAGTAAACATTCCCTCTTTAAAGAGCCCTGTATTAATTATAAGCACAGGGCTCAGTGGAACATGTCGCTTAACACCATCACCTCCTGCCAGATGCCATGTGCCACGTGTCACTTGCCATTGTCACCTGCTGCCAGATGCCACGTGACATTTACCACCGTCACCTGCTGCCAGATGCAACATATCACTTACCACCTTCACCTTCTGCCAGATACCATGTGTCACTTGCCACCGTTCCCTGCTGCTAGATGCCATGAAGATCCTGCAGCTGCTCTCACTACACAGAGACACAGCCACTCTCCCTGCTGCTAACCGAAGGTGGGAGGGGAAATGGGCAAGAAAGTAAGGGCCTCTCCTCTACAGCGGCAGCTCAAGGTAGGGAAGGGGGGGGCAGCACAGTTTGTCCTCCTCGCACCTGCTCGCCGCTCCTATCATTTGCCAGCGGGAAGAGCACGAGGGAGGGGGGTCCATGACAACTGGGCTTTGGCGCTCCTCTGCCCTTGCTCGTGGCACCCGCCTAGGATCGGCCATGATTAAAGCTATTAGCGGTGCCATGACTAATGTGTGCAGTCACACACACACTAAGAGGGCCCTCTGCATGGCAACCTCAGCGACCCCTATACTTCCACCACTGTTTATGTTACAGGCGTTTTATACTTTTGTGCATTTTAGTTTGTATATTTGTATCTACTGTGTATATATAGATATATATATATCTATATATATATCTATATATATAGATATATATATATATAGATATATATATATATCTATATATATAGTGTTACATTTTGTTTTAAATATTTATATCTGTGAATAAATGTTCTGTATAAGCAGTTCTAACTACTTTAGGTTATTTAAATGTTTGTTAACAACATTGGATTAAGAAAAAAAGGGCCAGACTACAGCTATACCAATTAACTAGAAAACAATATTTACACATATACCTGAGGTTTATTCATAAATTTGTAGCGCTACTCACTAAGGATCCGCTACGTTTTGGGTCCCCCTATAGTCTGCACAGCTAGGCAATGCGCATTTTCCAACTTGCTGCCAAAGTCAGTAACCAGTCTATGTTTTTTTTTATTTTATTTAGGGAAAATAACTTGGATAGGGCCTAGGGGTATTTCTGTATAAAAATTCACAAACATGGATCCTGGACTTTCTACTACCTCCAGAGTGACTTCTGTCCCTTAATGGATCAGCAACATATTCTCTGTAAGGAACACTTGATCCCCTTTAAATCAGCTTCTTCAGACCCTAGCTAGAAACTACCAGCCCATCTGGCTACCTTGAAGAGTATCCCAGAGCAAAGGTTTCCAGACCAGACTTGAAGCACTGTCCCAGGGAGAACTGGTTGGTTATGGCACCTAGCAGCCCTCTCCCTTGAAGAACCTGGGGGTATAGAGCTACTCGCATTGTCCTTGTCCTGCATTTGTAGGTGAAACTGCTTTTAGGCCTTTCACTGGACTAGATTCCTTACTGGCTAACAGGCTGTCCTTCACCGCAATGAACATCCCTCTTTCAGCTTCCTTCCTCCTTCCAGCCTCCAGCCTGGATGCAGACCCCCCTTCCTCTTGGGGCTCCTTCCCAGGCTTCACACAGCAGCACTTCAGCATTCAACATTCTATCTTCCACCTGATTCCCCCTTGCTGGCAAGACTCCCCAATATTTATGTGCTGATTCAGCATCCCTGTGTCAAGTACCTGATGGAGATCAAGCTGTAGAGTTAGCTTCTCTTGCACCTCTTGTCCAACACCCCTGGTAGTGATGACAGGAGGTGTGAGGACACAAAGTGGCACAAGGGCCAATAGAACAAGTAGAGCCAGCTAAGGTTTGCAGGAAGCAGATCACCAGACAGCCAAACAGCGAAGGTACAGGAACAGGCTAGGGTCGGTACACAGTACACAGTCAGGCTGCGAGAGAAGCACAAGACAGGAGCAGGGTCAGAGTACAAGCCGAGGTCTCAATATACAGGCAGTAATCCAGAGAATGGTCAAGGGCAAGCTGGATCAAGCACAGTTAGGCAAGTTAAACAGGAGCTAGCTAAAGACTGCTCAGCAATCTGTTCATGCCATAGACCAGCCTAAATAGCTGTTTGGCACCAGTGTGCGTACATGTGTGTGCATTTGTGTCTTGTACACACGCTAATACTTTTGCGTGTGCATGCTAATGCATGTTCTGTATTGAGCCTTTGCTTAGAATTATAAGCATGTGTATGTTATGGCCTTATGGTTCCAACTGAGCCTCTCTTACACTCCTGCCTAGGGATTGGCCAGATACCCATAAATATTCAGATTCCTGTCTCTATACCCCCGCCCACTAGCTTCTAGAAGTTTTCTTGAAACCTCCTGAGCCAGGGGGAGGAGATAGAGTACTGGTTTGCAGAGCCTTCCAGCCTGATCTGAATATGAACCCTGACCCAATTAACAGATTCATGCAACAACTATGAATCAAGTAATTTTTACTACACCTATTTTAGCACTAGAGGGTGCTAGAAATCGAATATTTGGTGTTTTAGCAAGAAGCCCCCATAAACAGCAAACTGTTAGTCACACGTTAAATCTCTACAGTTTGTATTATCATGCAGATACTTACAAGTTATATACAGTATCTCACAAAAGTGAGTACACCCCTCACATTTTTATAAATATTTTATTATATCTTTTCATGTGACAACATTGAAGAAATGACACTTTGCTACAATGTAAAGTAGTGCGTGTACATCTTGTATAACAGCGTAAATTTGTTGTCCCCTCAAAATAACTCAACACACAGCCATTAATGTCTAAACCGCTGGCAACAAAAGTGGGTACACCCCTAACTGTCCTTGCCCGGCCTGTCAGTTTAGGTGGACACCCATGTCTTGGTAGGTTTGCATTTGTACCATACTCTTTACATTTTCGGATGATGGATTGAACAGTGCTCCGTGAGATGTTCGAAGTTTGGGATATTTTTATATAACATAACCCTGATTTAAACTTCTCCACATCTTTATCCCTGATGTTTTTGGTGTCTTCCTTGGCCTTCATGATGCTGTTTGTTCACCAGGGGTTCTCTAACAAACCTCTGAGGGTTTCACAGAACAGCTCTATTTATACTGAGATTAAATTACACACAGGTGGACTATATTTACTTTATTAGGTGACTTCTCAAGGCAATAAGTTCCACTAGATTTTGGTTAGGGGTATCAGAGTAAAGGGGGTTGAATACAAATGCGCACCACACTTTTCAGATATTGATTTGTAAAAAATAAAAAATAAATTTATCAGTTTCCTTCCACTTCACAATTATATGCCACTTTGTGTTGGTCTATCACATACAATCCCAATAATATGCATTTATGTTTTTGATTTTGACACAACAAAATGTGGAAAATGTCAAGGGGTATGAATACTTTTTCAAGGCACTGTAGCTATGTCTGTGCTAGAGTATAATGTGTAGTGGTCACCTTCCAGGGTATTAGTAGGTGAACCTGTTTATTTTTTTCAATCAAAAAGGTGTTTATTGAACACATAACAAACAACAATGTCCAATGTACAAGCACATAAAATGAACTATAGAACTGTACAGAGAACCTGTTTATTGAAATAAAGTTTATAGTCAGCTCCTATGATTTTAGTTAACCCTGTCCCTTCTGGCCTTCTAGCTAGTTTTAGCTAAGGACTCAACAACCAGTAAAGCCTAGAGCCAGGTTAGACATCTAAGGCTCCATTCACACCTAAGCGTTTTTACACCTGAAGCGCGACGCTACAATACGCCGGAGGGTCAAATTTACATTGTTCTCTATGGAGACTGTTCACATCTCCTAACGCAGAACGCCGTACGTCGATAGAACGTCGAACGCCGAATTTCAAACAAGTCCCGGACCCTTTTTCGTCGCGCGTTCCGCATAGCTGACAATACAATGTAAAAAAAGTTGGTTAAAAACAATGCGTTTTGTCGCCGCAAATCGTGGGACAAAACGCCTATTTTTTGACGCCGCAAATCGCCTATGCAAAGGTGTGAATGCAGCCTAAAGGCCATTTCTGGTAGTTAGGTGTCCAGTTGCATGACAGATCAGACTTTATTAGGGACTAAGTGCAGAGTAGAGGCTGACTCTGAGTTTCAGTGTCATGCCAGAGTTTCCGCTGGTGAAAATATGCATTCCAGGCTGGTTGGTCAATGGCTGAAATGTCTTCTCATCACTGCAGAATGCAGATCACGTCTTCATATCTATGACACAAAGACAGAAGTCACATTGTGATCATCCTTTAGGATGCCCTGCAACTGGACTTTGCTGAAACATTAATCTGGAGGTATATTTATTAATAATCATTTGTACCCGGGTATATGTACACAATTTGACCAGGATTCTTGATGACCCATTTGCTGATCATACCTGTTTGTACATTGGATGTATGGACTGTTATTAATCTTTTCTTAATTAAAACTTGTATTTCCATACTGGTGTGCATCTATATACAGTGGTGAAAATAATTATTTGTTTGCCCACTTACAAAGAAATGAAGGGTCCACATTTTTTTATCATAGTTATATTTTAAATGACAGAGACAGAAAATCAACCAAAAATCCAGAATAAATAAGTTTTTGGTTGTAACATGACAAAATGCACTGTATGCTAGTAGGTTTTATTACTGTTTAATTTATGGCAAACAAATAGGGCACTAAACACAAGTATCACTCAGTACAGTATACAGCTGTAGTGTATTTTTGTTATGTGGGGATAGATACTGTGGCTGTAGCTCCCAGGCGCATGCAAAGCAAGGATTAGATGCACAGGAGCTAAATTCCCAGTGTGCATGTGGTTTTATAATCACATGTAAAGAAAAAAACTGCCATGTGGATGTATATAAAACTTTGCTTACTAGTGAATAAACCCAAATGGTTTAGGCTGGTGGTGGTGAATTCAATGCAATTTTACTCCAGCCAGCTGCAGTACAGAGGATTTGAAAAATGTTGGGTGTTCTTAGGGTTATACTCAGCATTTTTCTTCCTCCAAACATGGTGAATGATTGATTGAATGAGTAACTTGTATAGCGCGGGGTCCTTGGACTGCGAATTCTCATTCACCTTTGGATTTGTATCGGGTTTCGGGAATGTGGAGGAGGTTCTGGTTAGTTGACCGGAGGGGGCGACTTGGGTCGTAGTGTTTTATTTTTTCACAGTTTCTTTTGCGTGGTTTTTCCTTGTGTACATTTGTGAGTGAGGCAAAGGGTCTTAAATGTTACCCCAATCCTTCACGGCTAGCCAATGGAGGGTCCTGAGGGACAGGGTGATTGATTCCGAGTTTTTTTTCCCAGTTACCAGTCTGCTGTGTTCTGAAAAACTTGTAGATGTGAAATTTGGTCCTAGGTAGAGGGAGTTTGCATAGTCGAGTCAGGAATTTATGATTGATGCAACTACTGCTACTGTGTCTCCTTCCGGGGGGTGAAGGGGATGAGTCTACGCAACAGGCGAAGAAGGTGATGAGATTCACTGACTACTGATCCTATTTGTGCATCCATTGTCATGTCTGAGTCAAAGATGACTCCGAGGCTCTTGGCTTTAGTGCTGGGGGTGATGGTTTGTCCAAGGATGGTGGGTGGTGTGAATGTTGTGCTAGGGTTTTTGTTTTCGGTTTGCATGGAGGAAGAGGAATTCTGTTTTGGATATCTGTTTAAGAGGGAAAATAGAGTCTAGTAAAACCAAGTCTTGTGATGACGGGCTTCTTAAGGGATGAGGTAAGCTCCCCATCTTCTGAAAGTTGTTCACAGCTTTGATCCAGTGACCCAATAAAAGAGGTGAGGTGAACTTCCATTAGATAGAGATTGTCATGTACCGTGAAATCATACTTCATGTATTACATAAGATGAGACATTATGGATATGACATATTGCAGGATGCCTTTGGACATTATGAGGTGTCTGTCTAGATGGGGATTGAACTGAATCAGACTATTGAGGACTATTGAAAGGCTAAGTGGCTTGTGAAAGACATTCATTGTCCAGTGTGTAGAGGTGTTAAGTCAGTCGGCTCTTTGACCCTTCTATTGTGTGATAACATTGTTTTGAGCCTTTTGATTATCAGGAGTATTGGATTAGCATGTCATTATCTAAAAAAGTGTGATCTCTCAGATGTACAGTAGTAATGACCTCCTCTCTATGCGGAGACAAGCTGGCTAGATAACGTATTCTGTTAACTTCACTGATGTCATTGTCTACAGGAATGTCATTCTCTCTGAGGTAGTAAAGTCATGCTAAATACATCGGTGCCGAAATGCCTCTGTATGGAAACCCCAGTGTGTGAAAAGGGGGTGGAGATTTCATTGTTCTTTGATTGATGGAAGCTGTAACCTGTATATAACCAGCTGAGTGTTTCAATACAGTTGAGTTCTGGTTGAACATTTATACAACTCGTTTGGTGTGTGTTCTTCATGGATCCAATCGGCACATAGCTGTAGGTTGGATTCTGGAATCTTGGATGACTGGACCATCAGATGTTGCAAGCTGCAATCTGATCCGATAGAAGCAGAGGAGTGTCGGGAGAGCAGGACCTGGGCGAGAAAGGGTCTCGTCACAGGGATGCTTCAAGTTTGAGGGAGCTCTCCATCATCCAATTGTCGATCAATGAGAGGCAGTTTTCCAGTGCGTGGTATTGGACTTTTTTGTTGGTGATGCGTAAAGGTAAAAGGTAAAGTTGTGTGTCATTAGCATAGGAGTGTGCAGGTCCTGGTTGCTGATGATTTTGAGGAGTGGACGGAGGTAGATGTTGAAGTGCACGGGCGACAGGGGTGATCCTTGAGGAACTCTGTATGTAATTTTACGTGCTTCTGAAGTGAAAGCTCCTCGTTTCACTTTCTGGGATCGGTTCTCTAGGAAGGATGCGAACCGGAGTAGATCTGAGTCTGCGACTCCGGCTTCTTTTGCAAGACGAGTGAGCAGAGTTTTGTGATTCTTCTTCATCTGCTGCTTCAAGGGTGTCATTCCAGATTTTGAGAAGTGTAGTTTCTGTCCAGTGGCCAGGCTGGAAACCAGATTGTAGTGGGTCCAAGAGTTTGTGGGTGTCTAAATGGGGTTGTAGCTGGTGTACTACCGCTTTCTCGATAATCTTGGAGATGGAGTTAAGGCTTTGACAGGTCTGCGGTAGTTTGGGTCTTTGGGGTCGAGGTTGGGCTTCTTTAGGAGGGGTGAGCACGGTGAGCACCTCCTCAAGAAGGCACATGTACAGTCATAAGTAAAAGAAACAATAGAGGGCTCCACTGGGACTATATAAGACAATATTCACTCGTGGTGACTAGGTGATTAATTATATACCATAAGTATTAGAACAATGGAACAACAATAATAGGGTTTAACAATAATTAGTAGGTGATAGTGATAAATGAACAACGGTAACGTCCACCTGGAATCCCAAACACATAAATAAAACAAATTATAATAGTAGGATGTCGGAAAAATCTTTTTATGAAAAAAATATTTGGAAAGAGTCCGTGTACAATTATAGCAGGATTGTGATGTGCTGATTCTGGGATGTGCAAGAGCCTTCACCAATTGAATAATTCGTGTTCCACCTCAGGTGCTGGGGAAGTGCTTGATGCTTACCAGATGATTAGACCTCTCTTTTAAAAGTAGGTCTGATGGGCAGGTCAGGATAAGTGCCTGAACACTAGGGGCATGCTGGATCAGGTAGTTCCACAATACTAGCAGGTACGCTCATAGATGCATGGAAATATGAATGAAAAATATCATGGTGCAATAACGTTTTATTAAAATCAAAATAAAAATGCACACACAGCCGAATGGCCTCCTACCCCAGCTAGTGCCTGCCTGGCACTGGGAGTATAGCGTGTCACAGCTCCTATCTCCAATGAACCACCGAAGGTTGTAGGTAGCAGACAGGTCCGGGCTTGGTGGGCTCAGGTAGGCTCAGACGGAGGGCTTGTAAGCCGTGCAGGATGCCAGAGAAAAAGCCGCCGACATATGTTTCGCACGTCTTGACGCCCCCCTGAAGACGCACAACGTGCGAAACATATGTCGGCGGCTTTTTCTCTTTATTTATTTATTTATTTATTGTTTTATTTATGTGTTTGGGATTCCAGGTGGACGTTACCATTGTTCATTTATCACTATCACCTACTAATTATTGTTAAACCCTATTATTGTTGTTCCATTGTTCTAATACTTATGGTATATAATTAATCACCTAGTCACCACGAGTGAATATTGTCTTATATAGTCCCAGTGGCGCCCTCTATTGTTTCTTTTACTTATCACTTTTTATAGTCACATACTATATCACTGAGGAGCAGCACAGTATTATATCCTTTATCTTCACATTAGTGGAGATCACTAATTATTTGGTTGTGGCGCGGAATACACACATTTTTTCCTTTACATGTACAGTCATGCCAATGAACATCTAAATGATTCAGAGAAGGAATGGGAGACAATTGCAGGGTCATACAACACTGTACGCAAATTACATTTTTATCATTTTTGGGCTGCCTTCCCACAATACATTTACTGCAGTCGGTGGGCAGCTATAGGCACTGCGACATACTGGTATGTCGCGGTACACATGCATGCCTCCTGGTGTATGCTCACGGTGCTTGGTAACTGGTTGCTGTGAGTGGCGGTGGTATCATGTAATTGCTATGACCAATCATGTAAGAAAAATTGTCATGAATGGCTTTTATTCATGACAGCTTTCTTACTGTTGAGATGCTGTGATTGGCCAACAGCTATCACATGATACCAGCCACCCTGTACTTTGTGATTAGCTGTAGCCAATCACAACATCACAATAGTAAGCTAAGCAAGCTGTCATGAGTAAAATCCATTCATGACAGTTAAAACTATTGCTTATAACAGTGATCATCAATGTCATAAGCAACAATGATATTGACAAATTAATGTGTCCTGCACTGGTGACAGTATGTAAACAAATTGTGAAAAACATTTTCTTGATTTCTTAATTTTTCTAAAAATTGTCACAAAAAAATACAACTTTAGAAAACTCACCATGCCTCTTACTAAATACCTTGGGGTGCCAAAAAGGAGTAATATTAGGGGTATTAGTACTGTGGCATTTTAAGGCCTCAAGAAATATGATAGGCAGTCAGTGTATCAGGATTGATTCATTTTGAAATACTGTATATGCTGGCATATAAGACTACCTTTTACACTTAAAAAAACTGGCCAAAAAGCAGTGGTCGTCTTATACGCCGGGTCAGCTGCTCAGATGCCTGCTGGATGTGCAGTAATACTGTATGTAGATTCAGCTACATACAGTATATACCAAATATATATATATAGTGCAGCGCAAACCATGTAAAATATAGAATATAATAAGAAAATTGGTAAAGTCCAAACAATTCGTGACAAAAGGAGAAAAACTTCTGTAGAACATTCAGTGAGATGAATGATTGAATGAAGATCTTCACCACGTGAGAGAAAGCTAGGGTAGCAGGTATTGAAACTTATCCCTCCACCAGTGTAGATGGCTACTCTCACCTTAGGTTAAGACCACTGGGTTAGCAGATGGTCATTAGAGCATTAGGAAAACAGGATGTGAAGTAGGTCTCCTATTGATGGTCTCAGCATGGATACCGGAGCAAGGGGACATGGAAGAAAAAACAATCATCTAAGAGCTTCCGCTTGATCACTGCTTTAATCAAATAGGCATTTGACAGGCTACTCACATTTCTTCAGATGTAAACAGGCATGTACATATATGTAACACAGCTCACGGAGTTCACCAGGAATGACACCGAGCGACGTGTAGGCTCCAAAAACCCCTGGACGCATTGCTTGAAAACACTTCCTCAGCAGGGTGGAGTGCTGAGGAAGTGTTTTCACGCAACGCGTCCAGGGGTTTTTGGAGCCTACACGTCGCTCGGTGTCATTCCTGGTGAACTCCGTGAGCTGTGTTACATATATGTACATGCCTGTTTACATCTGAAGAAATGTGAGTAGCCTGTCAAATGCCTATTTGATTAAAGCAGTGATCAAGCGGAAGATCTTAGATGGTTGTTTTTTCTTCCATGTCCCCTTGCTCCGGTATCCATGCTGAGATCATCAATAGGAGACCTACTTCACATCCTGTTTTCCTAATGCTCTAATGACCATCTGCTAACCCAGTGGTCTTAACCTAAGGTGAGAGTAGCCATCTACACTGGTGGAGGGATAAGTTTCAATACCTGCTACCCTAGCTTTCTCTCACGTGGTGAAGATCTTCATTCAATCATTCATCTCACTGAATGTTCTACAGAAGTTTTTCTCCTTTTGTCACTAATTGTTTGGACTTTACCAATTTTCTTATTATATTCTATATTTTACATGGTTTGCACTGCACTATATATATATATATTTTGTACTACTTGGGATTTGTGTGAAGGTCCTTTTTGTGCTTAGCTTGCATTCCCTAGATACATTAACTGTTTGGTTTCTGCATCTTTTCTATGGATTAATTTGTAGTGATACATATTTTCACTTTATTTATTTATTTACTTATTTATATTTTTTATGCTATATTAATCACGTTGATCATACATATTTTTGCGCTGATTGCACCCTCTATTTGCATTATACAGTATATACCGCCTAGCCAATCCCAGTGAGCGATGTATTCAAATGAATGCAGAGCCTGCTCGGATTGGAGTAAAAACCTCTGCCAACCTGAGCAGGCTACATACAGTAGCCTGCTGCTCGGATTGGCTTTGAGAGTCAGAGAGGTGTGGGCTGATGATGTTACAGGCTCTGCCAATCCAAGCAGGCTTTGTATTCATTAATAGAATACATCACTCACCGTGATTGGCTCCAGCAAGAAGGAAGAAGAAAATGGCTCCAGCAAGAATGAAGAAGAATATGGCTCCAGAAGGAAGAAATATGAAGATTAAAAATGAGGGGGTCGTCTTATACGCCCGGTCGCCTTATACACCGGCAAATACGGTATGTATACCATAGTTTGTAGATTCTATAACTTTCACACAGACTAAATAGTGCACGCTGATAATTTGTTTGCAAAATTTTATAACAGAAAATAGAATAAATGTGTTCTTTTTCCTCTTCAAAATTGTAATTTTTTTTGTTTGTTTATGTAGCGCTCCCATGACCTCCAGAGGTGGGGTGGTGACCCCCAGATACTGGGAGGGCTGACATTTCAACTCAGGGTGCAGGTTACTAGGAATGGTGGGTGGTGTACAAGGTAGACAGTTAAAGAAAAGATGGGCACCAGTCACTTTTATGCTTGAACAAAAGTGAGTTTATTGCTCACAACAGGAAAAACATGGGAGAGAGGAGTAGGGCACAGGATACCCTAAGTCAAATAAAGCAGCAGACTAGCAAACCGGCAGACACCTTAGACAAAAATTTAGAAAGTTCATCAAAGGTGCGAATTTGATGCAGGTTTCCAGTTCACAATGGAGCTGGTTCACACAGGTCTGGGGTGGCCGCGGGCCACATTCCAAAAGGGTCCTGTACTTCTTTGGGTCAGATTCAGGTGTGAAGATAGGAAAAAATATGCACATATGTGAATCCGGCAGTTGGTGGTGGGGACAGGATTTACAAAAGGGAACAGTTGGTGGTGGAGACAGCTGGGGTACAGAGGGGCAGTTGATGGTGGGGTCAGGCAGGATAGGGGAAAGTTGATAGTGGGGAAGACACTACAGAGGGCAGCAGTTGATTGTGTGGACAGGCAGTACAGAGGGGGCAGTTTTTTGTGGGGCAAGTAGTACAGAAGGGGACAATTGGTGGTGGGGCAGACAGTACAGAGGGGAAAGTTGATGGTGGAGATAGGGAGTACAATGGATGGCAGATGATGGTGGGGACAGGCAGTACAGAGGGCGCCATTGATGGTGGGGACAAGCAGTTCAGAAGGGGGCAGTTGATAATGGAGATGGCAGTAAAGGGGGGGTAGATGGTGATGGGACAGAAAATACAGAGGGGCACAGTTGATGGTGTGGGGATGCAGTATAGGGGGCAGCTGATAGTGGAGGCAGGCAGTACAGAGGAGGGCAGTTGATGGTGGGAGCAGACAGGTTAGAGGCAGCAATTGATGGCGGGGAAAGACACTACAGAGGGGGGAGTTGATGGTAGGGCAGGTAATACAGAAGGGGCTGTTGATGGTGTGGATGATAGTACAAAAGAGGAATTACAAAGGAAGCAGTTGATAGTGGGCACAGGCAGTTGATGATGGGGTTATGCAGTACAGAAGTGGGCAGTTGTTGATGGGGATAGTCAGCACAGAAGGCAGCAACTAACAGAGGGGAACAGGCAGTAGGTAGGTCAGGAGGAGGCAGTACATAGAGGCTCCAGCATCTTCCCCAATTCTAAGTTGCTCCTATCCATGCCACCAAACTGACCTTGTTCTTGGGTTTGGGACCCCCAACAGTTGGTAGCAGATCAGTCTATTCCGATACTCTTGGCAGGGCTGATCCTAGACGGGGTGCAAGGGGTGCAGTTCACACAGGCGTCACAGAGGTGGGGGCGCTCAAGCGCCAGAGTGCTCCCCTCCCTCTGCCTCCTCCTCTCCATGTCCTGTGTCTCTCTCTCTCCGCGAGTCTGCACCGCCGCCGCAGTGTTTCCTGGTTGCCTAAGTCCGTCCCCCTTCATCCTCCTGTTAGAGATTGGAGTGTCTGTCTCTGTTCTGATGTCGCAAGGGGTGGGGCAGTCCGTGCCGTGCAGCGTGCATTTGTTATCACGATTTTCTCCACCCGGGCCGCGCGGCTGCACAGTGTCCTCTCCTCTCCAGCTGCTGCCCGAGTGGGGTTTGTCCTGTTCTGGACTGTACTAATGGAGGGGGGTGATCTGTAGACTGTACTAATGGAGGGGGGTGGTCTGTACTAATGGGGGGGTCTGTACTAATGGAGCGGAGGGGGGGTGGTCTGTACTAATGAAGGGGGGTGGTCTGTACTAATGGAGCGGAGGGGTTGGTCTGTACTAATGGAGGGGGGTGGTCTGTACCAATGGAGGGGGGTGATCTGTACCAATGGAGGGGTGGTGTGTACCAATGGAGGGGTGGTCTGTACCAATGGGGGATGGGGGGGTCTGAACTAATGGAGCGGAGGGGGGTGGTCTGTACTAATGGGGGGGTGGTCTGTACTGGTTGGGGGTTCTGTACTAATGGAACGGAGGGGGTGGTCTGTACTAATGGGGGGGTCTGTACTAATGGAGCGGAGGGGGGGTGGTCTGTACTAATGGAGGTGGTGGTCAGTATTAATGGAAGTGGGTGGTCTGTACTAATGGAAGTGGGTGGTCTGTACTAATGGGGGGTGGTCTATACTAATGTAGGGGGGTGGTCTGTACTAATGGAGCAAAGGGGTGGTCTGTACTAATAGGGGGGGGCTGTACCAATGGAGGGGGGTGGTCTGTACTAATGGCGGAGTGGTCTGTACTAATGAAGGGGGAGGTTTGTCCTGAGGGGGATCTGTACTAATGGAGGTGGGAGGTTTGTCCTGAGGGGCTGTCTGTACTAATGGAGGCGGGAGGTTTATCCTGAGGGGGGTCTGTACTAATGGAGGGGGGGTGGTTTGTCCTGTGGGGGGTCTGTACTAATGGGGAGTGGTTTATGAGGGAGGTCTGTACTAATGGAGGGGGGGGGGTTTCTGGGGGTCTGTACTAATGGAGGCAGGAGATTTGTCCTGAGGGGGTCTGTACTAATAGAGGGTGGGGGTCTGTACTAATGGGGGGTGGTTTATGAGGGGGGTCTGTACTAATGGAGGGGGGGTGGTTTGTCCCAGGGGGTCTGTACTAACTTCTTAGGGGAGCATCTCTGTGTTTGAGTTACATGTGTAAAGGGGAGGAGTTTGTAAGATGAACACACCTATGTGGGGGCGCCAGAAATATTTCTGCACCCAGGCGCCTGTGACCATAGGATCGGCCCTGACTCTGGGTTTGTGCTATTTCTCCAGCCCTCGTTCACATCCACCCAATAATGCTTCCTCTTTTCTCTCCTCGTCCTGGCCACATTGTCCAATCAAGCAGCAAGGACGATAGGGATCCAATGTGGCAGTCACTATGCCCAAGCTGGATGGCTCTCAGCCATGCATTGATCTCCCATGAGCTGCAGCTGCAAGTGACAGGCTATAGCTCAGGTATTAGGACAACATAAATGTGTGCAGTGAGTCGGTGCACAATGGGCCCCATTACCCTTGGGGCCCGTGTACCCTGCTTACATTGTACACAAAGAGACTACAACATTGGCTATCATAGATTTTGCCTTGTTGTCTGTAATTTACACTTTCTACCATGTAAATCAAAGGATTAACACCTATGAAGCCTTCCTGACACCAAGGATGTAACTAGAGCTGAGTGGCTCAACAATACAGTTGAAACTCGGATTATGAACATATTCTGTTCCAGGAGTATGCTTGTAATCCAAAGTCAATGGAAACTAAATTAAATAGTTCCGCATTGACTTCAATGGGATGCAATACCGAATGCGGACAGAAAGCGCCAAAAATGTCCGAAAAGGCCCGAGGACACTTCAGCTTGTTTCCTGCGCCCCCTACCTCCGGCCAAATGAGGTACAATGTTAGGCTTTTCTTAACTCCTGTGCCCCCGTACCTCAGGCCAAATGAGGTACTGCAGGCCTATTTTCAGCTCTGCTCGGCTTCTGCTCCCCCGTACCTCAGACCAAATGAGGTACTGCAGGCCCTTCCCTCTGCCATCCAAAAAACATAAAAAATTAAATTTTGGCTGAATTTACACTGAAAAATGTACCTGTTCCAACTTACATACAACTTCAACTTAAGAACAAACCTACAGAACCTTGTTTGTAACCCGGGGACTGCCTGTATTACCTTGTTTCTCCTTTCCCCACAAATCAATGTAGCTTAATACATATCATGCAATTTGTACAATTTTTCTTTATTTTTCTCTATTACTAAATGAGGGAACTAACAAAAAATAAATAATAGACAACCCTATCGGCAGCAACTGTTCACAAAGTCTGAATGATTCTTATCAGTTAACTGGCAGGTAATCTTGTTTCATAAAAGTCCTCTGATTCTGGAGAGTTCTCATAAATGGCATCATCTCTTCTTGAAATAGGAAAATTTTCATAGATTTGGTTTCTAGAATCCTGTGTGACATACGGAGTTCTAGTTGTATTTAAGTCGGTTGAGTTGAAGTCTTTATGTTTATTCTATAGTAGAAAGAAACAAGTTAAATTGGTCAGCTATGTTGAAATCTGGCATGGAACACATTTGGCATTTTAATGAAATACCACCGTTTTCTACTGCAAAGCAAATCCTAGTAACTAAAATTGTTATATGTGTGTCATGTGCCTGGTACATCTTTATAATGTCTAAACAATAGCTGACAATAGTAAGGAGTAAATCAGACCTAACATTAGTGTTGCCAAGTATATGATCTATTTGACACCACTGATGCCTCAGAGGTTTGGCCACTTTGGTACTAAGAAGGAAAATGATTTTTACTTATTAGGAGAGCTTAAAGGGGTTGTAAAGGTGTCTGTAACTCACCTCCGTAATGCCAGGCTTTCTTCCTGGTGTGAAGAAAGCCTCTTGAGGGGGGAGGGAGCGAGCAGGAGGGTCAGGACTCCCACTAACACACAGCTCCTTTCTCTATCTGCAAAGTAGAGTGTCCTGACTTGCCTGCTCGCCCCCTTCCCCCTCACGAGGCTTTCTCCACACCTGGAAGAAAGCCTTGCATTACGGTGGTGAGTTACAGACAGAAGAACAGGAAATGAGCATTTCTCAGAAGAAAAAAGGGCATTTAAAAGCAAAATCGAAGGATGTGCTTTACACACAGGATACCTTTACGACTGAACTCTAATAAACTCTCTTGATGTAATATACACCACCACGGTCACTTGTGCATTTAGGAGGGACATGCAGAGCCAATGCCCTGTCCACCTGTTCATCGTATCACCACTACCTCACTCTAAGTAAAGGTATGGGGTCTCACCGTGCACCTAGCACAGATTCCATGCATGCACTTCACCTGTGTACAGGCTGAGGACATTGGAGGTGCAGAACTTCTCCTGTTGCTATGGGAGATGGATAACTGCAGAAGGAGTTCTGACAATGTCTCCCTCGCAGCAAGAAACTGTCCCACCTGCCACACGCTTCATGACCGGCTGCTATAGAACCCTTTGTTATCATTGGTAACTACTTGTATCTTCACAATATATTAACTCTGGTACCATTATCTTAACACCCCAATGTGCTTAGTGACCCGAGCTGTAGACTGTATGTTCCAGTTACTTGCATTACACCCCTTGAATAACTTCAGACCGGGCAAGGACAACATTTTAAAGTTTTACGTAAATAGCTCAGCATGATGACATACACCGGTAACAATCCAAACATAAAGTGCAGTATTTGCCTAACATCCCTAGTCCCTAACTTCATGCTTGTGGCTGCCCCACTTTACCTGCTTAGGATAAAAACCCATAATTTGCATAGTCCAAAGGAAGTATCTTTAGGGAGGACAAGCCCCAGCAATCTTCCCTAACAGTGGGAACTATGATTGAGGCTAACCATACTTCGGCAATGTTGATGAGCAATCCATCTTCTAGCTCCGAGCCCCTTGGGTGCGGACCACTGTTCCTTTTTTAGTACACGGAACCAGTGGGTTGGACCACCAAAAGGAAACTCAGGAACATGGTTAAACATGGTTACCAACTGGGGAAGCATTAACCTCTATCTGCTAACAACTAACCTGTGTAAGAAAGATCTGTATACTTACCTATTTCAGCCTACTCCCATTCGGTCACATGATCCCCTGTGTCAGCCAGCGGCGGCTGCAGGGGAGAGGAGAGAGCACTCAACAATGGTTGGCTCCTGTAACGGTCGCCATCCACCCACCCACGACAGCTTATCGACACTCCACAATCCAGCAGACGAACACGGCCAATAGGATTCCCCAGAAAATGAGACACAGCTCTCTTTGAGGTTCAAAACAGGGAATGAATGTTTATTAAGCACATGTTAACACATTTCTCTTCACAATACATCCCTTCCACCCAACACACAATATATATACAGTATATATACAATGTATACCACATTGAGTCTGACTCAATCTGTGCCCAAAAGTGATTTCCGTTACATGTCTCCCCTTTCGGCAGGAGACTAACACAGGATGAGACCCCAGACGGGTTGACTCCGAAGTTAGTCCATAGTTCATATCCTCTACTGCCTGGACAACCCATCAGCATTGCCATTTTGCTTACCAGGTCGGTAGCTGATGGTGAAGGTGAATAATGGAATTCAGTTCTGGAACAGTCACTTGCTTTGCTCTCTCAATGGCTCCCAAAACCTGTTGCTGATGTTCTTGGGAGAGATAAGGCACAACCTGAGCGCAAATCCCATTTAACCTTCTGACAATTTCAGCCTGTTTGTGCATTTCAATGTTCAAGCCACGGGACATCTCATAATACATGACGTAGTGTCGTTGCATATCCGATTTCTCACTGGCCAACTTGTCACATTCCCATTTTAGACTGTGATATTGGGCCGGATCTACGGTACATGTTGGGGAAGTTAGTCTTACCCGGTCTCAGCAGCAAGCAGGTTGGTTCCAGCAATGTGGGTCTGGGCACAGGTAGTCACTGTGTGGGCTTCAGCGGGGCACATCGGGGCGTAAGCAGAAACAAGGGGGGCCAAATCATTCCCCAGTAGTACATCTGCTGGCAAATCCTTCATCACCCCCACATTCACGTGTCCCGAACCAACCCCCCAATCCAGATGAACCCGGGCAACGGGTAGCCGGAAGACGGTGCCTCCCGCCACTCTTACAGCTACAGTGCTTCCGCTGTGCTGGCTCTCTGGGATGAGTTTCTTCTGTAGCAGGGTCATGGTGGCCCCAGTATCACGTAGCCCATTGGCTACCTTTCCATTGACCCAGACAGTCTGCCTGTGTTGTTGCCTGTTGTCCTGGTTAGCTGCTTGTATTGGATCTGCCTCGTGCAGGACGCCCCAATGTTCTTCCTCCTCAACGCAGTGGGCCGCAGGCATGGATGTGTGGGGGTTCCCCCTTTCTGGCTGTCTCCATGACTCTGACTGCCTGGGTGGATTCAATGGACAGTCTAGCTTTTTGTGTCCTAGCTGTTTACACCCGAAACATCTGATGGGCTGTGAGTAGTCCCGGGAGTTGAATCTGGGCTGCTGAGGATAAGTGACTGCTGGAGGTGGTGCTGTAGGGCGGTACAACTGGGGTTGGTAGGCAATAGCCGGTGGGGGTGCCACTGATCGATAATCCACCCGAGCTGTTGTCTTGACCACAGAGCCATCCAGTTTGCGGGCGTCTGTGTATTCGTCTGCCAGACGAGCTGCTTCAGACAAGGAGAAAGGGTTTCTGTCCCGGACCCACTCTCTGACTTCCAGGGATAGTTTGTCAAAGAAGTGCTCCAGCAGGAACACCTGCAGCACCTCTTCCCCGGATTCTGCTTGGAATCCATCGACCCAGTGGGATGCAGTGCGGTGTAGGCGGCATGCCCACTCAGTATATGAGTCTCCAGTCTGCTTGCTCATCTCTCGGAACCGCTTCCGATATGCCTCCGGTGTGATGGCATACCTGGCCAAAAGTGCTTCTTTAACAGTCCATAGTTCATAATATCCTTGTCTGGGATGGCCCTGAACGCTTCACTGGCCCGGCCGGACAATTTCCCAGACAAAATGGTAACCCATTCCTCTGTGGGCACCCGGTGTAGGGCACATTGCCGTTCAAAATCAGCAAGGTACCCATCAATCTCCCCTTCAGTTTCAATGAAATTCTTAAAAGCAGAAAAATGTATCTATCTCCTTTCAGTTGGTGCTGCTGTGACTTCTGCTGCTGCAGAACCTCTTTGCCGTAGCCAATTTGCATGCACAGCAGCTATAACTCGGTCTATGATCTCCGGTGGAGGGTTAGGGCCATAATGTGCCAGTCTTAGTTTAACAGCCCGGTCAAAACTTTCCTCCTCGGGTGTCTTGTCTGTTACGCTGGGCCTTTCCGTTATGTTGGGTCTTTCAGCTCCATCCATTTGGACTAGTTCTGTGATCGTGTCCATCTTCTTACAGTTGCTGGCCGGTCTGCCCCGGCTCTCCAGTAAGTCCTTGTGGGAAGAGAGCTTCAGCCGTTCCTACTGTGCCTTCATTGTCCTGTGTCCTTGTAGCTGTCCTTTAAGGCTGTGGGATCATCCCACTGCTGCCACCAATGTAACGGTCGCCACCGTTTACGATCTTCCATCCACCCACAACAGCTTATCGACACTCCACAATCCAGCAGACGAACACGGCCAATAGGATTCCCCAGAAAATGAGACACAGCTCTCTTTGAGGTTCAAAACAGGGAATGAATGTTTATTAAGCACATGTTAACACATTTCTCTTCACAATACATCCCTCCCACCCTTGGGAAACAGGGTGGGTTAAATTGTCCAATGACAATGGTGTTACAGGTCAGGTGTGTTCAAACTTCTCCTTCAGTGAACAGTCTTAGCAGGGGGGGGTTGCTGGAGGGATTCCCCCCCCCTTTCCTCACAGCAAGACACTTAAACATCCCATAATAGGCAGCCAAACTGGCTACCAAGCTTCAATCCACATCACCATAGTAGCATACCTAATTAGCACATAAGACAATAGAACGAAATCACACCCCACCTCATCACAGCAAGCTATAGTGCACAACAGCCAACACACAATATATATATATATATACAATGTATACCACATTGAGTCTGACTCAATCTGTGCCCAAAAGTGATTTCCGTTACAGCTCCTATGGCCCATCCGCTGTACTTCTGTAGTTCCTAGTGCCTGGTGTTCAGTGCTGTCTTCCTACAGCCAGTTCTTCTTACTGCTATTGGTCCCCCCACTTTGGCTTTCCAAGGAACCACAGCTGGCTTCCAACTGTGAATGGTCCTGCAGCCTCCTGGGACATGTGATGTGCCCCAAAAGGATGTGGGAGCAGAGGGGGAGGGGCGGGGCATAGAAGTGGGTACTAATAAATATTGGAAAAACTCATCCCCCTCAAAAAAAAATGTAACTTGGTTACAGGCTGGGGGGGGCAAATCAATAGTACTTTACTTTTTGAGTTAAGTTCCGCTTTAAGCACTTTCAGCAGCCAATTGAATCAATTACTGAGTTTGCAGCCTCTTCATCTTTTAATCTTTGCCAATGTTCTTGTTTAAGCTGGTGCCACGATCACTGTCCCAGGTTTTTTGTAGTTTTTTTCACACCTTAGCATGCAGTCCTAGAGTTGTGTCTCCCTAGACTGGGTGCATCATTAGAAATACACTACCCTGTAGCCTAGGACTGCAGGATGCTACTCCCTCCCTTCTCCAAGATAACAGACTGATTGGGGACTGAACTGTCCACTGGTAAAACTCTTTCATGTGAAGACCGGGAGTTCAAGAAAGCAGCACTAAAAGTGCAGAAGCCAGCAGTATTGAAAGTTGTAAACTGCAAGTGTCGGGGCAAGAATTTTAAGAAATAGTTTACTGAAGAGTGTTTATTTTTATGGTGCTCATTGTGTTAAGCTAAATGCTGAAGGCTTAAAGCGGATGTCCGCTCAAAAAAAAATATTAAAAGCCAGCAGCTGGTAAGGTGGCTCAGCGGGCTAATGCTCCGTTGCAGCAATCTGTGATCACCTGAGCCCTCAGGGTCGCAGGTTCGATCCCGGCGGGGTCCACTCAGCCTTCAATCCTTCCGAGGTCGGTAAAATGAGTACCATTGATTTGGGTAATAGTGACTATGTTACTATATAAGCGCCTCGAGACCCAATGAGCTACAGCTTCGGCTGTGGCTTCAGAAGCTTGCCTGACAAGAAGCTTGCCTGGCTTCAGAAGCTTGCCTGGCAAGTTAGGGTAAGACAGCGCTATATAAGACTTGCATTATTATTAGCAGCTACAAATACTGCAGCTGCTGACTTTTAATATTAGGACACTTACCTGTCCTGGAGTCCAGCGGCGTCCGCAGCAGAGCGATCGTCTGCTGCCCCCCCGCCACCCACGGTGAGGGAACCAGGAAGTGAAGCGCCCCGGCTTCACTGCTTGGTTCCCTACGGCGCTGCGCCCACCGATTGGCTCCCGCTGTGTGCTGGGAGCCAAGTGTACACAACAGGGGGGCGACAGTAGTGACGAAATGCCCGCATTCTGCCTGAGAATGCTGGGCCGGAAGTGGGTGCAAATACCTGTCTGAAAGGTGTCAAATGTGACACCGGAGGGGGGAGGGATACGATCAGCGCGAGTTCCACTTTAAGGTGGAGCTCTGCTTTAATCCTAGTAAAAGGAAAAATATTGCGCTTGTTAAATGTACAGAAAAAAAGCAGCGATCAAAAAAGTGTTATACCACACCAAACAATATGCAAAAGAAAAAAAGAGATCGAGCTAAAAAATAAATGAAGTGCGTGACACAGTATTATTCAAATGAATGTTGATCACAAGTAAACAGTCCGAGGGTATGCAAAAAATAAAGGGCTCACATAGTGTAAAATCCTTATTTATTTGATAAAAGCAAGTAGAAATGCACTTACAATCTCGTAGATATGCAGAGCGTATAAAATAGCCGGCCGGCTTGGAACCGTGACCAAGTCCTGTCGTGACGAAACGTAGGGAGGCGGCGTTCTGACGTCACTGCGCTTTTTCTCTACCCGGATACGGGCTGTGTGTTCCAGCCGGCCGGCTATTTTATACGCTCTGCATATCTACGAGATTGTAAGTGCATTTCTACTTGCTTTTATCAAATAAATAAGGATTTTACACTATGTGAGCCCTTTATTTTTTGCATACCCTTGGATTGCTATTGGGAGTGATTCTCACCTACCAAGGACACTGAATATCCTGGCTGCCCTCGATCCCAGTCTCTTACCATGCTCTATATGATCTCCTTTAACCAGGGATCATTTTTATCTGGTAAGAGAATATATATCATTGTGGTGGAGGTTCTAACCTTTCTGGCACTGTTCTAGTGTGAAACCGTCTTGCACATGGTGGAGATTATTCATGAACTTGCCTTTGGTGGACTGTTTACTTGTGATCAACATTCATTTGAATACTACTGTGTCAGGCACTTCATTTATTTTTTAGCGCAATCTCTTTTTTTCTTCTGCTTTATTCTGAACATTCAATAAATAGCAATGAGTTTTTTCTACATTCACAAATCTCTTGAAAGTATTGCTTTTTCATTAAAATAAACACCTTCTAGTCCTTGTAATGTATGAATAAAAATCCCTCTAAACCCAAAAACAAAAATGTAATATGTTGCAGCTTACCAGTCCTCAGATGTGGTACGTGTATTAGTTTTCATTTTCAACATAAGAACATTTCGAGAAAGTAGACAAATACCTGTTGATCTTGCCAATATCGCAGTGTCCTTGTCATTTTCTGTGAGCTGAACTGAAAGTATAAACAATCTTATATTCCTTCTGTATTTTTATTCTGAGAATAACATACTTACTGTCCCTGGGTGGCTACATTCACTCATCCGCAGTATCTATGGAGAGAGCCATGATTAACATTAAGTCTGGACCTAAAACATGTCTTCCTCTCTCCCTCTATATCTCCATTACATAGGAGGAAGGAGGTTATGGGATAGCTTATCAAAGACAAATACAATTGTTTTTGCTTCCAACTCATCTCACAGAAAGCGACAAGGGCACTGCATTTATAGCAAGGTAACAAGATCAATATGTATTTTCTATATTTGCTAAAAATGTTCTCAGCCTTAAAAATAAGCAGTGATTTTATAAATGTTTAAACTGAAACATTAATTATGCAAAACTCCAATAAATAACATGCTGGGGGAGATTCTCTGACCCAGCCTGTAAAGTGACACATCTGTGCAATATAACCTACTGTACCAAAACTGACAATTACAAAGAAAAGCTCTGGACGATTTTACCCCCTTCATGACCAGGACATTTTTTTGTTATTCGGCACTGTGCTACTTTAACTAGCAATTGCGCAGTTATGCAACACTGTACCCAAATAAAATGTATATACCTTTTTCCCATAAATAGAGCTTTCTTTTGGTGGTTGTTTGATCACCACTGGGTTATTTTTTTTTTTTTGCACTTTAAACGAAAAAAAGACTGAACATGTAAAAAAAAAAAAAAAAGAAAACGTATCCATTACATTTTTTTTTTTAAATGAAAATCAAATTTTGTCATACATTTAGGCCAACATGTATTCTGCTTCATGTCTTTGGGAATAAAATATCCCAATAATTCTATATTAATTTGTTTGCATGAAAGTTATAGGGGCAGATTCACAGATAATTAGATTCTCGTAGAGTATCAGAAATACACTACGCCGCCGTTTTTTACCTGGCTCTACGTGGAATTCAGGTAGATTTTGTCCAGTAAACGACGGCGGCGTAGTGTATTTCTCCCGTCGCAATCCATCTGCGCGAGTAGGGGGCGTGAAGCATTTAAAATAGGCGCGTTCCCGCGGCGATCGAACTGCGCATGCTCTGTTCGCAAATTTCCCGCCGTGCATTGCGCGAAAACACGTCGTCACGTCGTAGTAGCGTCGTTTACGTACATTCCTATTCCCGAACGAGTTACGTTAAAAAAAATATATATTTTCAAATCGACGCGGGAACGACGGCCATACTTTACATGGGTTACGCACTGTTAGACCAGCAAAAAGCTCCTCTAACATTATGTAGCCAAAAAATGACGTAGGCGATTGCGAGGGACACTCGTACCTTCGTGGATCGCCGTAAAAACTAATTTGCATACCCCGACGCATGAAAACGACGCGAACTCCTCCCAGCGGCCGCAAAAATATTGCAGCGTAGATCCGAAGGCTTACGAAGACGTAAGCCTCTCGGATCGAAGCCCGAAGCCGCCGTATCATGGTTTGAGGATTCAAACTAGTGATACGGCGCGCGAAATTTGAAATTACTCCTGTCTAACACCAGTTAGACAGGCGTAATTGCTCTGTGAATCTGGGCCCTAGTGTCTACAAATGATGGTATATAGAGTGGTGTGAAAATTATTTGCCTCCTTCCTGATTTTTTGTTGTTGTATATTTGTCATACCTAAATGATTCAGATCATCAAACAAATCTTAATAATACACAAAGATAACCTGAGTAAATATAACATGCAGTTTTTAAATGGCCCACCCTCTAAATCATGAATGAACTGTGATTAACAAAAAAATGTTTTAGTTAAATTTCACTTGCCACATCCAGGCCTAAATACTGCCAGACCTGTTGAATCAAGAAATCACTTAAATAGAAACTGCCTGACAAATTGAAGCATGCAAAACAATCTAAAAAAGCAACACATCATGATGATATAAATAAATTCAATAACATAAAAGAAACAAAGTAATTGACATGTATCAGTCCGAAAAGGGGTTCAAAGCCATTTCTAAGGCTTTGGGACTCCGGTAAACCATTGTGAGAGCCATTATCAACTAATGGAGAAAACTTGGAACATTGAAAAACCTTCCCAGGATTGGTCAGCCTACCAAAATGACTCCAAGAGAACAATGACGACTCATCCAGGAGATAATGAAAGAACCCAGAACAACATCTAATAAAAATGGCATCCATGGGAGAGTTCCAAGGCAAAAGCCATTGCTGGCCAAAAAGAAAACAAAAGCTTGTCTTACATTTGCCAAAAAACATCTAATATGCAAATATTCTGTGGACTGATGAGACAAAAGTTGAACTTTTTGGAAGGTGTGTGTCCCGTTACATCTGGTGCAAAACTAACACAGCATTTCATTAAGTGTTTAATTAGTGTAATGGTCTGGGGTAGCGTCAGGACCTGGGCGACTTGCCATAATTGATGGAAACATGAATTCTGTACTCTATCAGAAAATAGTGAGGGAGTAGGCCGGTAGGGGCATCAGATATTTAAGGGACATATGTGATGAGTTGGGGCTATTTACATTTGATAGGCTTAAAAATAAATTTTAGCTTCCGAACTCTTTCTTCTTCAGGTTCCTGCAGCTCCGCCATGCCTTTAATTCACAGTTTAGGTCACCCCAGCTTCGGCTGGAACTTGATGACTTGGAGATTCTCCTGGCTGAGGCCGATCTCTCCAAACCACTATCCTAAATTTATCGTGCACTCCTGCCATCCATCCAGGTAGGATTGGATGGTCTACGTGATTTGTGGCGGCGGAGGTGGGGGAGCTGGATAGCAAGGATTGGGAAGATATGTGGGACTATCACTTCCAGCAGCTGGTTGCTACTAGGGACAAATTGATCCAATTCAAGATCCTCCATAGGGTCTACTATACGCCCCAGCATCGCATATACCCGTCCCTGTCGGCCAGCTGCTGGAGATGCTCTGGTACCCCAGCAGATTTCGGGCACATATTTTGGGATTGCCCTCAGATTAGGGACTATTGGAGGGAAGTGACTCAATTTATTCATGGCTTAACTACCAGCCCTATTCCCCTAACACTTAGTGTCTGCATCCTCGACCTGGTGGAGTAATTGGCACTTGCCAAAGCAACACGCACCCTCATAGGTATCCTTTTTTACGCAAGGAAAGCCATAGTTTTGAAGTGGAAGTCAACCACCCCTCCCACTTTGAACACATGGAAGCAGATGGTTAATGCAACTATACCCCTCTACAAAGCGACGTATCTGTCCTGAGGATGCCACAAAAAATACGAAAAAGTCTGGCACCTGTGGACAGACTTGGAATCCACAACAGACGATCGACCCCCTGGGAAGTAGCTCAGAAAGACTACGTTGGTATCCAACTGTATTACTTGGAGTTGAGACCCATATCCTGATCTGGTAAAAGAAGGTGAAGCATAGATAATGTGATGATCGTACTTACTCCCAAGGGCCCCTGCTGCTTTCAATTCAGTCACTGAGGATTGGGAAGAGGTTTTGCAAGATGCAATAGCTCCTTTTGTATTCCTGCCATGTGTAACCTGAGAGGTGTTTAGGTAGTGTTTAGTTAGCCTAGTGTTATGGTGTGAGGTTAACTGTTTTGTTTTATTTGTTCTTTTATGTTGTTATTTTTTTTGTACACGTCGCTACGTGCAATGGTTGGCTGGGGTATGCCCCTTATGGCCCTGTTTTGTATCTCAACAACATTGAAAATACCTTAATAAAAACAATAAAAAAAATAGTGAGGGAGAATGTCTGGGCATCAGTTTGTGACCTCAAGCTCAAGAGCACTTGATTTAGATGCTGTGGCATGACCTTAAACAGGTCGTTCATACACGAAAACGTTTCAATATGGAAGAATTAAAACACAAAGAAGAGTGGGACAAAATTCCTGTAAATGCAAGGTTACAGTTGCTGTCGCCAAGGGTGGCACAACCAGTTATTAGGGTTAAGGGGGCAATTACTTTTTCACATACGGCAAGGCAGGTTTGGGCAGCTTTTTTCCCTTGCATGAAATCATTTAAAAACCTAATTTTTTACTCGGGTTATCTTTGTGTAATATTAAAATTAGTTTGATGATCTGAATCATTTAAGTGTGACAAATATGCAAAAAAATAAGTTAAAATAAATAAATCGGGCAAATACTTTTTCACAGCACTGTATACTGGATTTTACAGTGAGTTAGGGCATAGAGGTGAGACCATTGCCCAAATTTAGCCATGGCCATATTTGGGCAATGTTATTGCAAAAATATGGCCATGGTCGCATACTTAGGCAATGATGTCACCCACATCACTGTCCCTTTGCTTACGTGGCCAGGGGTTCCCGGCCATGTAAGTGAATGGTCCAAGTGATGTCAGTGGTTGGTAAGCACACAGTGAGTACAAGCACCCTCTGCTTCCTTAGCAACGGTTGACAGTAGGAAGCAGTCACATTTGTCCACACTGAACATACTAAATCCTTGACGTTTAGAGGAATGTTGGAACAGCAAGTGTTTGGTCTAAACTTACAATTGGACTGAACACTCAGCTGATCCCTAGCAGCTTAGAACTGGTAAAATGCAAAATATAGAATTTTTGTTTTTGCGTTGACATACGTTTTAAACCTTGCTTTTTCTTTGGAATGCTACTTACAGAATTATTTTCCTTGCTCTTCCTCCTCCGAAGACAGATTATGGTTACAATCACAGCAATGATCACTGCTATACCACATGGTATTCCAACAGAAAGGCCGATTATCAATCTCTAGAAGGTAGAATAGGAAAAGTGAAAATTATAATAAATAATGCTTCACTGCTATTAACTTAAAGTGGAGTTCTAGGCTACACCTACCTAATCTAAAATATGCCTCCTTCCCCTCCTAACACCTAAGCCGACTAACCTAAGCTGACTAACCTGTGTAAAACAAATGTATACAGTGCCTTGCAAAAGTATTCACCCACTTGGCATTTTTCGTGTTTTGTTGCCTCACAACCTAGAATTAACATGGATTGTTTGAAGATTTGCATAATTTAATTTACAGAACATGCCCACAACTTTGAAGATGTTTTTTTTTTTTTATTGTGAAGCAAACAATAAATAGGACAAAATAACAGAAACAAATCAATGTGCATAACTATTCACCCCCCCCCCTAAAGTCAATACTTTTGCGGCTATCACAGCTCCAAGATACTTTGGATAAGTTGAGCTTGCCACATCTTACCACTGGGATGTTTGCCCATTCTTTCTTGAAAAACTGCTCCAGCTCCTTCAAGTTGGATGTTTTGCGCTTGTGAACAGCAATTTTTAAGTATGACCACAGATTTTCTATTGGATTGAGGTCTGGGCTTTTACTAGGCCATTCCAACACATTTACATGTTTCCATCTCCCTGGTGTCTGTGTGTCAGCTGTGGTTGTCCTCACAAGACCAATAGAAAAAAGTGTAATCCAGTAGATTTATTTGTGAAAATATATTTTGAATTTAAAAAGCAGTAATGCAGCTTTACAGGCATGCAAAAAAGTTAATAATAAACAAAAAAAATAAATAAAAACACAGTGAAACCGAAAGAGAGGCTCCACACACACTGCCTAGGATCAGCTGGTATGTGGCGTGCGCTCCACCGCTGTGATCCAGACAGCCGGAAGTGACGTATCGACGTGTGAGACCAATCACCTGACGCGACTGCTGTTTTCTTGTTTCTTGAAACTTGAAATAAACTTTATGTTAAAAAAAAGTATCTGACTGTAGTTCTCAGCATTGAGGACACCATTGATCAGGCAACATTGAAGATGGTAGATGCAGTGGATGAAAGACACATCATGTGTACTTCCCTTCCAGATCAAAAGATGTCCAGCAATGCCATCTGCACAGAACTGGCAGAAACCAGTGAGACCCAGAAACACCCATCTACTGTCCGGAGAAGTGACAAGTGGTCTTCATGGAAGTATTGTGCCCAAAAAGCCATACCTTTGACATTGAAACAGGGCTAAGTGACTCAATTATGCACAGAAGCATATGAATTAAGGTGCAGAAAAATTACAGCAGGTGCTCTGGACGCGTGAGTCAAAATGCGAAATATTTGTCTGCAGCAGGCATTTTTTTTACCAAAAGGCTGAAGAGCGGTACAATAATGAGTGTCTACAGGCAACGGTGAAGCATGGCAGAGGTTCCAAGCTGCATACAAAGTTACCAGTAGATCTGTGTAGCAAAATCAAAAGTAGCTAGCTACCCCAGAAGGAGTGATAATCACACGGCCACCCTTTCTGGGGCTGAGTAAACTAGCTAGGTACTTTTGATTTTGCTACACTTATCTACTGGTAAGTTTGTATATAGCTTTTGAACCGGTTGCTGGTTTGGAACAATCATTGTGTATTGGTTATTTTATAGGTGCCACATTTTAGTTTTATTCCATCTTCTTTATAGATATATACCTTTTCACATTCATTGAGACCTTTGGTTAGTCGTGGAACAGTGGTGCTACAGTGGTGCTACTTTTTGATACCATCGTAATATTATTATTGTAATTATTCTATACACATATGCATGTTTGTATTTCTTATAAAAATTATCAAATGATAAAACGTTACCGTATTTTCCGGCATATAAGACGACTTTTTAACCCCTGAAATTCTTCTTAAAAGTCGGGGGTTGTCTTATGCGCCGGTAACCTAACATGCAGACCGCGGCCGTCCATTTTTCAAAAGCCGCGCCTCCTCCTTCTGCTGTTCCGTGATAGGCGGAACACTCAACTTACCAGCAGAGCCTCTGTTCAGTGTTCCGCCTATCACGGATGCCCTCTCGTCCTCAGTCTTGGACGAGAGGGCATCCGTGATAGGCGGAACACTGAACACAGTGTCTCCTGGGAAGCTGAGTGTTCCGCCTATCACGGAACAGCACGAGGAGGAGGCGTGGATTCTACATATCAGGGATAAGGTAAGGGATCGTCGAGACATGCAGTGACACAGTGAGGCATGTAATGGTGGCACAGTCTGGCATGTAATGGTGGCACAGTGAGGCATGTAATGGTGGCACAGTGAGGCATGTAATGGTGGCACAGTCTGGCATGTAATGGTGGCACAGTCTGGCATGTAATGGTGGCACAGTAAGGCATGTAATGGTGGCACAGTCTGGCATGTAATGGTGGCACAGTCTGGCATGTAATGGTGGCACAGTGAGGCATGTAATGGTGGCACAGTGAGGCATGTAATGGTGGCACAGTCTGGCATGTAATGGTGGCACAGTCTGGCATGTAATGGTGGCACAGTGAGGCATGTAATGGTGGCACAGTGAGGCATGTAATGGTGGCACAGTCTGGCATGTAATGGTGGCACAGTGAGGCATGTAATGGTGGCACAGTGAGGCATGTAATGGTGGCACAGTGAGGCATGTAATGGTGGCACAGTCTGGCATGTAATGGTGGCACAATAAGGCATGTAATGGTGGCACAATAAGGCATGAAATGGTGGCACAATAAGGCATGTAATGGTGGCACAGTCTGGCATGTAATGGTGGCACAGTGAGGCATGTAATGGTGGCACAGTGAGGCATGTAATGGTGGCACAGTGAGGCATGTAATGGTGTCACAGTGAGGCATGTAATGGTGGCACAATAAGGCATGTAATGGTGGCACAATAAGGCATGTAATGGTGGCACAGTCTGGCATGTAATGGTGGCACAGTCTGGCATGTTATGACACAGTGAGGCATGTAATGGCACAGTGAGGTGAGGCGAGGCATGACTAGTAGGAAGGGGGTCGTCTTATATGGTGAGTATATCCCAAAACCAACATTTTAGCTGGAAAATTAGGGGGTCGTCTTATATGCCCAGTCGTCTTATATGCCGGCAAATATGGTATATACGCCCCAGGTTGTGCTTTCTTGCAGCTGCGTGGCAATGCAATTAGGGTTATCCATGTGAATTTTGGACAATTAGTATGCAAACTATCATTGTGATTGTTATTTTTTCAATACATGTTGAAACTTATTATTTTTTTTTTTTTATGTATGTTCGATTTCCAAGCGCCTGAATTAACACCAACGTGCGTAACATGTAGAGCAATTTTTTCCTTGCCTCAACCACCAACCGTATCAACCTTGGAAATGATCTAATCTACAATCAAGTTTATCTTGTATCTGTACATAAGTGGTAACAATTGGTAGTAATGGTGGTATGATTGTCACGTTAGGCTCCATGCTGGAATGTTTTTATCTATATGTACAGTGGGTGAACGCGATATTGTGTCAATCTCGCTCCCTTTCTCGGCAACATTTTGACCACCTGCGAGCCCCATCGCGGGAGCCAGCGCCGAGCTGGCTTGCCGCGATGGAGACAAATCCGTCATAGAAGCGACAGGGATCCGACGTGGATTCCCGCCAATTCTACACCTGGGCCCCCAGATACCGGCCCCCCACCCTAAGTGAATGAGTATGGGGTACATCGTACACCTACCCATTCACCTGCAAGAAAAGTGTAAACACAAATAAACCACACAGGGTATTGAAATATTTTATTAGTTGGCCGACGGCGGGGTGTGTATGGTCGCTTTTATAAAAGCGCCCCCCCTCGGCGGGCTTCTTCCGACATCTTCGGCGGGGGGGGGTGGGTATTCTCCGATCTCCGGGGGGTCTTCTCCACTCTCTGGGGGGGTCTTCTCCGCTCTCCGGGGGGGTCTTCTCCGCTCTCCGGGGGGGTCTTCTCCGCTCTCCGCTCTTGATTCGGTGCTCTCCGGTGCCTTCTTTCTGTTCAGGACTGGCCGCCGCTTCTGTCACGTCGTCTTCTTCTTCTCTTCTCTTCTCCAGATGTTGACTCGACACTTCCTCCCGCTGTTATGCCGGGCGCGCGGCTCCCAGTGACTTATATAGGCCTATCTTGTGACGTTGCAGTCCCATCATGCTCCGGTAGGTACCACGTGGTACCTACCCACGTGCTACCTACCCACGTGGTACCTACCGGAGCATGATGGGACTGCGACATCACAAGATAGGCCTATATAAGTTACTGGAAGCCGCGCGCCCGGCATAACAGCGGGAGAAAGCGTCGAGTCAACATCTGGAGAAGAGAAGAGAAGAAGAAAAAGAAGACGACGTGACAGAAGCGGCGGCCAGTCCTGAACAGAAAGAAGGCACCGGAGAGCGCCGAATCAAGAGCGGAGAGCGGGAGAAGACCCCGGAGAGCAGAGAAGACCCCCCGGAGAGCGGAGAAGAACCCCGGAAAGCGGGAGAAGACCCACCCCCCCGCCGAAGATGTCGGAAGAAGCCCGCCGAGGGGGGGCACTTTTATAAAAGCGACCATACACACCCCCCCCCCCGGCGGCCAACTAATAAAATATTTCATACTCATACTCATTCACTTAGGGTGGGGGGCCGGTATCTGGGGGCCCCCTTATTAAAGGGGGCTCCCAGATTCCGATAAGCCTCCCACCCGCATACCCCGACAACCAACGGCCAGGGTTGTCGGGAAGGGGCCCTGTCCTCATCAACATGGGGACAGGGTGCTCTGGGGTGGGGGGGCCGCAGTGCGCCCCCTTGCCCCAGAGCACCTGACCCCCCCATGTTGAGGGCATGCTGCCCGGTATGGCTCAGGAGGGGGGGGGCGCTCGCTCGCCCCCACTCCCCTCCTGACCGGCCGGCTGGTGTGCTTTGGATACGGGTCTGGTATGGATTGTAGCGGGCCCCCCACGCCGTTTTTTTCGGCATAGGGGGTCTCCTTACAACCCATAACAGACCTAAGGGCCTGTTATGCTCCTGAGGGGGGAACCCATGCCGGATTTTTATTTAAAATCCGGCGGGGACTTCCCCTTCAGGATTCATAACAAACGCCGCCCACGTGTAGAATTGGCGGGAATCCACATCGGATCCCCGTCGCTTCTATGACGCGCTCGCTGAAATGTGCTTTTACTATTCCAGCGAGTGCGAGATGTCGGCACCCTGTCGCCGAGAGTCAGCGCGATGCTGTCGCGCTAAAAACACATTCTCGGCGGCAGGCACTGTATGTACATGCTGTTTTAAAAATTTTCAATTAAAGATATTATATTTTAAACAAATTGTTTTGAGTGTGCCTATAAAGTCCATTCTCATTTTACATATATCCTTTTCCAAATTCAGCTAGGACGTTGGCACACAGCTACTGGTGTATCCACAGTGCCATCCTGTGGTGATACAGTGTATCTGTCTTCTCTAGTCATCAAGATTTAGCCTACAGTTTTCCTGCCTGTGTAATTCTTACCTCCTTGCTGCAGTGCCTCTCCTAGTCCTCTGCTTCTGTCCTAGTCCTCTGATTCCTTTAAAATGTGTTGTTTGGCTTCTGCGCACACCTATGGCCATTGCCTGCTATTCTGTGGGTTTAAATTTCCTTTCCGTTCCATCACTTCCTGGCTCACCTCCTAGTTTGCTTTCCTATATATACAGTATCTCACAAAAGTGAGTACACCCCTATCATTTTTGTAACTATTTTATTATACCTTTTCATGTGACAACACTGAAGAAATTACACTTTGCTACAAGTAGAGAGTGTGCAGCTTGTATAACAGTGTAAATTTGCTGTCCCCTCAAAATACACAGCCATTAATGTTTAAACCGCTGACAACAAATATGAGTACACCCCTAAGTAGAAAAGGTCCAAATTGGGCCCACATAGCCATTTTCCCTCTACGGTGTCACATGACTCATTAGTGTTACAAGATCTCAGGTGTGAATGGGGAGCAGGTGTGTTAAATTTGGTGTTATCGCTCTCACTCTCTCACACTGGTCACTGGAAGGTTACCTTAACAGCCCATGGCAAAAGCCTTTGAGGATCTGAAAAAAGAATTGTTGCTCTACATAAAGATGGCCTAGGCTATAAGACGATTGGCAAGACCCTGAAACTGAGTTGCAGCACAGTGGCCAAGAGCATACAGCGGTTAAACTTGAAAGGTTCCACTCAGAACAGGCCTCGCCATGGTCACCCAAAGAAGTCCATGTGCTCAGCGTAATATCCAGAGGTTGTCTTTGGAAAATAGACGTATGAGTGCTGCCAGCATTGCTGCAGAGGTTGAAGGGGTGGGGCGTCAGCCTGTCAGTGCTCAGACCATATGCCGCACACTGCATTACATTGTTTTGCATGGCTGTCTTCACAGAAGGAAGCCTCTTCTAAAGATGATGCACAAGAAATCCCACAAAAAGTTTGCTGAAGACAAACAGACTAAGGACATGGATTACTGGAACCGTGTCCTGTGGTCTAATAAGACCAAGATAAATGTATTTGGTTCAGCTGGTGTCAAGCATGTGTGTCGGCAACCAGGTGAGGAGTACAAAGACAAGTGCATCTTTGTACTCCTACAGTCAAGCATGGCGGTGGTAGTGTCATGGTCTGGTGCATGACTGGGGAACTACAGTTCATTGCAGGAACCATGAATGGCAACATGTACTGTGTAATACTGAAGCAGAGCATGATCCCCTCCCTTCGGATGACTGGGCCGCAGGGCAGTATTCCAACATGATAAGGACTTCAAACATAACTTCAAGAGGATCACTGCCTTGCTAAAGAAGCAGAGGGTAAAGGTGATGTGCTGGCCAAGCATGTATCCAGACCTAAAGTCTATTGTGCATCTGTGGGGCATCCTCAAATGGAAGGTGGAAGAGCGCAAGGTCTCTAGCGTCCACCAGCTCCTTGATTTCGTCATCGTCTACCATCTGCGCTTGCCTGCCGCCCACCCTGGCCTTGGCTTCTTTCTTGGTTTTTCTTCTGTCTCCTGCCATGGTACTCTGCACATGCTAGTGGTCTTCGAATCCTCAGCTGGGCATATAAGGGGGCCAAGACCTGGTTCCAGCTTGCAGCAGGCCTATCCCCACCGTCAGGGACCCTGGTGAAGAAGCAGGCTGGGTCTTAGACTCCATGCCCTGAGGAACCCTAAGCTGGCGATCTACAATGGCTTACTATCACAGACTTATTATGACAGTTTGCTCAGGCAAGGAGGACTGCACTGAGAACATGTATATATAGGAAAGCAATCTAGGAGGTGGGCCGGGAAGTGATAGAAGGGAAAGGAAATATAAACCCACAGAATAGCAAGTGAGTGCAGAAGCCAAACAACATATGTGAAAGGAATCAGGGGAATAGAAGAAGTACTGCAGCAAGGAGGTAAAAATCAAACAGACAGGAAAACTGAAGTCTAAATTGTGACAGTTGTCCTCAGTGCTGAGAAATACAGGCAGATATTTAGAGCAGTGGCAGACTGTCCATAAGGGGCGCCTGGGTGCCGCCCCCCAAGCTTTTGGCAAAAAATAAAAAAAATTAAAAAATTAAAAAAAATATGTCACTTTGAGAGCGTCTGGGCGCCGGACACACGGCAGTCTATGGGAAGCTTCCCAGCTTGCATTCAGTTGATTGCAAGCTGGGAAGCTGATTTGCCGGTGTTAAGGGAGGGTTCGGGGCGCAAGCACTGCGCCCGCAAACACTAGCACTCCTCACTGATTTGTATGTGGCCACCTTTTCTATTTTTTGATTGGTGGGGAGTCTGAGGATGGAAGAAGACTGGGTGGTGATTTTTGCGGCCACAGCCGCGTCACTTCCGGTTTCCGGCTCACTGCTGTTGTGGAGAGCAGTAGCTCACTCGCTATGGTACGGAGCAGCTCCTCCAGGCTTACCTCCTCCCTGTCCTCCAGCTCCTTCACATAGGCGTGCTACAGGTGGACATCTATCACGCTGGAAGCTGATAGCACAGAGATGGCAAGCGCAGGCCCCTCTATCCATAGAGAACTGGGTGAGAACTATTAACGCCTTGATATGGTGCGAGAAGGTGGCCTCTATTAAAAAAAGGAAATTATAATAAATTTAAAAGAATATGGGGGCCCTGGTTAAGGGAAATGGGGTTCCCATTGGAATTATGATGGAGGTATAGACCCATTAATCTTTTGCTTTTAGATGCTACCATATCCCCCCTAGTTGGAGGAAAGAATTGAAGGAAATAGTAAGCCCTCCTGGCCTCTTCTTGGGCTCCAGATATGCCCATCTAATACCCTACTGGGCCCTTGGCTTCTATTCCTTGAGTATTTCCTTGAACTGTTTAATAGATACCTCAGACTAAGATATTCTCTCTGCCTTTCTCTTTGTTCTTCTTCTTTTTTTTATTTATTAATTAGGGGGAGGGGGGGAGGGGAGGGAGGGTATAGACTTATATATTGAATATGCACAGGTTATGATTATTTGTGGGGAGGGGTTAAGACACACTAAATTAACTGTATCAACAATATGTCATTGTATAAAATGTTTGTTAAAATTGAAAACAATAAAAAGAAATTAAGATAAAAAAAAGAATTAATGGTTTGAAGCCAAAGGGTAATCACACCAAATATTGATTTGATTTGGATTTCTGTTCATTTACTTTCATTTTGTTAATTGATAAAAAAAACTACTAGCACTTCTATTTCTGAAAGCATCCTTAATTTACTGCGTTTTTCACATCTGCCTAAAACTTGAGCACAGTACTGTATATCTCTACTGCTAATGTTTGTTTTTAATTTTCAATTTTCATGAGAGTCTTTTAATTTTTGATGCTTCAGCAATTTTTTTTAGGGAAATAGTTTCCCAAATTTCAAAGAAAGACACATAGAATTGTTTCTGAAAAAAACACACATTATATGTTTCCATTTAACGTCACTTAGTAGTAATCATCATCATCATTAATGTAAACTATGAGAAATATAAACATTATGGGCCAGATTCAGGTAGATGGGCGAATCTTTAATCTGGAGTAACGTTTCTCATTTACGTTACTCCGCCGTAACTTTAGGAGCAAGTACTGTTATTCACAAAGCACTTGCTCCTAAAGTTGCGGCGGCGTAGCGAAAATGAGCCGGCGGAATTCAAAATGGGCGGGTAGGGGACGTGTATTATGTTAACTATGCGCGATCCCGCGGCGAACGTACTGCGCATGCGTTGACTGCTCCAAATTCTTTCAGGGAACGTCAATGACGTCAATCCCCATTCACGGACGTTTTACGCAAACGACGCAAATTTTTTTTTTTTTCGACGCGATGACGACGGCCATACTTAACATAGGATACTCCACTAGGGGGCTGCTTTATCTTTGAGCCGCTTATCTCTTACGGAAACGTCGGAAAGTCACTGCGTCGGGCCCGAATACGATCGTGAATTTCCGATTTTCCGCTGATTAACATATTCTCGGCGTTAATCAGCGGGAACGCCCCGTGCGCCATTTTTAAACTTGAAGTTACGAAATACAATTACGCCGCTCGTATAGTAACTCCAACCCGGTGTTTCATGTTTTCTGCTTACAGAAAACAGAAACGCCGGCTCAAAGTGAGAGTTAGGCTGGAGTATCACTGATACTCCAGCCTAACTCTACCTGAATCTGGCCCAATAGATATTTATTATATGTTAACTTATTTATTTGGTTAGTTTATATCTATCAACGTGAAAATTATATCTGCATGCATAACATACCAAGTTGGAATTATTCTCAGGAACGGCAGTAGTGACCTGTGATACAAAAATAGAAAAATACATTACAGGCTGATTTGTAAATGGAATTTGTGAAAACAGAAATGTGAGTTACCATTTCTGACTTGTATGGAATATCTATATCAACCTTATCCTTCATTCGCTGCCTGGGCAAGATACTATTTGGTGAATCAGGGATAAGAATGACAATCCTGGAACTCATATTTTGAAAAGAGTCATCACTTGCATCACTTTACATTTAATTTATCTTTATAATTTTGTTTTAAATTGAACCTGTGAGGACAAAAGCATGGGATCTGCCATTGATAATGTGGTGCCATTTAAAAATAAAATAACATATACATGCCTGTTCTGTGCAATAGCTTTGCACAGAGCAGCCTCAATCCTCCTCTTCTAAAGACAGGCTCTCCTGGCTCCTCCCCCCTGCTGAGTGCCCACTATAGCAGGCTGCTTGCTATATCTTGCGATATTGCGCAATCTTGCGACATTGTAACCAAACAAATTTTACATCCTTTTTCCCCACAAATAGAGCTTTCTTTTGGTAGTATTTGATCACCTCTGCGGTTTTTATTTTTTGCGCTATAAACAAACAAGAAGTGTACATTTTGGAAAAAATATATATTTTTTTGCTATAATGTGTTCTTGCAAGGAGGGGCTGTCCCCTTGCTAGAACATAATAGCTAAGGGGGAAGTTGGCTGTACAAAAATTGCACAGTTAGTACAGGGGCTCCTCCCAAGCGCTTCAGTTTTTTTCCCTTCAGCCCTCTAGGTTGAGCTAATAGTGTGTAACAGGCTTAATTATGTGTTTTTTCAATATTAATGCTTGCAAATTTATTAAAATATACTTACAGTAGTATTTACAGCATCTGATGTGGAAGGCTGTAAAACATGCATTGTAATAATCAAAACACAAAAATTGCACAATCATTTAAATTTACTGTATATTGCCTACATATAACCTAAATACAACATTACCTATTGGCACGTGAACTGTAAGACAATGATGTCCAGATAAACTGATCTCTGGAATCTGTGCCCAAAAAAGTAGGCAGGGAGCAAAGAATTAGTCAGCAGGATTTCCCTGCAGTTGATATTGCCTCATAACTGACTAACCATTTTTCTGTACTGAGTTTCTCTGTGGAGGCAGCCATTTTGGTAGAGGCAGGGCTTAGCTTCCTCATGTCAGAGCCTCCAGCCAGGAGTACAGTGTTTCCGAATAAACTGGCAAAAATTTGCTCTGTGGGTGGCCATGTCAGTCACCTTCCATGCCACATCCTTCGATTTAAAAATCAAATGAGTCAGACAGAAAATTGTTGTCCAAACAGTGCCTGCATTCAGTCAAAGGCAGGTACTGCTTACAATAATAGCAGTAAGAGATCTGTCTATCTGAGCTTTGAAGCATGGATGAAGGAATCAGTTACATTTTCTTTCAATCAACCTGCAGGCTGAACAATAAAAAGTCCATATGTGTGGTCAGGTGAATATCTCACACTGCAGATATACAGCTATGAGATTGTGGGTGTGGAAGTACCTAGGCGTCCTCACAGAGCTGGAAGTAGGGTGACCACATTTCCAAACTTACCATTCAGGGACACCCTCCCTTCCCAAAAATCAGCTTGTGTTGTAACGAATCGCAGCACAGTGATTGGACGCAAGTGGTGGGATTTATGGTTTCTCCAATCACAAGCAGTGGGCGGAGACTGTGCTCCTCCAGGCTTTCCCGGCCAGGACAAGTACTGTCAGTGAGTAAAGCTGTGATGTGACTGCCTTTTTGGGGGGCATCAGATTGCCCCAGGGGGGTTGGCTGTGTCAGTTTCATTCCGGGACACTGTATTGGAATGAATGTGCCCAGGACAGACCTGCAAAATGCGGGACTGTCCCGGGCAATGCGGGACTGTCCCGGGCAATCCGGGACACGTGGTCACCCTAGCTGGAAGTGCAATGCTATTTTTAGTAGGAATTCCACACTCCACTAATCCTCACTATGGAGACATCCAGACAATAGAGATTTTCAATTTAAATGGTCAGTTCTTCAGAAGATATTAAAACAATAAAAGTGTTGTGCTCTGCTCTGTATACAGTACATCCAATTTGTTAATGCAAAACAGCATACATAAGTGCATAATACTTTAAAACCAAAAAATTACAGTAATTACATTGATTATACATTTCTTTCCAGTATGTGCAATATTGTGCTCATAAAAATTCCAAGTCCATCAATCTGTGTCCTATGTGAAGCTCTTTCTATGAATAGTATCACTCTCATGCTCCCCCCCCCCCCCCCGTGGTGTTATCCAATCCTTAGGGAATGTGACCTCAAAGTTAAGTTTGGTCAGTCAGCGCTGTTGAGCCACCCATGGGTTATTTAATTGGTAAAAACTCCTGGCTCCTTTGCTGATCCTTTTGCATAAGGATAATAATATGATATTTACAGGATCATACATCTTAATGCAAAACACATTTATACTGTAGTCAGCATTGTATGCAAAACACACAATAATAGCGCTAGTTATAGACATTATATAAAGTGTGGTTGAGGTCTGGTTCACACTGGTACGATTTAAGATGCGATTTGGCATGTCAAATCACATCTCAAATCGGAGGTATTTGCCGGCAATTGTCGTCAATGGCACTGTCCCAATCGGTGCGACGCCGCATTTGCGGCGCTGCACCGATTTCAAAAAGTAGTTCCTGTACTACGTTTTGCGATTTCGGACCGCCATTTACATTGACATCTGTGCAGAAACCTGCTAAATAGCTTCCTTTACCTTAATGCAGTGCTGTTTTCATGTTCTCATTTGCTTGTTTATTCGTTTCATGTTCGTTTTTGCTTTGAAGTAGCTGTAAGGCTCCATTCACATCTAGGCGTTTTGTCGCCTGAAGCCCGACGCTGAAGCAGCCTGACATACGCTGGAGGGGGGAATTTACATTGTCGGCTATGGAGATGGTTCACATCTCTACGCCGAACGCCGATACGCCTGAAGCGTGAAGCCTGAAACAAGTCCCGGACCCTTTTTTTCAGGCGTATCGGGCGTTCGGCCATAGCCGACAGTGTAAATTCTGTCCTCCAGCAAAAAAGCAATAGGCGTTTTGTCGCCGCAAATCGCGGGGACAAAACGCCTATTGCATGTCGCCCGAATACGCCTGCTGCCGCCGACGCCTAGATGTGAATGCAGCCTTATACTTCTCTGATCTCCACACTTCCTGCTTGTCTGGCTCCTTATGAAAAAACTCATGGCAGATTTTCACTGTGGTCTAAGCTGTGTGTCTAAAACTCCTCAGAACCAATCAGATTCATTTAAAAAAACAAAACACTGCTCTGGATTTGTTTGTTTTTGTTCTGTGTCTTCTCTACTTCACAGAAACATGAAATCATTTAAAAAACGAAAGTGAAACTAGAGGCACATTATATGATTGATTTTTATCTATTTTTAATCATTTTTAAAAGGAATCAGTTAGGGTCCTTTCACACGTATGGACCGTTTTTTAGATCCGTTTTTTCTCATCAGTTGATCCGTTTTGTCATCCGTTTTTCATCCGTTTTTTGTCCGTTGACATCCGTTTTTCCCTCCGTTTATCCCTCCGTTTTTCCATCCGTTTTTCAATCCGTTGGTTAGAACTTTATTTAATCAACTTTTCAAGAAATTTCCCATGATTCTTTGTTTTCCCCAGCGTGCATTGTGCATTCTATCTTGCTTTGTGGTTACAGCACGATTTGACCTTCCTGATACCTTGCTTTACTGCTGTGCTTATTATAATGGATTTGGGGAGATATATTGATAACATGAGATTATTTGTCATGCTATTCTACATGAGGAGACAAAAAAGCAGGACCAGGAAGATATCTGCGAGGAGACGCAGGTACTGGACACATCCCATGCTGCTCAAGAGGCCAACTTACGGTTTTTTTGCTCTACACTACGCAGATCTGCGACGTTTCCTTTAAAAAATTTACAATTTTACACGAATGACTGTTCCAACTTTTCAATTTTTTTTGGAAAAGTTGCATCCCCGTTTAGACAGGATAAACACAGATATGAGACGTTGTGTGCCTCCAGAGGAGCGACTTCTCCTTACCCTGAGGTAAGCCAGCCAGCCTTTCTGCTTGATTATGTCCAGTATCATTTTAGATTTCTTTCTTAAAGCGGAGCTCCAGCCGCGATTTTTTTTTTTTTTAAAGTCAGCAGCTACTAACAGTGTAGCTGCTGACTTTAAATAAGGACACTTACCTTGTCCTACTTGCCCGCGCTGATGGGCCCCCCGATGCCGGTCCCACGATCGCTCCGGGTCCCGCGCCGCCATTCACACTATGGGAAACAGGCAGTGAAGCCGTACGGCTTCACTGCCCATTTCCTACTGCTGGCTTGTGAATGGGCGCGCTGCTCTCTGAGAACACACACAGTTCCCAGAAAGCAGCGCGCCCCATTCACAAGGAGAAGGACAAGAAGAAAAGGCACCGCGGAGTGGAAGAGGCAGATTACGGACTTCCGCATAGCAACAGCTATTTCGGGTGAGTATTTTTTTATTTTTTTTCAGGTTTTTTTTATTTAATTTTTTTAAACAACATGGCAAAATGTTGTTTTCCTGGGTGGAGTTCCGCTTTAATTTCTTCTACTCTTCCTAGGTTTCTGGCATCAGGAGTATTCTATACGTCCCTAAGCCATTATTTTTTGTTGGGAACCTCAACAATTTCTGGAATTATGCATGACACCTGTCTAGCTATATGGGAGGAGCTTCGGTCTACTGCAATGCCTGTTCCTGATACATGCATGTGGCTGGAAATTGCAAAAGATTTTTGGAAGAAAACTCAATTTCCTAACTGTGTTGGAGCCCTGGATGGGAAACACATCCGAATTCAGATGCCACCTGGATCAGGCTCACAATATTATAATTACAAGAAATACTTCTCCCTTGTGCTTATAGCAATCTGTGACAGTAATTACAAGTTTGTAGCTGTAGATATTGGCGCGTATGGATCAAATGCAGACTCAAGAGTCTTCTCAGCATCGGAAATGGGGAGAAGACTACTAGAGGGCCACTTTAATTTGCCATCAGACAAACCTCTTCCAGAAACTGTAGGACCAAATATGCCACATGTGCTTGTAGCTGATGAGGCATTTGCACTTTCCCAGCATCTTCTAAGGCCTTATGCCAGGCACAATCTAACCACCCTCAAAACATTTTTTAATTATCGCTTGAGTCGTGCAAGGCGCCTTATTGAATGCACTTTTGGCATTTTGAGCAGCAAGTGGCGCATATTTCACACACCAATACAACTCAGCGTGGAGAATGCCTAACTAGCAATACAAGCATGCTGTGTCCTCCATAATATAATCCGTGATAAGGAATGGATTACTGTTGAGGAAGAGGACGAGATAGACTTACCTTCTGTACGCTTTTCTGGACTGCGACCCAACAATTCTGTCCTTGTCATGCGTGATCATTTTACAATTTTTTTTATGTCCCCAGAAGGAGAGGTCCCGTGGCAGTATCAGTATGTGTAAAAACAGTCACGAGGCACTTTATTATGTGCACCTTGCTAGTACCATGTTTGATCCCCTTTTTTGTTAACTAGCATGATCTTTGTTGTCCCAGTGAAAATGGCAATTCATACATTTATAAAAATACTGTTTTATCTTGTTAGTACAGCAAAACTTGTGATTTCTATCAATGTATGCCTTCATGCTTAAAGTGTCATTATCGGTGCCCCTATGATCGTCAATTTTATGTCTCAGTTCCTTTCGTTTCACATAAAGTACCAAAAAACAAACATTTTAATGCAGTCAAGTTTTTTTAATTGAACTTCATGCCAACATGTGCAATGGAACATAATGTAAAAGCATATAAAGGATAACCAACAATAACTAAAGGGAAAACTTGTATAAAACCGTAGAAAAAGAAAAATTAAGAAAACTTAAAGGTCTTGGTAATAAGGGCTGGGGGAACTTGAGTAGGGATTGGTTGTTAGAGAAGAACTTGTATATGAAGTGGCCTGGGAAGAAGAGGGTTCATAGGTGGGTGCTTGGGGTGGGGCTATAAAATTTTGGACAGTGGTGGCTGTGGCACGGTGATGATGGGGGATGAGGCTGGGAGGATACTGGTGGCTGAATGGAGGTGGTGGTGCGTGCTCCGGATAGAATGGTCGTTGGGGATGGGGGATAACTGGGGGCATAGTGTCTCCGGACATAGACGCCCTTACACACATGCCAGTGTAATTGGCAATGCTTAAATGCATGTCCAATTTTCGGGCATTTGGAATTTTTTGGAGTTGATGGTATTGGCTTCTCAAGAAGCACACGTCCTCATTATTGGCGTCTGAAAATGGATCGCTGGTGTCTGATCTCCGCATCCCTCTCATTTCCTCCATAAAATTGAGCATAGCGCCATCTAGGTGCTTTTTTTTTTGTCTTGTTTTTGAGGTGGTAGCAAACAAACAAATCTGAGGGGTGGAACATATATATATTAGCACATTTTATTTTGTCATGATTTCAACAGGAGTAATTTTATATTGGATACTTACAGACACACTATGGGCCAGATTCACGAACAGTTAGGCTGGCGGATCGAGTGATCCGCCAGCCTAACTGTGACTTTGAGCCGGCGTTTCTGTTTTCTGTAACCAGAAAACAAGAAACGCCGGGTTGAAGTTCCGATGCGAGCAGTGTAACTGAGTTTTGCCATCGCATCGTTACTTCAACTTAAAAATGGCGCCGGGGGCGTTCCCGCCGATTTACGCTCAAAAAATATGTTAATGAGCGGAAATCGGCAATTCACGATCGAATTCCGGCGCGACGCAATGACGATACGACGTTTCCGGACGGGATACGCGGCGCATAGATATACCTACATGGGGTTGGAGTATCCTATGTTAGGTATAGGCGTCGTCATCGCGTCGGGAAAAAAAAAAAAAACGTCGCTTGCGTAAAACGGTCATGAATGGGAATGTGACGTCATTGACGTTCATTCACAGATTTTGGAGCATGCGCACGGGGATGTTTTGACACTCGACACATGCGCAGTACGTTGGCGGCGGGATCGCGCTTAGTTAGCATACTACACGCCCCGTACCCGCCCAATTTGAATTCCGCCGGCTCATTTGCGATGCGCTGCCGCAACTTTAGGAGCAAGTGCTTCGTGAATGACAGCACTTGCTCCTAAAATTTCTGCAGCGCAACGCAAATGAGAAGCGTTACTCCAGAGCAAAGATGCTCTGGACTACCTGAATCTGGCCCTATGTCTTTGTTGCATGTCCGTTGCAGCCTCTGGCAGATTTCCTACTTGCCCTGTTGGGTTGTCTTCTTCTCCCCTTTCTCCCTCTGGATCTATCTGTGAAGCCTCTAAATCAGTCTCCTCTTCCGAGTTGGAAATGTTACTGGCAGTACTGTGAAATATATGTTTATACATGGGTTAAAGGTTAATACAGAAGAGTTATTAAAATTCAAAGATCCATGTGTGTTGTTTTAATACAGATATTTTCATGTTTCATTTTCATTGGAGCTTAGTAGGTCAAATTTAATAAAGGGGTTAAGTACCTTCTTAAGCTCATGACATTCCGGAGGAATTCTAGCATCTCGAAGAAAGCTCCCTTCTTGTATTTGGAGGGTGCAGCTCCACTACGGGTCTTTGATTCCTCTATGAGATCCTTCCTGAATCTGTCTCTCAATGAACGCCATCGTGTTACGATTTTATCTCCTATAAAGAAACAGTAAATACAATAAACTAATAGAATTGAACAAGAAGGGTTGAGGAAGAACCTCCTCCCAACTTTAAGGATTTTAATGTGAGATATCAATCCTAGTAATAAGGTAGGCACACCAAACACGTACGTTATATATCAAAATTAGAAAATTAAATTTACATAAAAACAAGTTTTTATACATATAGAACAAAGTGATTGAAAGACAACCACAATATTTACAGAGAGGCACAGACGGAGTTTAGTGCACTATTGCCAACTAGTTTCACATTAATATGCTTCTTCAGGGCTTTACACCTCGGTCTCTTCTGAGAGATAGTCGTCTGTATGTAACAATAGATGCCATTAATACAAAACAGCAAATATAACAAATTGTATAAAAATATTCATACAAAGTATCACCATTTCAACAAAAAATAATAATAAATAATAAATATATAAACATCAAACAATATATATAAGAAAGTGTGCTTACCAATCCTGTTTTCAAATTAGTGTGACTAGACATAAAGTCAGAACGCCCCTCCTATCCCGACAGCATAAGACCAAATCAAGAACGGGAAAGAAAACCTGTGGAAGCCAGATCCACCTGGTCATGAAATGTGGGTGATAGGGTGTTGAGGTTTGGTACCATTCCCAGACTTGAATTCTGAAAGTTATCAGAGATGGATGTATAGAAAAATTTATCCTGAATTAATAGTTAAATATTTTTGATTTATATTATTTATATCTAGAGCTGCACAAGCATTTGATTTAATTTTAATTGGTTATATGTTATTATTAATTAATTATATATCAAGGCTAAAAATTACCAAGTTTCCTAAAGGATTTTATTTGTAAAGAGATGCTAATGTTTTGCTAATATCCTGCTTTGATTTATGTGACAAACGCCCCACTGATTCCGGCTGGCTTGGATTGATATCTGAGTGGGAATTGTTTTTGTGTGGCTGATTGTGCATCCCAGGGGAAGGCTAACCTGATTTTCAGGGAACGCCCCCCCTCCCTCCGTCATGTCTGACGGAGGGAATGCGCTGCCTACCTATCTTTGATTGGCTGTCTGCAAATGAGCAATGGCTATTCATGGTGACGTGCGGCGCCTTTATTTGCGCTTCACGCCCGCATGACTATCCTTAGTTCCGGGTCTGCGTGCGCATCTGCTGGGACGCACGGACCGGAAGTGATGTCAGAGGTCACTAGTGACCTTTCACTTCCGGTAAGGGTGAGCGTTTAAAAGCGGCGCTGACAATCCTCATGTCAGACGCCGCTCTGGATGCGTGAGGTGTACTACCATTCTCAGAACTTGGGGCATACCTGAATTGGAGGACTCTATATCCCACAACTCTTATTAGTTCCATCTTTTAAAATAAGGTAACAACTTCTATATATTCTTTGTCATATATGCAACTATCTAGTCTGCAACATATTCTATTCCTCTACTACTGTACCTAGAGTGACACTTTTTTACCTGTTAGTTAAAGTCGATGTTAATTCTATCCCCATTATTAATATTGATATCTACTCGTTGTGACCATTTTCTTTGGATAGTAGGAATCAAGAGGCAACCTATAACATTGCCAGGGTACATCAATATATTATTGTTTAAAGCACCACCTTGTGGCAAACTAGGATATAGCTGTTGATTATCTACTTTGGAGATATATATATCATAGTGTAGTATGGCCACTATATAATTAAATAACTCTAAGGCCTCGTACACACGAGGGGATATGTCCGCTGAAAACGGTCCGATGGACCGTTTCAGCAGACATCTCCGCTCGTGTGTATGGGCTAGCGGACAGATTTCTCCACCCGACAGATTTCAAAGCATGCTTTGAAATCTATCCGGTGGGAATCTGTCCGCCCGACATGTCTGCTGGTTAGTACACTTACCAGCAGACATGTCGTCCCCCACCGCCGCCGCGCCGCCGCTGAATGGATTCGGCGCATGCGCGGAAGTGTTTAACTTCCTGGTGCGGTGACGTGGCGGCGTCAACGTCACCAGCGCGTCACCGCCACGTCACCGCGCCGTCCGGCGGCGGGGAATTTGATCCGATGGTGTGTACACGCCATCGGATCAAACTCCCGATCGGACATATCCGATGGAAATGGTCCGCGGACCGTTTTCATCGGATATGTCCGATCGTGTGTACGAGGCCTTAGAATTGCATTCCTTTAGGAAACTTGGTAATTTTTAGCCTTGATATATAATTAATTAATAATAACATATAACCAATTAAAATTAAATCAAATGCTTGTGCAGCTCTAGATATAAATAATATAAATCAAAAATATTTAACTATTAATTCAGGATAAATTTTTCTATACATCCATCTCTGATAACTTTCAGAATTCAAGTCTGGGAATGGTACCAAACCTCAACACCCTATCACCCACATTTCATGACCAGGTGGATCTGGCTTCCACAGTTTTTTTTTCCCGTTCTTGATTTGGTCTTATGCTGTCGGGATAGGAGGGGCGTTCTGACTTTATGTCTTATTACACTAATTTGAAAACAGGATTGGTAAGCACACTTTCTTATATATATTGTTTGATGTTTATATATTTATTATTTATTATTATTTTTTGTTGAAATGGTGATACTTTGTATGAATATTTTTATACAATTTGTTATATTTGCTGTTTTGTATTAATGGCATCTATTGTTACATACAGACGACTATCTCTCAGAAGAGACCGAGGTGTAAAGCCCTGAAGAAGCATATTAATGCGAAACTAGTTGGCAATAGTGCACTAAACTCCGTCTGTGCCTCTCTGTAAATATTGTGGTCGTCTTTCAATCACTTTGTTCTATATGTATAAAAACTTGTTTTTATGTAAATTAAATTTTCTAATCTTGATATATAACGTATGTGTTTGGTGTGCCTACCTTATTACTAGGATTGATATCTCACATTAAAATCCTTAAAGTTGGGAGGAGGTTCTTCCTCAACCCTTCTTGTTCAATTCTTTTTATATACGTTTCATTTTAGGATTGTGAGTATCTATCAATCATTGTTGGGAAACATTCTTCCACCTACTTCCCCCTTTTTACAATAAACTAATAGAACTACAAAATGTACGTAAACTATTTAAAAACCCATATTTGGATAACATTTGGGACATGAGAGCAGGGGTGTATTTAGGTTTTGTGCTGCCCTAGGTCTTGTGGCAGGTGAAGTGGCCAGTGGAAAATTCACAACATGTGGTAGGTGACGTGGCCAGTGGACAATCCACAACTTGTGGCAGATGACGTGGCAGGTGACGTGGTAGGTGACGTGGCAGGTGACGTGGCAGGTGACGTGGCAGGTGACGTAGCAGGTGACATGGTAGGTGACATGGCAGGTGACGTGGCAGGTGACGTGGTAGGTGACGTGGCAGGTGACGTGGTAGGTGACGTGGCAGGTGACGTGGTAGGTGACGTGGCAGGTGACGTGGCAGGTGACGTGGCAGGTGACGTGGTAGGTGACGTGGCAGCTGACGTGACAGGTGACGTGGTAGGTGACGTGGCAGGTGACGTGGCAGGTGACGTGGCAGGTGACGTGGTAGGTGACGTGGCAGCTGACATGCCAGGTGACGTGGTAGGTGACGTGGTAGGTGACGTGGCAGGTGACGTGGCAGCTGACATGGCAGGTGACGTGGTAGGTGACGTGGCAGGTGACATGGCAGGTGACGTGGCAGCTGACGTGGCAGGTGACGTGGCAGGTGACGTGGTAGGTGACGTGGCAGGTGACGTGGCAGGTGACGTGGTAGGTGACGTGGTCAGTGGACAATCCACATTTTGTGGATTTACTACAAGATTTACTATGCCAACCCACCACCACCCCCCCCCCCCCTTAACCCACAAACTACTTACCACGTTTGATTCGTTGTTTGTTGGAAAGTGACTGCCAGTTCGGTGTCACCGCCTCAAAAACTTCCTCCCATTTTTTATTTGCAAAATTTTGGTCGCTGTATTCTGCACAGCTCTTGTCCCATATAGCAGGCCTATCCTGAATAAGTTGAATAGGCTCCTCATGGCTGACATCCTTTGCCATTTGTTAGTGGTTTACAAGCACTGTCTTCACTGTCTTCACTGTCTTGACTTATGTCCAGGCACTGGGAAGCATGTGCTAGAAGCATGTGACCTTGGACAATACACTACCTGGGTCAAAGGGTATTGTAATGTATGCATATTGCATGCATATTAAAGTTTATTGAATTTAAGCTTTTTACCTATTTAGATAAAAAACGGATATTAACGGATCGGTTGGTAAACGGATCGTCCGCTAACATTCGCTTTTCGTCCGTTCCGTTTTTTAGACGGAAGAAAAATAGGGTTTTCTTCCGTCCAAAAAACCGGAGGTTACCGCAGACGGATGTTAACGGACGTTAGCGGATGCTCATCTGCTAACGGACGCTAACCCATAGGGAAGCATTGAGGTCCGTTAACGGACGTCCAAAAAACGGACGACCGGAACGGACGTGTGAAAGAGCTCTTAGATGTTATAACACAATGGGGGAGATTAACTAAAATTGGTGCACACAGAATATGGTGCAGCTGTGCATAGTAATCAATCAGCTTCTAGATTTTATTGTCAAAGCTTAAAGTGGATGTAAACCCCAAAAAAATAAATATTTTTTTTTGGATGTCACAATGTAGACTAGAGTATAAGGCCGCGTACACACCACTAAATAAATCCGATCAAATCGGTCTGACAGACCGTTTTGATCGGATTTGTCTGCTGGGATATATTGGTTTGATCGTGTACACACGCCGCCACGTCACCGAACCAGGAAGTAAAATACTTCCACGCATGTGTCGAATCCATTCGACGCATGTGCGGGCAGATATGTCTGCTGCTTAGTGTACTAACCAGCGGACATGTCGGACAGACGGGTTCCCAGCAGACAGATTTTAAAGCATGCTTTAACATTTGTCTGCTGGAAAAACCTGTCTGCTCGCCCGTACACACGATCAAATTTGTCTGCTGAAATGGTCCCACGGACCGTTTTCAGCAGATAAATTTGATTGTGTGTACGCGGCCTAAGATTTCCTATCATCTGTGCCCAGTCTTGCCACACAGAGTTAATCCAGCGCTGAGTAATTCTCTTTTAATGTTCAGTGAAAATGAACAGAATTCCAGATAAAAACTTGCCAAATTATAAAGTCCGTTTTCTCTCTTCTTGCTTTGAGTGACAGGTTATTTACATATCTAGCTAGGACATGTTTATCATATGTTATGTTATGTTTATCATAACATGAGGTGATCCAAAGTTCATTGTATATTACCAGGATGTGATATATGGGGGAGGGGTGGATTTCTCACTTTTTATACTGTGAATCACCTCATGTTATGATAAACATAACATAACATATGATAAACATGTCCAAGCTAGATATGTAAATAACCTGTCACTCAAAGCAAGAAGACAGAAACTGACTTTTTATTTAGGCAGGTTTTTATCTGGAATTCTGTTAATTTTTCACTGAACATTAAAAGAGGATTACTCAGAGCTGGATTAACTCTGTGTGGCAAGACTGGGTTTACATCCACTTTAACTGAATAAGTTAGAAACTGATTTGTCACTTTGCACAGCTGCACCAGATTCTGTGTGCACCAGTTTTAGTATTCAGCCTTTTATTTGTAGCGTTGCCCGCAGAGGAAGATTATGGTGAAAAATAAGAGGATCGTGGGTGATGGAAAGTGTTGAATAAGTGCTGCAGGTCTTAAAGCAAAGCTCCACCCTAAACCGCTCCAACTGCTCATCGGAACCCTCCCCCCTCCGGTGTCACATTTGGCACCTTTCAGAGGGGGAGGGGGTGCAGATACCTGTCTTAGACAAGTATTTTCACCCGCTTCCGGCCACACAGTCTGCGGGTAAAATGTGGGCAAAACGTCAGATCCCGCCCCCCCCCCCTGTTCTGTTTTGGGAAACACAGATCCCGCTCCCAGAACACAGCGGGGACCAGTGAGCATGGCGCAGCCGCAATGCTTCACTTCCTGGTTCCCTCACAGAGGATGGCAGTGGGGGCAGCAGAGAGACGAGTGATTGCTCGTCTTCTGCTGCCGACATCGCTGGACTCCAGGACAAGTAAGTGTCCCAATATTAAAAGTTAGCAGCTGCAGTGTTTGTAGCTGCTGGCTTTTAATATTTTTTGTACGGCTGAGCTCCGCTTTAATACATAGAAAAGGTCACAAAGTTTTTGGTGAGTTGTGTGTGAAAGCACAGGGTGCGGAATTGCACCCTTGTTGTTGTTGGAACTGGATTGCACACAGCAGTGGAAGAAGATAATAATTCTTAAAAAGACACACAGACTGTTGATTTAAAAGATAAATACATTTATTTATTAATTTACATAAACTTGACATAGATTTGCAATTTAGATATTGATACTTTAGCGGGAATATTTTGCATATTTCTGTTTTGACATCACAGCAACATATAGGTTTATGCACAAAACAATACATTTTAAATTATGGTACTTTGTTTCTTATGTACTGAAATAATAGAGAGGTGTGCTTGGTTATTTATTATCAGTATAAGCTTGCAAACTTGCAAAAGAAATGTAAAATAATATTCATCAAAAATCCATAGTTCCCTTTCCCTTTAGGTAGAAAAAAACACAGTGATATGGCAAATGACATGCAGTGACAGTGACCTCCTGGAAAGCATATACAAGCAAAAAAAGTTGTCTGGGGAGAGTTAAAGGAAAAGTGCAGCAATAAAAAATTGTACTAAATCATAATATTCAAGGGAAATGTAGGCCACGGTATCCATCTGCTTATGTCAATTTTGGATTGTAAGTTTTTATGAGCAAGCACAGTTTCATTATGTTTGAATAGTGCAGATGTTGATCTGGTTTTGGGAACAGCATGATAATATTGTTTGCACTTGACATTCTGTAATAAAAGGTCCTACAGTTCAGGTAAATTTTACTTATTATCAGGTGGATTGTTGCTTCACTTGGATTGGAAGTCTACACAAATATACATCACTTCCGACTTGCAATCTTCCACATTTATGGTCGTGGCCCTCTGACTGAGAGTGATGTGGATCACATAAACACGCGACAAGACTTACAACATAAATAGACCTGAAGTGTGCCTTGGTGGTCTGGTCAGTATGCCAAGAAAAGGGGGCATACCCAAAGTAAGTAATGGGTAGTTAATTGAAGAAGGATATGCTGAGAAGTGCCCTGAAAAAGGGAAGGGCGGGAGGGCGTCGAATGCGATTGAATGCGCAGACTCACGGACATGAGGTGAGCTGGGAAGAGTCGGCCCAGTGACGTGTAGTACTGCACACTGAACCGACAAAGGGCATGTGTGAGTGGGCTGCTTAAATACCCTCCGGGCTCCTCCCATAAACTCAGGCCACCATACTGGCCTTCTTATTTACCTCATAGCTATCTCTCAGACAGCTAGAGTGCCAATTCTAATGTATTATGGTGCAGTGATCATCTGTGGGTATGGGCACAGTACTGTATGGTATGGCTGTCAATGGGAACCTTAAGGCCTATCTTATTATCTTACAAAATAACAATGTCATTATAGCTCTTGTGAAACCCCTTGTTATTTATATAGCTGTAACCTGGAACACAGCAGCTCAGTAGTAGGAAGACCAGTGGCATTGTTTTCCAGAGAAGCTGATTCTTAAGCAATATGAAGAGCATCTGCTGACAAAACAAGAGGGCTTTTGTAACAAAAGAGGAGTGGGCATTGGTCCTATGAAAATAAATATGTTATACTTGGAAATAATTTTAAAATGTGGAGCTAGCTGTCTGTACTTCATCAGCCTCATCCAAAGTGTTCCTTGTCAGTTACAACCTGAGCTGTTTTGAAAGGGAAACTTCATCCAATCCTTTTCTTGATAGAACAGGAAAGGGTTAGTTCCTCTGTCATGTTTATTTTTGCTGCCTGTGTCCTCAAGAGGATTACCTCACCAAAAATGTGGTCACCAGGAAAAGAAGGGATGAGAAGGGAGCATGGTACATCAAAAAAAATTAGGTAAGGTTAGAAATGGTGTCAGGCATATAAAAGAGGTTTGCTCTCTGTACACCTATGTGACCAGAACAGGGGGGGTCATAAAGAGAAATACAAAATTGACAGAAGTACTAACCGTCCTTCACTATATTGAACATGAGAGTTTACCTACACTACATATTAAAACTAGCCTTAAGTATGTTAAGACTAGGGGTGAGCTTCGCGTTCGATACGAACGCATGTTCGACTCGAACATTGTCTGTTCATACGTTCGACGAAATTCGAACAAAAGCGGTCGTTCGCGCCAAATTCGAGTGACGCAAAACGGCCCATAATTCACTGCGGCATTGCGCGCTGATGATTGGCCAAGCATGCTGTATGTCCCGCATGCTTGGCCAATCACAGCGTGGAAAAAACGAAGAGCCATAATTGGCCAAAGCCTGGGTGGCTTTGGCCAATTATGGCTCAGGGCTTTAGCACACGCCTCACACTATATAAGGCCACCTGCTGGGCGGCCTCGTGTAGTGTGTTCCGGCTTGTTAATGAAAGCAGTCAGAGAGACAGAGAGATTGTCTTTTTATATAGCTAGATAGTAGATAGAGCAGGCAGTCTAGTCAGTTAAGCTTAATTTACAGTGTTTAGAGAATATATATACATCCTTAGGAGTTGTACTAGATATGTGCATTCCCGTTCGTACGAATGTTATTTTCATACGAAAATGTTCATTTTCGTACCCGCAGGATAATGTGTACATACGAAAAAATTAAAGCACCAAAATACGAAAACTACAAGATTACGAATGAGCCGCATAACGAACAACTGCAAATACGAACTAATGATCCGACGAAAAAAACGACAAAACGAAAACGGCAAAAGAACAAAAATGACATCTATAACAAAAGATTTACATTCTGTATTTTGTTTGAATCCTTTTTCTGTTTGTTTTCAGTCCTATGTTCATTGTTCATATGACATCTATAACAAAAGATTTGCATGCTGTATTTTGTTTCAATACTTTTTCTGTTTGTTTTCAGTCCTATGTTTATTGTTCATATGACATCTATAACAAAAGATTTGCATGCTGTATTTTGTTTCAATCCTTTTTCTGTTTGTTTTCAGTCCTATGTTCATTGTTCATATGACATCTATAACAAAAGATTTGGATGCTGTATTTTGTTTCAATCCATTTTCTGTTTGTTTTCAGTCCTATGTTCATTGTTCATATGACATCTATAACAAAAGATTTGCATTTTGTATTTTGTTTCAATACTTTTTCTGTTTGTTTTCAGTCCTATGTTCATTGTTCATATGACATCTATAACAAAAGATTTGCATGCTGTATTTTGAATCCAAAATACGAACAGAAAAAAGGAATTTAAAATACAGAATGCAAATCTTTTGTTATAGATGTCATATGAACATACGACTGAAAATAGCAAAAGAAAAGGGTTTCAAGATACTGCAAATCATTGACGAAAATTCACGAAAATTATTGTCTAACAAGTAACGAACATGAATTAAACAGAATAACGAACCATCCCGCATGTACAAAAATATAACAGTAACGAAAATACGAAACGATCGGAATACGAAAAAATCACGTCATACGAAAAAACGAACGGGAACAAACAGGAAAACGGGCGTCTTACGAAAAACGAACGAAAATGAAAAAACGGAACGATACAAAACAGAACAAAAAAAAACGATTTTTTTTTCTGTGCACATGTCTAAGTTGTACATATATTTATACACTGTATAGCTTAGCTAGATCAGCTATTTCTATTTGTCAGGCAGGAGATTGTGCTAGGTGCAGTGTTCTAATGTGTTGTATTGCCTGTGTGCTGTTTAGTTTACACCTAAACGTACTCTGTGTTACTGCACGTTTACTGTTTAATAGCAACTAAACACATTTGCTATTAGTGCACGTTTGCTGTTTAATAGCAACTAAACGCATTTGCTGTAACTGCACGTTTGCTGTTTAATAGCAACTAAACGCATTTGCTGTAACTGCACGTTTGCTGTTTAATAGCAACTAAACGCATTTGCTATTAGTGCACGTTTGCTGTTTAATAGCAACTAAACACATTTGCTGTAACTGCGCGTTTGCTGTTTAATAGCAACTAAACGCATTTGTTGTAACTGCACGTTTGCTGTTTAATAGCAACTAAACGCATTTGCTATTAGTGCACGTTTGCGGTTTAATAGCAACTAAACACATTTGCTGTAACTGCACGTTTGCTGTTTAATAGCAACTAAACACATTTGCTATTAGTGCACGTTTGCTGTTTAATAGCAACTAAACGCATTTGCTGTAACTGCACGTTTGCTATTTAATAGCACCTAAATGCATTAGCTGTTACTGCACATGTGTTGTTTAATAGCACCTAAACGCGTGGCTATTTGTTGCGCTCCAATTACAGTATCTGTGCGGGTTGCCATGTTGTCTTGTGCCTAGGGCCAAATTTTTCTGCCCCTGTTCAACAGGGGCGTCTAATAACAATTTTTGATGCAATACTTTGCATGTGACTCTTTGTTGCGCTCCAATTACAGCATGACATGGTTCAGATTCTGCTTAACAAACCTACAGTCCTTGTCCTGTATACTGCTGTTCAAAGTATATAGGGCCAAAGGGTCTTGTCAGGGCCGATCCTCGCTATAGGCTCACTATGCAAGCCGCTTAGGGCCCCACAAAGCTGCAAAGGGCCCCACAAATTACTAGAGGCCCCGCCTGGTGAGAAGTAATTTTCATCCCCCCTCACCCCGCTTCTAAACTCGCTGGCTGAGTCATTTCCGACAGCAGAACACCCCCTCCCCACGCTTCTCAACTTTCTTTAATGTGACATGTCACTGTCGTCAGCGCCCCCGCTTCTCATTTTTAATGTGCCATGTCATTTTGCTTAGTGCCCCAGGGAGGTCAGGATTGGCACTGGGTCTTGTAATGACCTGGGGGGAGTGGTGGTGGGGAAACTCATGCTATTTTTTTTTAAATGATGTGTATCCATATTGCAGGGACCAAACATTACATTAAAGCCGCAAGCAGTATTACATTTATTTTTTCTTATAGTAATCTCATGTTGTGCAGGTACATTTCTAAACATGTGCCACTACTATAGACACCCAGCAGGTACGATATTTAAAGGAATTTTTTTTTCACTTTAAGCATCATTAAAATCGCTGCTCCGGAACAAAACGGCTGTTTTTAAAACTTTTTTTCCATTGAGACTTGTTCCCTGGGGCAAGACCCGGGTTCTGAAAGACGTTTTCCAACAGTAAATTGAATATTGGTCTTTAAAATGATCGTTTTTGAATTCGAACGTTCGAGTCCCATAGACTTCAATGGGGTTCTAAATGTTCGCGCGAACCTGTTCGAACGTTCTGGTGCGAACCGAATGCGGGGGTGTTCGGCTCATCCCTAGTTAAGACTATGCTATTCAGCACAACACAGTGGCAGTTTAGTAAATGGGGACACTACCAGGATCCTCCGTAGCTGTGTGACATAAGAAGTATAAATCTGTTCTCCAGGGAAGCCAAGCAAAAATTACAGTCTTTCGATCTCATGACTGGAGACTCTCAAAGTTCAAAGAAACCTGTGGAAAATTTAGCCCAGCAGGTTCATCTATAACTAATATATCACTGGGATTAACATTGAGATTGTTGAGATTTTCAGTTGTTGGTCATGCTAGGATGCAAACTAAGCTGACCATATTGCAATGGTTTTAATTAAATTTTTGAAGATAAAGAGACCCTCAGCAGGTCTAGTACACACACTGGGCCAGATTCTCGTAGATACGCGCATATTTATGCAGGCGTAGCGCCAACGTAACGCGGAGAGGCAAGTACCGTATTCTCGCAGCAAATGCGCTCCAAGATGCGCCAGCGTAGAGGAAATTCATCGGCGTAATCCGGCGCAACTCCAAATGAGGAGGGAAGTGGGCGTGTTGCATTCTAATGAAGCGTGACCCCATGCAAATGAACGCCGGGAAGAACGGAGCATGCGCCGTGACGTGGATGACCCGCGCCGTGATGTGGATGACTTCTGCGCATGGGCAAAGCCTCCCTACAATTCGCCGGTGCTGTGTATATAATGCGCCCACACATGCGCCCGTGCAGCGCAAAAGTCTCCCATTTTTTGGATTGACACGGGAAATCTTTTGCATGACCATGGCTGCTATTGGGAAGGAAAGGAGAAATAAGAATTTCTCCCCAAAGGAGAGGGCCATCGTCGTCGTCGTCATCGCGGCAATGGAAAAGTATGATTCCCGGCTCCATGGTGCTGACAGTGCGCGGACCAGCAAGTTCCAGAGGGATGTAATCCTAATGAAGGTGGCTTGCAAGGTGAATGCCCTCTCACATGAGATCCGGACACCACAGGACATTAAAAAAAAATGAATGACCTGCGGCGTCTCGTAAAGGGCAAACTGGCAACGGTTTCACGCCATGCCAGGGGCACTGGAGGGGGCCCACCCTGCAATGTCCGCCTTACTAAAGAGGAGAAGGTGGTCGCCCGCTGCCTGCAGAGGGAGCAGGTGGAGGGAGTCGGGGGCTACGAGTCCCAAAAGCCAGCCCTGAGGACAGGTAAGTGTGTTTTATATACTATCTGTTGTGTAGCATGTGTGGGGGTGGAAGGGAACATGTGCCAAGTGTGTGGGTCCACCAACATGTGCATCTTTTGTGTCATCCACAGATGTGCAGGACGGAGCGGGGCCATCTGTTGCTGCCAGGGCCCGTCAGGATCCATCCCCGGAGCATTCAGTCCCTCTGGCTGCCCCCCTGGAAGAGGCCTTGTTGGAGGGAAGTGGGCACACCTCTATGGAGGAGGTGGTTGAGGAGGAGCTTGTCGACCAGGACAAGGAGCTCTACCTGGTTTTGGAGGAGGACCATGGATTGCCCGGACCAGCCCAAGCCACCACCCCATATAGCTCCGGCCCATCAGGGTCCAACCCCAACCTCTCCAGTCCCTCCAATTCCATTCCCCTCATCTCCGGCCCCTCAACATCCTCCCCATATGCCAGGTCCCCAGCCACTCCCAGGAAGGCGACTCGCAAGACGAAGGGTGTTCCACAGATCATGCCGGAACAGCTGGCCAGACAGCAGGACCAGCAGAATCGGCACCTTGCAGATGTTGTTGGGGAGATGAGGTGCCTGGCTGACAGCCTGGCCTCCTCGGGACACCTAACGGATGCCATCCTAGATGTTGCTGGCAACAGCGCAGCGACGGTCACCAGCCTGGGGGAGCTGCAGGCGACCACCTCAGACCTTGTGGGGGAGGTCAAAGCCTTGCGGCTTGCAGTCCAGGAGCAGACTGCTGTGAAGACCCACATAGCGGTCGCCTTGGAGGGCATGCAGGCAGCCAGGGAGGGATGTGGGCATCCTACTCCTCCACCTGCTACCCCACCCCCCCCCACCCGAGGCTGCCCCCAGGCAAGTGAGGGCCAGGAGCCTTAGCACCAGGCGGAGCCCACGCCAGGCCCAGTAATTTTTGGTTTGTTATTTTTTGCTCTGGTGAAGAGCTTTTTATGTTATTTTTTGCTCTTTTGAAGAGCTTTTTATGTTATTTTTTGCTCTGGTGAAGAGCTTTTTATGTTATTTTTTTGCTCTGGTGAAGAGCTTTTTATGTTATTTGTTGCTCTGGTGAAGAGCTTTTTTTCTTTTTCTTGATACTGCACACAGAGCAGTGTGAATGGTGTGTGAATGTGGGGGTGGCACTCCTGTCCCCATACACGTTCTGCTCAAAATCTGCTGGGATGTTGCTTTGACGGTATATGTAGCTGTCATGGCTGGACCCGGGGTCTTTGGCACGGACGTGCCATATGAGGTATTTGGCATCAGCTATCGCCTGTACGTTGATGGAATGCCAATGCTTCCAATTGCGGTAAATGTGCTCTGTGGCACGGGGGGCCTGTAGTGCCATATGTGTGCAATCAATGGCCCCGATGGTGCGTGGGAATCTGGCAAGTCTGTAGAAATCTGTCTTTGCCTTCTGCCGCAGTTGCTCAGTGGTGGGTCTGATGATGTGGTGGAACGTGCGTCTGAGGATTGCGGGGATAACCTGGTGCAGACATCTGCTCATGCTGGTTTGTGACATCCCAGCCACCACTCCACTTGTACGCTGGAATGATCCACTGGCCAGGAAATGGAGTGTTGCCAGTACCTTGACCAGTGGCTGCAGTGCATGTGAGCGGTATGTCTGGCTGGTGATGTCATCCTGCAGGGCTGTGGTTATTTCCAGGATGGCAGCAGGGCTGAATCTGAAGATGCGATACACCTCCTCCTCACCCATGCCAAAGAGGCTCATGCGCGCTCGGTAGATCCTCTCACGTGCCCCCCCTCCTCCTCCTCCTCCTTCTATGCTCCTCTTCCTCCGCATACATTAGTAGTGCTAAGACCATGCCTGCCCCTGGCATGTAGGCATACGAATGTGTTGTCCAGTAAGTGTGATTGCTCAGCTCGTCCGTTATGGTGCTGCTGTAGTTGCTCTCCAGCTGACTTGCACACGGTCTTGAGCAAAGTTACCCCTGCTTTTATGAGGGGTAAGTTTACTCAAGGCTTTCGTGTTACGCGCACCACGCGTAGCCTACGCCGAACGCGCGTAGTTTCGGGAATCCACGCATCTCCCTCATTTGCATATTTGCATGATAATTCAATGGGAGCTGAAGATGCGCAATGTGTAATTATGCGCCTACGCCGTGCTAGCTTAAAAAATGTTCGCCTCTCAGGCGAAGCAGATTTTCTGGCGTATGTGGTTCTGTGTTTACGGCGCATCGATACGACGGTGCACATTTACAATTACGCCGCGCATATCCATTTACGCAGGCGTAACGTCTCTGAGAATCTGGCCCACTTTGTTTAATGTTATGTAATTTGCCCCAGTATCCTCAGACTACATTACAGGTTCTCAACATCAAGTACATTTAACCTTGGGGGTAATTCTGATGATTTTAAGGGTACATCTATAAATGTATTATTGTCAAACACCTTATCTATGTAGTATCCTAATTTGCTACTAGTGTCAGTTGAGGCAAATCTATGTTCTGACTAAGGGTCAGGGTTTACTGCAGGTCAGGCTGGATGACTCATACTGGCAGGTCTTGGGTGCTTCTCCCTAGTTCCAGAAGTTTGGAGATATTTTTTAGATGTTAGAGGGTGGATGCCAGGAGGGTTGAGCTGCATACTCAGGGGAGCTTGGCCAATCCCCGGCCAGTGGGCCCTTAAATATGGATGAGTCATGCCAGAAGGGAGTCGGTGGAAGATGGAGTGCTGAGGAGACTGTCAATGGCCTTGGTCTGGGGGGGCTCTGCCTCAGGCTGGAGCTCAGGATTGCTTTGAAGGATGCTGACAGCAGTATGGTTTGAAAGGAATCTTGCCTTAAGAAGCAGCAGGGAGCAAGGAGGACATTGTAAGTACATAAGCACACCCAGGGATACACAAGGGGGGAGACTGCCAAATATTGCAAGCCCATTTAGGAAGACAGTGTTGTGATTAATCTTTTCTTTCCCTTGCCCTGAGAGATCTTTGGAGCAGCGGCGTGAGCTGGTGAAGAAGCAGCCAGGTGGCTGGTAGTTCCTGCAGGCCGTAAAGCTGGGATAATTGTCTACAGTGGAGTTGGAGATACTCCAGTATGCAGCCTACATGCTTTGTGCTACTTTCCAAGGGAATGAGTATTCAGGAAGGGGTGGGTCATATTTAAATTAGGGGTGCACAAGTTTAGTCAGGCCTAGGGCAGTACAATAGCGCTGCTATCTGATCCTGTCCATGAAATGCAGACAGATGGTGACCCTGTTTTTCTGGAGGATCAGATCGTATAAAAATGAACCAGTGGTCTGTTTTCATCCGATCTTGCCATAGAGGAGAGCAGGACTCTGACAGGTCCATCTCAGCACAGTGAGCAGAGACGGACCTGTCACCCACCTGCTCAGCGGGGATCAGCGGATCGACTGAGGAAGCGGACATTCCAATGTGAAAGGACCAAAAGTCTGTTCCTTGTGTCTGGATGGAAGTGGAAAATGCTTGTTGCCTGGCTGTTACTAAGTAGGGAAACCAGTCATCTGCAACCCCTGCGTGGTTATTTATTAAGCTCAGGAACATTCACTTTTACTTCTTTAGTAAATCACCCTATTGACTTTGACACGTTAAAATTATTGGGGTTTCACTTGCTTTAGGGATGTAAAATAGAAAGTACATTTGTTAATCACAATGTTGTTGTTTAAATAAAGGCATATTTTTAAACAACAGTATAGCAGTGGTAACGCCATACCTCTGCATTTTAAATAGGGCTTCCCTATTAGTGTTAAAAAAAACTTGATTTTGACTGAGATTCTCCAGAGATAACCTACCCTTCAAAAATTAGAACTATATGAATCACAAAAGCTAAAATGAAATGAAAAAAAAAAATATATATAGCTTGATGTTCTATATAACGCAGGGGTGCCCAACCTTTTGAAGAGCGAGGGCCACTTAAGCAACTTGGTAACCAGTCGCGGGCCACAATGAGCGGAGCGGGCGGATGACAGGTCACGGCTACTGTATAGGCCCTTTGATCCGCCCAGGTGATTTAGATTGGAGGTAGGCGGGCGTAAACGGACATTTGTCGCTCTATAGAGGTGAATTGAGGGTCCCATTTGGTCGGGCTGATTGTGTGAAAAGGGCCTAAGACTGCTTTCACACTAATGTGCTGCGGTTTACCCACCCCACGGGTGCAGCGTAGTGCACCTGTGTCTATCCTGCGGGTTAGCTGAACTTTGCCATAGACTCCACCTGTGGCAAAAGCCGGCGCTGTAGAGGACGCATCGGCCTATGGGGCTCTGCCCCACAGCCGCTTTCTTCCTCCACCACCAGCTTCATTCACAACATTGATGTCGCGGTATGGCCGGCCGGCAACCTGCAATCTGGGCTTGCCAACCTGCCATTCCAGAGCAGGAGGTCGCGGGCCACATAGGAGGGCTCCGCGGGCCACTTGTTGGCCACCACTGATATAAAGAAACAAATTTAAATTAATGTACATATAAAATAAAGTAATGTTACTGTTATCGTAATATAACGTATGCTCAGGGTTGGTCACTAAGTACAGCACTTATACAAAGGTACAATAATAATTAGAAAAAATTATACAGTGGTATCAGTTCATTTATGTTTTACCTCATATGTAACAATCTGTTGCCCAGTTGTCTACAAAGCAAGCAGTGAAGATGCCGAATTAGAAAATGTAGCAAACAATAATTTTATATGACCAATGAGACTTTGAAATATCAAATGCAACAATAATAAGCAAATAATAAGCAACAGTGTATACTGATGAACAGACAAAGAAATTGTTTTTCAGTATCTGTTTGCCTGTAAAGTAATTATCTGTAAAGTAATTAAAATCAGTTTCAGAAGGAAGTAACAAAGTAAAACATTTTCTTCTTAAGTTCAAAGAAAGTAGGATTGGCAACAAGCAACTAATACACACCCATGTTTCTGTAGTCATGGGGCCAACGTGATAATAAGTCTACTGTTCTTTTCACAGACATTGCTAACATTTAAGAAATCAAAATAGTATGTGTTAAGCTCTTCATGAATCTATAAACCACATCACTGGAACAGCGGGAGTGACCTCACCGGCAGCCTGACCATTTAATCTGCGGCGATGTGACTCCCATGAGCAGGAGTGATTTTATCGGTGGCTTGACTTACCTGCAGTAAAGCCCTCCAGCGCTGCACTGTCTCGGCTCATGCTGGTCCCCAGGGCCTTTCATCTTCGCTTCCATCTTCGCCCGGTCTTCCTTCCAGGTTCCCTATCTTCAGCTGCTTAAATGGTAAGGCCACGGGTGAGATCACTCCCGCTCATGTGCATGGGAGTCATATCACCGCGGCTTAAATGGTCAGGTTGCCGGGGAGGTAATTCCCACTCATGAGCATTGAAAGGGAGTCACATCGTCGCGGCACAGAGAGCGGGCCGTAAAAGTTGTCTGAGACACTCATGTGCAGCTCAGTTTACATTACCGCTGACAAGCAGGGGGACATTTATGACTGAAGAGACCTCTAGGGTATCTTCTGTAATGAAAACCCTGCCTCTCAGCAGATTCTAGATTTTAGGACTTTACAATCACTATAGGAAACCTTGATCTGAAATTGTGAGATTCTTAAATCATATAAGTCACTTCTCCAGCGATAACCAGTTCTTCAAAAATGTTAAATATATGAATTGCAAAATCTGGAATTTGATTAAAAGAGTATCTCTGAAAGTCCAAGATATACAGTAATTTAATATACATGGTACTATTATCGTAAATACAATGTGTGCTCAGGATTGGTCACAGCACATACTATATACAAATGTACAATATTAGGTAGAAAATATTAAATAGTGGAATCAGGTCATGCTTTACCTCATATGTGACAATTGGCTGCTCAGTTGTCTATAAAGCAAGCAAAAAAAGGCAAAATTAGAAGATTTAGCAAAATATGATTGTATAATGTGACAAATGTATCTTTGAAATAGCAAATGAAATATTAATAAGTAATATAATAAATGTGTGCAATATATATACTGGTGGACTAATAAGTAAAATATTTTTTTCCTTAAGTTCAAATAAATTACAATAGAAAAAGATTGGCACCAATTAAATTTATAGTGAAATATCCTTGAAATAACCCTGTAGTACATAATATTAGCTACAGATAGATCCATCGCCTCACATGGTAAGATGCATACATTCATATCTTTCAAAAGCATGTGACTATTTTCAGGAATACCAGGTGAAAATATAGCCAAAGAAGCAAACAAGAAGAAACAAAGAAAAAAACAAATGCAACCTCCACACTAAAGACTAGTAACCTGACATACAGTATATTACATTTTTGGTTTTGGTACACATTTTAATATATCGACACCTGATGAGGAAGGGGTAGCTGGGCAAGTAATCCACAGCCAGGTAACAGGTTCTCCATTACCAGAACCAGCATGTGGGCAGCTGGGCAGGAGCCTAATAGCAGCTTCTCCAGAGTCCCAGCTACTGTGCAGAGCCTCTCCCTGACTGCTAACCAGGGTATTGCAGTTGTGGTTAGGTTGAGCTTTGTCCTGGGACACTTCCAGATTTTCATCTTTGTTACCAGAGCTACCATGAACTAAGGGAAACTGTCTATGAAGTAATCTCACGCAGCCAGCCACATGTTACCCTGATTTAGTCACAGGGGGCCAGATTCAGAAAGATCCGTGGATCTTTCTGCTGGCATAACGTATCCCCGATACGTTACGCCGCTGTAAATATTTGCGCAACTTCTTTATTCAGAAAGAACTTGCGCCATTATTTACGGCGGCGTAACGTATGTGTTGTGGCTTAAGGCCGCGCAATTCAAATGAATGAAGTGGGGGCGTGATTCATGTAAATGAATCATGACCCCACGTAATTCACGTTTTTTTTTGGACGGCGCATACGCCTCTAATAGCAGGGGTAACCTTACGCTGCTCTAACGCTTACGCAAACGACGTAAACTACGACATGCCGCCGCAAGTACATTCGGGAATCGGCGTAAATAGCTCATTTGCATATATTACGCGAAAATCGACGTAAGCACCACCTAGCGGCCAGCATAATACTGCAACTAAGATACGACGGTGTAACAGACTTACGCCGCTCGTATCTTAGAAGAAAGCCGCCGTATCTTCTTTTCTGAATAGCAAAAAAAGATACGCTGGCTATTCTTAGTATTTACGCAGCGTATCTCTTGAAATAGTTTTCTGAATCCGGCCCAGGGACATTACTGTGAAGCGTCCATATTTGTGCAGCTTTATATGTTTGTTCAGCTTTCAATATTCTGTATGCATGCTTTTAGCCATCCCGAACCTTCTTTGCATTGTTGCTTTTAACTTGACACATTTTTATTAACCACTTCAGCCCCAGAAGGTTTTACCCCCTTAATGACCAGAGCATTTTTTGCGATACAGCACTGCGTTGCTTTAACTGACAATTGCGCAGTTGTGCGACACTGTACCCAAACCTTATGCTGACTATATGCTCTTTTCAATGACTAACCCAATGATTTCCCTCCCAAATCTCTTTAAGGAAATAGAGATTCATTGTGCATTATCTGGGAGTAGTGGTCCCCAATGCTATGTTAAAGCCTTAAAGTTAAATAACAAATTTTAATGGATGGATCAGTCCCTGAAGTATTTGGGTACCTTTATTCCCACAGATCTTACACACATATATATGAGCTTAACTTTTTATCAGTATTATACAAGGTGCAAACCCTGTTGGAGGGATGGCATAAGGGACTTCATTCTTGGTTCGGGCGGTGCAATGTAATAAAAATGAATATTCTATCAATGTTTTTATACCTATTTCAGGCTATATCCATTGATATTCCCATGATATTTTTTAGATGAACCCATACACTTTTTACAAGATTTATTTGGGCGCATAAACAGCCAAGGATTAGAAGGACTCTTCTAACTCTTCCTAAGCTGTAGGTGGGGCTAGCGGTCCCCAACCTGTACAAATACCATAAGGCAGCTATTTTAAACCGAATGATTGATTGGCGTTGGCATGGGGATTTAAAAATGTGGCCGAGATTAGAGCAGGCATAGAGTAGTGAGCTGTGGCATAGGGTGTCATGGTGCTTTACAGATCTTCCCTCTTTGACTAAGGCCGCGTACACACGACCGTCCCAGCAGACATATTCGACCGTGTGTACGGGTGAGCCGACGGATTTGGCCATCCGACAGATTTCAAAGCATGCTGTCGGCTGGGAACCCATCCGCCTGACATGTCTGCTGGTTAGTACGTTAACCAGCAGACATTTCTTCTCGCACACGCGCCGAATGGTTTCGACGCATGCGCGGAAGTGTTTTACTTCCTGGTGCGGTGACGTGGCGGCGTCAACGTCACCGCCACGTCACCGCGCTGTCTGGCGGCGGGGAATTTGGTTTGATCGTGTGTACACGATCAAACCAATATGTCCCCAGCAGACAGATTTGTTCAAACCGGTCTGCCCGACCGATTTGAACAAATGTGTCTGCTCGTGTGTATGGGGCCTAAGACACATCTATTTATCGGGCCAACATTATGTATGTGCTTTATTCTTTTCCATAAGGATAAATTATCCTCAAGGGATTCACCCTTCGTCCCTATTCTGGGGAATCCACAATTTATGCCGGGCCTGCGGAAAGGATCCTTTGACACATTGATAAAGCAGGGATTATATCAGGCCCCTCATTTTGTCGTAGCAGTATGGTTGCCTACGTTTCAGGAATTGACAGACGAAAATTGCCCTTATCAATTAGATTTTTGGCAGGCAGCACAATTAAGACACTTTTTACACACTTTGCTTCCCCATGATTCCTTTGACCGCAGCCTGCTACCATTTGAAAAATATTGTACGGAAAGAGGACTGCTCTCACATACGCTTTCAAATATGTATGCATTGTTAAACCCCCGGAGAACTTTCAATTGTCTTTCTTGCGAAAAAGGGAATCGGATTTGAGTAGGACCGTTTTAGGGAGGTCAATGTACCAACATAATACACTCCATATTATAGGGACCTGTTCAAAAATGCAAGAAACAAACTTTAAGATTCTCTCCCAATGGTATAGAATCCCATCTGTACTTCATAGATGTTTACCAAATGTTTTGGACAGTTGTTGGCACTGCCAAGAGGAACAGGGGACACTATTACATATTTTTTTTGTCCCGTCCTAGAATAAGGAATTTTTGGAAAGAGGTCCGGAAGATCACGCAAAAATTTAGTGATCTTGAAATTCCGCAAAAGATTTGGCTCTTTTCTTACTGCATGTATCCGAAATCCCCATTAAAACATATAGGACATCCATTCTGTGGCATTTATTGAATGCATCTAAAGCCTGCATCCCCCTTACCTGGCAACAAACATAACCCCTTTCAGTAGGAATGTGGCTTAGGAAGGTATAGGAAGTAAACGGAAGGAAAGATTTTGTTTGGACATCTCGACAAAAACGAGAAATATAAACGGAAACATGGTGATTATGGAACTTTTTTATTAGGTCGAGGAAGGAGGAAAAGGTATTGATGTAAGTTTTACTAGCTGAGGGAAGTGGAAACTGCAAAAAAATTAGAAAGGCAAAGGAGGGGAATGGTCTGATATTTTTTTTTTTATACTGTGAATATTTTGGTGGGTCATATTGCGCTGGGTCTTGGATCTGGGGAATGCGTTCCCTCATGACCAAGATCAGATAGCAATTTGAATGTTGACCTTTGGGACCATTGACATGTATACAGCATTACTTTGTGAATGTCACTGGTAGGGAAGGGGTTAACACTAGGGGGCGATGAAGGGGTTAAATGGGTTCCTTGGTGTGTTTCTAACTGTGAGGGGATGGGATTGACTAGAGGAGGAGCCAGATCATTGTTCATACTTAGTAAGAACAGACAGAGGGCTAGATTCAGCAAAGAGTTACGACGGCGTATCTCCTGATACGCCGTCGTAACTCTGAGTGAGTGGAGTTGTATCTATGCGCCTGATTCAGAGGGGGCGGGGCCATGGGTGGAGGCTGTATCATTTGTATTGGCGGGTCAGACACTGGATTTTTTTTATTATTATTAAAGGACTTGTCCCAAACTGTGTGTGTGTTTTCTTTTCCTTTTGAGGGTGTGTGGCCTAGTACGGTTCAGGAGGGTGGACGCTCTCTCTTCCCCCCCCCCCTCTTTTTTTGAGGCCTGCCAGGTTGCATGCTCAGATGAGAGTCTGGTATGGATTTTTGGGGGGAACCCCACACCATTTTATTTTTATTTTGGTGCGGGGTTCCCCTTAAAATCCACACCAGACCTGAAGGGCCTGGTAATGGAATTTGGGGGGAACCCCTGAACCAAAATAAAAAAAATATGTGGGGGTCCCCCCAAATTCCATTACCAGGCCCTTCAGGTCTGGTGTGGATTTTAAGGGGATCTTAATATTCATACCAGACCCAAAGGGCCTGGTAATGGACTGTGGGGGGGGACCCATGCCATTTTTTTCAATGACTTTTATCTGTGTTGCAGGGACCCAACAATTCATTATAGCTGCAAGTAGTTTATATGACTTTTTTCTTTAGAAATTTCATTTTGTGCAGGGACTGTTATAAACACGGAAACATGCGCTATTTTACAGGCATACTATAGACACCCCCCAGGTATGAATTTAAAGGAATAGTTCACAGGAACATAGGTACAAATATAGAAAATGGACATAAGCAGGAATGGAGTTAACAATATGCCTAGTGAACAAATATTAAAGTCGTGGAGGAGAGACCCTCCTTCGATCTATGGCATTACACAGTCCAACAGTAATAACAGTGCCTCAGGTAGAGTATGTAGTGTACAGTACCTTGAGACTGATGTCTCATTTAACTTTCCTGGCTGATCTTACAGGGGTTTCCGCCATCTTTATGCCTCATGAGGTCACAATCTGAGATCACTTAACCAGTTACAATCGAATGTGAAAATAAGAATCACAAATAACACATTTAATAAATATGTCTGTACTTCATGAGTTAAAATTGATGATGACACTCTAAATTGATGGAAACACCTCAATATTACTAGGCAAACATGTCAGAAGGGGGGTCCATTAAGTGAAAGTGGTGACCCTTTGTAAGTCAATAACCTACTAGACCAAAGTGAATAAACATTACAATATTTCTACTTCCAAACCTAAGTAATGTATTTTTACATAAATTGCATCTAGCAAAAGCTGTGAACTACCAAATATTCTGGTGCTGTACATGACACAGAACCACCAGGAATAAGAACAAAGTATTATATTTGAAGATTCTAGTATGTTTCTACAGTAACTACAGTATCTTAACAAATTACTTTAACTATGATAAAAAAGTATAGGTCAGTTCTATTTAGTAAAAAGTGACAGCAGTAACCTTATGGTCAGTAAGAACTCAAAACTTTTATACTTTCCAATACTTTGTGTCATTTTAATTTAGACTATTTTGAAACCCACATAATAAAATTTGCAGATCATCTTAGTGGCTCAGTAAAATAGTAGACGAGGAGACTATTATCAAGGAACAGTGTATTGGCATGAAGACTATAATCCCCTGAATGTATTTACCCTACATATGGAGGTTTTAATCATCAATTCATAATTTCACATACATAAAGTAAACACCTACCATAATTAATCGGATGAATCAAATCTTGCACGACAGAAATAAAAGTTATTTCACTTCAGCGATCAGTGGATCCTTTCTTCTTCTCATTCTGTGAGCTGCAAACAGTCTGAAAGTCACTTCCTATCAGCAGGAGGCAATGTTTAACCCAGTTTGGTAAAATACCAAGTTACTTCCTTGCATTAGGAAACCTGCATAATATATTCTAGCTGGGGTGTGCTGGAATAATGGATGCTCTAATGTAGGACCAAATTTAAACTCTAGATCTGTTTAGAAAACAAAAATTTCTCAGTACATAAGATAACTTGATAAATGTCACATGCTTGAAAGTACTTAAACCTTTTGTTTGCTTTTAGAGCCGGTTCACACTGGGGCGACTCGTCAGGCGGCTCAGCCACCTGACGAGTCGCGTCCCATTCAATGCAATGGAACTGTTCTAATAGGAGCGACGCAAGCCGCTCCGACTTAGAAAAAGGTTCTTGTACGACTTCGGGGGCGGCTCGGGGCGACCTGCATTGACTTCTATACAGAAGTCGTTTTGCTGGTCGCCATTAAAGTTGTCCGACTTGCAGAGTCGCCCCCGAAGTCATGCCGTGGGAGTGTGAACCAGCTCTTAACATTCCACTATTTACCCATCTTATCTAACTATATGTTGTATAACATACAAAAAATTATGGTAGCTTTTAATTACACCTGTCTTGCAAATATTAACTGCTTGCTGCCCGCCGCACACAGATATACGTCTGCAGCATGGCACGGACAGGCAAAAGGACGTATATATGCGTCCCCTTTAACCACATGCCAACCGCCGCACGCAGATATACGTCAGCAGAATGGCACAGGCAGGCAAAAGGACGTGTATATATACGCCCCGTTTAAGAAGTGGCATTGTGGACGTGCGCCCTCCGCGAGCTCCATGGCATACCCGCGATCGTGTAACGGTGAGGAAGAAGGGGAAAATGCTTATGTAAACAAGCATTTCCCCAGTCTTCCTAGTGACAGGACAACGAACGCAGCTTCCTGTAATCAGAAGCACTGATCACTATTGTGTCACACACAGCCCATCCCCCTACAGTTAGAAGCACTCCTTAGGGCACACTTAACCCCTACATCGCCACCTGGTGGTTAACCCCTTCATTGCTAGTGGCATTTTCACAGTAATCTGTGCATTTTTATAGCAATGATCGCTGTAAAGATGACAATGGTCCCAAAAATGTGTCCGCCATAATGTCACAGTCATGATAAAAATCATTGATCGGCGCCCTTATTAGTAAATAAAAAAATATTAATAAAAATGCCATAAAACTATCCCCTATTTTGTAAACGCTATAACTTTTGTGCAAACTGATCAATAGTGGTGTTTTATGCAGGTATCTGCACCCCCTTCCCCCTGAAAGGTGTCAAATGTGACACCGGAGGGGGGGAGGGTTCCTAAAAATGGAGGTTCACTTTTGGCTAAACCTCGCTTTAAGAATCTATTGTGTTGTAAAGTTTGTACATTGGTTTGTATAGACATGCAATGTCCACCATCTAGTGGTCAAAAGAGAGAACTACCGAAGGATATCTGTATTAAACAGTATTAAAGCAATACAATGCAATTATCGTTATGGCACAGCTAAAAGTGTACCACAGAGATAAAGATAATTATCTATAATACTGAATAAAAGGAAAATATATGTTTACTAAAATATAATAATGTTCATTGTTGTAACTATGTTTTAAAGTATTTCAGTCAAACTCTGTACTATTAATTTTAACGGTTATGAACATGTCACTATAAATAATCTAATATATGTATTGTTATGTAAAAGCGAAACTACTTCAGCCATAAAAGTGATTGGTCATATCTTCTTCTGTATTCCTTTGCAGTACCCACGGAGCTGATCACATTACCTCATTGCGTCTACAATCATCGGCTCTCTTAATTTATATTAACACTTGCTTCAAAACAAGGTTTTGGACAGGCTTTGTTGAAGCTCTCTCAATGCTAGTCAAAGCCCCTGTCACTAAATAAAATGGTTAAATTACAGTCCTATTTACACCTTGCTTTGCTTTGGCTTTGCTTCAAAAATGATACCCCCTGACGCTTTAGTGGGGCTATAACGCGTCTTCAAAGCCTCCATAGAAGTCTATGGCAAAGCTTACTTGAAACCCCACTGAAGCCCCACCGAAGCTTCACGAAGCCTCACAAAGCTTCACCAAAGCTTCATCATAGCCCCGCTGAAGCCTCATCGAAGCAACAAGAAAAAGCAAGGTGTAAACAGGACTGCAAGCTAACCATTTTATTTAGTGACAGGGGCTTTGACTGGCATTCAGAGAGCTTTAACAAAGCCTGTCCGAAGCCATGTTTTTGAAGCAAGTGTAAACGAGTCCTAATTTTCCTGGAGTTAAGCAACTGTCTGCCCATATAGGAGGTACATGCAGACAGCTGACTGGGAGTCTGAACGATCCTGATATTGCACCCGCCATCTGCTGGTCACAAGTGTAATGCTTTAATTACAATTCACATTTTTGTACCTGGAAAAAGATGTGCATTTATTATTTAATTATTTATATTTACAAAAGGTGAACTTAGTCTTTAATCCTTTTGCTGCCAGGTCCGTATGGTGTATGGACCTTCAGCACTTATTCCAGTATGTACCTGCATTCCTCCTTCTGCTATAAGCTCATGGTCACCTCAGGGACCATGAACTTATAGCAGAATTGTTAAGCAGATGCCGCTAAACAAACTTATAGATCTTATCAGTGGCTGGTAAGCCACTGAACAGAGCTCTATACCTAAAATGTACTCACCCCTGATGCCGCTTCTCTGCACTGTGTCTCCCACTGCTCCACCTGCCTTTGCTGACATCTAAAATCTCCCCCCACCCCCACTCTAATTCTTTCATACCCTATGGCTTCACCCTCGCTGCTTGGATTCCTCCCCAGCACTAATACCCCCCACCAAATCCTGATTCTCTTGTGGCTACCCTGCAGCTGCCAGCTTCCCTCCTCTACCTACACACCAGGATTGGGATCTGCTTGTCAAAAGCTGATCCTACTGCTCTGACCTCCCCTTCAGCACCCCCATCTAACTAATGCCTGGGTTGCCCTCCCTGCAGCTGCTGACTAGCTTTCCATCCCCTCTTTACCCTCTAGCTGCAGCCGCTGCCTGATCCTTGTCAGGTTGGAGAGCGGGGGAAACATGTGTTTCCCAAGCCCCCTTCCCTTTCTGAAGGAATACAGTCAGCAATCAACAATCAGTACAGATTGTTTCTGTATTCATTAATCACTGACACGTAGTAAACTGTTTACTATGTTTCAGTACTACTGTATGTTGCATTTTATGAATGAATAAGAGTCTCTACTTAGACTCCTATTCATTTATCTGAAGTGCAGCTCAGTCCCTTTCTCTGTCTCAAAAAATAGACATTAGAGGTCTATTTAGACCTCTGATGTCTCTCCAAAGCTCCCCCTCCCCAAAAATATGTAAAACATATTAAAAACAAAATTGTACTTGTACAAAAAAAAATAAGTTAATAAAAAACAAATAATGGGACATGTGTCTAAATCTCCATTGCCTCTGAATCACGATCCACGTTCGGATGGCACCCTCGTGGATACTGACAGGAAGTGAGGAAGTAATAGAATGCCTCCTCACCACCTATTTTCACCCTATTTTGCATTTGCGATGCTTCCTCATTGACTTGAATGTGTAGTGTTTGACGGGCAGCATCACTACAAGTTGGTTCACCTTTGCCGTGGGAGCAAAGCATTACGACCGCAGCACCCTGTCCATTGCTTATTTCAGATTCAGGGGGCAGAAACGCAGCTCAACTGCGCATTTCTGACGCCCCCCAACTACAAGTCTAAACAAGGCCTAAGGCCTCATTTATGCAGGGCATAGTACAGCGAGGCCACTGTCTGCGTTTGGTGCCATGCACCTACACCCACATAGATGTAAGATCTGTCCTTGCAGCTGCTGCGTCCCAACTGACAAGAATAGCACGCTTTAGCATACCCCATTGAATGAGGCCTTCGTAGTAATTTAGCAGGAATTTTGTAAGATACGTTGTGTTTTTTTGGTGCAAATCTGGATTTTAGTGGGTTTGTTTTTGTGAAAATAGCGATGTGATAAACATTTATGCAAATATCCCGCCCTTTAAAATCAGAAGCACCATGTGCTTTCATAAAATATATGGTTTTACAAACTCTGAAAGCTGTGAGTGAAAAATGAAAACCTCCCGACTTTTTTAGAAATTTGGTTATTTCCATTTTGTGTACGTTCCACTTTCACCAGTTCGCACAAAGGCAAAATTTTAATATTTTAACCACTTCAGTCCCCGTGTATGCTCAATTGACGGCAGCTTAGGGGATCTGAATATCCAAGCTGCCGTCAATTGACGTCATCATGTTTTCGTGTATCGTGTTTTCTGGCCACTGGGGGGCGCACACCCGGCGCGTCCCCGAGATGCCGATGCGCGTGCCTGGCGGTCGCGATGTCCGCCAGGTACCCGCTGATCGCCAGTTTTGGAGCAGGGACGTGGAGCTCTGTGTGTAAACACAGAGCTCCACGTCCTGTCAATGAGAGGAGAGTGATGCTGTTTCTCTTGTACATAGGGAGACAGCATCGGTCACCTCCCCCAGTCACCCCCTCCCCCCACACAGTTAGAACACACCCAGGACTCACATTTAACCCCTTCCTCACCCCCTAGTGTTAACCCCTTCACTGCCAGTCACATTTATACAGTAATTAGTGCGTTTTATAGCACTGATCGCTGTATACATGTCAATGGTCCCAAAAATGTGTCAAAAGTGTCCGATGTGTCCGTCGCAATATCGCAGTCCTGACAAAATTCGCAGATCGCCGTATTACTTGTAAAAAAAAAAAAAAAAGTCAGAATTCTATCCCTTATTTCCTAGCCACTATAACCTTTGCGCAAACCAATTACTATACGCTTATTGCGATTGTTTTTTTTTACCAAAAATATGTAGAATACATATCGGCCTAAACTGAGAAAAAATATATTTTTTTTAAAAAAAAATGGATTTTTATTATAGCAAAAAGTAAAAAATATTCTGTGTTTTTTTTCAAAATTGTCGCTCTTTTTTGTTTATAGCGCAAAAAAAAAAAAAAAACGCAGAGGTGATCAAATACCACCAAAAGAAAGCTCTATTTGTGGGGAAAAAAAGGACGTCAATTTTGTTTGTAAGGCACGTCGCACGACCGCGCAATTTTATTTAAATCGACGCAGTGCTGAAAGCTGAAATTTCGTCTGGGCAGGAAGAGGGTATATGTGCCCAGTAAGCAAGTGGTTAATATATATCTGTGAGTGAACCTCTGTGAATGTAACAAGCAAAATGTCAAAGTATCTAAGGCCCCGTACACACGGCCGAGGTTCTCGCTGAAAATCAGCGAGAACCTCGCTGGAATGCACATTCCAGCGAGGACCTCGGCCGTGTGTACGGTCTCGGCGAGCTTCCCGTCGGGAAGCTCGTCGAGCCGAAAAAGAGAGCACGCTCTCTTTTTTCTCGACGGCCCGCCTGGAAGAATGGCTGGTTGCCATTCCCGACGGGCGGGTCGCCGAATTCGACGGCCGGGAGAGAACCTCGACGGGCGGAACGATGTGTTCTGCCCGTCGAGGTTCTGGGTCGTGTGTACGCGGCCTGAGATCTTTATATGACAGTTGTCCATAATAGTAAACTCTCTGGCAGTATTTTCAAAAACACAAGTCCATATTTGCATGACTATCTACCTTTCAAAGTCCAGAAACATCATAAACCACTGATAACAGTCAAGAATTCCTGGCACTAATCACTAAACCTCAGCTCTTGACTCCTATATCTTTACACAGTATCCACTCATTTTTCACATGTGATTACATTATAAAAATTTGTGAATCTTGGGAAAAAGTTGTAGGAACCTTAGGTGGAAACATTAATAAATGGACATCTAATATTTTTTTAGTGGGTAGAAAGTTACTGGCAACTACAATATGTAGAGAAACTTAAAGCGGAAATACAGTAATTTTTTTTATCTTTCCATCTTTTAAATATTTATGCCCTTGTTGTTATAACTTTGGATAGAAAAACATTTATTTTCTGATAGAAAATACCTTATACAGCCTTTTTCTTGCCTGGAAAAAGGCCTAGGCTTGTGACATCATGCACATCTCTCTCTCTCTCTCTCACACTCTTCTGAGAGGGGTGGAGTGGTGATGAGTCAAAGGAGGGCCAGCCCCACCAAAGTGTACCGGCTACCTCAACTAAGTCGGGGAATGAACAAGTCGGGGAAAGTCCTAGCCATATTCTTCAATGGGAAACCCTAACCCTAACCCTAACCCATCTAACCCTAACCAGAGCTGGAAGTGTGTCTGTGTAAATCCAGGAAGTGAATAGGCAGCAGCTTCAGCTGCCCACAGTTAAAATGGTTGCAGCCAGACTCAGTGGAGGGAGATTTCTGCAGCATATTTGGCAAGTACAGAATCACAGTATATATAAAATAATATGCAAAATGGTTGGAGGGAAGTTTTAGAATGGCAAAGATGTTGTTATTAAAAATCATGTGAGCAGACTGCAGTTTCTTTTTACATTTTCAAGATTATAATCTGTCTTTTTCTTGTTTTTTTTAATCCTTTTAACCACTTAAGCCCCGGACCAATATGCTGCTAAATGCCCAGAGACGTTTTTACAATTCGGCACTGCGTCGCTTTAACAGACAATTGCGCGGTCGTGCGACGTGGCTCCCAAACAAAATTTGCGTCCTTTTCTTCCCACAAATAGAGCTTGCTTTTGGTGGTATTTGATCGCCTCTGCGATTTTTATTTTTTGCGCTATAAACAAAAATAGAGCGACATTTTTTAAAAAAAAACAATATTTTTTACTTTTTGTTATAAGAAAAACTGAATAAACTAAATTTTAGTCAAACATTTAGGCCAAAATGTATTCAGCCACATGTCTTTAGTAAAAAAAAAAAATCACAAGAAAACAAAAATTAGCTACCTAGTGGGAACAGCGACACTAATACAGCGATCAGAAAAATGGTCGCTTAGTGACGCTGGCAATAGGGGGTGAAAGGGTTAAATAGGGCTGTGATCAAGGGGTTAAAACTTTATTAGGGGGGGTACGGGGCTACCCTGGACCTAACACTAACTGCCTGTCACACTGCCTGTCACACTGACACTAAATGCAGTGATCAGTACAGTGACAGTGTGACAGGGGGTGGGGGGTGATCGCAAGGGGTTAAATGTGCCTGCGTGTACTGGTGTCAGTGTAGTGTTGGTGCGACTCACTGTGTCTCTTCTCTCATCTCGGCGGTTTGAAAATACCGCCGAGATGAGCGCTGCATCACTTCCTCTGCCTGTGTTTACATTTTACAGGTAGAGGAAGTGACACGGCGGTGGCTCACGGGATTGGCTGGGAGCGATCACGAGGGGGCGGACAGAAACGAACCACCGCCCCCTCGAGTTGGATCGCTCCCGGAGGTAAGCCGCCCGCCGCACGCAGCGGAGGGGGTCCCGATCGGACCCCCGACCCGCTAGTAGGCAGTGACGTATATATACGTGCTTCTGCCTGTCCGTGCCATTCTGCGGACGTAAATAGGCGTGCGGTGGGCGTTAAGCGGTTAATATTTCTTTAAAGGGGTTGTAAAGATTTGTTTTTTATTTTCTAAATAGCTTCCTTTAAGCTAGTGCTAGTGCTGCTGGCTCTGATAGGCACTTCCGCACAGCCAACCAGCTGCCGTTATTCAGGTAGCAGGCGCCCAAGGTCCAGCCATCTGAATAGACCAGCGGCAGCTGGCAACAATAACATACATTCATGCAATCCAGAGGGGGCGGTGCTGCAGTTAGTAAAAAAAAAGTCTTAAAAAGGGCCCTTTTTTATTTTTTGTGACTACAGGAGGGGGGCGGCGCCCAGGCGCCCCCTATGGTTGGGCCGCCACTGATGTCTGTAGGACAGTGTCAGGAGGGCAGAGGATGGTGTCAGGAGGGCAGAGGATGGTGTCAGTCAGTAGGGCAGAGGATAATGTCAGTAGAGTGGAGGATGGTGTCGGTAGGGCAAAGATTTGTGGGTACAAGGGGTTAAAGCACAGCAGAAACTTTACTCACATGCAGAGCAGAGAAACGGCATTGACACATTACTGTTCTTTCTCTTGGTACACTGATCCCCACCAGTTCTTCTCATCCCTCTCTCATGCATACTATGTCAGTGCATGTGGGGATGACCTTTTATGTGTATAATTTTTTTATAATGTGTATTATTTTTTTATTGTGTGATAAATAACATATACTGCCCTGTACTCACTATCAGCAGCCACCTCTTCTGTACAACTTTTCAAAGTACTGAATTTATAAAGCTTGTCAGAGTTCAGAAAAAAAGGGGGTGGTAGAGCTGAAATTACATGCTGCAAAGCTCAGTGAGGAGAGCTCTGAGAGCGGATTGGGGAGGGGGGGGGGGAGATACCCTCCTCCACACAGCTCACATAAACAGAGATGAGTTTGTCAATCAGCTGGAGATCCCTCACCTGTCACCTTTTTTCTCTTGGTGTCAGGAAAACTTGTCAGAAGTGATTCATGGTAAATCCAGAGGAATGGGGCAGCAGACATAAATTACACTTAGTGCTCTGAATTGAGACAAGTATGCATTATAGAGGGATATGTTTTGTTCATACTTCATGCCTGAGATTTACAACCACTTTAAGTGAATCAACTCTAATATATATGTTGAAAAACATATTTGTAAAGCCCAACTCCAGCCAAAACATTTAGTAGAGGACAGATTAGGGGATGGTTAGAAACTGTGTCATCTGATTTGAGGTCTGAAAGGATCTCTGCTACATTTGGCCTAGGTTTACACTGAATGCAGTTTTGAAATTGTGCGAGTTCCGCAAGACTCAAACTATTTCAAACCGGCATTTCAGTCTGACTTTGGGGGCCATTTGAGAGACATATGTGTGGGTTCATTCACAGATGTTTATTGAAATCGCCCCCGAAGTGGCCAAAAAATGGTGCATAAACTATTTTTGGGAATCGGAGTGGTGCAGCAAGATCGGCGTCACACCGATATGGACATCTCAATCGCATGTCGAATCGTTCCAATGTGAACGTGGGCTTAAGCTGAGCACCTGAGCACTAATTTGCTGCCTGCAGCCCATGAGCCACACGTTTGGTGCCAGAGGTCTTTACAGTCACTGTGCACACTAACGCTGGCTAACCACTAAATGAAACAAAGTTGCATTAATAACAATAGAAAAATAAAAAGGCAAAATGCATGAAGGCATTATAGGCCAAATTAACTTTTATTTAACTTCAGACTCTAATTTCTAACTACAATAACGTTTCATTCAACATACTGTAGTTTTTAAACAATAATACTGATTTGGGAGCCAAATAAACAAAAAGTTATGTTGTTACCACAGAAACATATCTGATCATTTAAATACATGTCTCAGATAAATAAGTAAAAACCTTAGGTCCTCATTATAAATACTCCCTCTTAGAAACCATTGAGAAACCTGTTTAAATGTTTATTTAAAATCAAGTTTAGCTAGTTTCTTTATATAAGCTTGCTAGAACAATGGGCATACAGCAATTATGTGCGATCCTTTTGTCAGATAACCCAACCCATTTTACCGCTTGCGGCAGCTAGAAAAAGGATTTGTCTTTTAGCCATCCACTAGTTGGGATTACCTTATTGAAGGTCCCGGCAGTGCTGTATGTTCCATACTGCACCATTGAGGTCTGGACACCACTGCTCACCATACCAGCTACAAAACCTGAGTCTGATCCTATCCAGCTAATGTCGGATTGACACTCAGATTTATCTCTATTTGCATAATCTGCATTTAAAAAACATTTTCATATGAGACCACTCCATTGGAGTTAGAAAGAACCGGGACTACATTGCTCCTTATAAGTGAACCGTGATGACGGCTAAACACCAGAAATGCGTCGGGTACTAGTGAACAACCATTTCAGGAGAGTCTTGGTGTCATTCTTATATATGTACTGTTTTGTATTGTCCATGCTATTTTGTCACATACATGCACACCTTGTTTTTGTTGCATGTTTTTTATTTACAGTTGTAACCATGTTCTTTTTGTACTAATAAAAACCTTTTTATACATATCAGTGTCTGGCTTACAAAATCCCACCCCAGGGGGAACAACGTTCTTATCTAAAACCTTCTATCTTGCTAGCACATATTTCCCAGTTACAATAATAATGGTTTGATGACTCCAGTTATAATCTCCTGTTTTCAACTCTGGTTTTTAACTCACCACTTAGTCCAATTCCACTTGGTTTCAGTTCCTGCAAGCAAATAGGTGGCAAACTCAGAAATTAGGTTTAGCCCAGGTTCACACTGGGCTGCGGGAGTGATTTCACTCCCGCTGGCAGTCCCGATTTTGGCCGCGATTTCAGAGACATCTGTGCAGGTTTCTGCACAGATGTCAATGTAAATCGTGGGCTGAAATTGCAAAAAGTAGTACAAGAACTACTTTTTGAAATAAACGCCGTTACCTAACGATGCCCCTTTTGAGGGTAACAAGTAATCTACCAGATTACTCTTCCCCTCACGGCAACGCCGTTCCCATTACTTGGATGGCGTTACCGTAATTACACCTACCTGTGACTCAGCCGTCGCGGTCGGCCATCCATTATTAAAAAAGCTGTTCCGTCCTTCTCATCCTCAGCCTCGGACGAGAGGACATCCGTGATAGGCGGAACACTGAACAGAGGCTCTGCTGGGAAAATTACTGTTCCACCTATCACGGACGGAACAGTCAGAGGGGGAGGCGCGGATTTTAAATAATGGAGGATGGCCGCAGGAGAAGGTAGGGAGATCGTCGTCGAGGCATTTTACAGGCATAGTGAGGCATGTATGATGGCACAGTGACTCACTGTGCCATCATACATGCCTCACTGTGCCTGTAACATGCCTCACTGTGCCTGTAACATGCCTCACTGTGCCTGTAACACGCCTCACGGTGCTTGTAACATGCCTCACATGCCTCACTGTGCCGGTATGCCCGGCAAATGCCGCCGATTTGAGATGCGATTTGACATCTCAAATCGCATCTCAAATCGTACCAGTGTGAACCAGACATTACAGAAATGTATATAGGACCTCAAGCACCTGTGACCAATTAACCACTCCCCTTAATTAGTAATCTGAAGGAAGAAAAGAAAAAGAATGCCGTTTAAAGTGACAGAAAAGATGTTAAAAAGCTGCTAGGAAAGATTCCAAAAAGAACCTAAAATTGTAAACAGCAATCACCAGCAGTTAAAAGCAAAACTGTTTTTCACTCTCCATTCAAAGTTTTCACTCTTCAGCTTCCAAGCCGCAAATTTGTCAAATTCAGATGTGCTCTACATCAGTGTTTTTCAACTCCAGTCCTCAAGGCACACCAACAGGTCATGTTTTCAGGCTTTCCATTATTTTGCACAGATGATTTGATCAGTTTCACTGCCTTAGTAATCACCACAGCCATTTCATCAGAGAGAAATCCTGAAAACATGACCTGTTGGTGTGCCTTGAGGACTGAAGTTGAAAAACACTGCTCTACATAAAGTTATATAGGACCTGAAACACCTGTGACCAATTAACCACTCCCCTTAATTAGTAGTATGAAGGAAGGAAAGAAAGAAAAAAAACAACCAGCAAAGGTGACAGCACTAGAGAACTAATTTCTTGGGACAATTGTGATTTATATAAGTAAGTTTGTATAATGGCAGAACCAAATTCAGAGCGTTACGGCAGGAGGCTACCGTAAGAGGGTTAGCTGATTTCCATTTAAGTAGTATCTCCTTATGAGCATAGTAGGTGGCACAGCGAAAAAATAAACAAACATATCTGAGAGTGTCTAAGAGTCAATGCACACACCCTATTAAGATCAGACACAACTAGGGATAAGCTTCGAGTTTGAGTCAAACTCATGTTCGACTTGAACATTGCCTGTTCGCCCATTCGAACAGCGAACAATTTGGGGGGAGGAGATCAGCTTTCACTATACAGACTTAAAATGACAGACAGGGAGGGAGGGGGAGAGTTGTGACACTCAGAAAACACAGCTGGATAACGGAGACATGTAAACTGGCCAAGGTATAATGGATCAGCAGCCATGATTACCAAGGTCAGTTCACGTAGGGGAACACAAGAACAAGCTGGATCAACCAGGTATTTGAAAACATAGAAAGTGACCAATTACATTACAACAGCACGGTGTGGTTGAAGGAAATAAAATTAATGTACAAGCTGACCTACAAGCAGGCTGGAAAGGAAGTTAGACAACAGCTGTAAACTCCTGATCAGCATGTTGTCCTCAGGTCAGTGACATAGAAAGTTTTGAAACCAGTATATCTGAATGACAGACAAACAACCTGCACGTTCATTAGGGGAGAATAACAATGGCACTATGAGACAGACAGACAGACAGATATCGGTATACAGTAGTTAATATATTGCAGCACGTTGATTCTCCCTGAGAAGTATACAGTAGCAGTGTGAAACCCACAGTCTGTTTCTGCCATCTAGTGGATGCCTATTAGCTTTGCAGCTGTATCTTCCCTTCCTTGCTGGTTGCCATTAGGAATGCAAACAAACAGTGCAGTCTATGTGTGTGTAAAAAGTTTGTGACAACAGAAATGCTTGCAGCTAAAAAGAAATTAAAGAAGAAAACTATTAAAAAATCGTCTTCTTCCGAAGTAACGCAAGTAGAAAAGCCACTGTTTGAATTCATACAGACTCCCAGGCCAGTCCCAGGAGAAAAGGTATGCATAACCTATCAAATTATTATTCAGTGCTGTTTACAGTAGATTTAGAAAGAAAAATTAAAAAGAGGTGACAATTATTATGGATTTTTAAAGGAGATATATAGTCACAGCACTTTTATTTTAAAACATCAGAATTGCAATTACTATACAAATGTATATTTTTTCACAATCCAATATAAACTGACTTAAAAAAATGTCCTCCATAAAAGCCTGTGTATCCGTGTACATATGGGCTTTTAGCAGAGTTTAGGAGCTGCTGCGGTTAGGGGAGCTTCAACCTCCCTCTCCAAATGTGGAAGAATCGCATTCAGGATAGGAACATTTTGACTGCCAGTCAAAATGTCGCAGTAAAATCACGCCACAATCACGCCGTGTTTTGCATTTTCCCGCGGCAGTGGTCAAGGTAGGCTCTGTGTACACGAAGCCTTAAATGTGTTTGAATGTTCTCAAGCACAAACACAAACTTCAAGATTAATCAGATTAATTGAGTGATAATTCAAATACAACGTGTAAATTAATATATAGCCTCATACACACAATCGGACTTCCATCTGACTTTTCCGTGGATTTTTATTCAAAGGGCGTTGGCCGTGAACTTGTTCTGCATACACACGGCAGCCAACTTTCGCCAAATCACATGTTTTTTCAGCTCTTTACCACCACCCTTTGGGCAACTTCTGCTATTGTTGTCTGATCTTTAGCATTGGTTCTGAGCATGCGTGTTTCAACTTTGGACTTAAGTCCGATGGACGTGTGTACACACGATCGGATTAGGCAATGTAGGACTTTTGTTATCGGAAAGTTTGTCTGTTTTCACAGCGAACATTTGTCCGATGAAACAGCGTAAAAACATTTGTCCGATGGAGCATACACACGGTCGGCTTGTTCGATCAAACAGGTCCTTCGTGTGTATGGGCCTTTAGATTTTAAATATTGATCATAGATTTGCTTTAATCTCGAGACTAGGGACTAATACTGGGGAAAAAAAATTAACAAAATAGCAAATGATTTGTATAAAGGAGTTCCTAAAGAACTAGGGACACAAAGAAGGGTCTTAAATCTTTCTAACTTCTTTATAACCCTAAGCAGGGCTTTTTTTCTCAGACAATAGGTGCAGGAACTCCCCCGTTCCAAGTCACCCCTTTTCTGCGGCCCTACCCACCTCCCAGTACCGTCCCTTTTAGACAATATAGGACCAAGTATCATTTTGTGGTGCTATGTAATTTGTATGAAATTTGGTAATGATATCAAGAAAAGCAGTAAAATAGATCCCCTGCAGCCAGCAACAATAGATCCCCCTAACAACAATGGACTACCCACAACAAAATGTCCTCACCAGCAACAATAGATCCCCCTAACAACAATGGACTACCCACAACAAAATGTCCCCACCAGCAACAATAGCCTCCCGGCAGCATCAACAGATCTCCGCACAGCCAGCATTAATAGACTTTCTGGCTGTCATCAACAAATAGATCTTTCCCCAACAGTAGATCTCTTTCAGCAACATAAGACACCCCCAGCAACAGTAGGTCCCCCACCAGCAACAATAGACCTCCCTAGCAACAATAGACCCCCCTGCAAAAATAGATCCCCAGCAGAGAGCATCAATACCCTGTAGCATACCCCAGCACCCCTTGTCATTACATAGTCAGTCCAGGAGGTGCCGGAACTGAGTTCCCCCGCGTTCCCACTGAAAAAAAGCCCTGACCCTAACCCTACCTATAATGCTAACACTAATCCATATCCTATAATTGTATCTTAAAGTTGCTTATCATTCTATTCTATACTACTGATGCTCTTATTTATATCAGCTGTTGGCAGCTCTTCAAGAATGGGGGAATGGACATCAAATATCTGCAATGTCAAATTCGGTTGAAGATACAGAAAGCTGGTCATCATCAAAGAACACAAAAGATTTAAGGCTTGTTTTCAAATGTGTAAATTCAAGTAACACTGGGTAAGTGCAACACACAATAAAAAAAATTTAATTACACAATAGCAACACTTTCAGGACCAAAGATTCCTCTTGTTCACCTTGATTCAAACTCAAAGAAGAACTCTCATAAGCATTACAAAATCCACATATTCATGTCTAAATATACTATATTAGACACTGCAATAAAGGAAACCTGCTCTATCCTTGATGGAAGTATGATTTGTAGGCATAACTAGCAATGAGCTCAGTTGCCATTGCCCTCTGTTCAGTAGGGCGCTTGTGGGGGACATGCTAGTTAGAGGGTTTCCAACTAGTTCTTCTGATCTTCCCCTTCTGTCTTTTCATTGTTTTTATTGCTCACTAGGATGTAGGCAGCCAGGCTGCACAGTGTCTTTGGTTGCTATGACACAGGTAGTTGGGCCACACAGCATCGTTGGTTGCCAAGATGCAGGCAGGCAAGCCACATAGCCTCTTTGGCTGTTGTAGTGCAGGCAGCTGGCCATCTGCACCATGGAAAAACCGTAATGCTGTGCCACCCAACTTCCTGCATCCTACTAACCAATTGTGCTCTGCAGCCCGATCATCAGTGTCCTAGCAACCAATGACGCTATGTCTGCATCTTAGCAACCAATGATGCTGTGTGACCCAGCTGTCTGAGTCCTGGAGACCAAGGAAAAGACAGAAGGGGTGAAACAAGAAAACCGACAAACACCCTCCCTCTGCATACCTAGTGATAATAAAGTTCAGGGCAGTGCCTAAGACAAGTGCTGTCAATCACAGCTAATTTAATGTTTGTCTACTAGATGCATGCTCAGACAGCAGTTGGGGTGGGGGGGGGGGGGGGTCATGGTGTGTGCCTTGGGCGATTTGTGACCTGGGGAGCAGAAGCAAAAAAACAGCATGCTTTATGAGACTTCTTCTTTAACCACTTGATACCCGCCCGCCATCAAATGATGGCAGGCGGGATACTCTATGATCCTGACAGCACGTCATATGACGTCCTGTCATTTAAAGCGGCTAGGGGCGCGCGCGCGCACCCCTCGCGTCACTGAGAACACCGTGCGTGTGCCCGGCGGCCGCGATGGCCGCTGGGCACACGTGATTGCCGACAATTGAGCTGGGACGTGGAGCTCTGTGTGTAAACACAGAGCTGCATGTCCCTGTCAGGGAGAGAGGAGACCGATCTGTGTCCCTTGTACATAGGGACACAATCGGTCACCTCCCCCAGTCACCCCCCCCGCCCCCTACAGTTAGAACACAAACTAGGAGAAACATTTAACCCCTTCCCCGCCCCCCAGTGGTTAACCCCTTCCCTGCCAGTTACATTTATACAGTAATCAATGCATATTTATAGCATTGTTCACTGTATAAATGTAAATGGTCCCAAAAATGTGTCAAAAGTGTCCGATGTGTCGGCTATAATGTCCCAGTCCCGAAAAAAATTGCCGCAGATCGCCGCCATTCCTAGTAAAAAATAAATAAAAAAAATCATAATTATGTCCCCTATTTTGTAGGCAATATAACTTTTGTGCAAACCAGTCACTATAAGGTTGCGATTTTTTTTTTTTTTTTACCAAAAATATATAGAAGAATACGTATCGGCCTAAACTGAGATAACATTTTTTTTTTTTTTTAAATGGGATATTTATTATATCAAAAAGCAAAAAAATATTGTGTCTTTTTTCAAAATTGTCGCTCTTTTTTTTGTTTATAGCGCAAAAAATAAAAACCGCACGGGTAATCAAATACCACCAAAAGACTATTTGTGGGGAAAAAAAGGACGTCAATTTTGTTTGGGTGCCACATCGCACGACCGCGCAATTGTCAGTTAAAGCGACGCAGTGCCGGAAGCTAAAATTTTGTCTGGGCAGGAAGGGGGTGTAGGTGCACAGTAGGCAAGTGGTTAAAGAGTCAGTGCACTCAAAATTGGTGATTTAGTTATACGTTTAGTCTGGTGGAGTCAGATCCTGGCTTTTTATACTTTTCATATTTCTACAGAGAGAGAGATCCTGTCATATTTACAACTCTATTCTTGTCTGCTTGGGAGTTTGCAGGGGATAACATTTAAATCCAACAGGCAGAGTATGAACCTGACATTGAAGGTATTTTTTTATAATAAGCATCATTTACCTGTAGACATTCCTCTTTTGACTTCCTCATTGTTCGTTTTTGCTCAGAATTTGCTCTATTTTTTCTCTGTTGTGTTCACTTCCTGCTTGTCTGATTGTTACTCACCACTGTGAAGGGAGGCTTTTCTGCAGTGGTCAGTGATGTGCTCACCCCTTCGTGGGAACTACATCTGTGCGGCAGGATGCTCTCTACGTGTTAGGCCGCGTACACAGAATCATTACACTATTCTGTCTGTCTACATTGCAGACATTAATTTTAGGCAAACATTTTTTTTCCTTTACAACTCCTTTAAAGGCCACAGCACAGACCAAGAAACTAGGGTTGCCACCTCATCCCTTTAAACCCGAACACATATGAATTACACAGGTTCTGAGGCTAATTTAATGCAGGTAAAGCACCAAGTGAGTTTAATTACCACCTTAATTAGCCACAGAACCTGTGTAATTCATATGTGTTCGGTTTTAAAGGGATGAGGTGGCAACTCTACAAGAAACGCAACCGAAGATATGTAAAAGAATCCTTTAGAGATGGTTAAACTCCCCAGTATCTACTAAATATAGCATTGCCATTTTGAGTGGACCATCCCTTTACAAATGACACAGAAAGACATCATGTCTAGCACTCCACACAGACACATTCTGGTGGTGAATACAAAACAAACAGGAAGTGTGGAACATCTGTGTATCACTTTAAACTGAGGAAGTGGCAAGGTTTAGCAATGAAACATGTCTTGTGAAATAATAAAACTAGAGGTTCATTAAAACATGAGAACTTTGATCCATCTCCAAACAGATCACAATACACATCCCAATGGGCACCCCAATAGTTTGTTTTTCTTTCTATCATCAGGTGTAGCTGTATTAGAGTGTAGTTATGCAGAAATCAAACCTTCATTAACAGAAGGAAATAACTTACCGTGTAAACCTTTGTTTATAATGTCTTTTGGCTAATCTATGAATAAGGAACATCATTTTTGGGAATCAGTAGACCACAGGCAGTTTTTTGGAAGCCACTAGAAATGAATGACATGCTTTAGTCACAGTTGATTTCACTACAAAATTACCACATTTTGGTGAATAAAAATAAAGATTTTTTGATAATTTAGGGCCCTCTGAGGCCGCGTACACACGATCAGACCGGTCCGATGAAACTGGCCAGTTTCATCGGACCAAATAGACGTGTGTACTGCTCCATCGGACCCAAGTTTTAAAACTTGCTTTAAAATCGGTCCGATGGACGCCTGACCATTGGACCAAAACGATGGTTAGTATGCAAAAGCATCGGACCAAAAACCCTCGCATGATCAGAATCAAGTCGACGCATGCTTGGAAGCATTGAACTTCGTTTTTTCAGCACGTCGTTGTGTTCTACGTCACCGCGTTCTGACCAGATCGGATTTTGGACTGATGGTGTGTACGCACATTAGACCATTCTCATCGGACCGGTCTGATCGTGTGTACGCGGCCTTACTCTGCCCTGCGGAGGTCCGCCCGATTAAAAAAAAAAAAAAGCCAGCAGCTACAAATACTGCAGCTGCTGACTTATAAAAAATGGACACTTACCTGTCCAGCGTGCCCGCGATGTCAGCAGACGAGGCTGAGCAATCGCTCGGTCCTCGGTTGCTTCCGTCGCCATTCTCTTTGAGGAAATCAGGAAGTGAAGCCTTGCCAACTGCACATGCGTAAGAAACGTGGCACGCCGTGACTGGTCCCCGCTCTATCCTGGAACAAGTGTTTCCCAGAAAACAGCGGGGGCGGGGGGGGGTGACATCACAGGGGTGGACTCCTGCGGGAGTCAGAACCCAGAAGTGGTGCAAATACCTGTCTTAGACAGGTATCTGCACCCCCCTCCCCCTGAAAGTGCCAAATGTGACACCGGAGAGGGGGAGGGATCCAAAAAGCGGAGGTTCACTTTTTGTGTGAACCTTCACTTTAAGTCAGCAGCTACAAATACTGCAGTTGCTGACTTTTAAAAGAAGGACATTTACCTGTCCAGCGCACCTGCGATGTTAGCACCCTAAGTCGCCGCCATCTTCGGTAAAAGAATCAGGAAGTGAAGCCTTGCAGGTTCACTTCCTGGTTCCCTACTGCACATGTGCAACTCACGCTGCGTGATCCGAATGGTCCATGCTGTCTTCTGGGACCTGTGTGCCTCCCAGAAGACAGCGAGGCGGGGGGTCGGGAAGTGGCGTAGATACCCACAGATAATGCGGCTATCTATGCCCAGAAGTGGAAGCAAATACCTGTATTTAACAGGTATCAGCTCCCCCCTAGGGGGGAGGGTTCCGAAAAGCGGAAGGTCTGGTAATTTGTGTGGTAACTGGGACCTAGATTATTTTCCCAACAAATTTGTTTTAATTCAATTGTTCTTATTGTACCCAATAATTTGGAAGAAAAGAGGATGCACCAACCTTGTGCATTATCCTTGGATATATTTTATTGTTAAGAAATGAATTAAAAGGGACTCACAACTAAATGGGAGAAAAAACGCATTATGCGTAGCCTTCAGACGATGGCAATTGGTTTAACGACAACAGACTCCAAGTGGAAACGGAGAAGATATCAGGGGTCACTGACGGCTGACGTGTTTCGAAGGTATACCTTCTTCCTCAGAGCCCAGCTCTTCCATTTCTCTTTTGACTTCTAAATACCCCATCATTGAGGGCAGCAAGGCCTGACACAGTGTCCACTATGAACAGTAGTCCACCTGGTTAACTCACTTGTGTGCATAGAGTATTTGTGTTCTGCTACCCAATAATTTGCTTTGTATTTATATATATTTTTTTTTTTTAAATACATTTTTTATCATTGACCTATACCTGTCAAGCAAAGCTCATCTCCCTTCCGTCTAAACACCCAGATCTCCTTTTACTGGTGTCTTTTCTCTTTTTTCAACCAATCTAGAATGGTACAATCTCTTAACACTGGTATATCCCTTCACTGATCTCCCTAAATTGTCCAGATATAGCTCATAAAGGTAGATGTAATTTGGATCTTAATACTTTTATTTTTGGTACCCAGGGAGCTGGCACTTAGAATCATCAAAAGTCAGATAGGACGTAAGCCTGTTACACACATTGGCCCGGATTCACAGACATCGGCGCACATTTATGCCGCCGTAGCGTATCTCTTTTACACTACGCCGACCCAGTGCAGAGAGGCAAGCATGGAATTCACAAAGCAAATGCTCCCAACGTTGCACCAGCGTGGCGTATATTTCGTAGGCGTAAGCCGGCATAAGTGGAATTAGGTGGAAGTGGGCTGGAAGTGGGCGTGATCCATGCTAATGAAGCGTGACCCCATGCAAAGTACTTAAAACGTACTGCGCATGCGTCAAGACGTGGACGTACCCCCGTGCGCATGCTCACAACCACGTCGGAACAACTGCCTAAGATACGCCGGATCACTGTGTACGCCGTTAACGTAACCTACGCCCAGCCAGACCCACGTCGGACCATATTCACAGACGTCCAACGTACAATACGTAGGCTTGTGTTCCCTGGTCCATACCTTTGCATGGGTTGCGCCTCATCTATGGGGAATAACTTTATGCCGGATGTAAAACGTACGCAAACCGCGTATATCATGCACCGGGCGCAAGTACGTTTGTGAATCGCCGTATTTCCCTCATTTGCATATGTGAATGCCTAATCAATGGGAGAAGCAACATACGTCCAGACCATATTTGCGCCCCCGCCACGCCGGCGTAAGTAAGATACGTCGGGGTAGGATGGCCTATTTTTAGGTGTATCTTGGTTTATGACTCTGGCGCACACATACGCCGGGCGCATATTTATGCTACGCCGGGAAAAGGTGAGTTACGTCGGCGTAAGTGCTTTGTGAATCCGGGCCTATGAGTTTATTTTTCATTCAATTCAGTCTGAACTGCTGTACTAACTGTGTGAAGTTAGTATGGCAATCTCCCCTGCTGAGGTGTTGTGATCTGACAGGAGGACAGCCCTTTGCCAGAACACTCCTATCAGCACTCCCTGCCATTGGCTGAGAGCGCTGATCGGGAGTCGCTCGTCTGACAGAACCTGGTCAAATGGCTGGCTTCTGTCGGACATAGTGGCATACACACCAACTGAATGTCAGTCTTTTTTTTTTTTTTTTATCTGCCCTTGTCTCCCTTTAATTAATATATATATATATTAGGGCTGTGCAAATTAACTTTTAATTAATCGATTAATCTTTAATTTTTTTGATCGCTCAAAATCTTTTTGATCGATTAAAATTCTTTTGATTGGTACTCACCTCTCCGCTGGCTTCTGGGCCTTCAGGGAGTTCTGTTGGAGATTCGGTAACGTCACGGACACCGACGGGGCTTGCCGTGTCCATCTGAAGGGCTCCTTTGCTGTGCCTTCATATCTGCATGCCGGCGGGACCTTACTATCTGCCACACGCAAGCTCTGTTACACTTCCCTCTATCACTTCCCTCTATCAACCTGCCATCCACTGGGAGTTGTGATAGTTCCCTTCACAGGACATCTACATGCCGACGGACTGATGTTAACCTCTCCTCATCTGGATTTAGCCATGGTATCGTTGTACACATTTTTATACCAGTATCATACTTGGCTACATGTTTTTATGACTGCTTTTGGTACCGTTTGGTATTACTCACACCATTTTACAGTTTATGTAGCTACATCGATTTTATCTCCAGTGCAATATTTATTTGGTTACCTACTTGAAGACTATAAATGTTTTAATGCTATTCCCATCGAGCGCTGCCTTTGTGTGTTTTTTGTATCCTGCTTTCCATTTTTCCAGTGGTTGGGAGCTGCATTGGGAATCAGCCTGCAAGGAGATGAGCTAAAAGTAGTTGGATCTGTATGTGCGTTATAATTAATCGAAATTAGTCGATTAATCGATTAAAAAAAAAAAACGATTAATCGAACACAACAATTTTGATCAGTAACAGCCCTAATATATATATATATATATATATATATATATATATACAACATAAATTGACTTTGCAAAGTATGTTTTGTTGCATAGTTGCAATATTGCCATGTTTTGTCATATAGTTGTATTATTTATGTTTTCAACATTGTTTTAAGCACAGCAGCTCTTTGAGCATGTACATCTACCCTATTAGTCAGCTCTTTCAGTTTGATATGGGTAACATTGAATTTTTTCCTTTTCTACTTGGATTTAATTGGGAAAATGTGTGAAAATGACAACATTTCACCACACTTTCAGTTAAATAAAAACTCTCAATTTTGCTTATGCCTAGAAACCACATGGTGGCCTTGTTCCCTTTGATATTCTTTGCTTCACCCTTTTCTCTGTTGAGAATCAGTACCTGACTGAGGTTACAGTAGAACTCTTATTGAATCATACAGTACATACAGCATGTAGAAATTATACAAATGTACAACTCCCAGAAGAGGTTGCCTAATGTATATCATTAGTATTTATTTTAAGTATTATTAATAAAAATCGTTAAAAATAGTATTAGTAGTTGAAGTAGCAATGATATAATTCATGGATCCCAGTCACATATTCTTTTCTTTCCTCTAAACCAGTGGTTCTCAACCGTCCTAGTGCCGTGACCCATTGATACATTTTCCAAAGTTGTGGGGACCCCTAACAGCAAAATTATTTTCGTAGTATGGGTTGTCAGCACCCAAGGCAGGCCAAGTAATTTGCGCCCCTAACCCACGGACATTTAGCGCTTCCTGGGTGCCTTCCACTCGTATAGTATTAAAACCCCTTATGGTACATTTTTGGCTGTACCACTCTTTCTCTTTGTTCTCCTTTCTTTCCCTTGTATCCCTCTATATCCTAATGTCTTGTTTTTTTTCTCCCTATCCCTCTCTATTTTTCATTTCTTTCTATTCTTTCTCTCCTTTTTTTCTTTGTTCCTCCCCCTCTTTTTCTCTCCTTTTAATGTATTCTCTATTTGTATTCCTCCTCTTACTCCTTGGTGAAGGGAATGAGATGAGCGGCAGTGCTGGTGGGGGGTGGGACCAGTGGTGGTGCTGGTGGGGGGTGGGATCAGTGGCAGTGCTGGTGGGGGGGTGGGATCAGTGGCAGTGCTGGTGGAGGGTGGGATCAGTGGCAGTGCTGGTGGGGGGTGGGATCAGTGGCAGTGCTGATGGGGGGTGGGATCAATGGCAGTGCTGGTGGGGGATAGTGGCAGTGCTGGTGGGGGGGGGTGGGATCAGTGGCAGTGCTGGTGGGGGCTGGGATCAGTGGCAGTGCTGGTGGGGGGGTGGGATCAGTGGCAGTGCTGGTGGGGGGTGGGATCAGTGGCAGTGCTGGTGGGGGGTGGGATCAGTGGCAGTGCTGATGGGGGGTGGGATCACTGGCAGTGCTGGTGGGGGGTGGGATCAGTGGCAGTGCTGGTGGGGGGTGGTATCAGTGGCAGTGCTGGTGGGGGGGGGTGGGATCAGTGGCAGTGCTGGTGGGGGGTGGGATCAGTGGCAGTGCTGGTGGGGGGGTGGGATCAGTGGCGGTAAGGGGTGAGATCAGTGGCAGTGCTGGCAGGGGGTGGGATCACTGGCAGTGCTGGCGGGGGGTGGGATCACTGGCAGTGCTGGCAGGGAGTTCTGATCAGCCAACTTAGGTGCTCTTGATCAAGGTCATCTGCCGATCTGAGAACTGTAGCGGGGACTTTTAATGGCAACTATAATCACAGGTAGTGTTACTCACTGTTTCTGGCTTGGTCGCAAAAAGGCTAGGAAAGCGGTGCGGGCTTCAGGAACAGCCCAGGATTCAGTGACCCCTGGCAAATTGCCATTTGACCCCCGAGGGGGTCCCGACCCCAGGTTGAGAACCACTGCTCTAAACATTATTGGAAAGGTGGTTGGATTTTTTTTATTAGTAATCTCAGTGAAGTTTCCTGAAATTTTTAACACTTCTTTTTTATCTTAGATTTCTCAATGAAACTGAAGTGCACAATGCTCTAGAGTTACTTGGATTGGTAGTTAATGATGGAGGAAAAGAGCACACAAGGAAATTCCTGGAATCAAACAATGAGTAAGTGATGGGAATGTGCAATGTTTCATACAACATTAAGCAAGATCACCTAAAAAGAAAGTTTTACCAAATTGTCTGCCTGCTCCAAGATTTACCACTGGGTTTCCCCACTGACAGCAGAATGTAAACAATGTTGAATTTGAAAAAAAAAAACAGCGTGGGGGTCCCCTTCATTCCATACCAGGCCCCTTGGGTCTGGTTTGGATTTTTAGGGGAACCCCAGACCAAAATTTTAAAATAAACCTGTGATGTGCCCCCAAAATCCATACCAGAACCTTATCCGAACATGCAGCCCAGAAGGCCAGGAAGGGGGGGGGGGTGAACCCCCCGTCCTGAACCATACCAGGCCACATGTCCTCAACATGGGGGGTGCCTTGGGGCATGTTGATGAGGACAAGGGCCTCTTCCCCACAACTCCAGCACGGTGGTTGTGTAGGTCTGCAGGCAGGGAGCCTATCAGAATCTGGAAGCCCCAGATCCCGCCCTAACCCCCCCCCTTTGTGAATGAGTAAAGTACCCCTACTCATTTACCAAAAAATTGTTCAAAATAAATAAAAACACAAACACAGTTTTTGATAAGTCTTTTATTATTTTTTTAAAACAACAAAAAATATCCCCAGAAGTAAATCCAGCATCAATCACGATGCACACCCACCACCGACCCAAACGTTTGCCTCCCGGCGACTGACACAGCTTTGGTTTGGCTCCTTTGTTTATTTACTGTCAGTGGAAACTGTGTCAGTCGCCTTGAGGCCAGCATCGTGTGCGGACCTCTGTTTTTGCTTTGCTTTGTTTTTCCGGGTCAGCGGTGGGCGTGCATCGTGATTGATGCTGGATTTACTTCTGGGGACATTTTTTGGTGCTTTTTTAAAATAAAGGACTGTGTTTGTGTTTTTATTAATTTTTAACACTTTTTTGGTAAATACATTTTTTTATTTTCTTCAGGTCATCGGCCGGTGTTCATTGTGATTGACGATGGATTTACTACAGAGGACATAGTCCCACAACCACCAGCCAGGGTTGTGGGGAACAGGCGTTTGTCCTCATCAACATGGGGAAAATGTGCTTTTGGGGGAAGCCCCCAGCCCTAAAGCACCCCTCCCATGCTGAGGGCATGTGGTCTGGTATGGTTTGGGGGGGTGTTTGCTCACCCCCCCTTTTATGACCTGCCGGACTGCATGTTCGGATAAGGGTCTGGTATGGATTTTGAAGGGAACCCAACACCATTAAAAAATTTAAAATTTGCTGTGGGGATACCTTAGAATCCATACCAGACTCAGGGGGGGGGGGGGTGTTATGGATTGAGGAGGCCTCACACTGTTTTTATTTATTTTTATTTTTAAAGCCGGCATTGTTTGATTACATTCTGCTGTCAGTGGGGAATCCCGCTAACAGCAAATAAGTCATTAATGTTAAGGACGCAGTCATTAACAATCAGCTAATATCTAATCATTTGGAATCATTCATTACATCCGAATGAAACTGATTAATTTAATTGAAATTTCAAAAAGTACAAAGTGGAGTGGGACATTAAATGTGCCTCGGTGGGGTTTAGAAAAAAGTAAATAAGTTCCATCACAATTTTAACACAATTTTTACACAACATAGAATATATTTTATATACAGATTCAGTGATGTGACTAACTGACATATGCTAAACTGCCATTATTTGGAAAACATTATGCCATGATTTGAAACCTTGTATTACCAATGAAATGGACTGTACTGTGAAATTTGTGATCAGGAAAAGAAGGTTTGCTGTAACACTGAGCATCAGACATCAGAGTACAGCCAATGCCTGGGGGAATGAAGATATATTTACCAGTGCAAGTCTGGTCGGCTCTGGAGTGGGTGGTGATGGAGGAAAAAGAGTCCCCTACCTGATGGTGAGAGAGAGAGAGAGTGCCCCCTCATGACTGAACCCTGTGTTCCATGAGTGCCAGGTGGACTTTTTGACCTTTTATCTGGACCATGAGTGAAATATAGGCCTATGTGAGATGACTCCAGATGTGAAGGGGTTAATGTGTGCAGTGACCAGGAGGATGCAGAGAAAAGGTCAAGGATTAGAATCCATGTAAATGAACAGTATGTTGTTTGGGCTGAACATATCGTGATGTACTCTATGCCATGTATGTACAGATTGGACCAAGCTGCATACAGTATGTCAGTCACATATAAAGAAACTGATTGGGTGTGAAGGGTGTCTCTATCAACAGAACTTATTTCTTTGTTGTCCTCTGAAAAAGAAAACAGGTTAAAGTTGTTTTAAAGCATAAACATTGTTTATGCAATAAAAAAGAAATAAACATTTATAAAAAAAAAACAAGGGGGTTGCCTGGGGACCTATGGGCCCTTTAATAAAAAATAAATAAATATATATATATAAACAAAAATAACATGGGGCCCTGGGGACCTCTGAGCCTTTTACTAAATATATATAATAATAATAAATGTATGTATATTTATATGTATATAAAAAATAAAAATATAGTTACATAGTTACATAGTTAGTCAGGTTGAAAAAAGACACAAGTCCATCCAGTTCAACCATAAAAAAATAAAAATAAACAAACAAAATAAAACACAGTACATCCCATACACCCAACTCCATACCCACAGTTGATCCAGAGGAAGGCAAAAAACCCCAGCAGAGCGATGATCCAATTTGCTACCGGAGGGGAAAAAATTCCTTCCTGATCCCCCAAGAGGCAATCGGATTTACCCCGGATCAACTTTACCTACAAAACTTAGTACTCAGTTATATTATGTGCATTTAGGAAAGAATCCAGGCCTCTCTTAAAGCAATCTACTGAGCTGGCCAGAACCACCTCCGGAGGGAGTCTGTTCCACATTTTCACAGCTCTTACTGTGAAGAAACCTTTCCGTATTTGGAGGTGAAATCTCTTTTCCTCCAGACGTAAAGAGTGCCCCCTTGTCCTCAGTGTTGACCTTAAAGTGAATAACTCAACACCAAGTTCACTATATGGACCTCTTATATATTTGTACATGTTGATCATATCCCCCCTTATTCTTCTCTTCTCAAGAGTGAATAAATTCAGTTTTTCTAATCTTTCCTCATAGCTGAGCTCCTCCATGCCTCTTATCAGTTCAGTTGCCCTTCTCTGCACTTTCTACAGTTCTCCGATATCCTTTTTGAGAACTGGTGCCCAAAACTGGACTGCATATTCCAGATGAGGTCTTACTAATGATTTGTACAGGGGCAAAATGATATCTCTCTCTCTGGAGTCCATACCTCTCTTAATACAAGAAAGGACTTTGCTTGCTTTGGAAACCGCAGCTTGGCATTGCATGCCATTATTGAGCTTATGATCAACTAAAACCCCCAGATCCTTCTCCACTACAGATCCCCCCAGTTGAACTCCCCCTAGCATGTATGATGCATGCATATTCTTAGCCCCCAAGTGCAGAACTTTACATTTATCAACATTAAACCTCATCTGCCACATAGTCGCCCAATTAGACAGAGCATTGAGGTCGGCTTGTAAATTGGAGACATCCTGTAAGGACGTTATTCCACTGCATAGCTTGGTGTCATCTGCAAAAACAGAAATGTTACTTTGGATCTCAGACCCAATATCATTTATAAATATATTGAAAAGTAAGGGACCCAACACTGAACCTTGGGGCCAGAGGCGGCTCTAGGCTTGGTGAGGCCTTAGGCCAACCTTAGATATGAGGCCCCACCAACTCCCATAATGGGAAAAATAATTCAAGCGTTAAAAATTAACCTTTAAAAATTGCATATATGAAGAGCCTTAAATCCTATGAACTATGGGACTCTGGTCACTATAGAGCACCTTCCCCAGAGTGAACGCACTAAGGTAAGGGTAGGGGGGGCTTACTGATACAACGGTGAACCTTTATATCAGTGCCTCCTTACCTTACTGTATTCCCTGCCCCCTACATCAGTGATCCCCTCAGACTGGCCTCGCTACGCTGTTACTGACCGTCACTCAGGTGCACCGTGCAGGGCTCAGTCAAATAGTTCTCTCTAGGCTCCAGCTTGATGGCTCTCATTTTATCCTATATTACACTACTAGACTGTGAGCATATGATATAATAGATAGTCACAGACTGTGTGGGCCATAATACAATATATGGTCTGGGCCTGCAGAAATACTACACTAGATGGTCAGAGAGTGTGCGGACATGGTACAAGAGATGGTCAGAGACTGCAGACATGGTACAAGAGATGGTCAGACTGCATACATACTACAGAAGATGGTCAGAGACTGCATATGTGGTACAGGAGATGGTCAGAGACTGCATATGTGGTACAGGAGATGGTCAGAGACTGCAGACACGGTACAAGAGATGGTCAGACTGCATACATACTACAGGAGATGGTCAGAGACTGCATATGTGGTACAGGAGATGGTCAGAGACTGCAGACACGGTACAAGAGATGGTCAGACTGCATACATACTACAGGAGATGGTCAGAGACTGCATACATACTACAGGAGATGGTCAGAGACTGCATACATACCACAGGAGATGGTCAGAGACTGCATACATACCACAGGAGATGGTCAGAGACTGCATACATGGTACAAGAGATGGTCAGAGACTGCAGACATGGTACAAGAGATGGTCAGAGACTGCAGACATGGTACAGGAGATGGTCAGAGACTGCAGACTCGGTACAAGAGATGGTCAGACTGCATACATACTACAGGAGATGGTCAGAGACTGCATACATACTACAGGAGATGGTCAGAGACTGCATACATACCACAGGAGATGGTCAGAGACTGCATACATGGTACAGGAGATGGTCAGAGACTGCATACATAGTACAGGAGATGGTCAGAGACTGCAGACATGGTACAAGAGATGGTCAGAGACTGCAGACATGGCACAAGAGATGGTCAGAGACTGCAGATATACTACAGGAGACGGTTAGAGACTGCATACATGATACAGAAGATGGTCAGAGACTGCATACATGGTACAAGAGATGGTCAGAGACTGCAGACATGGTACAAGAGATGGTCAGAGACAGCAGACATGGTACAAGAGATGGTCAGAGACTGCAGACATGGTACAAGAGATGGTCAGAGACTGCAGACATGGTACAAGAGATGGTCAGAGACTGCATACATGGTACAAGAGATGGTCAGAGACTGCAGCCATGGTACAAGAGATGGTCAGAGACTGCAGACATGGTACAGGAGATGGTCAGAGACTGCAGACTCGGTACAAGAGATGGTCAGACTGCATACATACTACAGGAGATGGTCAGAGACTGCATACATACCACAGGAGATGGTCAGAGACTGCATACATACCACAGGAGATGGTCAGAGACTGCATTCATGGTACAGGAGATGGTCAGAGACTGCAGACATGGTACAAGAGATGGTCAGAGACTGCAGACATGGCACAAGAGATGGTCAGAGACTGCAGATATACTACAGGAGACAGTTAGAGACTGCATACATGATACAGAAGATGGTCAGAGACTGCATACATGGTACAAGAGATGGTCAGAGACTGCAGACATGGTACAAGAGATGGTCAGAGACTGCAGACATGGTACAAGAGATGGTCAGAGACTGCAGACATGGTACAAGAGATGGTCAGAGACTGCATACATGATACAAGAGATGGTCAGAGACTGCATACATGATACAGGAGATGGTCAGAGACTGCAGATATACTACAGGAGATGGTCAGAGACTGCATACATGATACAGGAGATGGTCAGAGAGTGCAGATATGGTACAAGAGATGGTCAGAGACTGCAGACATGGTACAAGAGATGGTCAGAGACTGCAGACATGGTACAGGAGATGGTCAGAGACTGCAGACATGGTACAAGAGATGGTCAGAGACTGCAGACATGGTACAAGAGATGGTCAGAGACTGCATACATACTACAGGAGATGGTCAGAGACTGCATATGTGGTACAAGAGATGGTCAGAGACTGCAGACACGGTACAAGAGATGGTCAGACTGCATACATACTACAGGAGATGGTCAGAGACTGCATACATACCACAGGAGATGGTCAGAGACTGCATACGTGGTACACGAGATGGTCAGAGACTGCATACATGGTACACGAGATGGTCAGAGACTGCAGACATGGTACAAGAGATGGTCAGAGACTGCACACATGGTACAAGAGATGGTCAGAGACTGCAGACATGGTACAGGAGATGGTCAGAAACTGCAGACATACCACAGGAGATGGTCAGAGACTGCATACTTGGCACAGGAGATGGTCAGAGACTGCAGACATGGCACAAGAGATGGTCAGAGACTGCAGACATGGCACAAGAGATGGTCAGAGACTGCAGATATACTACAGGAGACGGTTAGAGACTGCATACATGATACAGAAGATGGTCAGAGACTGCAGACACGGTACAAGAGATGGTCAGAGACTGCAGACATGGTACAAGAGATGGTCAGAGACTGCAGACATGGTACAAGAGATGGTCAGAGACTGCAGACATGGTACACGAGATGGTCAGAGACTGCAGACATGGTACACGAGATGGTCAGAGACTGCAGATATACTACAGGAGATGGTCAGAGACTGCATACATGATACAGAAGATGGTCATAGACTGCATACATGATACAGAAGATGGTCAGAGACTGCAGACATGGTACAAGAGATGGTCAGAGACTGCAGACATGGTACAAGAGATGGTCAGAGACTGCAGACATGGTACAAGAGATGGTCAGAGACTGCAGACATGGTACAAGAGATGGTCAGAGACTGCAGATATACTACAGGAGATGGTCAGAGACTGCAGATATAAACAGGAGACGGTCAGAGACTGCATACATGATAATAGAGATGGTCAGAGAGTGTGCGGATATGATACAGAAGATGGTCAGAGACTCCAGATATGGTACAAGAGATAGTCAGAGACTGCATATGTGGTACAAGAGATGGTCAGAGACTGCAGACATGGTACAGGAGATGGTCAGAGACTGCAGACACGGTACAAGAGATGGTCAGACTGCATACATACTACAGGAGATGGTCAGAGACTGCATACATACCACAGGAGATGGTCAGAGACTGCATACATGGTACAGGAGATGGTCAGAGACTGCAGACATGGTACAAGAGATGGTCAGAGACTGCAGACATGGTACAAGAGATGGTCAGAGACTGCAGACATGGTACAAGAGATGGTCAGAGACTGCAGACATGGTACAAGAGATGGTCAGAGACTGCAGACATGGTACAGGAGATGGTCAGAGACTGCATACACAATACAAGAGATGGTCAGAGACTGCATACACGATACAAGAGATGGTCAGAGACTGCATACACGATACAAGAGATGGTCAGAGACTGCAGATATACTACAGGAGATGGTCATAGACTGCATACATGATACAGAAGATGGTCAGAGACTGCAGACATGGTACAAGAGATGGTCAGAGACTGCAGACATGGTACAAGAGATGGTCAGAGACTGCAGACATGGTACAAGAGATGGTCAGAGACTGCAGACATGGTACAGGAGATGGTCAGAGACTGCAGACATGGTACAGGAGATGGTCAGAGACTGCATACATCATGGGTCTTCAAACTACGGCCCTCCAGTTGTTCAGGAACTACAATTCCCATCATGCCTAGTCATGTCTGTGAATGTCAGTGTGTTACAATGCCTCATGGGATGTGTAGTTCTACAACAGCTGGAGGGCCATAGTTTGAGGATCCCTGGCATACATGGTAGAAGAGATGGTCAGAGACAGCAGACATGGTACAAAAGATGCTCAGAGACTGCAGACGTGGTACAAGAGATGGTCAGAGACTGCAGACATGGTACAGGAGATGGTCAGAGACTGCATACATGGTAAAAGAGATGGTCAGAGACTGCAGACAATGACATGGTACAAAAGATGCTTAGAGACTGCAGACGTGGTACAAGAGATAATCAAAGACTGCAGACATGGTACAAGAGATGGTCAGAGACTGCATACGTATTACAGGAGATGGTCAGAGACTGCATACATACTACAGGAGATTGTCAGAGACTGCATACTTGATACAAGACATTGTCAGAGACTGCAGACATACTACTAGAAGGAAGGATGAGCTCCGGCGTGTTTGCACACCCCATGTGCAGAGCCCCCCAGGAAGTTGGCACTGTGCTGCACTAATCACAGGCAGCAAATCATTTCCCGATCTCTGCAGCTGCGCAACGGGACAATGTCTCACAGCCTGTGATTAGTGCAATGCTGACTTCCTGGTGGGCTCTGCACATGGGCTGTGTGAAAACGCTGGAACTCATCCTTAGTCAGAGACTGCAGACATGTGCGGACATAATTGGGCTGAAATTGCACAGAACGCACAGCGTGTTCCTGTGTTTTTCAGTGTGAAGCTGGACATGTGACCTGGAACCCACACTTTGCAAACTTGCCTGGAAAGGGGGCATTAGTATGGGCACCTGGAGCAATTTGCCACATCTCGTGTGGAATGCCAAGGGCCACCCCCTCTGTGGCAGACAGCATCTTTAATTTGGGGGGAGATATGTGCTAAGGGGATTGATTTCATATACAAGCCCCCTTGCAACATACGTCATAAAGTGCCCCCTAGAACATATCCTCTCCCCCAAAATTACTCAAAGTAAACTGTACACCGTAGGCATTAACCCTCCCCTCTGGAAGGCTCACTTACTTTGCATCAGGACATGTGTCTTCTTGTCAGACGAGCAGCTTTTCTCAGCAGCGTCGTGAGCCCTCCATCTCCTCCCCCCTCCTCCTCTGTGTACACAGGAAACAGCACAAGAAGGAGGGGGGAGGGCTCAGGTCACTCGTCTCACTCTGCAATGATTGAATGTGTGTGTGAGGAACAGGCAGCCGGGGACTGCACGGAGAGATGTCAGAAGACTCGGCTCTGTCTCCAACATAAGAAGTGGAGCTCGCGGCCGCGTGAGGGAATGAAAATAGCCGGGAAAGGGTGAGGCATGGGCAAATTAGGCGGCCGCACGGGGCCCCTGACTTTGCGAGGCCCCTGACTTTGCGGGGCCTAGGCCAGCCGCCTAATTTGCCTAATTAGAGAGCCGCCTCTGCTTGGGGCACACCGCTGATAACCTTGGACCATTCAGAGTAAGAATCATTAACCACAACTCTCTGAATCCTGTCTTTCAGCCAGTTTTCTATCCATTTACAAACTGATATATCTAATCCTGTAGACCTTACCTTACACATGAGCCGTGTGTAGGGAACTGTATCGAATGCTTTTGCAAAATCCAAGTATACCACGTCCACTGCTACGCCTCTGTCCAGGGTTTTACTTACCTCTTCATAAAAATAAATCAGGTTTGTCTGACAACTTCTGTCTTTCATGAATCCATGCTGTCTGCTGCTTAAATAGTTTGTTTCCAGCAAAAACTCATCCATGTGGTCTTTTATTAAACGTTCCAGTATCTTCCCAACTATATAAGTTAAACTAACAGGTCTATAGTTACTTGGTAAAGACGTTGTTCCCTTTTTAAATATAGGCATCACATTGGCTCTACGCCAATCCAGTGGTACTATTCCTGTCATTAATGAGTCCCTAAATATTAGATACAGTGGCTTTGAAATTTCAGACTTGACCTTTTTACTATTAATATATTTAAAGAATTTTTTGGGGTCTGTCCTACGATCTTTTGCAATCTGTCGTTCATTTTGAATTTTTGCATCCTTGATTTCCTTTTTACATATTCTATTATATTCTTTGTAACATTTAAACGACACTAGTGTTCCTTCATTTTTATATTTTTTAAAAGCTATTTTCTTATTGTTTATAGCTTTTTTAACTTTGACCGTGAGCCACATAGGTTTTATCTTTAGCCTTTTAAACTTATTGCCCATGGGAATATACTTTGCAGTGAGGTTCCAAAGAGTCTTTTTGAAGAATTCCCATTTCTGTTCTGTGTTCATCTGTGCCAATATTCCCTCCCAGTCAAAGCCCTGGAGAGCAGTCCTCATGCTTTGAAAATTTGCTCTCTTGAAATTAAGTGTTTTTATCTTTCCTGTATGTATTTCTTGCTTATAGTTAATATTAAATGAAATCATGTTATGATCACTGCTACCCAGGTGTTCCTTTATCTGAACATTAGTAATAAGCTCTGCATGGTTTGAGATTACCAAGTCCAACAGAGCATCATTCCTAGTTGGGGCCTCAATAAACTGAACCATAAAATTGTCCTGCAATAGGTTTTTAAATTTTTGTCCTTTAACTGTCCCAGAAATTCCATTATTCCAGTCAATTTCTGGGTAGTTAAAATCCCCCATTATTATCACCGTCCCAGCCCTTGCTGCCCTTTCCATCTGTGCAAGGAGCCGAGTCTCCACCTCCTCATTAACATTGGGTGGTCTATAACAAACTCCAATGATTAACTTTGAACTACGCACATCTGTATGCAGTTCCACCCATAATGCTTCAACTTCATCACACTCTCCATCAACCAGGTCCTCTTTCATGCTTGCTTTGAGGTCACTTCTCACATAGAGACAGACACCTCCACCTTTCCTTTTTACCCTGTCTTTCCGAAAGAGAGCATAGCCAGGAATATTAATAGCCCAGTCATGTGAGGATTGAAGCCAAGTTTCAGCAATACCGATTACATCATAGCTCTCCTCATGCACCAGAGCTTCCAACTCACCTGTTTTGCTTGGAAGGCTTCTGGCATTGGTGAACAAACACTTAAATGTATTGTTACATTTTTCTCTGGTGTTTTTCATATAATTTTTAGTAGTGCAAATGGCACTATAATTTCCAATGGTTGTTTGCAACATGGGAATTTTCTTGTCACCTGCCATAACCCCACCTCCATCTATCCCCATTCCACTCTCCATTAATGTCTGACCCCTAACTGACCTGTGTGCCCGATGTAATTCTAGTTCACCCTCCCCCCTCAAGTCTAGTTTAAATACTCCTCCAGCATTCCCCTAAACCTCTCCCCCAGCACAGCAGACCCCCTTCCATTCAAGTGCAAACCATCTTTAGCATATAGGTTGCACCCCAATGAAAAGTCATCCCAGTGCTCTAGAAACCCACATCCCTCCTTCCTACACCAGGTCTTTAGCCATGCATTCAGCTCTCTAATCTCCCCCTGCCTTTCCTGTGTTGCGCATGGCACAGGCAATATTTCAGAGAATATCACCTTGGAGGTCCTTCCCTTCATCTTGCAGCCTAGTTCTTTAAATTGATTCTTAAGGAGCCTCCACCTTCCATGTATACTGTCATTGGTTCCAACATGGACCAAGACAGCTGGGTCATGCCCAGCCCCTCCCAGTAATTTATCCACCCGGTCCACCACATGCCGAACCCTGGCACCAGGGAGACAGCAAACCATTCGGTTGAGGCGATCCTGGCGACAAATTATTCTATCAGTCCTTCTGATTATAGAATCCCCTATTACCACCAACTGTCTAGGCCTACCTGCACTCCCCTCACCACTTCTACTAGATGGGTTGCTCTCCCGGCTGTTAGGGGTAGCAGTAACATCTAGTGCTGCCACCTCTGTGTTAGCCAGCTCCACATCTTCACCCAACTTGGCAAATTTGTTTTGATGCACAAATACAGGATTGGCCTTCCTTGTCTGCAAGCCCCTTCCACTCCCTCTAACTACATTAACCCATCTTCCTATCTGATAATCCTGACTTGCCCCTCCACCCTCCACATCAACCCTACTGACCACCTGCTCAGCAAGCAGAGGACCCCTTTCAAGGTTGTCCTTTCTGCCCAGTGTTGCAACTTGCTCCTCCAGATCTCTAATGCGAGCTTCCAGAAGGGCAACCTGCTCACATCTGCCACAGCGGTATTCATCCTGGAGCTGTTGCACCAATTTTGCATACATGTGACACACTGTGCACTGAGCAAAACCTTCAACCCTGCTAGCACACATTTCCCAGTTACAATATAATTACTTGTAGGAAGTTTAAGATGTTACTTACAGTTTAGAAGACTCCTGTCTTAACTTCTGTTTTCAACTCCTGTTTTTTAACTCTTCCCACTTGTGTTTAAAAATCACATGTATGCCAGCACCATTAACTGGGAGCCAGCTCCTTATGAGAGCTTGACAGAGATTTTATACTCACCTGCTCACAATAAAACACTCCCCTTGATTAGCAGAGAAAAAAAAATACCTGTTCACCTGATCACAATTAAACACTCCCCTTAGCAGAGAGAAATAAACACCTGTTTAAATAGTGTCAGAAACGGGGGCGTGGCCTGGCGCATGGCGGAGTAAGATGCTGACCCTGTGAGCTCCCGCACACGCCGCGTTGGAGATCGACTTCATACCGCGCACACACCGCAATACAGGTCGGTAATGGGCAGAAAGGGAGGGGGAGACTCTCACCATACCCCCGATCCGGGCAGAGATGGCGAAATAGACCGGTTCTTCCACAAAATCCGGCCGGAGCAGCGCGACCCCCTCCCGTCCAAGATGGAGGCGGCCCGCTCTTCAGGGAAGCACTCGGCTTCCCACGGCCTCTCATCCCAGAAGTCTTCCTCATCTATGAGAACCCGGCAGAGGGCTATGTCTCCTCCTGAGTCAGATGCTGGCTCGACCCGCTCAGCCCGCCATTCTCCTGACTCCTATCGCTCCTATGCAGGCTGGGATCTTGAGGCCTACATCAAGGCTCTACCAACCAGGCATGATTTTGAGGCCTGTGTACAGAGGATGGAGCGCTCATATAAGCAAGAAATCTCTGAGCTCAGGAGGGATGTCACAGACAGGTTGGAGGAAGTGGAAAATAGTGTGGGGGAAACAGTCTCCACGCTGCAGGCTCATGAAGTTTTCCTGAATGAACACACTGCACAGATCCAGCAGCTCATGCTTTCCCAGGACGAACAGGAGAATAGGGCCAGACGCAATAACATACGTGTCCGAGGCCTCCCTGAAGCAGTTGAAATAAAGGATCTAGCTCCATTGGTTATTGGAATATTTAATGAACTGCTCCAAAAAGATAAGGAAAACCCGATAGAGCTTGACCGGATCCACAGAGCTCTGGGGCCCAAGAATCCCAATCCGGCCTATCCCAGGGATGTGATCTGCAGAGTGCACTTTTTTGCTATTAAGGATGCCATCATGCAGGCAGCTCGCACACAAGAATCCATTTACTTCGATGAAACCCGCATTCACCTTTTGCCGGATGTTTCTAAGCTGACTTTAGACCTACGTAGATCACTGAAACCACTTACCGGGGCCCTCCACGCTAAACAATTCAGATACCGATGGGGTTTCCCCTTTCAACTTTCAGCATCCCACGATGGAACGTCAGCTGTCTTTCGCACCCTCGGAGATCTCCCCAAGTTTTTGGGCACCTTTGAGCTCCCACAGATGCCCCTGCCAGACTGGCCGCTGAAGGCCCCGACCCCTGGATTCCTACCCTCCTCCGGATGGAAGAGACAATCCAAAAAAACGAAACGCTCCAGAGCTGAAGCTCCCATGCTACCCACGGAGTGATGGGCAGAGCCCCTCTCTTTCCCTCCGTTCTTCTTTTTTTTTGGCCTTCTCTTATTTAAGAGACGGGTCAGCTGAACTGCTCCCTGGCGGACTATCTGGTCTGATTTTTGTTAGTACATTGCACTATTGAATGTTCCTGAAGTGTTCTTTATTTTTTTTTATTTTTTTTATTATTATTTCTCTATTTTTTTATTATCCCTCATTGCAATGTTTTCTTTTTACTGTTATAGACCCACATCTGTCTAATGTTTGCTGGTTTGATTCTGTTCCCAATCTGACTCGGGCCTACCTGTCCCCAGGTTCAGCCTTGACCCCTGCTATTAGAAGGGCTCTCCCAGCCCTTCTCCCCCCCCCTGCCCTGATTGTGCCCTGGTTGTGTACTAGGGCTGCTCTTGGTGTGTCTATTCATGTTGACTGGAGCCCCCCGGGTGGCATGACTTATGGGTTACGGACGGTGGCTTGAGTGCCCCGGACCCAGTGGAGCTTTTGGCTCCTTTCCTGCCACCCGGGGGATCCCCATAATCTTCGATTAGTCGATAATTTATATTGTTTAAGAGGTTCTATGTTTGCGGCGTGTGCAGGCATCTCGCTGTGTGTTGCCCGCGTTCCCCCACTTAGGTTACTCAGCTGCCATTTTGGTATCAGCTGGAATGTTGCTAGCAACAAGATTAGTGCGGCCCTTGAGGCCACGATGTTCCTTTTCCATAATTTTTCTTTTTTCTGTCTTCCTGTCTCTCTTACCTTCCACCTATGGGCCTCTTGCCCACCTCTTCCCTCCCCACCCCTTCGAACTCCCTGATGTGGTGTGCTCGCTCCTCCCTTACGCTCTCATATACCCCTCCTTGTTTTTCCTATGGCTACCCCTACCGCTTTGAAAGTTTCCTCTTTGAACTGCCGAGGCCTTAACGTACCCGAGAAAAGGAGGCAAATACTATATCATTTTCATAAAATGCGCACCCAGATCCTCCTTCTTCAAGAAACCCATTTCAGGTCAGACTCGATCCCTAAAATTACTAGTAAACACTACCCCACCTGGTTCCATAGTACCAACCCCCTGGCTAAGTCCAAAGGGGTCTCAATAGCCTTCCACTCCTCATTCATGCCAGACGTTCTCGATACCCATGTTGACCCCTCAGATTTCGATTTATACCATTACTAACGTTTATTCTCCCAACCAGGATCAGCTACAGTTCTTCTCCTCCGTGGTCTCACGCCTAAAGACGTTCAGCACGACCAACATGATCCTGGGGGGTGACTTCAATGCTGCTCTGATCCCCCGTGTGGATACATCCACAGGTAAGTCCTCGATCTCCCTGGCTGCCCTGGCCAAGCTGCGCTCCCTGTTCTCCGACCTCTCCCTTACTGACGTGTGGAGAGTCCTGCACCCCTCAGATAGGGACTACACTTATTACTCCCCTGCACACTCTTCGTACAGTAGACTGGACTACCTCCTAGTGTCACAATCCCTGCTTGACCTGTCCCCGACAGCTTCTATTGGCATTAAACTGTGGGCTGACCACGCCCCTGTTCACCTGACATTGAGGAGGATCCCCTCCCACAAACCCCGGTCGTCCTGGAGACTTAACGACAATTTGCTCACGGACCTGGCTTGTACGGCTGATATTGTACAGACAATTGCGAACTTTGTCTCTGACCATGCTCGGGACGAGACCAACCCCTTGACGAAGTGGGAAGCCCTGAAGTGTGTCCTTCGAGGCAAATTCATCCAACATGGGTCCCGGCTAAATAAAGCCCGCACCCTGGATGTTGCTCGCCTCCTTGATACAATCACCACGCTAGAGGACTCCCATAAGCGCTCTCCAGAGCCTGCTACACTAGTGAATCTGGCTAACGCTCGGAGGGACCTCTTGCAGATCTTTGCAGACAGGGCTTTAGTGGCCAGAGACAAGGGGCGTTTTACTCACTATGCCCAAGCCAACAATTGCGGTAGGCTCTTGGCGAATACGATACAACCGCGCCCAGCCAGGCAGCACATTCCCTTCATTGTCTCTTCCAAAAATGGGAAGGTACACAACAACAAGGCGATTGCGGAAGAGTTTCGGCACTTCTATGCAGGCCTCTATAACCTTCCCCCTCAAAGGATTGGATCCCCGGCCCAGGGACCTGGGTCTGCGGATGCCATAATCTCTTATGTTCAGGAAACGGCCCTCCCTACTATTCCGCTGACGGAGGTGGAGGAGCTGGAGGCACCCCTGTCGGAAGAGGATTTCCTCCTGGCCATTAAGAAACTGAAAAATGGTAAAAGCCCTGGCCCTGATGGGTTTACCCCCAGGTTTTATAAAGTATTCGCGCCCCAGTTGTCCCCCCTACTTGCGAAAGCCTTCAACGCCATTGACGGGACTCTCTGCCCTTCCCCAGGCCTTTTACACGCCCAAATAGTCGTGATCCCAAAACCTGGCAAGGACCATTCCCACTGCCCCAACTATAGGCCGATTTCCCTATTAAATGTGGACTTAAAATTATTCACTAAGATTCTTTCGGAGCGCCTCTCCCCTCTACTCCCTCAAATCATACATGGCGACCAGGTGGGCTTCGTCCCAGGCCGAGAAGCTCGTGACAACACCACTAAGACGATCCACCTGATTGCCTACGCTAAGCGCAACCGGATTCCGACATGCCTTCTCTCTTGCGATGCAGAGAAGGCCTTTGATAGGGTCAGCTGGCCTTTCCTGAGGTCCACTCTTGCCCAAATAGGCCTGGGTCCAAAAATGTTAGCACGTATTATGTCCCTGTATAGTAACCCCTCTGCATCGGTACTGGTCAACGGCGTAGTGTCAGAGGCGTTCCTGATTGCAAACGGCACCAGACAGGGGTGTCCCCTCTCCCCCCTCTTATTTGCCTTAGTTAAAGAGCATCTAGCACAGGCGCTGAGGGCGAATCCAAGTATACAGGGGATACAGACCCCCTCATCTCATTGCAAACTTTCCCTCTATGCAGATGACCTTTTGCTATACGTCACACACCCACATGTCACCATCCCATCTATCTTGGCTGAGATTGCAAGGTTTGGTACCCTGAGCAACTATAAACTTAACCTCTCTAAGACGGAAGCCCTGAATGTCTCATTGTCACAACCTGTCCTATCGCTCTTGAAATTGAACTTCTCCTTTCAATGGCGGACGAAATCCATCACATACTTGGGGACGGAGATACCGGCCAACCTGTCGGAGATATATTCCCTCAATCATGGCCCGCTGCTGACCAAACTTAAGCGCCTATCTGAGGATCGCTTGAATTTGCCAGTATCATGGTTTGGACGGATGAACGCCCTGAAAATGGACATCTTACCTAAATTATTATATATGTTCCAGGCTCTGCCAATAGCCCTACCCTCTGCCTTCTTTAGGGCACTGCGCTCGATGGCGATTCGGTTTGTGTGGAGAGGGAATCGCCCCAGATTGAAACATAAGCTGCTTTGCTCCCCCATCACTAGAGGGGGGACAGGTCTTCCTGACTTTGAACTATATCACACAGCGGTGGTGTTTTCGAGAATCCTGGAATGGTTCCCTCGTCCGTTTAGTAAGGTTTCTACATCGGTCGAACAAGATCTTTCCCCTGTAGACCTCCGGGCCCTTCTCTGGGGCCATGGGGAGTCACTTCGGGCCCTTACAGACTCCTCACCCTTGACTAGAGATGCCTTAGCAGTTTGGTACCGACGGAGGACAGTCTTTGCCTTAACCACCGACCCGAGCCCGATGACTCCCCTGTTTGACAACCCGGCACTTCCGGAGGGCAAATCCACCCACTCACTTAATGGGTACAAAAGAGACCATTGGCCCACGGCACGACAGTTTGTAGACGCTACCACGGGATCTTTCGCGATGGACGAGCTCTCTCCCCTCCCGAAAGTGACCTGGCTCACCCACATACACTTGGCAGCTTACTGTAAACAACTTCACGACACGAGACAGACCCATAGGCCCCCGACGGAGTTTGAGCAACTGTGCTCGCCCCATGAAGTCTCCCGTCATACTCTCTCCATGATATATAAAATTATCCTAGGGCATACGAGCGCTTTCTTTCCCAAATTCACCGCAGCTTGGTCTGGGGAGCTAGTGCAAGATATTAGTGAGGCAGCATGGCAGAAAGCCTTCTATTACACTCATAAATCTTCTGTCTCGAGTTATGTTCGGGAAAAAAATTATAAATTGCTGTCACGGTGGTATAGAGTGCCGTCCGCTCTCAGGATCATGTTTCCCTCGACCTCGGACTCATGTTGGAGATGTAACTTGGCTACGGGTACGCACCTTCACATATGGTGGGATTGCGAGATTATCCGCCCCTTCTGGAATCAGATATTCGAAATTTATTCAAACATGTATGGTGAGCCCCTCCCTCCCTCCCCTACTGTGGCCCTTCTGTACATTCTCCCGGGTTCCTTCAAGTTCCAGAAACACACCCTTCTCAGGTTTTGTCTCAGCACGAGTAGGCAACTCATAGCCAGACATTGGAAATCCTCATCACCCCCCTCACTAGCTGAATGGGTCTCTGAAATGAATGGAGTCATGTTGATGGAAGAACTCCAGGCTAAGGCTCTAGATAACCACGCTAAGTTCTCCTTTACATGGGGACTATGGAGGCACCATTCTTCCTCAGACAAATTAAAACAAATGCTCCCACCTGACTCGAGGCCCCCACTGCCTTAAAAGGTATGCGAGGACCTGAGCTTAGAAAACAGGTTCAAGACGCGGGAGGCCCGAGCGCACCGCATCCCCCCCCCGCCCCCCTCCTCCCTACCCTCTTCTCTCCTTTCCTTCTTTTCCTCTACTAGTTCTTTTATTTGACCTTTCCCTCTCCATTCTTTTCCGGTACTTCTTTTGCCCTCCACATACAGGATTGGTTCGTCCAAGGTAATCCCCTATTCTCATGTTGTTAGAGGCTCAATCCCTTGATGCACTCCCTGTTGCTTCAGAAGTATGGAAGTACTGCTATCTCGTTCTTGGTGACATCCCTGGCGTCGGGATATTGTCCCCTTGCGTTCTCCTGGCCACGGGCGCAGCAGGCTCCCAAAGGGGCGCCCTGGCTGGAGGATGCGGCTGTGGGACATGTTCTGTTGAGCGCCGGATAAGTTTATATAAATACTTCAATGAGGTGGCAAACTTACCCATATTATATTCTGTACTGTGGAAAATTCATTTTGTATTATGTTGAGAATCGGCCCACCCACTGTTGGGGGTCCGGTTCTTGTTTCTTCTGATTTCTGTCTGAAAAATTTCTAATAAAACTTTTATTGAACCTTATTGAACCTTAAATAGTGTCAGAAACAATTGACACTTGCAAGCAGAAACAGTTAAAAGCAAACTCCTGTTTTTTAACTCTTCCCACTTGTGTTTAAAAATCACACTTTTGTTTAGAAAATCACATGTATGCCAGCACCATTAACTGGGAGCCAGCTCCTTATGGGAGCTTGACAGAGATTTTATACTCACCTGCTCACAATAAAACACTCCCCTTGAATAGCAGAGAAAAAAAAAATTACCTGTTCACCTGATCACAATTAAACACTCCCCTTAGCAGAGAGAAATAAACACCTGTTTAAATAGTGTCAGAAACAATTGACACTTGCAAGCAGAAACAGTTAAAAGCAAACTCCTGTTTTTTAACTCTTCCCACTTGTGTTTAAAAATCACACTTCTGTTTAGAAAATCACATGTATGCCAGCACCATTAACTGGGAGCCAGCTCCTTATGGGAACTTGACAGAGATTTTATACTCACCTGCTCACAATAAAACACTCCCCTTGATTAGCATAAAAGTAATAAAAAAAATATATAATTTTTTATTTTTTTTTATAAAAAAAGGGGGGTTGTCATCTGGAGCCCTGGGGATCTCCGGGCCCCTGGTGACCTCCAGACCCCTAAAAAAAAAACATTGGCCCTTTAATAAAAAAAATTAAATAAAAATATATTAAATATATATATATTTTTTTAAATAAATGAAAAAATGGGGGGTTGCCATCCGGGGCCCTGGGGGCCTCTGGGCCCCTGGGGACCTCCGGACTGCTAAAAAAATAAAAGAAAAAAAATTGGCCCTTTAATAAAAAATAAAATTAATAAAATATTAAAAAATATATTTTTTATAAAAAATAAAGCAAAAAAAGAGGGGGGGTTACCATCTGGGGCCCTGGGGGCCTCCAGGCACCTGGGCACCTCCGGACCCCTAAAAAAAATGTATTGTATTTTTTTTTAGGGGGTTCCCATCCGGGCCCCTTGGGACCCCCGGGCCCTTACAGGTGTACTGCCTGTACCCCCCTGATGGTTGTGCATGAAAATCCCAGTAAATCAGCAAGTCGTATTCACCACATCTAGATGCCTAAATGCATTGAGTTGCTGCCATGTGACATGCATTCCTTCTTCCCTCTCCATAGGCATAAGAAGGAGTAGTGAGCTGAGCCATGCATTCAGTTTACATCCAACCAGAAGATTAAAAGCACTCACATCTGACTGCCCTCTTGTACTTTTGGCCAGCTTATATGTTGTAGCTTTAGTTTGTAACAGTAATTACTACCTCAGGCTAACTGAAATGCTACATATGTGCCTAAAACTATATAGCAAACGGAGTATTCAGAACTAAATATAAACTTGTGTTTATGTTGCAGCAGATCTCACATACCAAATACTGAGCTAGACGTGTGAATTAACCAACAGGAAACAGAAAATCGCAATTGCAACCAAGATATTTCCTTCCTAATTTTGTTGCTCATGATGTGGTGATCTGTGCTGAGTAACCAATATAAAGTCATGGTTCTATAACTAGTGTAAAAAGTTATGAAGTACAGAAAAATACATTCCCTTAAAATTAGGTTGAGATTGTGATAGAGACTTTGGTGCTAGGTGACAGGAGTGAATAGAGAAACTTAAAGCGATACTAAAGTCTCTTCTTTTTTTTATTTAAAAATAACAAACATGTTCTACTTACCTGCTCTGTTGCAGTGGTTTTGCACAGAGCCGCCCAGATCCTTCTTTTCTCGTGTCCCTCGCTGGCTCTCCTGGTCCCTCATTCCTGCCTAGTGCCCCCAAAGCAAGTAGCTTGCTATGGGGGCACCCTACCCGGCTTCCGTCCCCTATTTCTCCTCATTGGCTCACTGACTTTGATTGACAGCAGCGGGATTCAACAGAGCATGCAGCTGTGTCTCAGCCAATCAGGAGGGGAAATCCCGGACAGCCGAGTCTCTTGCTGGATTAAGATGGGGCTCAGGTAAGTATTAGGGGGGCGGCTGCACACAAAACGTTTTTTATCTTAACACATAGAATGCATGACCCCTTAAAGCTAAGGCTGTGACTCCCTCCAAAACCGAAGGACTAGTAGTCCCAGCATAAATCTAAGGGATCTTAGAATTTACCCCTAAGAATTTAACCCCTTCAATCTCATGGGTTTATGCTGGGATCTGTAGTCCTTCACTAATTGAGGGGGGTGGGGTGTCACATCCTCAGCTCTGAGGGGCTCACTCTGGGACCTGTAGTCACATCCCCCAAAAGTGAAGGACTACAAGTCCCAGGATGAACTCTTCTTTGTTTGGGTCTGTGGCTCTATAGACTGCACATGATGACACTTGACACACACTGTATAAATCTGACCTGCGCCCAGCCTCACCTTACAGGCTTAAACCTCAGCCCCCTCCTTCCCTCAGAGTATGCCAGAGTGGAGGCCAGAGAAGGTCATAGAGAAGGTGGGTGGACCATAAAGAGCACTAGGTGTGGAGGAGGAGGAAGTTAAATACTCCTCTGCTTTGAATGCTGGGGTGGCCTCTGGCTCCCGTTGCAGGGTGGGAGTTGTGGTCGTGACGTCACTGGCTGCTAGACACTAGGCAAGCTCAAGCAACCAGTGGCCAGTAGAGCCTTTGCTAGCAGTGCATTTGGGGGCAAAGGCTGAGCCAGCGGCTCTCAGTCTGGTTCATCTGCACCTCTGTGACTGCTTATTTTCGGGGGAAGACTGAGATCGGTGGCCTGCCACCCCCCTGTAGAGTGTCGCCCCTGGGCGTGGAGAACTACATCTCCCACCATGAAATATGGTGCCGCCGCCTGCCGTCTGCTGCCTTTGGGGGAGGGCTAGCACAGTGCCACGGCGGTAGATCCTGCTATTAGCTGCATGCTGCTTATGAGATGTTTCTCCTTCGTCCTTGTGAGGGAGCCCTGCTGGGTGCGGCTGCTAACGGGAACAGTATTCCTGCTGTGGAAAAAGTACAGGAACACCATTCCCGCAGGACTCGAGTCCTGGATGTAGCGCAACATCCTCAATAACAACACAAGTACCAAGAAATACTGAGGGGTTAGGCTGTGAGAGAGGGCTGTACTGCTGGGGCTTTACTGGTAGAGAAATAACTCATTTTACACAATTCAAAAGGTACAGTGAGAACTAGATATGGCAACACTGACTGGTTTTTAATAACACGTGGCATCAGGCAGGATTTAATCTTGCCACCTTATCTGTTTAACCTATACGGTGAGGCCATCTTCAGAAATGCAAATTTGGAAGAAGAGTCAGTTGGTACCATCATATACAACCTGCATTATGCAGACGACTCATCACCTGCAGCTAAGACGATTTGCTATATTTACTGAGAAAAGTCAAAGCCAAAAGTCATAACATACGATTAAAACCCGAACATAAACAAGACGAATACCATGAACATAAAAAATAAAGATGATTTTGAGCTTGACAGTGATAGGACAGAAGTTAAGCTTTTTAATCTCCTGGGCTCATAAACAAGGAAGCAACCAGTAGTGATAAATATTCTTCAGAATAGCACTTGGTAGCTACACAATGAAGACTCTCGACAAAGTATTCAAAGCTGTGAAAACTGGACTAACCAGATCAAACTAGCAGGTCACTAGAAGCCCAAATTATGAAGTTACGTCTGTCTTATTTTGGTCACATTGTCAGAGGAGAGGGATCAGTGGAAAAGAAAATAATGTTTGGGAAGATTGACCAGCTACAAGGTGGTTGGACACATTGACTACCGCTGTGGGGATGACACTGAAAGATCTGGCCAGGCTAGCACAAAATCGACTCCTCTTTAAATCTTAAGGCCGCGTACAGACGAGGAGACATGTCTGCTCAAACATGTCCGACGGACCGTTTCCAGCGGACATGTCTCCTCGGATTTTGGTCCGATGGCGTGTACACACCATCGGACGAAAATCCCCTCGATCTGAAGACGCGGTGACGTGGCGGTGACGTTGACGCCGCCACGTCACCACTTCAGGAAGTAAAATACTTCCACGCATGCGTCAAATCCATTCAACGCATGCGGGAGATTTATGTCCCCTGGTTAGGCGTACTTACCAGCGGACATGTCGGACGGACAGGTTTGCAGCGAACAAATTTCAAAGCATGCTTTGAAATTTGTTCACTGGACAAACCTGTCCGCTAGGTCGTACACACGATCGGAGATGTCTGCTGAAACTGGTCGGCGGACCAGTTTCAGCAGATAAATTCGATCGTGTGTACGCGGCCTCATTCATCAATCGAAAGGCCTGGGACCCGAATTGGCGGCACTTAATAAACGAAGCAAGGAAGGGATTTTGTAATGAAGGGTAGGCTGGGAAGGGGATCTGTGCTGAGATGGTGGACATGTTGCATGTAGCCTATGTTTGTGTAGATTTGCAAACTTTTATTAAACAACAGATTCCCTCTCAACTCACAAGCTATCCACTATGAATATATATTGGATAAGGCTATTTTCCAATTCACACAAGTTTGAATAGCTGATCAATATGTAGATAATTATGGAGGTTTTACGATATGCAAACCTAAGCAAACAAATATAAATTTGTAGATCTAGATCGAAAGGGACCGGCCATGGAAATAAATATGCCCAGGCTGTTCTGCTCCTGCTGGTTAGACTTTCACTATACATCAAGCACGAGTGTAAGATATAAATATAGATGGATGGACCAGCTATAAAATAATGTGCAATAAAGCAAATGGAGTGACTGTGGTGTATAAATACTAAAAATCACAGTAGGTTCAACAATAGTCTGAATGCATAAATGTGCAAAGTATTGCAAATAAAGGTGACTGTAGTGTATAAATAATAAAGAATTACAGCATTGAAAACTGAGTAATAAATGATGCTCCAACGATGTTCAGGTATGGGAGGTGCAAATAGTGTAGCTTAGTCTAGAAGTAGTGCAATCTTCCAGCCAAAAACAGGTGAAAAGTGCAAATCAATAGGGTGCAGATCGTAGATCAATAAAGGTGCTACTCGCAGATCAAAGAGAAGTGCTAAAATTACATCAGCAAAGTGGCAAGGTGACTTTAGGTGGATCTTTGGTGTAAATTACACCCGCAGGTGTACTAACTTTTTACCTTACAGGTGCAAGGTAAGCAGCATTCATACAAAAACAGTGGGGTCACTTCTGGGGCAGGTAGGAGATCTCCTATTCGTTGTTCCTGAGGGGTTTTCCAATGTGTGTAAACAAATATAAATTTGTAGATCTAGATCGGCCTAGATCGCAGGCAACAGGCCATGGAAATAAATATGCCCAGGCTGTTTTGCTCCTGCTGGTTAGACTTTTACTATACATAAAGCATGAGTGTAAGATATAAATATATCAAACCAAGAAGGGTAGAGAAATATAGAAGAGGCTCTCTGGTGTAGTATGTTTAAAAACTCATTGGTGTTTATTTAACATAAAACGAAAAGTCAGGTACTCACTTAAAATCAGTGTGTGCAATGTATTCCAAAAACGAGCATCGAACTCGCACCGTAAACGCCACTTCCGGTGTCCTGTGTCCAATCCGTATTGTCTGTGTCACGGGACTTCATCTGGGATGCTCCACCGGGTTTTCACACATCTCAGGAGGGGTTTTGTCCCACTCCACTTTGCAGATCCTCTCCAAGTCATTAAGATTTTGAAGGCTGATGTTTGGTAACTTGAACCTTCAGCTCCCTCCACATGTGGGATTAGGGTGGTGAGACTGGCTAGGCCACTCCAGGACCTTAATGTACTATTTCTTGAGACACACCTTTGTTGCCTTGACTGTGTGTTTTGGGTCATTGTGATTCTGAAATACCCATCCACAACCCATTTTTAATGCCTCGGCTGCGTGAAGAAGGTTCTCACCCAAGATTTGATGGTACATGATCCCCTCCCTCGTCCCTTTGATGCGCCAACGTTGTCCCTTCCCCTTGTAGAAAAACACCCCCAAAGCATAATAATGTTTCCACCTTCATGTTTGACAGTGGGGATTGTGTTTTTGTGGTCATAGGCAGCATTCCTTATCCTCCAAACATGGCGAGTTGAGTTGATGCAAAAGAACTTGATTTTGGTCTTTTCTGACCACAACACTGTCACCCAGTTGTCCTTTGAATCATTCAGATGTTAATTAACAAACTTTAGACGCGCCTGTATATGTGCTTTCTTGAGCAGGGGGATCTTGCGGGCACCGCAGGATTTCAGTCCTTCGCGTCGTAGTGTGTTACCAATTGTTTTCTTGGTGACTATAGTCCCAGCTGCCTTGAGATCTTTGACAAGATTCTCCTGTGTAGCTCTGGACTGATTCCTTATTGTTCTCATAATCATTGAAACTCCACAGTGTGAGATCTTGCATGGAGCCCCAGACTGAGGGAGATTGACAGTTATTTTGTGTTTCTTCCATTTGCGAATAATCGCACAAACTGTTGTCACCTTCTCACCAAGCTGCTTGACGATGGTCTTGTAGCCCATTTCTGTCTTGTGTAGGTCTAAAATAATGTCCCCAACATCCTTGGACAGCTCTTTAGTCATGGCCATGGTGGAGATATTGGAATTTGATTGATTGCTTCTGTGGACAGGTGTCTTTTATACAGGTAACAAGCTGAGGTTAGGCACACTCCCTTTTAGGCCTCTTTCACACGGAGCGGTCCGTTTTTCGGTCCGCTCCGTGTGTGTCTGTCGGCTCAGCGGGGGGTCCTGCTCAGCTGTCGGCGGACAGGGCGGTCCCCGCACACTGTGCAGGTACCGCCCTGTCTCTCCTCCGCTATCCCCTATGGGGAATCGGATGGAAACAGACCATCTGTCCGTTTGCACCCGATCCGATCCACCGGACGGAAAAAAAATAGGGTTTTCTTCCATCCGCAAAACGGATCCAGACGGACGCGGATCTTAGGCGGACATTAGCGGATGCATCATCCGCTAACGGATCCGCTCCCATAAGGACACATTACAAGTCCATAAACGGACTTGTAATTAGCGGACCGTTCGTCCGCTCATGTGAAAGGGGCCTAAGAGAGTGCTCCTAATCTCAGCTTGTTACCTCTATAGAAGACACCTGGGAGCCAGAAATCTTGCTGATTTATAGGGGATAAAATACTTATTTCACTCATTAAAATGAAAATCAATATATAACTCTTTTGAAATGTGTTTTTCTGGATATTTTTGTTGTTTTTTTGTATCTCACTGTTAATATAAACCTACCATTAAAATTATAGACTGATAATTTCTTTGTCAGTGGGCAAACATACAAAATCAGCAGAGGGATCAAATACCTTTTCCCCTCACTGTTTGTGGTGAGAGACATTTGGCCATCTTTATCTACATTAAACCTGCTCACAAACTTTGAAACTTTGCAGTTGCCAACAGATCCCTAGAGCCCTGCCAAGGGGGCTGCATTGCCTTTCCTTTACCTCTCAATTAGAAAATGAGCGCTCCAACAAGAATTTAAGGTCCCCACCACCACCAGCAGACCTAATATTTGGTCCTCCACTGGGCAGTGGTTAGATAACAGTGGATGGGCCATACTGCTTATTGCATCCTGTGGTGCATCCAGAAGCAGTTTTGGCAGAAAAAACGCTTGGCGCACGTTAATGCGTGTAAATGCATGTTAATGTTAGACGCATTCAGCAATTAAGCATTAATTTATTTCAATGGCCATAATAAATTATTGGCCAATGAAATAACTTAATGCCCAAATTCTCAATGCAGGCAAATGCTGGTAAATGCATTCCACACTTTTACAAGCATCTGGCTTTTTTTGAGAAAGCACTGCAGCCAGGCGTCTAGGAGAGTTTAGAAATGTCCAGTGTGCCTTAAAGTGGACTTCCAGTCAATTTTGTGTTTATTAAAAGTAAGCAGAACCATTGATTCACTTCACCTTATCTCTCTGGCACCAGCATTACAAGTTTGGGCACCCGCTGTGACAGCTTGTGGCTTCAAAGCCAGGCGCATACTGCGCTGCACCTCCTCACTGGTCGGGAAATCTTTTGGGACCTGAAGGTTGCAGGGAGGGAGGGGGAGAGAAGAACTTTGCTTGGGTCACCTAGGTGGTCCGAGCGGAAGTGGGAACGGGTACCTGTCAAAAAGAATGACATGCCAAATGTGGCATAGGAGAGGGAAAGGAGTGCTTAAAACATTACTTCCCCTTTTTGGTGGAGCTTCACTTTAAGTAGACCAGAAAGTACATCCTTAGCTGAACAGGCATTGTAAGGATAGTGCTGACAGTGCAGCTGGAGTGAAAATAAAGTTCCATATAAGGCCCCTTTCACACATGCGGACCATTTGTCCATTTTTCACCCATCTGTTGACAAAACTCTTTTAATTTGAATGCAATCAGGCAAGCCCAAAAGTTGTATAGTGTGTATCCAGCTTTACCCTCTATCATAACCCATTTATTTATCTATGGGTAGGGGGCCATCTAGTGAACAAAAAAGTAATTGTACCAACACCCCCTTACATGTCCCCACTTTGAGATTGTTCAAAACCGATTGCAGTCCTGTAAAAACCTACTCACAAAAAAGTAGAAAGGTAAGAAAATATTTACTTATTTATTTCGGGTGTGCTGTTCGAATAGGGGCACCTAACAAACATATAGTGGGGGGTTCTTTAACCACTTTACCGGAAGTGGTTGTGTTATCCTGACTGGACATCTATTGACGTCCAGCAGGATAACATGCCAGCGTGCGCCTGTGGTGATGTGCAGAGCAGCGATCGGTGATGCGGGGTGTCCGGTGGAGGCTCTTTACTATGAGATCAGCCGTATCCAATCACGGCTGATCGGCTCTTGCTCACTCGCATCTGACAGACGCGAGTAGAGGAGAGTCGATCGGCGGCTCTCCTGACAGGGGGGTTTGCTCTGATTGTTTATCAGCGCAGCCCCCCTCGAATGCCCACACTGGACCACCAGGGAAGCCGCCAGGACCACCAGGGAAGGGGGCAATATGTGGATGGCCAGGTACATTCCCCATGTCCATCCACATGGAAAAAAAATAAGCACAATAGATGCCAATCAGTGCCCACAAATGGGCACTGACTGCTAAAAATGAGTAAATAAACAAGTGATGCCCAGCAATGCCATCAGTGCCACACTTTAGTGTCCATCAGTGAAAGCCCTCAGTGTTCATCAGTGCCACCTCTCAGTGCCCATCCATGCCCAGTGCCCACCTATTAGTGCCCATCTGTGCCACCCATAAGTACCCATTAGTGCCCACCAGTGCTGCCTATAAGTGCCCACCAGTGCCGCCTATCAGTGCCCACCAGTGCCGCCTATCAGTGCCCATCAGTACCACCTCATCGGTGCCCATCAGTGCCCATAATTGAAGAAGAAAACGTACTTATTTTCAAAAAAATTAACAGAAAAAAATAAAAACATATTTTTTTTCTAATTTTTTTTAGTTGTTGCGCAAAAAATAAAAATCGAAGAGGTGATCAAATACCACCGAAAGAAAGCTCTATTTGTGGGAACAAAATGATAAAAAAATTGTTTGGGTACAGTGTAGCATGACCGCGCAATTGTCATTCAAAGTGCGACAGCTCTGAAAGCTGAAAATTGGCTTGAGCAGAAAGGTGCATAAGTGCCTGGTATTGAAGTGGTTAATTGTGCTGCTAAAGTAGAACTTCACTCTTTTTCAAGCTGTATGTTTGCCAATACTTTATGGCCCAGATTCACAAAGACTTACGCCAACGTATCTACAGATACGCCACGTAAGTGTAAATATGCGCCGTCGTATCAATGCGCCGTGCCCACAGAACTAGATACGCCTGAAAATAGGCTTCTTCCGACCGACGTAACTTTCCTACGTTGGCGTAGCGTGGGCGCATATTTACGCTGGACGCATCTGGCGCTCCCATTGATTTCCTGTTCAAATATGCAAATGAGGGAGATACGGCGATTCACGAATGTATGTGCGCCCGACGCAGACTACGCGCGGTGCTCGTAAGTCGTACGTCCGGCCTAAAGTTAGTCCATCAAAAATCTGGTTTATCTCAGCACCAGACATGCACACGTCAGCTGGAGAGCAGCTACAGCAGCACCGTTACGGACGAGCTGAGCAACCCCACTTGCAGGACAACACATCTGTCTGCCAATATGTCAGGGGCAGCCATGGTCATAGCACTACTAATGTGTCCACAGGCGCGTAGGAGGGCACGGGAGAGGATATACCGAACGCGCATTAACGTCTTTGGCATGGGGGATTCGGAGGTGTATCGCATCTTCAGATTCAGCCCTGATGCCATCCTGGAATTCAATGACATCACCAGCAAGACACACTGCTCACAAGCAGTGGAGCCACTAGTCAAGGTACTGGCAACCCTGCATTTCCTCGCCAGTGGACCTTTTCAGCGTACAAGTGGAGTTGTCTCTGGGATGTCACAATCCACCATGAGCAGATGTGTGCACCAGGTTGTCCCCGCAATCCTCACACGCATGTCCCACCACATCTTTAGACCCACCACTGAGCATCTGCGGCAGAAGGCAATGCAGGATTTCTACAGAATTGCCGGATTCCCACGCACCGTGGGGGACATTGATTGCACCCATGTGGCACTACGGCCCCCCCGTGACACAGAGCACATATACCGTAATCGTAAACATTGGCATTCCAACAACTTACAGGTGATTAAGCTTAAAGACAGTTGGGACTTTGAATGAAACATGCACCTAAAGGGGTGATAATGGACAATGGGTGTCTGACCAGTAAAGTGCATATAAAAGCTGTACTAGCTGAATCTCTATACTCAGCACACAGGACAGCAATACATGGTAATATTTATTTCATCTATATACATGTAGTACAGATAGCATAAAAGCATTACAGTACTTGGTAGTAGTATACAAACGGTCAGGCAGTTTAATCCATACATCACATAGTAGCCATATACATATCATGATTGTTACAGCATAATACATTATGAGGTAGTAGAATGATCCCATATAATACATGGTATTAGCATCGGAGTAGCTTGACGCGTTTCGTGCGACTTTGCACTCATCAGGAGCTGATGCTAGTATGTATCTGAAATTAAAAATAGATTGTTGGTACAGGGTCTAAAATAAACTGGAGGGTTTGGCTGTAGAGGGGGAAAAAATATATATATACAGGTAGTATAAATTGGTATGGGGCATACTTAAAAAGCATGTCCCAAGACTTACAGGTCGCCTGCGGAGCTCATAGGTAGCGAGATGGGCTGCAACATGGCCAGGCTGGGTCCTGTTAGGGGAGTTAGCTACCATTACAGAGCGGACACTTCTGCTCAGATGATGGTGCTGGGCTCGCGCCCCCTCCCCCTCTTCTGGCCTGCGTGACGTTGGTGGTCACTCCCCATTAATTAGAGTATTTATACTCCCCTCATTTGGTACATGCCCCGAGAGGTTGTTGGTCCCCGCTACATTCTGGCACCCATATGGACTCTGTGTCAGCCTGGAGGATAAGGTAGTTTCATGACTCACTTACTATTATGGCTTTCCATTTTTGCCTATTGCAGTCCTACCGCTCTATTGTCACTACTTACCTCCTGGATTTACTTTTTTAACTATGCATATTGTTTTTCTATTGTATCTAGAGATGGTCTACCCCCACCTAGTTATCATAGTCTATATTCATGTCTTTTATGCACTACACTGGTTTCGCTTTATGCAGACCTAGCATACTAGATAGTACAAGTCTATTTACAATATCATGATATTTTATTATTTATTATTTTTTATAGATGCCTTTACCATCACACTTATCACTTGTTTTACTATCTATGGGGGACCTTACCTCTTGGGGCAGAACCTCTGAGGGTCCTCTGGAACATCCAGTTTGGGGATATACCACCTCAGTTCCTGGTACTGTTGACTTGCCTGGCCATATTGCAGCCCATCTCGCTACCTATGAGCTCTGCAGGCGACCTGTAAGTCTTGGGACATGCTTTTTAAGTATGCCCCATACCAATTTATACTACCTGTATATATATATTTTTTCCCCCTCTACAGCCAAACCCTCCAGTTTATTTTAGACCCTGTACCAACAATCTATTTTTAATTTCAGATACATACTAGCATCAGCTCCTGATGAGTGCAAAGTCGCACGAAACGCGTCAAGCTACTCCGATGCTAATACCATGTATTATATGGGATCATTCTACTACCTCATAATGTATTATGCTGTAACAATCATGATATGTATATGGCTACTATGTGATGTATGGATTAAACTGCCTGACAGTTTGTATACTACTACCAAGTACTGTAATGCTTTTATGCTATCTGTACTACATGTATATAGATGAAATAAATATTACCATGTATTACTGTCCTGTGTGCTGAGTATAGAGATTCAGCTAGTACAGCTTTTATATGCACTTTACTGGTCAGACACCCATTGTCCATTATCACCCCTTTAGGTGCATGTTTCATTCAAAGTCCCAACTGTCTTTAAGCTTAACTGCCATACAGGGATGGAGGCATTGGACCTACATGTCCCATGCCTCACATAAAGTCCCAACCCTCCCATTCCCCCTTTTTTCCCCTTTAATGTCAAACTTACAGGTGATAGCCGATGCCCAATGCCTCATATGGCACATCCGTGCCAAACACCCAGGTGTCAGCCACGACAGCTACATATACCGTCAAAGCAACATACCAACAGAATTTGAACAGAACGTGTACAGGGACAGCTGGCTGGTTGGTGAGTGACATGGGAGTCAGGCATGACTGTCTGATCCCATGATGCAGACATCATGAGGGGCACATACATGATTAACATCCTCCTGTCTTTTCCCTTCCAGGTGACTCGGCATATGCACTTGGGCCCCATCTCCTGACTCCATTCCGGAATCCCCAAACCAGAGGAGAGAGAAGATACAATGATGCACACATACGCACCCGTGCAGTGGTGAAGCGCACATTTGGCCTCCTGAAGTCCCGTTTCCGATGCCTGGATAAGTCCGGGGGGGCCCTGTTGTATTCCCCAAACTTTGTGTGCCAGATAATCGGTGCATGTTGCATGCTGCACAACTACGCCATGAGAAAGGGCCTGCAGATTGACATATGTGATAACCTGACCCCCGACCCACACAGTCCCCACCTGCCCGAGGCTACCCAGTCTGCTGAGGGAAGAGCAGTCAGGAGGTGCCTCGTGGTAGACACACACATTCATCATGGCACACGGACAATGCACGCATGCACACCACTGTGGTCCCTAGCTCACACACACCACATCCACCTCACATTGGATTAGCCCAAGTCCACCATGCAGGACTTGGGAGCAGCAACGCCGTTCCAAGGCCCCAATGGTGTCGCTGTCAATTCATACCACATTCACACGGCCGTGGGGATAACTTCTCCCCGACGACCCAGGGTGACACACCTTGCTGGCAGGTATGTCACCCCCACATTCACACACCAGTCACACTGTAGCCTGCACTGCTGACCGTGTGCATACACTACAAAATAAACAAGCTCATGACCTGAGCACATAAAAAACATAAAGAAGCTCATACTGTGAGCACATAAGAAAAAAAAAGACACACATTTGCCCTGTCGTGGCCTGGTGCCATGGCTCTGGCTCCTCAGTTGCCTGGGTGGAGCCTCAGGTGGGGGGGTGGGGCATCTGGAGGTGGCTCATTCCCAGGTCTGCCACTCCTGGCAGGTGATGGCTGCCTGGCCTCCAATGCCATGGCAATGAACAGATTGGTCTGTGCCTGCATTCTCAGCTGGCGGGTGATGTTTTGCCACTGCTGGCGCTGCCTCTGCTTCCCCTCCTCCTGGATGGCAGCCGTGTTGGCCTCTACCGCCACAGTCAGGGTCTTAACCTCTGCAACAACGTTTGCTGTGGTGGCCTGCAGCTCCCCAAGGCAGGTGACCACTAAAGCACAGTTGGCGCTGATATCCTGCAGGCCGTCTGAGATCGGTGCCGAGGAGGACAGGATGTCTGCCACTCGGTGCAGGTCCCTGGCTATTTGCCCCATATGTCGAGTCTGGTGGGCCTGGTCCCTTGCCAGATGTTCCTGTAGGGGATCAGGAACACCCCTGGTCTTCCGCGTCGCCTTCCTGGGGGCAGAAGAGGCTTGGGACCGTGTGTATGGGGAGGCCCTTGAGGGGCTTCCCCTGCTGGGGGCTGAGCCTGAGGGGCTTCCTCTGATGGGGGGAGATGTGAGAGGGCCCAGGCAAAACAGAGGACTCCTCGAAATAGAGGCAAACCTGAGCAAGGTTCACCGTCTCCTCCTCAACCACCTCGAGAGGAGAGGTGAGGCCAGCGCCGGCGTAGTTGTGAGCATGCGCACTGGGGAGCGATCATACGTCCACGTCACTGCGCATGCTCTGTTCATGATAAGCCGGGCATAAGCCACTACTCCACGCTCAGACCATCATTAGCATAAGGTCACACCCACTTACAGTTACGCCGGCTTACGCGTTCAAATTTACCTTACGCTGGCGTTAGGTTGGAAGCAAGTGCTTTGTGAAAACTTTGCTTGCCTCTCTGTCTTACGTCGGCGTAGCGCATTTGAGCTGCGCTACGCCGGCATAAATATGCGCCGATCTACATGAATCTGGGCCTATATGTCTTTCTTCTCCTTGCCTAGTGCTGTTAGTGAGTAGTCCTTAGAGCAGCACTGAAGGGTGCTCATGTTATGTGAGCAACATACATTGTTTGTAGGATGTAGGTGACAGCGCTGAAGTATTAAAAGGGTGAGCACTTTACACTTGCTTGAAAACATGGCTTCCGACACGTTTTGTTAAAGCTCTTGTCACTAAATAAAATGGTTAGCTTACAGTCCTGGTTACACCTTGTTTTTGCTTGATGCTTCGATAAGGCTTTAGTAGGGCTTCGATTAGGCTTTAGTGTAGCTTTGATGGGGCTTGGATAAGCCTTTGGTGAGGCTTTGTGGGGTTTTGATGAGGCTTCGGTGGGGCTTCGTGGGGATTCGATGATGCTTCAGTGGGGCTTCAAGTGAGCTTTTCCATAGACTTCTAGGGAGGCTTTGAAGACACTTTGAAGCACCACTAAAGCTACATAGGGTATAATTTGTGAAGCAAAGCCAAAGCAAAGCAAAGCAAAAGCAAGGTGTAAAGAGGACTGTAAGCTAACCATTTTATTTAGCGACAGGAGCTTTGACTAGCATTCAAAGAGCTTTAACAAAGCCTGTCTGAAGTCTTGTTTTAAACTAAGTGTAAACTAGACCTTAACCACTTGCTTACTGGGCACATATACCCCCCTCCTGCCCAGGTGAGATTTTTAGCTTCCGGCACTGCATCGCTTTAACTGACAATTGCGCGGTCGTGCGACGTGGCTCCCAAACAAAATTGACGTCCTTTTTGCCCCACAAGTAGAGCTTTCTTTTGGTGGTATTTGATCGCCTGTGCGGTTTTTATTTTTTGCGCTATAAACAAAAATGTGCGACAATTTTGAAAAAAAATACAATGGCCCAGATTCAGAGAGAATTAGATTCTCGTAGCGTATCAGAAATACACTACGCCGCCGTTTTTTACCTGGCTCTACGTGGAATCCAGGTAGATTTTGTCCAGTAAACGACGGCGGCGTAGTGTATTTTTCCCGTCGCAATCCATCTGCGCGAGTAGGGGGCGTGAAGCATTTAAAATAGGCGCGTTCCCGCGGCGATCGAACTGCGCATGCTCCGTTCGCAAATTTCCCGCCGTGCATTGCGCGAAATCACGTCGTTACGCCGTAGTAGCGCCGTTTACGTACATTCCTATTCCCGAACGAGTTACGTTAAAAAAAAAAAAAATAATTTCAAATCGACGCGGGAACGACGGCCATACTTTACATGGGTTACGCACTGTTAGACCAGCAAAAAGCTCCTCTAACATTACGTAGCCAAAAAATGACGTAGGCGATTGCGAGGGACACTCGTACCTTCGTGGATCGCCGTAAAAACTAATTTGCATATCCCGACGCATGAAAACGACGCAAACTCCTCCCAGCGGCCGGAAAAATATCGCAGCGTAGATCCGAAGGCTTACGAAGACGTAAGACTCTCGGATCGAAGCCCGAAGCCGCCGTATCATGGTTTGAGGATTCAAACTAGTGATACAGTGCGCAAAATTTGAAATTACTCCTGTCTAACACCAGTTAGACAGGCGTAATTGCTCTGTGAATCTGGGCCAATATGTTTTACTTGTCGCTATAATAAATATCCCAATTTAAAAAAAAACAGCTTTTTTTTCTCAGTTTAGGGCGATACGTATTCTTCTACATATTTTTGGTAAAAAAAAAATCGCAATAAGCGACTGGTTTGCGCAAAAGTTATAGCGCTTACAAAATAGGGGACAGAATTATTATTTTTTATTATTTTTTTTTTACTAGAAATGGCGGCGATCTGCGATTTTTATTGGTACTGCGACGTTATGGCGGACACATCGGACACTTTTGACACATTTTTGGCGCCATTCACATTTATACTGCGATCAGTGCTATAAATATGCACTAATTACTGTATAAATGTGACTGGCATTGAAGGGGTTAACACTAGGGGGTGAGGAAGGGATTAAATGTATCCTAGGTGTGTTCTAACTGTGGGGGGAGGGAGGGTGACTGGGGGGGTGACCGATATGTGTCCCTATGTACAAGGGACACAGATCGGTCTCCTCCTCTCCAGAGACAGGACACTGTCTCTGTGTAAAAACGGCAATGAGAGATGATCTTATATGTTTACATATGAGATCATCTCTCATTCACCCACAGATCGCATCGCAAACGGCCACTCTGATTGGCCGTTCGCCGCGATCTGTGATTGGCTGTGTCCAAGGAACACGGCCAACACAGGGATCCCCGCAGCACGCTCTAGAGCGCGCGCTGGGAACGCCCAAAGGGCCGGCCGTCTTTTGACGGCAGGTTGGATGTTCAGACCCGCGCTGTAGCCGTCATTTGGCTATACCGCGGGTCTGAAGTGGTTAATGTGTGTTGAAGCTGAAGTAAGTGTTCAGGGCTCATTTGTAAAGGCCACATCAAATGATCATTCTGCAAAAGCTTTTTTTAGTATAAAAATTTCTTTCTATTTCAAGTAATTTGCAATATTGTTACTGTTATCAGTCAAAACACTGAGAGAGAATACAAAGGACGTGCACATGACTAGATGTCAGTAATTTGTTAGGTAAATTTTTTCAGTATATCTAAAAAAGGGAAATGATTCTATTGTTCGAAAGAACATTTACAAATAAAGTATTTATAAAGTACAGACATGACTTTGATCTAACTGGATTAACAGTTTAGGTCTCTGACGTTGAGAAATGTACACACAAGGCTTGTATCCTTAACTGGCATATCGTTTGGAATTTCAGAACAGAATATAATAAATGGAGGTACAGAAACATGCCAATTAGGGATATGACATTCTTTTGCATAATTATCAGTTCTATGAGAGATAATATGCTTTATATGTGGCCTTATCAGCCTGAAGTCTGTTTTAAATATATTTGATTGCCAAATTATAAAATGTTGATGTAAATTTGTGAACAAGGTATCAAAATATACTTTTCAAGGAACTGCATACTAGCCATAGCAGCCCACACAGGTTCTCTGGGGCCTGGGGTTAGTAAGGGACCCCACAAGGCAAGATGTTGATGCAAAATAACCACTTGACCTCCAGAAGGTTTTACCCCCTTCATGACCAGGCCATGTTTTGCTATTCAGCACTGCACTACTTTAACCACTTAAGGACTGGAAGGATTTGCCCCCTTAATGACCAGGCCATTTTTTGCAATACAGCACGGCGTCGCTTTAACTGACAATGGCGAGGTCATGCGACGGTGTACCCAAACAAAATTAAGATTTTGTTTCCCCACAAATAGAGCTTTCTTTTGGTGGTAACCACCTCTGTGAATTTTATTTTTACGCTATAAACAAAAAGAGACCGACAATATCCCCCCACCCAAAAAAAAAGTCTTCATCAGTTTAGCCCAATATGTATCCTTCTACATATTTTTTGTAAAAAAAATCGCAATAAGCGTATATTTGATTATAAGTGTTTGTATATGGGTGCCATATACTACTGCGCTGACTCTACAACATTCATAAATACTGTGATTAATTGCTTGCATAGAATATATATATATATGTAAAAAACACCTTTCTGTACAGAATATATATATATACATATATATATACAGTATATATGAAAAAAACACCTTTCTGTACAGAAGAGCAAAAAGGATCCGGGACACCATTGTAAAAAATGTTCCAGACCCCCTAAAAAGATTTTGTCCTTCTTAGACCAAAAGGGATTCTACAGGTGTGGCAGGTGCAAACCTTGCCGCACGGTCAAGGGCCCTAGGAAAACCACCGAGTTCAGATTAAATACGAACAAGGAGGAATATAAAATAAATAAACGAATAACATGTAGCAGCACTCATGTTACCTACGTCCTGGAATGTGAGTGCGAACTATAGTACGTGGGTAGAACCACAAGAAAGTTATCAACAAGATTGGGTGAGCACATAGGGAACATAAAGAAAGGCTTTAAATACCACAGCGTTTCAATGCACTTTAGAAAAATGCATAACAGGGATCCAAAAAAATGTAAAATATATGCCATAGACAAGGTAGAAAAAAACTGGCGGAATACCAACCTAAAGAGTGAAATCTCTAGAAATGAAACATACTGGATCTTTAAATTAGACACGTTCAAACCCGAAGGTAATGAACATAGAGTTGGACATAAATTGTTTTCTGGAAGATTACTGAGATAGTATGGTTATTTGGGAAAATCACTGAGGCTTTATCTCTTTATTTTATTTTATTTTTATTTATATATTTATTTATACATATATATTTTCTCATTTATTTATTTATTTTCTTTTTTTTTTTTTTTTTTTCATTTTTTCCTTTTTTTCATCCATTTTTTTCATTTTTTAAAAATGTTTTAATTTTTTTCATTTTTATATATATTTTTTATATATTTTTTTATATTTTCTTTTTTTTTTCATTTTTTTTTTTCATTTTAATTTTATTGTCAGTATTATTATTTTTTATTATCTATTATCTTTTTGGGATTTTATTACGGATTTTGGGACCGGTCAAATAATGTCAAGAGAATGCGCAAACATAGGTCCAATTAACTCCAATAATAATTTCTAATAATTTCTACAATTTTAAGTTTAAATTTCTATGTCAAATGTTTGTAAAGTTCGTCCAAAGTTACTGCCTGGCAACATCATGCAAACACCATTTCAAAAATGTAGTTAAGGGAACATCCGGTATGGTGGAAGAATTAGAAATTCCGGAAATAGGTAATTGATTGAACACCGAAATTCACTATAAATAAACACGGGAGGATGCACCCATAGCTTCCCAATGACGCATTTGCACATGCGAAACGCGTAGAGGCCTATGGGAAATTGTCTTTCGTAGACGGAAGTACGTCACACACCTACGCTACGGCACTTCCGCACTCTGAATCGCAATACAACCGAGGCGTGAAGCGCACGCTGAGAAAAGATTGAGCAGTAACGCTGGACAAACTAGTGCCGGATGAGCACTTTTATATGTGAGTGCACATTTTAATATTTATTAAATAAAACTGCCTTTTATACATACATACTACACCATATGAGGTTTTTCTTTTGGGAGCGAGGAGACCTTAATAGGAATTGACACGGATGTGAGGAATCCATTACATCACACACTGGGTCTGATACAGGTACTGGAGATAAACGGGACCACTGCTAGAGATCTGAGGAGACGCATACCGGGATATGATTACATGCTGTATTTTTCCCTGATCTGGTGAGCGCATACTATATTAGAGGTGGTGGTGACACTAAATAAAGATGAACAGTCACGAAATTTATCGGCAAGAAACACAAGGCACTATCACTTGGAAAATTTGAAATATTTCTGAACTATTTTGGAAGTCTGGAAAATAGTTTTTTTTTTACTTTTCTGTTTTTGTTTATGGGCACATCGTATGATACATTGGATTTTTTATTATTTATTGAGACTGCACATTGAGGAATATATTCCTTGAAGTATTTTTATTTGATGTTTAGATGGTGTTTTTTTCATATACAGTGCAGAAAATAAGTATTTGAACACCCTGCTATTTTGCAAGTTCTCCCACTTGGAAATCATGGAGGGGTCTGAAATTGTTATCGTAGGTGCATGTCCACTGTGAGAGACATAATCAAAAAAAAAAATTCCAGAAATCACAATGTATGATTTTTTTAACTATTTATTTGTATGATACAGCTGCAAATAAGTATTTGAACACCTGAGAAAATCAATGTTAATATTTGGTACAGTAGCCTTTGTTTGCAATTACAGAGGTCAAACGTTTCTTGTAGTTTTTCACCAGGTTTGCACACACTGGAGGAGGGATTTTGGCCCACTCCTCCACACAGATCTTCTCTAGATCAGTCAGGTTTCTGGGCTGTCGCTGAGAAACACAGAGTTTGAGCTCCCTCCAAAGATTCTCTATTGGGTTTGGGTCTGGAGACTGGCTAGGCCACGCCAGAACCTTGATATGCTTCTTACAGAGCCACTCCTTGGTTATCCTGGCTGTGTGCTTCGGGTCATTGTCATGTTGGAAGACCCAGCCTCGACCCATCTTCAAAGCTCTAACTGAGGGGAGGAGGTTGTTGCCCAAAATCTCGCAATACATGGCCCACGGTCACCCTCTCCTTAATACAGTGCAGTTGCCCTGTCCCATGTGCAGAAAAACACCCCCAAAGCATGATGCTACCACCCCCATGCTTCACAGTAGGGATGGTGTTCTTGGGATGGTACTCATCATTCTTCTTCCTCCAAACACGGTTAGTGGAATTATGACCAAAAAGTTCTATTTTGGTCTCACCTGACCACATGACTTTCTCCCATGACTCCTCTGGATCATCCAAATGGTCATTTGCAAACTTAAGACGGGCCTTGACATGTGCTGGTTTAAGCAGGGGAACCATCCATGCCATGCATGATTTCAAACCATGACGTCTTAGTGTATTACCAACAGTAACCTTGGAAACGGTGGTCCCAGCTCTTTTCAGGTCATTGACCAGCTCCTCCCGTGTAGTCCTGGGCTGATTTCTCACCTTTCTTAGGATCATTGAGACCCCACGAGGTGAGATTTTGCATGGAGCCCCAGTCCGAGGGAGATTGACAGTCATGTTTAGCTTCTTCCATTTTCTAATGATTGCTCCAACAGTGGACCTTTTTTCACCAAGCTGCTTGGCAATTTCCCCGTAGCCCTTTCCAGCCTTGTGGAGGTGTACAATTTTGTCTCTAGTGTCTTTGGACAGCTCTTTGGTCTTGGCCATGTTAGTAGTTGAATTCTTACTGATTGTATGGGGTGGACAGGTGTCTTTATGCAGCTAATGACCTCAAACAGGTGCATCTAATTTAGGATAATAAATGGAGTGGAGGTGAACATTTTAAAGGCAGACTAACAGGTCTTTGAGGGTCAGAATTCTAGCTGATAGACAGGTGTTCAAATACTTCTTTGCAGCTGTATCATACAAATAAATAGTTAAAAAATCATAAATTGTGATTTCTGGAATTTTTTTTTTGGATTATGTCTCTCACAGTGGACATGCACCTATGATGTCAGTTTCAGACCCCTCCATGATTTCCAAGTGGGAGAACTTGCAAAATAGCAGGGTGTTCAAATACTTATTTTCTGCACTGTATATATATATATATATATATATATATATATATATATATATATATATACATATATATATATATATATATATATATTCTATGCAAGTGATTTAAGCAATTATTCACAGTATTTATGAATGTTGTAGAGTCAGCGCAGTAGTATATGGAACTCAAATCAAATAAGCGTATATTGATTGGTTTGCGCAAAAGTTATACAAAATAGGGGATATATTTATGGCATTTTTATTATTCCTTTTACTAGTAATGACGTGAACAGTGATTTTTAGCAGGACTGTGACATTGCGGCAGACAGATCGGACACCTTTGACACTTTTTTGGGACCATTGACATTTAAAGAGCGTTCAGAGCTAAAAATAGCCACTGATTACTGTATAAATGCCACTGGCAGGTCAACACTAGGAGGCAACCAAGGGGTTAAGTGTTCCCATTGAAGGTGTTTCTTTTTTTTTTTTTTTTTCTTTCTTTTCTTTTTTTTTTTCTTTCTTCTTTTTAGTTTTTCTTGTTTTTTACCACTTCAGCTTTTACCAATCACTGGAGAGCAGCTCATGGTTTTGTGCTTTCTATGTCTCCATAGTAGTTTTGCATCATGTGTGGCATCTATGCTTTATCATATTTCTCTTTTTTTTTTTTTTTTTTTATATTCCTTTATTTTTTATTTATTTTTCCTTTTCTTTTTTTTTTTTTTTTCAATCCATGTATCTTTTAAATCGTGTTTAACAATTACTCTCTTTTATAGATTACACATAGACAATAGGAGCCTTGGACATGCCGAGAGACCTACATCTCATTTTTCCACCCTCCCCCTGACCCACCCCCTCCCTCCCTCCCCCCCTCCCCCCTTGGGTTCCCATGGTTCTTATTTTCCTGTTTTAGATTTCCCTTTCTTTCCTTTCCTTTACTTGATGTTTTTATTATATTTGCTGTCATTGTTGTTGCTTTTACTTTTCTATTTACCTTGTTCTCAACCTTTCCGCATAGCTCCATGTCATTTTATATTCTTTCCAACTTTTCCATTTTTCCCTGAAATCACTGCAGTTTTCGAACAACATCTCTTTTAATTCTTCCATTCGAAATGTTTCCTCTACCGCATCTACCCATTCCCAGATCTGTGGGCAAGCTATTTCCTGCCACTTTTTAGGTATTAACCTTTTAGCTGCATTGAGTAGGTGGGGTATAAGTGATCTCTTATATCTTTTTATTCCCTCTTGACTTCCATGAAAGAGCACCTCCCAGGGATCTTTTTTTATTGCTTTACCGGTAATTTCTTTTATTTGTCTTAAGATTTGATCCCAGTACTCCTGGATTTTTGGACAGGTCCACCACAGGTGCGCCATTGTTCCTTTTTCCGGACATCCTCGCCAACATTCAGCTTGGTGTCCTTCTTTAAACTTACTGATTTTATCCGGTGTGGCATACCAGCCTGATATACATTTATAATTGGTCTCGGCGGTTCTCACATCCACTGCGGATGAATGAATTAAACGCAGTATCTTTTGATACGTGTACCTCTCCCTTTGTATCCCTAACTCTCTTTCCCATTTTTGGATGAATGGGGGTTCCTCCGGCGCCTCAATCCTACATAATATTTTATACAGTTGTGATACCGTGCCTTTTGAATTACCTGTTTTGCACAGTTTCTCCAGAGGTGTCAACTCCTCTCCTGTCCGTAGAGGCTGGGGTAAATGTTGCAGGAAGTGGCATAGCTGGTTGTACCTCCATTCATCCAATTTCCAATCATTTACTCTAAGTTTCAACTCTTCATAAGCCAAGATTCTACCCTTTTTAACTATATCACCCAAGTGCATCCTTTTATTCTTTATCCAATTTCCGCCTACCCTTTCTTCTCCCGGTGCAAAATATGCATTATTTTTCAGGTTCATTAGTGGAGAATTATATTCCCTGTCTATTTTTTTGTGGATCCTATCCCATTCTCTTAAAGTGTCTCTCGTTAATTCGTACGTTGTGCTATTAAGTGCTCTATATTGTGCAGGGATCCATATTATATTACTTAATTGTGCCTTTGCTTGTGCATTTTCTATTTGTACCCATCTTTTTATTGGCCTGTCCCTGGCCCATTCTATCACCCGTGCCAATATAGCCGCCTGATGGTATTTCCTTATATCCGGCATCGCCAGGCCTCCTTGCCGTTTGTCCTGTCTTAATGTCGCGAGGGATATTCTATGTCTTTTGTTTTTCCATACATAGTTTATTAGCAATGAATTTAATATTTTCAAAAATTGTTGAGGGAGAGCTATTGGGATCATGAGGAATTTATATAAGATTTTTGGTACTAGGGTCATCTTCAGGACATTTATGCGTCCGCACCATGAGATCGGTCTATTTATTATTTTTTTTAGGTCACTTTTTACTTCGTTTAACAAGGGAACGTAGTTTATCTTGTATATTTTTTTAATGGAGTTGGCTAATTTTATGCCTAAGTATTTTAACTCTTTTGTCCACGGGAAATTACATATGCTTTTTATAAGCTTCACTTCACACTTATTGATGTTTATATTCAATATTTCAGTTTTAGTTATATTGATTTTAAAATTCGAGATGGTTCCATATTGCTTGAGTATCCTGTTCAGGTTTGGTATTGTGGTCATGGGGTTGGTGATATAGAACAATATATCATCGGCAAAAGCCGATAACTTATGTTCTTCGTCCTCCGTTTTAACCCCTTTTATATTTGGGTCGTTACGAACCGTGGCTAGTAGCGGCTCCAGGGACAGGACGAACAACATAGGAGATAACGGACAGCCCTGTCTTGTCCCATTTTTCATATCCACCGATTCCGACAATTTTGCAGTAGGGTGGCGATAGAGCGTTCTTATCCAGCTGATCATTCTTTTACCTATTCCCATATATCCCTTATATCCGGCATCGCCAGGCCTCCTTGCCGTTTGTCCTGTCTTAATGTCGCGAGGGATATTCTATGTCTTTTGTTTTTCCATACATAGTTTATTAGCAATGAATTTAATATTTTCAAAAATTGTTGAGGGAGAGCTATTGGGATCATGAGGAATTTATATAAGATTTTTGGTACTAGGGTCATCTTCAGGACATTTATGCGTCCGCACCATGAGATCGGTCTATTTATTATTTTTTTTAGGTCACTTTTTACTTCGTTTAACAAGGGAACGTAGTTTATCTTGTATATTTTTTTAATGGAGTTGGCTAATTTTATGCCTAAGTATTTTAACTCTTTTGTCCACGGGAAATTACATATGCTTTTTATAAGCTTCACTTCACACTTATTGATGTTTATATTCAATATTTCAGTTTTAGTTATATTGATTTTAAAATTCGAGATGGTTCCATATTGCTTGAGTATCCTGTTCAGGTTTGGTATTGTGGTCATGGGGTTGGTGATATAGAACAATATATCATCGGCAAAAGCCGATAACTTATGTTCTTCGTCCTCCGTTTTAACCCCTTTTATATTTGGGTCGTTACGAACCGTGGCTAGTAGCGGCTCCAGGGACAGGACGAACAACATAGGGGATAACGGACAGCCCTGTCTTGTCCCATTTTTCATATCCACCGATTCCGACAATTTTGCAGTAGGGTGGCGATAGAGCGTTCTTATCCAGCTGATCATTCTTTTACCTATTCCCATTTCTTCTAAGGTTTGGAAGATAAGACCCCAATCCACCCGGTCAAACGCCTTTTCGGCGTCCGCCGATAGGAATAGACCCGGGGTCCCATCCTCTTTTATTTTTTGGATCAGAAGTAATGCCCTCATTCCGTTATCCTTACTTTCTCTGTCCGGGATAAACCCCACCTGGTCTGGGTGGACCAGGAGGGGCATAACCTCTTTCAGGCGCTCAGCCAGGATCTTTGCAAATAGTTTTGTGTCTGCGTTTAGAAGAGAGATAGGTCTATATCCTGAGCATTGTGTGCTGTCCTTTCCTTCCTTTAGAATAATCGTTATTAGAGCAGCCGACGCTTCCTTACTTATTTCAAATTCTGATCCCAAACCATTGAAATATTTACAAAGTCTTGGGATCAGAATTTTGCTGAATTTCTTAAGATATAATGCACTGAACCCGTCCGGGCCTGGGCTTTTTCCTATTGCTGTATTTTTTAATGCTTTTTTGATTTCCTCCTCCGTTATCGGCCTATCCAGATTTAATCGTGTTATATTATCGATCTTGGGAAGTTTTGCTCCCACTAGGAAATCTTTTGTTTTAGCTTCTTTATCCTCTATTTGCCCGCCTTTCTGATCCTTCGCGTAGAGCTCCTCATAGTAGGTTTTGAAGGTTTCAGCGATGTCTTTGTTGGAGTGGGCCATCTCCCCGTTTTTTTTTTTTACCTTCTCGATGTAATTTCTGGTTTTCTTTTTTTGTACCATTTTTGCTAGGAGTCTACTGGGTTTGTTTCCCCACATATATCTCTCTCTCGTTATAGAATTTAGATTTTTTTTTGCCTTCTGCTCTAAAACCTCCCTTAATTCCTCTCTTTTCAGGGTTAACCTATGAAATGTCTCTTTGCAGCTCCGTTTTTTATGCTCTTGTTCTAGCTTCATTATTTCTCGGCTTAATGTCTTGAACTTCTCATCTCCCTCTTTTTTTTTCCTGGCTCCTTCTGAGATTAATATTCCTCTGATGTAAGCTTTATGTGCCTCCCAGATTGTAGCCCCCGAGATCTCTTCAGCCTCATTTATTGAAAAAAACTGTTTAAGCTCTTTTTCCACCCTTTCTGCCCCTCCATTCTCTCTTATCAAGTTTTCATTTAAATGCCAGATCGGGGGTTGGTTTTGCTTTGGGGCTGATCTCAATTTCATAGTCACCGGTGCGTGATCTGACAGAGTCATAACTTCAATGTCTACCCTAGTAACCCGGTCTAGAAGTCTATGATCTAACAGGATGTGATCTATCCTGGAGTAAGTCCCATGCACAGGGGAAAAAAACGTGTAATCCTGCGTATTTGGATGTAATACCCTCCATACATCAACTATTTGATTGTCATGCATTTTTTGTTTCATCCTTTGGAGCTGCACACTACTCACCCCCTGCGCCTGGGACGTACTATCAACTCGAGGGTTCATACTGAAATTGAGATCGCCCATTACAATCATATGCCCTTCCGCAATTTTTTTTAGCTTTCCCAAAATTCTCTGTACGTACTTGATCAATCCTGTATTAGGGGCATATATATTCGCCAAGGTATATTCTATATTATCAATTTTGCCTTTTAAAAATAGGTATCTCCCTTCGGGATCAGTCATTCTTTCTTTCATTTCAAATCTTACTCCCCTCGCGAACCCAATCGCCACTCCCCTTGCACGATTGGAGACTGAATCCCCATAATACCAGACCGGATACCCAGGAGAATATAACCTCACTTTTGAATATAGTGTTAGATGTGTCTCTTGTAAAAAGACCACATCTACTCTATAGTGCTTGATCTCCTCTATTATTTTTTGTTTTTTCCCTGGGTTATTTAACCCTTTGACATTATAGGTCATATATTTTATATCTGTCATCTTTTTTTCTTTCTTCTATTTAGCCTCTTTTCTCTCCTTTTTTTTTCCCCACAAACCCTTGGGAACCCACCCTCCTTTCCCCCCCTTTCCCCACCTCCCTCCCCCTTTCCCTCCCCCCCCCCCCCCCTCCCTCTCTAGGCCTACACCATGGCCTTTGAACCGTAGGTATCCTCGTTCTCTACCGGTTCTCTTGCTCTGAGGGAAAGCCTATCCCACGCCCTTCCCCCTTCTTTTGGCTCCCCCATTTATGAGGGTTGGGCTAGTACCCTTCCCTCATATTCTCCTCCCCGCCCCCCCCCCCCTTCCTCGAACCCCCAGTTTCTATACATATAAGCCTGGTTTTTTTCTTTTTCTTTTCTTTTCTCTATTCTTTCCATCCTGGTAGTTCTGGTGGCACCAGGTTCAACTTGTGACAGAAAGCTACAAGTTCCTCTGGAAATGTCAGTTTTGCTGATATGCCTTCTTTTTGGGCTATCAGGCATGCAGGGTACCCCCATTGATATTTTATATTTTGCTCCCGCATCTGTTCTAGTAGGGGTTTAAGATGTCTTCTCCTAGCCAGTGTGTCCCATGCTAGGTCTGTGAATATCTGAATTTCAGATCCCTTATAAGTCATAGGCGCGTTTCTTCTTAGTTTGGCCCAGATTTCTGCTTTATCTTCATAGTGTCTAAATCTTATTATTATGTCTCTGGGCCACTCGTTTTCTCTGTTCTTCGCTCTTCCTAAACGGTGGACCCGTTCTATGTTGAGGGGTTCCTCAGATGTTTTATCCAGCATAGGTAGGAAGAGATCGTTCATAATTTTTCTCAGATCCTCTCCTCTTTCTTCTTGGATTGAGCGAATTCTTAGGTTCTTTCTTCTATTTCTATTCTCTTGGTCTTCCAGACGATATTGCAGCATTCTCTGGTTTTGTTTCAGTCTATTGCACTGCTCTTTTAATTCGCTTAATTCGAGGGCTTGCTGTTCACACTTATTTTCTGTCTCCTCCACCCTTACTAGGAGGTGTCCCATATCTTGCCTTAGGGTACTGATTTCAGTTTTTATTCCAGCTTTTATTGCTTCTTCTAGCCGCTTTAACATCTCATCCATTTCCTTTCTTGTGGGGATTTGTTTATCTGCATTAGCTTCTTCTCGATGGCTTGTATCCTGTTCACTCTCCCCGGAGGTATCTATACTAGTTGCATTTGTAGCTCCTGTTCCTTTTTTCGTCTCTCCCTTCTTATCTGTTTTTTTGGCAGCGCCAGGGCTTTTTACACTTCTTTCCTGGGTCATATACTGCCTGATAGTGCTAGTTGCTGTATTTTCTTTGGGGGTCTTCGGGGCTGATCCCCTGGTGATCTTACTCATCCTGTATTTTCTCCTGGTTCTTATCCGTTTCCCCAGTTTGCAGTTTTGTTTTTGTTTTGTTTTTTACAGATTTCCGGAGTCGCTATTTATGCAATCCCTTGCTGTTCCTGAGGGGATTGGGTTGGCCCGTGTATATGATTTATACGGTGTATCTTTTATATGTATTGTTATATTGGTGGTCCTTTTCTTGTCCCGGTGTCTGGTCTCAGGCACCTTCATCCATTTATCCACTTGTCACCATGTCGAGCTATTATCATTCCACCTTTCATAACCAGTCTAGTAGTGTCCTCTCTACGCGCCCCCTTTCCCCTCATACACCCTTACACCTGTCTATCAGCTGAGGGATATATAGCACAAACTATAAATAGATGTACATCTTCCTCTTCCTATTTATTATGTCAGGATACTACATGCACGTTTTCAGACAGAGTCCCCAGTATCTTGTTCCTAGATAGGGCCCCACCACATATCGAATCCCTCCAGGAGCTTATTCTACCATATCCGTATACCCCTTCCCAGGATGCAGTTTCTACCGGCGGTTGGTTACCAATACCAGTCTCCCTTTGTCACGAGTGATTTTAAATATAGCCAGCACCATCAGACCCATGTACAGACCCTCTTCCGCATTATGGGGAGGAAAAAGAAAAAAGTATATTGCTCTATGCTGTTTTTCACAAATCACCAGTTCATTTCTCATTGATTTTTTACCAGTTTCTTCCTTAACCGTTCCATTGATATCTTCTTATTTAAAGACTTAGGCATGCATTTTTAGGGCAAAAAAAAAAAGGGGTCTTACCCGTTTTAGATGTTTTTGATGTCTCCAACCTCCAGAGTTAATGCTTTCTGTTGCTGTCTGGCTCCGTTTTGGATGAGGGAGAGAAATGACATAGCCAGGAGAGAGAAAAGAAGAGAAAAGCTTGTTTTACCTGATCCTTGCAGGATTTGCGGCTGTCAGCATAGATACCTCGGTCCAGGTCCACTGGGGGAGGGTCGGCCCCTTGCGGTGTTACCAGCTTCCGCGTCAGATGCCTGTTATGATTCCAGCTTCATCTGTGTGCAGCAGGGGGGGGGCGGGAGGAGGATGAAGTGAGGGAGCCCTCCGTTGTGCGGCTGGGGATCGCGCCCTTGTGTAGGTGTCACACTCGGCAGCCGCTTACCTACTCGGCGATCTCAGCTTCCGCATCGCCGCCGTCGCTGCCTGTGTCACCCTCGATCTTCCGGCGCTCGCATCCCCCGTCGACCGGCTGGGCTCTCGGCGTGGGCTGCTCCTCCCTCGGCGTACATTGAAGGTGTTTCTAACTGTGGGGGCAGTGTACTGACAGGGAGAAAAGAGAGATCACTTTCCTGACAGAACGGGGATATGTGTGTTTACGTTAATAGATCCCAGTTCTGGCTCTCTGAGGATCTGGTGTCACGCCACGGGTGTGCGCGCCCCCTAGAGCCATTAAACTGGCCAACGTACAGCTACGGCTACGGCATGCAACAAAGATTAAAACACAATACAGCAAGAATATAAAGAGATCAGTAAGAATGAAGTTCAAATAAGAAATGCAAATGAGGTTAATACATTGGTCTTAAAGGCCTCTGATGGTCTGACGAGCAGCGGGACTTCCGGGTTCTTTACTGATGGTACGTCCGGCTCAGGTGGAATGCATGCCGGCTCTGAGGGATGATCGGTGGCGGGGAATGTAATTTTCTACAATTCCAGGCTCCATGGTACATGTAATGTGAGTACTGGCACATGTTTTATAATAAGCAATTTTTATATAAACGTACTGCACGATTATTACGTTATTGCTTTCTCATTCTGGGACTTCCTTGCTGGTGGCATTGGATTTAAAAGCAAAGGAAGTGGACGGCAAGTATATACCAAGTTTAGGATTTAACATTTAAGCAGTGATGGTCCTGTGGTGGCCCAAATTTACCTGGTGAGTGGCTATATAAGGTCCCACAATTATCAGAGCACAAACCATACCATGAAGTCAAAGGGATTGACCCTAGACTTCCAAGACAAGATGCATCAAGGAACAGATCTTGGGAAGGGCACAGAAACATTTCTGCAGCATTGAAGGTGCCAATGTGCACAATGGCCTCCATCATCCATAAATGTAAATGTAAGAAGATTGGAACCACCAGGACTCTTCCTAAAGTGGGCCAACAGATAAAACTACAAGATCAGGGGAGAAGGTCCTTAGTCAGGCAGTTGACCAAGAACCCGATGGTTACTCTGACAGAGCTGCAGCATTTCTATGTGGAGAGAGGAGAACCTTTCAGAAGAGCAACAATCTCTGCAACTCTCCACCAATGAGGCCTGTATGGTAGAGGGACAGACGGAAGCCACTCCTCGCTAAAAGGCTCATGACAGGCCACCTGGAGTTTGCCAAAAGGCACCTGAAGGACTCTCAGGCCATGATAAACAAAATTCTCTGGTCTGATGAAACAAAGATTGGAATCTTTGGCCTGAATGGCAAGGGTAATGTCTGGAGGAAATCAGGCACCGCTTATAACCTGGCCAATACCTTCCCTACAGTGAAGCATGGTGGTGGCAGCATCACGCTGTGGGGATGTTCTTCAGTGGTAGAAACTGGAAGACTAGTCAGGATCGAGGGAAAGATGAATGCAGCAATGTACAGAGACATTCTTGATGAAAACCTGGTTCCGAGAGCTCTGAATCTTAGACTGGGGCCAAGGTTCATCTTCCAACAGGACAACAACCCTAATCACACAGCCAAGATAACAAAGGCGTGGCTACGGGACAACTCTTTGAATGTCCTTGGGTGGCCCAGCCAGAGCCCAGACTTGAACCCAGTTGAACATCTCTGTAGAAATCTGAAAATGTTTGTGCACCGATGTTCTCCCATCCAAGCTAAAGAAGTTTGAGAGGTCCTGCAAAGAAGAATGGGAGAAACTTTAAAAAAATAGGTGATCCAAGCTTGTAGCATCATACTCAAAAAGACTTGAGGCTGTAATTGGCGCTAAAGGTGCTTCAACAAATTATTGAGCAAAGGCTGTGAATACTTATGTACATGTGATTTTTTGTTTTGTTTTTTAATACATTTGCAAAGATTTTAAACAAAATTCTTTCACATTGTCATTATGGGGCATTTATGGAAAAAATTACTGCGCTGGTCTGTGTCTATATAGTAAAAAATAAAACATAAATGAACAATGAAGTAATGAGCTGCTGCTGCATAAAAAATGTGCGATTCACATAAATTAACTATAATACAAAGGTATGCTGCGCTGCAAAAAATATCTTATAACAAATGTGACCATCCCTCACAATATATTCATATGTGGAACACTGGTGAAGTGACAAATGAAAAAAACAATCACAATCAAATAAAATTATTAGAGTCAGTGTGTATCAAACTTGCACCCGAAGTGTGTTTGAAAAAAGTCCATAGAATAAGATCAGACAAAAGGCACCTCCACCTCTAATACAAATGCCTGCTTACCGACTCCCAATGATCTTAATGAAAAAGATCAAAATCGCATGTAACTCTGTGTCTCTATGGCAGGCTTGCTTCTACTAGTCCTCTCCACATGTAGTAAACCATACATCGATAAATGCCAGATCCTGGAGTTTGGAGAAAATAGGAAAGCCAAAATAGAGTAGTACCGTAGATAAAATCGTGTTTATTAAAAAAAAAAAAGATTCACTCACATGGTATATATAAACAATTAGCGTCTTGTAGTATAGCCGGCCGGCTCCAAAATACGCTCGTCCTTCCGGATAGTCGTTAGCGGTGACGTCAGCACGCCGCTCCTCCCTACGCAGTTTCGTCACAGATGACGTCTTCCAGGGGCACTTCACCAGTGTTCCACATATGAATAGAATGTGAGGGATGGTCACATTTGTTATAAGACATTATGGGGCATTGTTTGTAGAATTTTGAGGAAAATAATGAATTTAATCATTTTTGGAATAAGGCTGTAACATAACAAACGGTGGAAAAAGTGAAGCAATGTGAATATTTTCCAGATGCACTGTATATATAACTTATTGTTTATAATTACAGTTGAACCTCAGATTACGAGCATATTCCGTTCCAGGAGTATGCTCGTAATTCAAAATACTTGCATATCAAAGCGAGTTTTCCCATTGAAGTCAGTGGAAACGAAAAAAAATTGTTTCGCGTTGACTTCAATGGGATGCAATACCAAATGTGGCCAAAGGTGGGGGGTGCCAGAGAGCGCCGAAAAGGCCCGAGAACACTTTGGCTCATTTCCTGCGCCCCCGTACCTCAGGCCAAATGAGGTACTGCAGGCCAATGTTTGGCTTTTCTTGGCTCCTGCGCCCCCGTACCTCAGGCCAAATGAGGTACTGCAGACCTATTTTCGGCTCTGCTCGGCTTCTGCGCCCCTGTACCTTTAGGCCAAATTAGGTAATGCAGGAATATTTAGCTTGAATTCTGATCGTCTTTTGAGTCAACACTCGCAAACCGAGTCAAAATTTAAAAAAAAAGTTGCTCGCAAATCAAAACGTTCTCAAACCAAGTTACTCTTTAACCGAGGTTCCACTGTACTTGCATATTCACAAATTCGTATATCGCCATTTCCATGGCGATATCCATGCACAAATGGACAGGATTTGACATGTCTACACTGAGGATGTAAATGCTATGGAAGACCACTAGAATAGGAAAGTAAAAAAATGAATTGGGACTCTGACTTTAAAATAGGTTGGGGGCAGAGGAGGGGGAACGCAAGGGTTTTTATTCTAAAGAGAACCTGTACTTAAAGCGTGAATTTGAAATGCCTCAGTTTTTTCCTGATGAAAGTAGAGAGATGGAGCCTTTGGAGAAACATCTGAGGATGGTCTCCCTTGCTCCTATTTCCCATGTCTTCAGGAATCATCTTACAATTGAATGCAATGATGTGCAAATAATGTGCAATGCTAGAATGCACATTCTCAATGTAATAGCCGCTGGCTTGCAGGGTCAAAAATCACCTTTTCCTTTTATCATTTATCTTTGCACGCTTTCTAGCATTTAAAGAGGAACTGCCGTCTGCACACGTAATTTTTAATTAAAACATCTTTGCCATTCTAAAGCTTCCCTTCAACCACATAATATGTTATATATACTGTGATTCTGTACTTGCCCATTATGCTGCAGAAATCTCCCTCCACTAAGTCCATTCTAACTATGGGCAGCTGAAGCGGCTGCCTGTTCACTTCCTGGATTTACACAGACACACAGAGGCACACCTTCAGCTCTGCAGCTCTAATTGGCCTTCTTATGACTCATCCCCCCCTGCCTTTCTGGCAAACTCTCATGAGAGTGAGAAAGAGAGCTATGCATGATGTCATAAGCCTCGACATTTTACCTGACAAGAAATAGGAAGTTGGCTGTATAAGGTATTTACTGGCAGAAAAAAACGGAATTTACACTCCTTAAGATATTTTGCTACACACAAAAATATTACTGAATGAGCTGAGAAGGCACTCATGAACTTGGCAAATGGCTCCTATTAGTTGCCGCAGCTTCAACCACTTTTTCTCAGTTCTCTCCTGCTAGAGATGACTGTGCTATGAAGCAAGACAGCAACATCAGACAACAAATAGAGAAGAAAGTACAGTGTAAAATCTCCATTATCTGATATGTCCTCATGTCTGCACACAAGGTGTTGTCTAATCTTCTCAGCTGTTGTGAAAGGGTTTTTACAAAAACAACTATGTGTTTTGAAATTCCTGTATCTGATCTGTTTCAGGAGCCTTAGCTTTGAAGCATTCCAAAAACTTGTTTCAGATTGGCATGGTTTGGCCCGGAATTTTTACAGAGAGCTTAAGAAAGGATTTTCAGCAATTGATATTGGTAAGAAGACAATTTTAAAAATATTTAAAAAAAAGTATTTCTGAATATTTCCTAAAACTTTTTTGTGCTAATTTAATTGCATTGCCATTGCCATGCACAATGACTAGATACCACCATTCAAACTAGAATTTTTCAGATATTCTGGTTAGTTAAAAGAAGCTTTTTATATAGCTAGGAGTTAAAGTATAACTTGTTATGGATAGAGTAGGAAAAAGTTAAAACTCCTGTTATTCTTTTTTTTCTTCTATTGTGTCCCTTTTGTGGGGATTTCCTTTCACTTCCGTACTCCAGTAGATAGATAGATAGATAGCTGTCGAAAATCCTTTCGTAAACAGTTATCAAAGCAACAAGTTTACCTTTTCCTGTTCAGTGACAATTCAAAGGTTGTCAGGTTATACTGGTGCCTTCAGAATGAATGAACACTGGCAAACAAAAAATAAATAAAAAATGTAGCCAGCTCCTACTTCAATCTCCTCACTAGGTGAAGTCCACTCTTCTTAGCTATCTACTTTTTACATACCGTATTTATCGGGGTATACCGCGCACCGGTGTATAACGGGCACCCCAAGCCTAGAAAAGTAGTTTAATGAAAAAAAAAGGTAGTTTAAGGAAATAATAATAATTACATTTTGGATGCTTGTCCGGCGTTCATCTGTGGTCTTACGCGGGGTCGGTCCAGCCTTGTGGGTGTCCGGGTGTCCATCCGCACCTTGCCCGGGGTTGCATCGCTGTTTTGATTTGGTGCCTCGGCCGAGCTGTGGAGAGCCAGATTTCCTGTTTGTTCGGCTCCTCTCGGCTTCTCTCGGCCTCGCTCGGCTTCTCTTGTGTGGCTGCGGGCGGAGCCGAGCATGGCCGAGTCTAGCCGAGTGCGCAGTGCGGGGATCAGCGTATAACACACACCCACGAGTTTCCCCTGATTTTAGGGGGAAAAAGTGCGCGTTATACGCCGATAAATACGGTACTTTTTTCCTTCAATTAACAATCCTGGTACATTGCTGTAGAGCCAGTCTTTCTATGTAGCTATCTGGATCAGCCTTTCCTAAGCCCAAATTTGGAGTGACATGCCCAGACAGGATGTGCCTGGAATGAAACCTTCAAGCACTGGGCTCTTGCATTTGGTGTGCTGTCAAAGTCCAGAAATGTGGCACAACCCCAGGTTTGTCACTGCCTCTGAAGATTTACTTTGCGAGTAGGCCGTGCAGATCAATCACTGGGAGCTACCTGAGGTCTAAACCCAATGGGCACCATTTCCAACTTTAGACCAGGGGTTAATACTTAAAGTTTGAGTGCTGACATTATCCGCTCAATTCACCATTGAGAAAGTAACTTTGCACTGCTGCTGCAGCGTGTAAGTGATGCTTTTACTATAGGATCAGCCTGTAGCTTCTACCAGTGATAGAGGATCAGTCTGTAGCTTCTACCAGTACTAGAGGATCAGCATGTAGCTTCTACCAGTGACAGAGGATCAGCCTGTAGCTTCTACCAGTGATAGAGGATCAGCCTGTAGCTTTTACCAGTGATAGAGGATCAGCCTGTAGCTTCTACCAGTGATAGAGGATCAGCCTGTAGCTTTTACCAGTGATAGAGGATCAGCCTGTAGCTTCTACCAGTGCTATCCCCAGTGTATAAGGCACCAGAGTCTGCCAGGACTCTTCCAAGACGTATCCACTGTTTATTTCTTTATGGAGACTGAAAGAACCCTGGATAATTATTTCTCCCTCCCATGCACCTTAGAGTTAGACTTTGTTAAAAGTTGAACTTCCCCCTCAGTGTCCCAACCTATCCTATAGACAAGTGTTGGATGTCTTTTATCAAGCTCTGTTCTCACTGGCAGGCTCTGCAGCGCAACTTGTTCTGACAATAACCTTAGTTTGTTAAACACTAGCTGACTGAACTAAGAACATGATAAGGGATTCACTCACTATAGCAGTAGAGCTCTTGAGTATAAAGTGTCTGACACTCATGGCTGCAGCCTTGACCTATAATGTGGACGAGTTGTTTAGAATAAGCCTAGGGCTTAGTTAGGAAGACCCAATAATTGTCAGAGGTCTAGAAGAGTAGCTTTTATTACTTCCAAGCCTCCACTTTCAAAGCCAAACCTATGTGATTCCCAATCTGTTTGAAAACCCTGGACTTCTAAGTTCCACAAGACTTCTGATAAATCCCCTTCCGCGTCACTTTGCAAAGTGGGGGGCATTTGAAATATTTGCAGACACGTAGACAACCTGAACTTTAGATTCTTGGTTGCAATAAGTAGTTTTCAGGAGCTACAAGCTAGACTTTTACTCCCAGTCCCCTCCCGAATTCATGGCATGCAACCTCAACCTCACCACATGGGTTAGCAAATCTCCATACAGTCCAGGTGGGTCTTTTGGAGCAGAGCATTATCTCCCCAGTGCCTATAGCAGAATGGTTCCAGGGGCATTACCTCAAACTGTTTACAGTTCCCTAACAAATAGGGGGTATCTTCTCCATCTTGGATCTCAGGGCTCTAATGTCTATATTCAGGCCCCGAAATTCTCCATGGAATTCATGAGGTCTGTTATAGCCTCCATTCATCAGGGAGACATTCTGGCATTTGTGGACCTTAAGAACACCTGCATCTGTACTTGCATGTTCCCATATTTCCAGTGCACCAGTGTTTCTTTCACTTTGCTGTGGGTCCCCTGCCATTTGGCCCATCTTCTGCACCCCAAGTATTCACCAAATTGCAGGCCCCTGTGTTAGCTTTGCTGCACTCCAAAGGAATCCCCACTGAGGGATATTTAGACAACCTCCTCTGAGCAAACATCAAGGTGCTGACAGACCATATTGTCACAACTGTCAGAGGTTCAGTAGGGTCCTGGACCTTCAGAGATCAGTGCTGGAACCAACTCATTGCTTGTAAAATCTGGGTAATATTTTAGATACAACTCAAGCTAGATTTTTCCTTACTCAGACATTCTGCTTCCAGATTCAAACTCTTCCGTTTTCTCTTGAAGAGTCCTGGGACTGATGGTAGCCTATTTTAGGCAGTTCCATTTTCTCAGTTTAACTCCAGCCCCCCCACAACACAACATTCTGTGGTCATGAGACAAGTCATTCCAGTCCTTGCACAGAATAATTCAGCTGACACAGAAGATCAGTTTGTGCTAGATTGATATCGCTTGATGTAAAATTGTCACTTTATGTAAAAGTATTAGGCATTTTCTGTGTATGTAATGTAGAAGTAATTTATAGGTACACTCATAAAGTAGGATGGTGAACTTAAATCTATATTTAATAATAGGTAGAACAGCAGTTAAAGAAATGTACAAAACACGTCTAATAAATTAACATAACATTCAGGGTAGCCCTTTGATTTCTGTCCTCTGTTAACTACATTACTTTCTTTTTCATATCTTTTCATTTCTGATGTTATTATTGTCCACTTTGGGGGTAATGATTTAGGGGTCCATAAGACGTTAGACTTGATTTCACAAATTAAAATATAATTTTTGTATTTGCATTCTATCTTTCCTGCCTCTGTTCTGATTTTTTGTGATATCATTCCACGATTAAAGTGGATAATTAATCCAGATCTCTTATACATTGAGAAGATCAGAAAGAGGGTGAACAGGATTATGTCTAAATTTATGCTTTCTGTTCAAGGTTTTTCATATAGGCCTGTTGATTTAGAAGGTGGATTGTATGTTTTTTACCACCCTGATATGGTCCATCTTTCTGATATTGGGCTCGATATACTGAACTTAGATTTACAAAGATGTGTAGAATTCACCGAGGCGCGGGAGGGGTGCCAGGCTATGTAAGTTTAGCCTGGCGTTTGGGGATTGTTGGTATATTAATGTTATATATAGTTCAAGCTTTAATGGCTGAATATTGGTATATTAATGGTTAAATATAGTTCGAACTTTGATGGCTGAACTATTTTATGTTGGTCTAAATTTACTAAGATGATCATATGGAAAATATTTGACAAATTGGTTTGTTACTATGCCAATAATAAAGGACCACAGACATTTTTATCCATAACTACAGTTTGTGTGTATTTATTTATTATTACAGTTTAATATGTGTTTTCGTTGATACAGCGATCAGTGTCAGATAAATGCACTAATTACTGTGTGAATGACACTGGCAGGGAAGGGGTTAATACCAGGGGCGATGAAGGGGTTAAGTGTGTCCTAGGGATGTGTTCTAACTGTGGGGGGGGGTGGGCTACCGGTGACATGACAGTGTTCACTGCTCCCGATGACAGGGAGCAGTAGATCACTGTCCTGTCACTAGGCAGAACAGGGAAATGCCTTGTTTACCTAGGCATCTCCCCGTTCTGCCTCTCCTGACCACAATCGCAGGCCGTCGGCAATCATCGAGTTCCCGGGACCCGCAAGCACACTCCCGTGGCCTGATGGATGACAAATTTATAGGGACGAACAGGTACGGTCATTTGCCTGCCCGTGCCATTCTGCCGACGTATTTCGGCAGTCGGGAAGTGGTTAAGGAAAGAAATTCTTTTGAACACCAAATGTGACAGTTTCCATCCTGGATCTCACCTAAACTACTGAACTTCTAATGGGCTTAGAAATAAAATAACAGATATTTCTTCCATCATTCTCTTCTATATGATCTTAATGTTATTTCCCAAAGTGTTTCCTTATTCTTTCATTAAGGTGCCAATAATACATAAGATATATGTAGAAGTGCACAATGCACATACACTACACACCAAATTACTATATGATTATCTTTAGGATATGTTTAATACCAATTAAACGTTTGAAGCAGTGTGAAATTTATAAACATTTTTTTTTATAAATTATTAATTTTCTCTATCTGGTATTCAGATAATGATGGAAAAATAACAGCTGCAGATTTAAGAGAAGCATCCAAATTGGCTGGATTATATTTTACAAACAAAGAGCTTGAAGAAATGCTACAAGTGGCAGATAAAAATGGAGACTGCGCAGTGGACATAAGTGAATTTATTTCCATCATGCTAAAAACCAGTTTGTTTTAGTCTACACACATGCAACCACAGTTAGCATGACTCAGTTTCCCTTTCCTGTCTGTGGACCCTGTGTAAGTGGCTCCAGTGTTTGTTTGTTTTTTCTTTATGTGTTAACTACAAAGGGCTCTTGAATACCTCCTGCCCAGTTTTGACTATTTGTATTTTTTTTTACATGGTAACCCCATATTAATAAACTTTTAATAATGTCCCAGTTCTTAGAAAGTGTACTCTCTGCATGAGATGGTTTTAAATGGAGCTTGTCTTTATCACAAAATTTTACTTTAGGTATTTATATGTGTTCATTTTTAAAAATTCACTGTGACATTTGAAGGGTTCATTTCATGGCTGTGATAACTGGGCATTAACAGGACATTGCAGTGTGGGCACCCACTGACAGTACCGGTTTCAAACTAATGACTGGGCACCATGCTGAATGGTTCCTGATCATTTGATCATCATGGCAGCCAAATATGGTGATCACATGCCCACTCATCTGACTGTTACTGCCAAATTGGCAGCTGATGGGGCAGGCTTTAGTTACAATAAAAAAAAAATTCAAAAAATATAAAATGAAAAAATATAAACTTTTAAGTGTAAATTGTGCATTTTTAAAACAGGTTTCCCATTTGTAAGCATATATAAAGCATAAGCTCTAACGAGCAGGGCCCTCTGATCACTCCTGTATTGATCTGTATTGTGACTGTACTGTCTTCCCTGATTTAAAGAGCTGCGCAAACTGTTGGCACTATATAAATCCTGTATAATAACAATAATAATAATAATAAGCAGATCACTTGTGAAAAAGTAGTGTAAAATAATATTTAGGTAGACAAATTTAGTTATATAATGATAATCGAGTTAACCAACACTTGTTAATATCGATAAGAAATAAAAAACAATTGTCTGAAATTTCACTATTTTACTATGATTCGTTTTGACTTTGCATTTGCTTTAAAGTGTTTGTTACCCTAAAAAAAAAACATTGTTCCCCTAAAGCAGGGGTAGGCAACCTCGGCCTTCCAGCTGTGGTGAAACTATAGATCCCATCATGCCTCTGCCTCTAGTAGTCATGCCTGTGATTGTTAGGGTCTTGCAATGTCTCATGGGACTTGTAGTTTCAAAACAGCTGGAGGGCTGAGATTCCCTACCCCTGCCTTAAAGCATGCATAACAGCACAGTACTTGTGCTGTGTCATTTGGCCCCTTTTATCACCTAACAAACCTGGCTAATACTGCTTGGTTTTGCCCTCCCCCTGTAAACTGACCATTGTTTATCATGGCTGCTGAGCCCTGACACCGTGGTCAGTTTACGTGTCTCCATCATCTGCAGTCCTGCTCTGTCCTTCTCTGTCAGCTCGAGACACTGCCTGCTCCTCCCCTCCTGCTGCTTTAAAAACTATAATCTTTGCATCCCATCCATCCCATCCCCTCTGTTATATAACAATATGTGTCCTAGTGTCTGATCTATAAAAAAAAGATGCCGTTATGTACCTTATATAAGAGCGTCTCCCTGCTCTTGTGACCACTCGGCTCTCTCTCCTCCCCGGCTGAAGTCAGTGGGAGTTCTCAGGCCCCTCCTGCTATAGTTGTCAGCTTGGGAGAGGAGAGAGCCAAGGAGTCACATGAGCGCTGGGAAATGCTCTGATATAAGGTACATATCGGCATCTTTTTTATATAGATCAGACACTAGGGCACATATTGTTATATAACAGAGGGGATGGGATGTATATATTATAGTGGCTTAACAACCACTTTAAATGCATTTAATTATTTTCCAAAGCTCACGGTCACATCTGATTGTGACAGCACCACCTGATTTTACTATAGATAATTGGGCTTCCAAGCTGAATGTGGTATATTGAATGCCAATAGTGGATAAAGAAAAATTCTACCTTTCATGAACTTGTACAATCCCGTTCAACAATCCTTAATTGTTTATTAAATTGTTTTTTTAAAGCTTCCATCCTCAGTGTACCCACAACATATTTACCCTTATGGCCCATACACACGATCCGAATATCGGACGAAAACGATCGTCCGATGATGGATCGTACGATTTTCGGATCGTGTGTACACTACTTTCGACAGCCGATCACGACCGTTCATCCGATTAAATTCGATCGGACAAGCGCGAAAATTTTTCTCGTCCGATGTCTGATCGTCCGATTTTCGTTTAGTCAGTACAGCCGTCGTCCTACAATACAATACAAATACATTACAACACATGACATCACTTCCGATCGTTTTTTTCTATCGTACGATAATTTTCGTGAGTTTAAAAACCTATTTTATTTTACTCGCGATTATTAAGCGAAAAAAGTCGTATGATCCGTCGGCCGATATTCGGATCGTGTGTATGGGCCATTAGCCCCACTCTGGAGATCTTCACTGTGCTGTGTCCCCAGCAGGCCTTGTGTCTGTTGTGCCTGTGCCATAATTTATATGGATTGGCCAAACTCCACTGGATGTCTGTGTCTACCATAAGTAGGGCCCAGCAATAGGAATGAATGAAGCTTGGACTAAAAATGAATTTGTCCTTAAATCCATTTGTTCAAAGCCATCTGTGTGAATTGAAATTACCTAATGAACTTCATCTTGGTCATAAATGACTTTATCTGATGTGTGTGCTACTATTTAATTTCAATAAAATGAGCATTATGGGGGAAGTGGTGTCCAACAATTATAACATTGGAAAGCATCATGCCAGTGAAATCATATGAAAAAAAAAATGTGTGTACAGTGGGACTTTAAAGTAAATATACCTCCAATTATTATAACCACAGAAACGTATAAAAAATGTTACAGCTTTATTTGCATATTAGGATACACAATGTGTGATTAGATGCCACTTTTACCACATCGGGTAGTGGAAAGACATGAATATAAAATACTCATAGACCATATACCGTAGGTCGATGTGTTTTGCAGAATGACCCGCTTTCTCAGGACCTTGGATCTCACACAGATAGAACAATCACTAAAATAATATTAGAAAATACATGTCAGAGTACTAGAAAGGTGACAGTAAATGTCTTTCAAAACATCAGTGAGACATATCATATATACACAATAATTCTAAAAACCTATATCCATCCCCAAGGAAGAGAAAAAAAACTCTTCATAATACTTTTATTTAAATAAAATCAATTATATTCAGTTTAGCGAAAAGAGGCAAAACTAATGGCATCATTAAGCCCTGGAAATGTCATGGCCCAGAGGTTAAAAATCTATCTAGCTTTTACTTGTAGGATTTTATTATGAAAATTATCCTTCTGCCCCACGTTGGAGGATGTACCCTGGCCAGTGCCTGAAATTGTAAAGAGTCAGTTTTGCATTTTTTTTATTTGGTATAAGTAGCAAAGTGTGTGGGAAAAAGCTTGTCTATGAGACCACATCGAGTGTTAGATATGTGGTCTTTGCTGCGTCTCCAAAAATGACACTTAGTTTTCCCCACCTAATAGCACCCACAACCACATGTGAGTAAATAAATGACACCTACAGTGTAAAAATTTACAAAAATGTGTTGCTTTCAAAACTTTACCATTATATTAAATCAGGCACAGATACAGTGCCTTGCGAAAGTATTCGGCCCCCTTGGACTTTGCGACCTTTTGCCACATTTCAGGCTTCAAACATAAAGATATAAAACTGTAATTTGTTGTGAAGAATCAACAAGTGGGACACAATCATGAAGTGGAACATAATTTATTAGATATTTCAAACTTTTTTTTTTTTTCCCTTTAAATTTTTATTAAGCTTTTATCCACATCATACATATATAAAAAGACATATACACTGGTACAATAATATACAAACCGTAACAAACATAAACATTGGTACAAAAACATACATACATATACTTGGTCTCCTTGTAGTCCCCTGATCTAATAGTCTATCATGGCACCTATAATCTACCTCGCGTACCCCTACCTTAAACCAATTCCCCTGGTTAACTTTGTTAGATCTCCAGAATAAAATAAAAAAAAAAGATGGGTCTGGCTGGGACTAGAGAGGGGACCGAGACAGGACGGGGCAGGAACGGAGAGAAAAGGGGGGAGGGAGAGACAGACGACCAGAAAAAAAAAAAAAACACATTGTGTGATCTCACCTTCCCTGTGATTTTAGGGGGACCCTACTGTCCCATATCCCTCCTCTAAACAAAATTAAATAGATGAAAAGAAAAAGAAAAAAGAGAGAGAGAAAAAAAAAAAAGCACATTATGTGGTCTATCCTTCCCTGTGATTTTAGGGAAACCCTACTGTCCCATATCCCTCCTCTAAACAAAATTAAGTAGATAAAAAAAAAAAAAGAAATAAACCCTTTCCTTTTTTTTTTTCTTTTTATATTTGCTGGAGTCCCTCTGACTCCCACATTCCTTTGTAAGTGCAAACATGTGTGATATGTTTAAGGTGACTATTCTTATCTACCCTGTATAGTGGGTATTTTAAACATTGTGAGTTTAAGGGGACTGTATTGTCCCTGTCCTCATCCCCTTAATAAGAGGAGAGACAATAAAAAAAAAAAAAAGGAAACATTTTTTTTTTTAGTGAGCTATCTTATACCCTCTTCCATATGATCCACCTACTTATGTGCATATACCTATCAACCCACCCTAAAAAAAAGGGGGGTAGCCCACCAGCTACTAAGAGTGCATTTAACTATCCAAAAAATATCCCTAATGGAAGAAAAAAAAAACATTTTTTTAAAAATAAACAATTGTGAAGCGGGTGAAGACGGGAGGCTTCTCATGCTCCCACCTCCTCAATCCTCCCTCTCCCCTCTCCCCTCCACCTCCCTAAACCTCCCCCATCCCTCCCAGATCCCCCCCTGTCTCAGCCTGGAGTTACCGTGGAATGACCACAGTTCCTCCATGACTTTGATTCTGTCCATCTCCCTAATCCACTCCTCTATCGAAGGTGCTTCTTTTTTCTTCCAATTCCTAGGGATAAGTGCCTTGGCTCCATTCAATAGATGTGGTACCAGTGAACCTCTGTATTTTTTTCTTGACATCCCCGTATTATGAAATAGACATTCCCAGGGGTCCTGCTTCACCTCATACCCACTTATCTTCTTTATCCGGGCTAATATGTCTTTCCAATATATCTGTATCCGGGGGCATTGCCACCAGATGTGGGCATGGGTTCCTTCCATCCCACATTCTCTCCAACACAAAGGTGTTACCTCCCTATCTATTCTATGCATTTTTGTTGGGACATAGTACCATTTGATGAGGAGCTTATAGTTCATCTCTTTTATCTTTGCATCCATTGAGGTAGTAAGAACATATTCTAGTACTTTCCTTTTTCTTTCCATACCTATAGTTTGGTTCCACCCCTGAGTATGCATTTTTCCCATTGGTTTAAGTCGTTGGGGGCTCGCAGAGGCTTCAGTAAGGTATTTATAAAATGTTGAACTTGTCTATATCTCCATGCATCTCCTGGATATACTCCATATCTTTCTTGTAGTTCTTGAACAGAGCACAGGACATCATCCTTCATTAAATCTCTCAGTTTTAATATTTCTGAAGTTGACCATCTCCGGAATGCACTGCCCTCTTTCCCAGGTGGGAAGTACTCTGTACCCGTAAGGCCTCGTACACACGAGGGGATATGTCCGCTGAAAACGGTCCGATGGACCGTTTCAGCAGACATCTCCGCTCGTGTGTATGGGCTAGCGGACAGATTTCTCCACCCGACAGATTTCAAAGCATGCTTTGAAATCTATCCGGTGGGAATCTGTCCGCCCGACATGTCTGCTGGTTAGTACACTTACCAGCAGACATGTCGTCCCCCACCGCCGCCGTGCCGCCGCCGAATGGATTCGGCGCATGCGCGGAAGTGTTTAACTTCCTGGTGCGGTGACGTGGCGGCGTCAACGTCACCGCCACGTCACCGCGCCGTTCGGCGAATTTGATCCGATGGTGTGTACACGCCATCGGATCAAACTCCCGATCGGACATATCCGATGGAAATGGTCCGCGGACCGTTTTCATCGGATATGTCCGATCGTGTGTACGAGGCCTAAGAGGCATTAACGGGCTATTGTAACGCCATCTGCGTTACTCTTGGTAGAACGAGCGCAGCTGTACATTGTATTGACAGCCGCGCTCCGTTCTACATCTCGTCCGCGTCACTTCCGGTGCGCGGACGTCTGCGCTCCACGCTGGAACGCGGAAGTGCGACCCGCACAATCTCGCGTTCCAGGCGCCCTATTTAAATCCCCTGATGTGGCGGCAGGGTGTTCGTTTATTCCTGTTGGACGCCTGCCGCCACCAGGGACCCGGACACCAACCCCCAGAGACCCAGGTCTCCCAGTACCTGCTCCTCAGCAATCTGCCACAATCGCAGCACCAGCCAGCTTGTACCCACATCACCTGTTCCAACCTGCCTGGACCCAGACATGCTTATCCGGACCTCAATACCCTGAAGGAAGGATTCCAACTATCTACACTTCAGTACCGCAAGTACCCCATGTGGCTAATACTGCCTTGCTAAGCTTTACCTATAATGCAGTATCTTTAGGACTGTGATCTTTCTGTGTGTACTGTTATCTATTGGTGTAAGCTGTATCACCATAAGGACTGCAGGGTGCCCCTACTGTTTATGTACAGATCTATTCCTGTAGCAATCCACACACCATCCTAGCCTCCTTCAGACCATACATTATACTGCTTCGCTCCCCATATCTACATGTTGCTTATATGAGTACCCCAGTATAAAGGTTGTATCTCTTTGGAGGCTGTGATGACCAAGACCCCATGATCTCTGTGTTTCTATAGAGTAACTGGTGGCTCTAACCTGAGTAACCTCCGCAGCTGAGATCCAGATCACTATCCAGTGTCCCAATATCTCGCAGGGTCATAACATAATAAACGAACCCCTAAAAGGAAAATGGATCCAGCGGAGCTTGCAAACCATTTGGTTGGACTTTCACAAAGGGTAGATACCCTTACCAACTCCTTAGCTGAGTTACGATTAGAGAATGACGCTCTTCGCGAGCAAAATTTAGCCAGAGAGAGACCTGAACCCAAAGTATGCCCTCCAGAAACTTTCTCTGGGGATAGAAAACTTTATCGACAGTTCGTAAGTTCGTGTCGACTAATGTTTGAGTTACGGCCCCGCACCTACTTCTCCGATAGGGTCAAAATCCTCACGCTAGTCTCTTACCTTAGGGGTGAACCTAGAGTCTGGGCTGACTCTTATCTAGAAGAACATGGAGAGCTCCTGGGTGCTTTTGAAACCTTTCTGGAAGAGATGTCCCAGCTTTATGAGGATTCAAACAAACAGCTAACTGCTGAGAACTCAATTAGGAATCTCAAGCAGGGAAGAAGACCCGTCGAAGACTACATAACAGAAATGTTGGTGCAGAGAGACCCAGTGGTCAGATGTTGCCCTTCGGAACCAATTCCGGTTAGGCCTAACGGAAGCAATGAAAGATGAAATTGCCCGTGTCGAGCTTCCTTCTTCTCTAGAGGATCTTATGCAACTTTCTGTTGCTATTGACCGACGCATTCGTGAAAGGAAAGCGGAACGTGCTGTCACTTTTCCACCTACTCCGTTCAAGAGAGCCAGGTCTCCACCCAAAGATGTTCCAATGGAGCTTGGAGCAATCAAGGGACCTTTATCTTCTGCTGAAAAACAACGCCGCAGAGCTCAAAACCTATGCCTGTATTGCTCAGCTCCTGATCATATTGTCTCCAACTGTCCCCTTCTAAAAAGAAATTCTGAAGGTAAAGATGTCCACATTAATAAGCTCAATACCTCTGGTTCTATCTCTAACCAATACATCTTTATTACCCTTACATTACAGTGGGAACAAAGAAGGATTACCCTTGACGCTATGGTCGACAACGGAGCCTGTGGGAATTTCATAGACTCAAAAATTGTAGATTCCAATAAAATCCCCTGTGTGTTAAAGCAATTTCCTGTGTCACTCACTTTTATTGATGGCTCTTCATCCCTTTCTGGTCCGGTTTCTCTTCAAACCTCCCCCCTTTTGGTTACTAATAATTCAGGTCATACGGAGACCCTTGTTTTTGACATAATCTCGTCACCTATATTCCCAATTGTTCTAGGTCTACCATGGCTTTGTCTACACCAGCCCACTTTTCAATGGGCAACCAGTTCGCTAACACTGCAGTCCAAATTTTGTAAGGAGACTTGTTACTCTAATTACTATATCTCTTTCACGGACTCTCACCAAGCTCAACTCCCAGTACACCTACTTGACTTCACGGATGTCTTCAGTAAGACTAACGCAGATAGACTTCCTCCAAACCGCATTTATGACTGTCCAATAGACCTCATTCCCGACAAACCCATCCCGACTGCGCGTATTTATCCGTTGTCGCAACCGGAGCTTGCACATCTCAAAATTTACCTGGACGAAAATCTCAAGAAAGGTTTTATTAGACCTTCCACCTCTCCAGCAAGTGCTGCAATGTTTTTTGTTAAAAATAAAGATGGTTCACTCCGACCAATAATAGATTACAGATCTCTTAACAATATCACTGTGAAGAATAGATATCCCTTACCACTAATCCCAGAGCTAATTGAGCGTCTCCAGACATCCAAAATCTTCACTAAGTTAGATCTTAGAGGTGCCTATAATTTGATAAGAATTCGCCCAGGTGATGAATGGAAGACTGCCTTCAAAACTCGCTATGGACTATTCGAATATACTGTGATGCCATTTGGCTTATGTAACGCCCCAGCCACGTTCCAGTGGTTCATTAATGATATCTTCCGAGATTTACTTGACATTTGTGTCGTAATCTATTTGGATGACATCTTAATCTATTCTGACACTCCTGAGGAACACACCAAACACGTGCGCTGGGTTCTGACTAGGCTCAGAACACACTCCCTGTATGCAAAACTCGAGAAGTGTGTTTTCAGTCAATCCAGCATCTCTTTTCTCGGGTATCTAATTACCCCAAAGGGCATTCAAATGGACTCTTCCAAGGTAGACTGCATTCTTTCCTGGCCGATACCGCATACAAGGAAGGCTTTACAAAGATTCCTTGGGTTTTCAAATTATTACAGAAAGTTCATTAAGAACTTTTCCGCTATTGTGAAACCACTCAGTAGTTTAACTAGCACAAAGACTCCTTTCTCCTGGTCAAAAGATGCTCAGAAATCTTTCGAGATGCTCAAGGAAAGTTACACCTCTGCACCCATCCTCCAACTTCCCAATCTACTTTTTCACTTCACACTCGAAGTGGATGCCTCACATTACGCTCTAGGTGCTGTTCTCTCCCAGCAACCAACCCTATCCGAGCCTCTGCATCCTGTAGCTTTCTATTCCAGGACTCTATCTACAGCAGAAAAGAATTATCCCATTGGAGAAAAAGAGCTTCTTGCAATCAAGGATGCCCTCAGTAATTGGAGACATCTATTGGAAGGTTCCACCCACCCAATCACCATCCTAACAGACCATCGCAATCTGCAACACCTGAGGGCCTGTAAGACACTGTCTGCTCGTCAAGTTAGGTGGAGTTTGTTCTTCGACAGATTCGACTTTGTCATCTCCTACCGTCCCGGTTCTCAAAACCTTAAGGCGGACTCCCTTTCACGTATCTATGAAGACCAGACTACGGAAGATCCTCCCCAATCTATTATCCCTTCCAACCGCTTTGTTGGAGTTTCTGCTTCTTTTAAGCATTTACTTACCCAGAGCTATGTTGAAGAGAGTACGCAATTACCTAAAGGTCTCACCAGACACTCTGACGGTCTTTATACCTTCAATAACAAGATTTATGTACCACCTCAATTACAACTCGTGCTTCTTAAACAACTACATGATGCCCCTTTAGCAGGTCACCTTGGCATCAGTAAGACCATCCACCTAGTTAAACGTGATTACTGGTGGCCCCACTTGTCAAAGACAATCCATGATTACATTAATTCCTGTGTTACTTGTGCTACTAACAAACACTCAAGAAAACCTCCCTACGGCCTCCTGTCTTCGATTCCAATTCCTAACAGACCATGGGATGTCATTTCAATGGACTTCATAGTCGATCTTCCCCGTTCCGAGGGGGCTAACACCATCATGGTCACAGTTGACGTCTTAACGAAGATGGCCCACTTCATCCCTTTAAAGAAATTACCCACATCTCTTGAAACAGCAAAAGCTTTCATACTTCACGTTCTCAAGCTCCATGGCTTACCCTCTCAGATCATTACTGACCGTGGTTCTCAATTCGTATCCAGGTTCTGGAAAGCCCTATGTCAAAACTTAAAGATTAATCATAAAATGTCCACCGCTTACCACCCACAAACAAATGGACAAACTGAACGTGTCAACCAGACACTTGAACAATATCTTCGTTGTTACTGTACCCATCTACAGGATGACTGGTTCCATCTACTTCCCTACGCCGAATTCGCATATAATAATGCCAAGAGTTCTTCCTCTCATCTCTCACCATTTTACGCCAACTATGGATTTCATCCTAACAGCTTACCATCCTCTTTTCCCACAAATAATGTTCCCTCTGTGGATAATTACCTGACCACCTTGAAAAAGAACCTGGGTATTCTTCGTTCCAACCTTGAAACTGCCCAGCAGAAACAAAAAAAATATTATGATTCTCATAGGACAAAACCTCCTATTTACAAAGTTGGCGATATGGTTTGGCTTTCCACTCTGAACTTACGCCTTAAGATTCCTTCAAAAAAACTTGGTCGTCAATTTGCTGGACCCTTCCAAATCTCTCATGTAATCAACAAAAATGCTGTTAGGTTACTCCTGCCTCCTGATTGGAAGATACATCCCTCTTTTCATGTCTCACTTGTCAAACCTTTCACACCAAACCCGTTCCCTAATAGAGATCCTCACCCCCCTCCTCCTATAGAGGTTTTCGGTGAGACAGAGTATGAGGTTGAGAGAATTCTGGATTCCAAAAAGAGAGGTTCCACCATTCAATATTTAATTCGCTGGAAAGGATATAGTCATCTTGATGATTCCTGGGAAGATTCCTCACACATTCATGCTCCCCGACTCATTAAACAGTTTCATCACAAACATCCTGATCGACCAGCTCCTATTGGGTACTCTGTTGGTACCCCCTTGAGGAGGGGAGTATGTAACGCCATCTGCGTTACTCTTGGTAGAACGAGCGCAGCTGTACATTGTATTGACAGCCGCGCTCCGTTCTACATCTCGTCCGCGTCACTTCCGGTGCGCGGACGTCTGCGCTCCACGCTGGAACGCGGAAGTGCGACCCGCACAATCTCGCGTTCCAGGCGCCCTATTTAAATCCCCTGATGTGGCGGCAGGGTGTTCGTTTATTCCTGTTGGACGCCTGCCGCCACCAGGGACCCGGACACCAACCCCCAGAGACCCAGGTCTCCCAGTACCTGCTCCTCAGCAATCTGCCACAATCGCAGCACCAGCCAGCTTGTACCCACATCACCTGTTCCAACCTGCCTGGACCCAGACATGCTTATCCGGACCTCAATACCCTGAAGGAAGGATTCCAACTATCTACACTTCAGTACCGCAAGTACCCCATGTGGCTAATACTGCCTTGCTAAGCTTTACCTATAATGCAGTATCTTTAGGACTGTGATCTTTCTGTGTGTACTGTTATCTATTGGTGTAAGCTGTATCACCATAAGGACTGCAGGGTGCCCCTACTGTTTATGTACAGATCTATTCCTGTAGCAATCCACACACCATCCTAGCCTCCTTCAGACCATACATTATACTGCTTCGCTCCCCATATCTACATGTTGCTTATATGAGTACCCCAGTATAAAGGTTGTATCTCTTTGGAGGCTGTGATGACCAAGACCCCATGATCTCTGTGTTTCTATAGAGTAACTGGTGGCTCTAACCTGAGTAACCTCCGCAGCTGAGATCCAGATCACTATCCAGTGTCCCAATATCTCGCAGGGTCATAACAGCTATTATAGGGCCATTCCTTCTTTTTACATATTCTGTCCCAGGTTTTATACGTTTCTTTTGTCATTGTAGGGATCTCTTGGGGTAATCCTCTGTGTTGCACCGGGACCCATATTCTGTTTCCCAGATCTTGAGCACTTAAACTCTCTTCTACTTCTACCCACTTTTTTCTCTTTCCTCCCCCTCCCTCTGTTTGGGACCAATCCATTATTCTCCCCAATACTGATGCCTCATAATACCTTTTAAAATCAGGCAATTGGAGTCCCCCTTCCTGTCTAGATCTAATCAGGGTTCCTGCCGCTATACGAGATTTTCTTCCTTTCCATATAAAGCCCCTAATTATCTTACCCAAGGTTGTAAAAAAGGCTTCTGGTATTTTTATCGGGAGTGTTTGAAAAATATATAAGGCTTTGGGTAATATCATCATCTTTATGGTGTTTATCCTTCCTAGCCAGGAGACTCTGTTTACGTTATACCCCTTTAGGTCTGCCTTTAATTTGTTTAATAGAAGTATATAATTATCTTCATATATGTATCTTTCTGTTGTAGACAAGAAGGCACCTAGATATCTCATCCTCCTCTGCTTCCATTTAAATGGATATAGAGCTTCAAGGTCCCTGCGTTCACTACGGCTTATCGAGATACTCAAGATCTCCGTTTTCTCTTGATTAATTTTTAGATTTGAGATCTCGCCATACTTCTCATATTCCGCTAATATCCTCGGAAGTGTTTGTCTCGGATTAGATACATATAGCAACATATAGCATCATGTCGTCTGCGAACGCAGAGATCTTGTGCTCCCTCCCACCCACCTTTATCCCTTCTATTTCCTGGGTCATCCTAATTGTCTCCAACAACGGTTCTAATATCAAGACAAACAAGAGGGGGGAGAGCGGACATCCCTGGCGAGTCCCATTATATAGTGGGAATCTATCTGACAGGGTGCCGTTCACCCTCACCTGGGCCGAAGGATTAGAATATAAAGCGCTTATCCACCTAAGCATATTAGGGCCTAGTCCAACATGTACTAAAGTTGCTAGCATAAAGCCCCAGTCCAGCCTGTCAAAGGCCTTTTCGGCATCCAATGACAGGAACAGTACTGACTCCCCACTCTTTTTGGCCTTTTGTATCAGGAATAAAGCTCTTAAAATATTCTCCCTAGTTTCTCTCCCAGGTATGAACCCTGCCTGATCGTTCTCAATCAATCCCGGTAAGAGAGGTCTTATTCTCTCCGCCAGGATTTTTGAGTAGATCTTTATGTCCACATTGATCAGGGATATGGGTCTATAGCTTGCGCATAGCGAGGGATCCTTATCTTCCTTCCTTCAGGGTTATGTGAGCTCCTAGTGCCTCTTCCCGTATTTCCATACCTCCCCCAATGGAATTCATATACTTCTGAAAAAAGGGCACTAAAACCTCCCCGAATCTTTTATAATAGGCTGAGGTATACCCATCTGGGCCAGGACTCTTTCCCATCTTGATATTTTTTATAGTTTGACTTATTTCCTCTTTTGTAATTTCCTTTTCCAGGCTACTTATTACTTCCTCCGATAAGCCCGGGGTCTTTATCTTTTCTAGATATTTTTTAATCTTCTTTCAAACTTTTTTAACAAATAAAAAACTGAAAAATTGGGCGTGCAAAATTATTCAGCCCCCTTAAGTTAATACTTTGTAGCGCCACCTTTTGCTGCGATTACAGCTGTAAGTCGCTTGAGGTATGACTCTATCAGTTTTGCACATCGAGAGACTGACATTTTTGCCCATTCCTCCTTGCAAAACAGCTCAAGCTCAGTGAGGTTGGATGGAGAGCGTTTGTGAACAGCAGATTTTAGTTCTTTCCACAGATTCTCGATTGGATTCAGGTCTGGACTTTGACTTGGCCATTCTAATACCTGGATATGTTTATTTGTGAACCATTCCATTGTAGATTTTGCTTTATGTTTTGGATCATTGTCTTGTTGGAAGACAAATCTCCGTCCCAGTCTCAGGTCTTTTGCAGACTCCATCAGGTTTTCTTCCAGAATGGTCCTGTATTTGGCTCCATCCACCTTCCCATCAATTTTAACGATCTTCCCTGTCCCTGCTGAAGAAAAGCAGGCCCAAACCATGATGCTGCCACCACCATGTTTCACAGTGGGGATGGTGTGTTCAGGGTGATAAGCTGTGTTGCTTTTACGCCAAACATAACGTTTTGCATTGTTGCCAAAAAGTTCGATTTTGGGTTCATCTGACCAGAGCACCTTCTTCCACATGTTTGGTGTGTCTCCCAGGTGGCTTGTGGCAAACTTTAAACAACACTTTTTATGGATATCTTTAAGAAATGGCTTTCTTCTTGCCACTCTTCCATAAAGGCAAGATTTGTACAGTATACGACAGAGTCTCCCACATCAGCTGTAGATCTCTGCAGTTCATCCAGAGTAATCATGGGCCTCTTGGCTGCATCTCTGATCAGTCTTCTCCTTGTATGAGCTGAAAGTTTAGAGGGACGGCCAGGTCTTCGTAGATTTGCAGTGGTCTGATACTCCTTCCATTTCAATATTATCGCTTGCACAGTGCTCATTGGGATGTTTAAAGCTTGGGAAATCTTTTTGTATCCGAATTCGGCTTTAAACTTCTCCACAATAGTATCTCGGACCTGCCTGGTGTGTTCCTTGTTCTTCATGATGCTCTCTGCGCTTTAAATGCTTTAAACTGACCATTAGTCATTTAGGTCAACATTGGATCATTCAGAGATCCTCACTGAACTTCTGGAGAGAGATTGCTGCACTGAAAGTAAAGGGGGTGAATAATTTTGCACGCCCAATTTTTCAGTTTTTTATTTGTTAAAAAAGTTTGAAATATTCAATACATTTCGTTCCACTTCATGATTGTGTCCCACTTGTTGTTGTTTCTTCACAAAAAAATACAGTTTTATATCTTTATGTTTGAAGCCTGAAATGTGGCAAAAGGTCGCAAAGTTCAAGGGGGCCGAATACTTTCACAAGGCACTGTATTACATAAAAATAATAAGTGCAGGATCCACACTTAAAGATGCCACGTGGGAGTGTGCCACATGGATCTTTACCCCTATTTATGGAGAAGTGACTGGCTACCAATGAGTCTCTAAGGCCACGTACACACGATCAGACCACCGCTGAAGTGGTCTGATGGTCTGATGTGCGTACACACCATCAGTCCAAAGTCCCATCATGCCTCTGCCTGTGGGAGTCATGCTTGTAACTGTCAGCCTTGCAATGCCTCATGGGATGTGTAGTTTCGCAACAGCTGGCCACCAGTTTGAGATCCCTGGTTTAAAATCTTCTAGAGTTCCTTACTTTGATTGTTAAATTTAGTAATTGGGCAGATGCTTCCCTGGACTGGCTCTGTGTCACCCTGGAAAAGTAATCAATTCTGGAATTAATCTTTACTTCGTTGTATGCCCTTTTTATAATCTCTATCTAGAAAGTACTGGCTTGGTTTTAAAATCAAAATCTCGCTGCTACAGTTATGTTTGGCTCAGAGGTATTGACCTTTGGGGATCAAATTGATCTAATTAGAGGAGTGAGCACTTTGAGTGGAGCAAAGAATTACCAGCTGTGGTTTTCCAGAAAACATCTGTACTGATTAAACCATCATTGTCTTTCTTGATGTAGAGATCTAAAATTGAAAGACATTCATTGTGGCAGGTAAATGTGAACTTCAAATTGAGATCATGTTTAATTCATCAACAAAGGATAACAATGAATGGCTAGGTCCTGTCCAAAAAATTATGATATCATCTAATTATATCTGCGCCATAGCAACACATGGCACAGATAATGTTATCAACGATCCTACCCCTCCAGATACAGGTTAGCGTATGATGGGAAACAAGTAGTACCCAACACCACTCCCTGCACCTGGAGGTATTAGGAGCCATCACCAGTCAAGTTCCTCCACCCCAAACTCGCTCATCTATGTCTTTATGGATGTTGCTTTGTGCACCGGTCCAAATCATTTGGTGGAGGGGGGATTACAGTGTGGGGTTGTTTTTCAGTTGGTTGTTCCAGTGTAGGGAACTATCAAGGCATCTGTATACCAAGACATTTTGGACAATTTCATGCGCCAAACTTTGTGGGAACAGTTTGGGGATGGCCCACTCCTGGTCTATCAAGACATGGATGAGCGAGTTTGGGGTGGAGAAACTTGACTGGCCTGCACAACCCGATAGAACACCTTTGGGATGAATTAGAGCGGAGACTGCGAGCCAGGCCTTCTCGTTCAACATCAGAAATTCAGAAGAATAGTCAAACATTCCCATTGACACACTCCTAAACCTTGTGGACAGCTTTCCCAGAAGAATTTAAGCTGTTACAACTACAAAGAGTCAGCCTACTCAATATTTAACCCTACGGACTAAGACTGGGATGCCATTAAAGGTTACGTGCATGTAAAGGCAGATGTCCCAATACTTTTGACAATATAGTGTATAATACTTGTGCAAAAAATATATTATAATAGTCCAATATTGTCCCAACTATTATTTAGTGCAGTATTAAAGTGCAGTCTCTTGTACCAATGATGTGACTTCTTATGTAGTGCAGACACCATGCTGTGCTCCCCTCGCTCGTTCCCTCACTCACCAGAGTATGTGGACCCTATGCCATTACATATGAGTCAAACACACTTTTGATCCAGATATTCCCAAGTGGGTGTTCTCAAGCTCCTGGGTGTTCCTTTGTTGTGTTCTCCTCTCTTATCTCCTTCTTCCTCTGTTTTCCCCCAGCAGTGTTTGAGAAAGCTTGGTGTCTCTCACATGTAAAAAGATAGAAAAGGAAAAATCCCCATAGTGTAATTCCACTTTATTTAAAAATAGATAAAAAATTTGGTTACACTCAGACCCAGAAGTGCCGCCTCAGTGTGCACCTTACTGCCCGGATGTGACGTCACTGGTTGATATCTGGATTTCTATTGCAAGGGGAGGTTGGTAAGACTGTAGTTAAGTTAATGTAATTGTTGAATATAGTCATTTAAACGTTTAAAAGCACTTAGGTTGAATGGGGTAGCGCTGGGAGAAGAGAGTCATTTTTGCTAGTGGCTATAGAAGCTGCTTGCGATAATGGGAAATCTGGCAGGCTGGTTGTACCCAAGTTGATCCAGCGATCAACTTGGTATATTCAGCCTGCCCATTAATGGTTCGAATCTCAGTCAGTTCCTGCTGAACCGGCTGAGATTCGAACCGTGTATTGCTAGCCTTATATCGTCTGAGGCAATTGCTCCTTTGTAACTGCAGGAAACCCTTCACATATCTTCACACCATTAATTAAAATTATTTTTTTTTAGAGGCACATATACTGTAGATATACTGCAGATAGATTTGATGTTTTTAAATATGAAAATAAAGCTGTAATATTTTTATAAGTTTCTGTGGTTACAATCATTAGAGGTATATAATTTTTTTTCCATATTTCATTTTAATAAAGTTAGAATATAGAAACATACAGTATATGAATTAATGTCATTTGCACGGTTACCTTATTTAGTGGTTAGAAACACAATCTTACAGTATAACAGTACTGTTACTAATAATGGGCTCAAGTCATGAAACATTATCCACAGCTTTAAGAACAGTAGTAAAATAGCGCATAGTGTTTAAAAAATTTAACTCTTTCAATCTTCTTTTATTTGATTTTTGAGCAGAAAAAGTAACACAAACCTGGGAGGCACTCCCTCTGGTTTAAAATCAACACACCATACAGCAAGAATATCAACAAATATTCCAATTCACAATGTCGTTTCCAGGGAGAAAAAAAACCCAAAATAAAAACAGTTTGTATATTCCTTATCTCATCATAACTCTTCTTTCCCTCCCTCAACAGCCCAGAGTCTGCTCAATTAATACCCCTTTTAAATCTTAAGTTCCATTCCTACACTCCTTTGGGTAACTTAGCCCCCTTCCCTCTGGGTATCCTGTCTCCCCGTGGGGTTGGGGCAATTGGTCCTACCCTTGTTCTGTTCCTCTCTGCTTTACAACCCTACCCCCCCCCCCCTTCGCGGAGGAAGAGTAGACCATTTTAGCGGGTGCTTTTTAATGTCTGTCGGTAACTCGCCTGTAGCACCATGCCGCTCGGTGCAGCATACTGCCACATTGGTCTTGCTCTAGCCCCGGCCATATCTTTTCTCCAGTATGTCTACTCCAGTCGATCAGCTGGCACAGCAGTGCCGCCTGATAGTATCTATAAATATCTGGGCCCGACAATCCTCCATCTCGTTTGGCTAATGATATTGTGCGACCCTTGATTATTGGACGTTTATTTGCCCATATAAACCTATTAAAGAGGGATTGTGTTTGCTTGAAAAAAGATTTTGGTAGAGCAATAGGGAGTGTCTGAAAGAGAAACCGAATGCTGGTTGGTAAAGTGTTCCATAGTCTAGGACCCTGGAATGCAAACCTTCTTTCTCCTTTGGACTTGTATCTGGCTTTGGGTACTTTGACCAGATTTTGGTCGGTGGATCGCAGAACGCGATTGGAATTGTGGGCTTCTATCTTTTTGCATAGATATTGCGGAGCCTTCCCATGGAGGCACTTATGAGTCAGACAGAGTGCTTTAAAAGCAATTCTGTCTTTTACTGGCAACCAGTGAAGGGATCTCAACGAAGGTGAGATTGATTCCCATGTTTTTTTCCCAGTCACAAGTCTGGCGGCCGTGTTCTGAACGACTTGCAGACAAGAGATTTGGTACTTTGGGAGTCCGAGGTAGAGGGCATTTGCATAGTCCAGTCTGGAGTTAACAATTGTTCCCACCACGACTGCTACGTCTTCATTGGGAATAAACGGAATAAGTCTGCGTAGTAGGCGCAGCAGATGGTGAGATCCGCTGACTACTGACCCTATTTGTGCATCCATTGTCATGTAGGTGTTGAAGATGACCCCGAGACTTTTGACTTTGGAGCTAGGGGTGATGATTTGGCCCAGAATGGGCGGAGGTGTCCAGGTTGTTGCCAGTTGACTCTTACGACTGGCGTGAAACAGAAGAAGTTCTGTTTTGGAACTGTTGAGTTTAAGATAACTCTTTGTCATCCAGTTTTCTATCAAAGAGAGGAATGTCTCTAAACTGAGATGATGATCCTTTTTGTTGCAGATGCGAAAATAGAGTTGCGTGTCATCTGCATATGAGTGATAGAGTAGTTGTTGGCTACTGATGATTTCAAAGAGAGGGCGAAGATAGATGTTGAAGAGCACCGGTGACAGGGGGGATCCTTGAGGGACTCCACATGATACCGTGCGTTTTTCAGAAGTGAAAGATCCCAAATTCACTGTTTGTGATCGGTTTTCCAAAAAGGAGGAGAACCATGGTAAATCACCTTCTGCGACTCTGGCTACCTCAGCCAGCCGAGTCAGTAACAGTTTGTGGTCTACCATGTCGAAGGCTGCGCTTAGGTCCAACAGAACCAGAAGACAAGATTCTCCTTCGTCTGCGGCCTCAAGAGCGTCGTCCCATATTTTGAGCAATGCTGTTTCCGTCCCGTGTCTGGGACGGAAACCTGATTGAAATGGATCAAGTAGATTATGGGTATCTAGATGCTGTTGCAGCTGTTGTACTACTACTTTCTCCATTACCTTGAAGAGAACATTTAGGCCTGTTATGGGACGGTGGTGAGTTGGGTCCTTTGGGTCCAGGGTAGGTTTCTTCAAGATGGGCTGGATTGTGCCCTCTTTCAGCAGGTAGGGCATAGTGCCTTCCTTAAATGACTGGTTTATAAGCTGCATGATAGGTGGTGCCAAGATGTCGGCACATTCCTTTAGCAGTTTAGTGGGGATAATATCATTAGGTGCTGTGCTGTTTCGCAAAGTACCGATGATATTTTTACTGACATCGATCGAGATTGTGTTGATTGTAGAGAATTTCTATGGGTGTTGTGTGGATGATTATAAGGGGGGTTGAGGGGGGTATTGTCTTGCCGAATGCTTTCCCAGATTCTCTCAATTTTATTGATGAAGAAATCCGACAATTCATTGCAAAATTCTTGGGTATCTGAATTGGGGGCTTCAAGACAGCCTGGGTTCATGGTCCGAGTGACCAGCTTGAAGAGTTCGCAGGGGCGATTTAGGGCACAGTTGATAGCCTCGGAAAAATAACTTTTCTTGGCTTTGAAGATTTCTTTGTGATATTTTCTTGTTATTGCCTTGTAGATGATGAGGTTCTCCTCTGAAGCGCTTCTTTTCCAGGCGGCTTCCGCCCTTCTGCGCTCTTGCTTCAATAGCGACAGCTGGTTGTTGAACCAGCCGGACTTGTTTTTCCGGATGCAGGCTTTGCGTTTCGGTGCTACTAATTTGGCTGACTGTAATAGGGCTGCATTTATGGCATCTAGTGTTTCTGAGGCTGTTCACAGTGGTTGGAGTGTTTTTATTTTATTTCCTAAGGTAGATTTGAAGAGTTCCGAATGGAGCTTCTTCTGAAATCTAGTCCAGTGTGTTGTCACCGGCTTGGGTGTTTTTATCAATGGGGGAATTTTGGAAATTATAAATGTTATTGCATGGTGATCTGTGCATGGCAACGGTTCATTTTCCAAAATGTTTGTTTCCAGATCATGTCTGATAAATTAGGTCGAGCGTGTGACCTGAAGCATGTGTGGGCCCACATACTAGTTGCTGTAGCCCTAATCCTTCCAGGTGGTCAATACAGGCGTCGGCAATGGGATACTGTGAGGAGTTGGCCCAGAGATTGAAATCCCTGAGCAGCAAGAGGTGTTTGCTGTTAAGGGTATAAGTGGAGATAAACTCCGTCAGTGATGGTAGAAGCTGCGATTTTGGCCCGGGTGGCCTATAACAGAGAAGAATGTGGACGGTCTTCTGGGAATCTGTTTGCAGTTGCAGAGTAAGGGTTTCCATGAATGGAAGAGGGTTTTGAAGGACAGGTTTAGTGATCGCAAGGTGAGTTTTGTGGATCACCGCCAGGCCTCCTCCTCTTTGCCCTATTCTGTTTTCCGTTAAATTACGATAGTTTTCTGGCACCAATTCTCCTAGAATGGTGTTACAGTCGGTTGAGAGCCAGCTTTCTGTAATAAAGAGGCAGTCTAAATCGTATTGTAGTATGAAATCATGGATTTCTAATCGGTGTTTTACTGCCGATCTTGTGTTGATCAAAGCACATGATATGTGCTTAGGCTGGGGTAAATGGCTGAAATTTTTGGTAGTCGATCGATTCTCAAAAGTTGCTCAATTCTTAAGGCCTTTTTGGTGACGGCTGGTAATACTGTGGCGAATCGTCTCAGACCCCAAATGGTTTCTGCAGAGTATCGCAGATTAGCCATAGTCACCAGGGGGGTGAAGGTATTTAAATAGCGATGGAAGGAAGATTCACTGAATCCTCTCTCCCGACTTGGTCCAGAGGAAGGCAAAAAAAAACCTGGGCATGCTGAGCCAATGTGCTGCGGCAGGGGAAAAAATTCCTCCCTGATCCCTGAGAGGCGTTCGGACAAAGCCCTGGATCAAGTGCTGTTGGTTGTGAAGGAGAAAGAGGGGGTGAGAGGTGTCTCTGTTGCTGGGGTGTACCAAGATGGCCGTCGACCGAGACACAGGACCCAGGCTGTGGGGCTGTCAGCTGGGTGGATTGGCTGGCCGTGCTGAGTTGGTTGTTGCCTGGAGGAGGATGGGATCCTCTAGGGGTAGGGGGGGTATTCTGGGCAGTTCTAGGGATTGTTTGGTGGGCGTAGGGGTGGCGCGCCGCCAGGCCGCGGCTGAAGCCGCGGTCTTTCCTAAGACGCGGCCGCCGCGAATCTGTTATAGGCTGGCGCGGATGCCAGAAAAAAAGGGGAAAAGACGCGGAACTGAGCGGGGAGGTGGCGGGGGGGATGCCTCACTTGTGGGTGGCAGTGTGGGTGGCGATGCGGGGTAAAGGAGAGGGGGAGAAACCGCAGTGTTTAGGCCGAAAGTAGCGGCTTATCCTGAAAAGGATGGCCGCCAGCGGCTCCAGGGGAGGTGGATAGCCCTGAGAAACAGGGTCCTACCTGTTTAGTCTGCGGAAAAGAGGGGGTCCAAGGGGTTGGAAGGAGCTGGTCCTAGAAGCTGTGGGGAGCTTAATCCTGATCCTGGGAGCTGGGAGCTGGATGCCGGTGAGCTTGCCTGCCTAACCTTCCTCCGGCAGCAGGTGCTACAAACCTCACTGCAAGCCGGGCGGAGGAGAAATGACAATTGATTGATCCTCTCAGACATCAGCTAGGGAGGGAAGGCTCATTGATGGAGGTGGGGAGGGTCTGCTGTGTGATCCAAACAAATCCAGCTGACTCAAGTGGAAATTAAAGTTGTATCAGTTCCATGTGACTCAGCCTTGTCATTAATTATTACCATAAGGTCAATACAACGAACCATTATCATAACCAATATAAGTAGAAACAAAATTGCTATACCCATCTGAGTACAAATGCGTCATCACCCAAAATACTGTCCCCAGGTAACATTTTACATACACCCCCCTTTTCAGCTAAAATCATGTCTAGGGCCATACGATTTTACAAAGTCATATGTGAAGTGGCCTCTAGTTATTCGGCTAAACCTTGGAGTGCATCCCTGTTTATTTAACAAACCTCTGTTGGTTATAGTATATATAATTAATCCAATCTACATTCTTATTTGAACCCTCCCACTACTAAGTTACATTTTATAAAAGCAACAATCTTACCAGATTACTGTATTTTTTCCTCTTACTAGACTTTCAATCACAACCATTTTAATTTTGCAAAAGAACATTCATTTATATTGGGCTTTCCTAAATATTTTATTTCTGAAAGAAACTTATTCATGTTGAATTACACTATTTTTCAGAACCAATCATACAGTATAATTGACTGAACCACATATGCTCTGTCACACTATTGTTAAACAAACACATGGCAGTCTTAGTTCATTCTTCAGTGTAGACCAGGGGTCTCCAAACCCCGGCCCGCGGGCCACATCCGGCCCGTTTGTGTGTTTTATCCGGCCCGCCCGCCCGCAGCTGGCAGGTCCTGCAATCAAAGCCGCACACCCGCCTGTGCTGTCACGCCGTGCTTTTTGATTGGCTGCTGGGATCGCCGATGTCCCGGCAACCTGTGACGTCACAGGTGCGGCACCTCCCCTCTTCCCGCCCGCTGTTTGAAATTACGATCCTTCCACGTGTGTAGCAGCGGGCGGGAGTCGGGACTCAGGAGTTGCAGAGAGCTGCGGAAGAAGAAAAGAAGAAGAGCAGAAGCTGGCAAGTGTTGCACAACGCTGATAGGGATATTGCTGTGCTGCGCTGCTCTGCTGGGGACAGATACTGATGGGGATATTGCTGTGCTGCTCTGCTCTGCTGGGGACACATAATGATGGGGACATTGCTGTGCTGCTCTTCTCTGCTGGGGACACATACTGATGGGGACATTGCTGTGCTGCTCTGCTCTGCTGGGGAAACATACTGATGGGGACATTGCTGTGCTGCTCTGCTCTGCTGGGGACACATACTGATGGGGACATTGCTGTACTGCTGGGGACACTGCTAATGGGGACATTGCTGTTCTGATGGGGACACCGCTGATCAGCACAGCAATGTCCTCATCCGAGGTGTCCTCATCAACCATGATGGAGACACTGCTAATAGGGACACTGCTGATGGGGACATTTATGTTCTGATAGGGACACCGCTGATTGGCACACTGCTGATGGGAACATGGGTGTCCACATCAATGGTGTCCCCATCAGGACAGCAATGTCCCCATCAGCAGCATCCCCATCATCGGTGTCCCCATCAGCACAGCAACGTCTCCATCAGCAATGATGGGGACTCTGCTGATGGGTACACCGCTGACGGGGACATTGCTGTGCTGATGGGAAGTTGCGGTGGACACTGCTGTGCTGGGGACATTGCTGTGCTGATGGGGACATTTCTGTTCTGATGGGGACACTGCTGATGGGGACACGGGTGTCCCAATCAATAGTGATCCCATCAGCGGTGTTCCCATCAGCGGTGATCCTATCAGCGGTGTCCCCATCAGAGGCGTCCCCATCAGCGCTGATGGGGACATTGCTGTTCTGATGGGACATTGCTGGGGACACCCTGATGGGGACATGGGTGTCCACATCAATGGTGTCCCCATCAGGACAGCAATGTCCCCATCAGCAGCATCCCCATCATCGGTGACCCCATCATCTGTGTCTCCATCAGCGGTGACCCCATCATCGGTGTCCCCATCAGCACAGCAATGTCCCCATCAGAGGTTTCCCCATCACCGCTGATGGGGACACCGCTGTGCTGATGGGGAGATCGCTGATGGGGACACTGCTGATGGGGACACCGCTGATGGTGATGCCTCTGATGGGGACATCATTGCATCCCATCATCGGTGTCCCCATCAGCACAGCGATGTCCCCATCAGCAATGATGGGGACACTGCTGATGGGTACACCGCTGACAGGGACATTGCTGTGCTGATGGGAAGTTGCGATGGACACTGCTGTGCTGGGAACATTGCTGTGCTGATGGGGACATTTCTGTTCTGATGGGGACATTGATGAGGACACTGCTGATGGGGACACAGGTGTCCACATCAATGGTGTCCCCATCAGTGGTGATCCCATCAGCGGTGTCCCCATCAGAGGCGTCCCCATCAGCGCTGATGGGGACAGTGCTGTGTTAATGGGGACATTGCTGTTCCGATGGGCAGACTGCTGGGGACACCGCTGATGGGGACACAGGTATACCCATCAGCGGTGACCCCATCATCGGTTTCCCCATCAGCACAGCAATGTCCCCATTAGCGGCGTCCCCATCAGCGATGATGGGGACGCTGCTAATGGGGACACTACTGATGTGAACATTGCTGTGCTGATGGGGACATTGCTGGGGACACCGCTGATTGGCACAATGCTGCTTGGGACAAGGGTGTCCCCATCAGCACAGCAATGTCCCCATCAGCGCTGATGGGAACACCGCTGAGCACAGCAGTGTCCCCATCAGCACAACAATGTCCCCATCAGCGGCATCCCCAACAGCAGTGTCCCCATCAGCAGCGGCCCCATCAGTGGTGTTCCCATTAGCGATGATGGGGACACTGCTGATGGAGACTCCGCTGATGGGGACATTGCTGTTCTGATGGGGACATTGCTGTTCTGATGGGGACATTGCTGTTCTGATGGGGACATTGCTGTTCTGATGGGGACATTGCTGTTCTGATGGGGACATTGCTGTTCTGATGGGGACATTGCTTTTCTGATGGGGACATGGCTGTGCTGATGGGGACATGGCTGTGCTGATGGGGACATGGCTGTTTGGATGGGGACATGGCTGTTTGGATGGGGACATGGCTGTTTTGATGGGGACATGGCTGTTTTGATGGGGACATCAATGGTGTCCCCATCAGCACAGTGGCGTTCCCATCAGATTTTTTTTTCCCGGCCCCCGAATACTTGTAAAATCTACAATGTGGCCCTCCTGTTGAAAAGTTTGGAGACCCCTGGTGTAGACAAACATACAGAAAGTTCCACCGTGCCAATAGATGCATCCATTTATAAAAGCACAATATTCCTCAATAAATACATTCGTCAATCAAAAGTCTGAAAAGTGACTTTTTAATTCACAACTGTGGCTCTATCACACTGCATCATTTTTTCATAATGTATCCATACACTATTTCAACTTACCTTTCTTTTTAACATCCAGTTGTCACTAGACAAAGCTCAGTCAAAGCTGTGTATATTGACACCTCATGTCCTCCTTAAAATAACAAAATGGTGCAAAAACCCACATATTCTAATGCTCGCCATACACTATATGAAAATTCGGCCGGAAATCGGTCGTAAAGAAAAATCTTTTGTTTTTCGGCCAGTTAATGGGCACAAAATCGAAAATCGTTTGGACGTTTTTGAGCCGAAAAAACGAAGGACAAGTTTGGAAATTTTCTGCCGAACGAACAATATATCAGAAGGTTAATGTGTTTTCCGTCCAAATTTTCTGCACTAGGTATATGTAAAATATGTCCACTGAACGATTTATCGCCCATGATGGCACTATCGTTTGCACTCACGAAAGAACTTTTGTTTTTCAAAAATTCGTTCGGACGATTTTTCGTGAAGTGTATGGCCAGCATAAGTTTCACAGAAGGGGAAAATTATAATAGCGTGTCAGGCTGTGTAACCTGATCTCTCTGCTGGGAACACATTCCTTTCATGTAATGATCTCCAAAGAAACATCTGTAATGCCGCGTACACATGATCATTTTTTGTGATAAAAAAAAACTAAGTTTTCTGTGAAGTAAAAAACAACGTTTTTGAAACGTCACTTTTCAAAGACGATGTTGCATACACACCATCGTTTTTTTCACAAAAAGCGAGGTTACGTTCACCACTCTTTTCCATTGAAGCTCGCTTCATAACTAGCTTCTGGGCATGCGCGGGTTGAAAAACGTCGTTTTAAACGACGTTTTTGCTACACACGGTGACTTTTTGTGAAACAAAAAACAACGTTTTGAAAAACGACACAAAAAATTCAAGCATGTTGGAATTTTTTTTTGGTCGTTTTTTTTAAGACAAAAAACAACGTTTTGCCCACACACGATCAATTTAAATGACGTTTTAAAAAATGATGTTTTTTTTCATCGCAAAAAACGACCGTGTGTACGCGGCATTACTGCTAGACCCAATCTTCCAACGCTTTGTATCCCATGCATTATACAATTCGATTACAATCAAATTTTATATATTTTTTCTCATTTTTAACCTTTTTTAAAAAAATTTAAAACATATTTGGTTTGTACATCCACCAAAAATCATGTACATTACATTATAATATGATAGAAAAGGAAGGAAAAGGGGAATGGGATTTTCTAAACGGTGCTGGATAACAAAAAATTATTGGTATGAGAAAGAAAATATTGTACAAGTCAATAGGTACAAAAATAGAAAAATATTTATTATATAAACATCAATATAATGATATATCCATAAGAGACAACAAAAGTCTTATGAATACTATAGATTAAAAAAAGGTTGTCGGTCAAAGGTAAGTAAAATCGGTTTGAAGCCACACTGGATTGTTGTATCCCAACAGTTTCGCTTGTAATAAGCTTCTTCAGGGGTAGATGGTGACAATCAAGGCTTTTGGATTGATTAAACTACAGAAATGTAGGAAAACATAAATATTAATTTCATACATACAAATAATGTCTGTATAAAATGTACATAAACATGATATATACACTATTACTGGGTTGCAGAGGCACATAAAATTGAGCTCACCCTTAGACCACAGAAGACCAGTAACCGTCTGGTTGCTCGCCACCAGGTGGGGTGGACACCCCCCCACACACACAGGCCCAAGAGTACACAAATGTGGACGGGCTACTCCAATGGTTTGATCCTAGGGTTGAGGAACGATCAAAGGCTAGACTAATGACAAGAAACCCCAAAAAAAATAAATAAATAAAAATAAAAATAAAGATAAAATTATAGTAGGGAAAAAAAGATGGGCGAATATTGGGGAACAATATACTGAATTTAGACCAGGGAAGTAACTTACTTCACAAAAACAGAGGTATGTGAGGGATAAAAAATATATATTTGTTTATATTTTTTATATATTGGAGAGATGACACGAGGTGTAGAGCGATGATGTGCTTAAGTAGCACAGCTTGGATCGGGATCTAACAGAGAAATAGAAAAACAATACTGAAAATAAAAATAAATATAAATAAAAATAAAAGAATATAAAAAGGGAGAGTAGATATATTCTAAGAAATTTTTTTGTTTGCATAGAAAAAAATGGACAGGACCTAAGTCTCTATTCCATAGGCTTGCAAGAAAACAGGCAAAATGAAGAGACAATGAATTAATTAGGACCAAAGATTTAGCAGAATACTAAAATAGGAAGTGCACAATATAGAATGCTGGGAGCTGAAAGAAAGTTCAGAGCCGGATTACCGTGAGATGGTGTTTACAGCTGCATCCAGTGTCATCTGCACTGGGTTGTGAGACAAGCAGCTATTTAAGAGGATGTGCGCCCGACGTAACAGACGTATGACGTGTCAAAGACTGACGAATTAGAACGGAAGAGGAAGGGGATGAGTACTGAATAAAACTACATGTCCCAGAACATACCGGGGTAGTCACGTGTTGGTGTGCGTGTGTGTCGCTCTGACGAAAGACACGAGCGTTCAGTACAGAAAGCAAAACCTCTATGCAAATGATGAAGAGCATACAGGGGCTGGAATAGGCAAGGGGGCGTAGCGGTGGAATAGACTGCAAACAGCCGGTAAAAGGAACATAGAAAATAATACAATGGGAGTAAAAATTGGCCAATCCCATGAATAAGTCAAATCTATGACGAAACATGTCGGGGGCATGGCTACATTAAAGATCTTTTGACCAACGTGAAATAACCTGCATGAGATTCTCTATGCGAGTGACCAGCGTTTGAGGATACTACATACATCTTTTTCCCAACTAAGAGGAGGTGTTCAAGTGAAGGGGAAGCGGTGAGATACACCTGGTTTACTTTTCTGGGTCCGCCGTGACCACAGTTTATCAGCCTGTGAACATCAAGGAAGTTTATTTGGATTTTTACACGGTTGTTTTTGGAGTTTGCTTTTGTGAGTGCAACCTTTGTAGGTTCATGTGGTGTGTCAATAAATTGTTTTAGCAATATCACACTATTATACTTTGTTTTTTTCACGTATGCGGATCTCACTTCTACATTTTTGGATATGAACCCTGAACACTAAATTGAGGATTGTACTACATGCCTTTATGCCAAACACGTGAGTGTAAGGCTACGAGTTCTGGTGAGTGGCCAATCATATTGGTGGAGGAGTGTTCGTTACACTGGTGTGGTGGAGGATTACTCGTAGGAGAGATTCAGAAGATTTCTTCAGACACTTTGTGAACTGTTTACCTTTGGACTCATTTTTCATTCATGGGTCTTTATATTCATGCACTATTTGTGTTATGTATTGTTTATTTATTTAGTTCACTTGTGTGGATCCACTACACATTAGCGCTGTTTGTGCTATCTGTACTTATTTTCACTTTTAAGTTCACTAGACAATTTTTTTGACATTCTTTAAACCATTAAAATTCGGTTTAAGTGTGTTCGTCCGAGCACTAATACACGGCCCAACAAGAATTCCCTTGCCTTTGTGGCTGTGTGTGGTCAAGAGATGAGCTTGGGCGTGTTATTTGGATGTACCGTATTTATCGGCGTATAACACACACCTTCACTTCAAGACGTATGTTTCAGACAAAAAAATATATTTAAATTAAGAACTGTGAAGCAAAATAAGGGTCAGTGTCCATGAATGCAGCCTCACCATTGCCATACATGTAGCCTCTGAATGCAGCCTCACTATTGCCATGAATGCAGCCTCACCATTGCCATCAGTGCAGCCTGATCGATGCCCATCTGCAGCCTCGGATGGGACAGGGAGGGGGGTGGGACAAGCGCCAACGAGAATCTCCTGTTTACATGGCAGCCTCAATCATCCAATGGCAGCCCAGGAGATGGGACTTCCTATTACAGACGTTGCAGAGTAAACAGGAGATTCTCCTGTATGTAATCTGACGGCACTCATCACGCTCCCCCTCCCTGTCCCATCCGAGGTAGTGCCAATAAATACAAGATATATGTTTCGCGGCCCTGGGGGGCCACAAAAGATAGATATATCCAACTTACCAGGGGGGCCACATTAAACCAGAATGCGGGCCACAATTGGCCCCCGGGCCGGACATGCCTGATCTAAATGATATTCAGCCAATTGTATTCCATGGCTTATATGGTCCTATGATGAGAAATACATTGTCTATGTAAGGGTGCTACCATGTAGTAAGTTGGAATCTTAAGATGAGGGGCTATTGTGTCTGGCCCTGCCACCTTATGTATATATTTTTTTTTTAGAAATGTTTGCCTCATCCCCAAACACAAGTTTCAGTAGGAATAGAAAGAATAAGGTGAGTAGATGAGGTAGTAGCATATTCAGAGCCATTGTAATAAAGGGGTAAATGGGGCATTTATCTTCAGCCTAGCATATGCAAGACACACTGATTGCGCACAATGGCATGTACATATTTTACATTTTTACAAAAAATTCATTCACCAACTCTCTCTGTGATGTGATGGACTTTTGGAAGAAACATTATCTATCACGGATAGATGGAAAAAGCTGAAAACCCAATATACATTTAAACAAACAACTTAATTGTATTTCAATTCTAATTATGCTGTAACATTTTGAGATAAATTAAGGGAAATTACATCATCATTAGGAGTGTAGAGATGTTATTTGTGTTATATGTGGTTTTCTTTATCTTGATTGTGGTTTCCACACCCAGTGACTTCAGTGAGTTCATTGGGGTCTACAGGTGCGAAAAGAATGAACTTTGCAAAGGGTATCAAAACTGCAGAGAAACCCATAATTGCATGGTATCCTATTCAATGAAATTAATTCAAATTGGTAATGTGTTGATAGATGGTGTGGCCCAAGTATTCTGCTGGTTCATACCATTGAGAGAAAAAAATGTAAAAAGTCCTGCTTTTCTACACTCTATAAATTTATAGAGCACCAACTTCTAGAACCCCTATCCACAAAAAGCCTCAACAAAGCATATGGGGCCAGATTCACGTACAATGGCGCATTTTTTGACCAGCGTAGCGCACCTCCTTTACGTTAGACCGGCGCAATGTAGAGGCGCAATCACCGTATTTTTGTAGTATTTGCGCAGAAATTAGCGCCGGTGTAACGTTAATTCCGAGGCGTAAGGCGGAGTAATTCAAATTGGGAAGGACGTGGGCATGTTACATTGAAATGAGCCGTGACCCCATGCAAATGAAGGGCCGGCCAGATCGCGCATGTGCGCATGAAGCAGACCATGGTCAGCACCTCTGTGCGCATGCTCACAACTCGGGAACGGCGCAATCAGTGAAATTGGAAGTGGCCCCGGGCAACTTAGTGAACTACGCAGACAACATAAATAGACAGACACAAACGCACTTCCTTTGCAAAAGTACATCCCTTTGTATCCCTTCCTATACAGCAAGGTCCTTTTGTTCTGTTGTTTGTTGCATTGTGACTTGTCTTTGTGATCTAGTGTTTGGTAGAAAATATATGAAAGTGTTTTTTGGTGACTGCTTGTGAGACTTTTTGGTTGATAGATTTTTGTTTGTTTGTTTTGTTGCTTGATTTTTCCTGCTTGTTTTTGTGAGTGATTTTTGTTGATTGTTTGGGAGAGAGTTGTTGTATGAGTATGACTGAGAGGAAGCGTAAGTTGAATTTTTCTTTGGGGGAGAAACAAATAATTGCCCGGGCCATTACCCAATATGGGCGTTTTCTCCACGGCTGGAGAGTGCCAACACCACCCTAGCCAGGAGGAGGGAGATTTTGCAGCACATTACTGACCAGGTAAATTCAGCGGGGGGGGGGAGACACGTACACGTGAGGGGATCGAAAAGAAAATCAATGATCTCCGGCGTTTGGTCCGAAAGAAGCTGGCCAAAATGGCAGCCCATGCCAGGGGCACTGGAGGGGGCCCACCATGCCCTGTTAGGCTGACAGCGGAGGAGCGTGCGGTGGCCCAGACCTTTCATAGACAACAGGTGGAGGGCTTGCCTGGCTATGACTCCAGTCATGAAGCCGTGATGCGAGGTAAGGTTTTTTTGCCCTATCAGGTGTGTAGCATGTGGGGGGGGGGAAGGGAATATGTGGCAAGTGTGTGGATCCTCCAACCTGTGAATGTTTTGTGTCATCCACAGATGTGCAGGAGGGTGCTGGGCCATCTGGGCTGACCGCACCATCCCAGGGACAACAGCCTGATGAGGACCCCCCGACAAAGCCGGAGTCCTCGGAGGAGATTGAGGAGGAGGAGTTTGAGGAGGAGGAGAATGTCATGTCAGCCAGTGAATTGTTGTTTTTGGAGGAGTCTTCCTCTCTGGCTGGCAGCAGCCAGCCCTCCATAAGGGCTAGCCCCTCCCACTCCTCCCCCAACAGGGCTCCCCTCCCAAGGGGCTCCCCTTCTCCCCGGCCACAAGCCTCAGCTGGAGGCAGGAAGTCATCCCAGAAGACCAGGGGGGTGGCCGAGGTTCTGCCCGCCAATCTGAGAAGGGACCAGGCCCTTCAGACCCGCCATCTGGGACAGGTCAGCCAGACTTTGGTGCGGATGGAGGAGAGCCTGTCCTCCATAAAGGATACGCTTGGGGACCTGGACTGCCACTCCCGGGCTCTTACAAACTGCCTACTACTGCAGACTACTACAGCAGACGTTGGGCAGGATGTGAGGGCCCTCACCCAGGCTATCCAGGCCAACACGGCAACACTAAGTGCTAGCCTGACCAGAATTGCCGTGGCCTTGGAGGGCAGGCCGCCAGGTGGGCAGAGACCAGGGGCTGCTCCTCCTTCCCCGGATTACCCCCCCCATGAGTCTCCCCTGAGGAGCCGGGGCCGTGGCCGTGGGCGCCCCAGGCGTGGCTCACGCCAGCGGCATTAATTTGTTTCCCCCCTTTTTTTTCAGGTTTTTTTTGTTCAGGTTTTTTTTTTTCTGTATTTTTTTTTTTTTTTGCTGGACATTTTTTTTTTTTTTTTTTGTGTTGTGAATGATTTTTGGAATGTGGGGATGATATTCCTTCCGGAAAAGGGGTGTCACCCTCATTTTTGGTGGAGAAGGGTTCCCCAGGACCAGGGAGAAGTGATCCCCAGGTCCGTGTGAATGGTGTATGAATGTGACATAATTGGAGCCGTGGCGTGGCGTTGTTGCTCACAAGTCCTGCATTGTGGGCTTGTGCTAATCCAATTTGATGAGGATGTGATGTGTCTGTGCTAGGGACTAGTGTTGCATTGCGAATATTCGCTACGAGTATTGCATATTCGAGTATTCGCGAATAACTCGAATATTGCGGCGAATATTCGTATTTTTTCAAATGTATTTTTAAAACAGATCACATCCTAGTGATCTCCATCGACGTCTAAAAGCATTGCTGGTATGATTAGAGAGAGACCCTGGGCCGAGTAGCTGATGCGATTCTTTTATGTTGCCGAAAATTTGCATTGCGAATTTTCGGCAACATAAAAGAATCGCATCAGCTACTCGGCCCTTCTTTTGCATCAGAGCCAATCAGAATAACTCAAATATTTGACAAACGGAATATTGCGCGATTATCTTCTCCGCCCTTCTTTTGCATCAGAGCCAATCAGAATAACTTGAATATTCGGCAAAAGGAATATCGCGCGATATTCCTTTTGCCGAATATTCGAGTTATTCTGATTGGCTCTGATGCAAAAGAAGGGCGGAGAAGATAATCGCGCAATATTCCTTTTGCCGAATATTCGAGTTATTCTGATTGGCTCTGATGCGCCCTTCTTTTGCATCAGAGCCAATCGGAATAACTCGAATATTCGGCAAAAGGAATATTGCGCGATTATCTTCTCCGCCCTTCTTTTGCATCAGAGCCAATCAGAATAACTCGAATATTCGGCAAAAGGAATATTGCGCGATATTCCTTTTGCCGAATATTCGAGTTATTCTGATTGGCTCTGATGCAAAAGAAGGGCGGAGAAGATAATCGCGCAATAGGAATATTGCACGATTATCTTCTCCGCCCTTCTTTTGCCCCCTTATTCTCCTTTCTTTTAAGTAGAGTTAGTGTAGAGTTAGTGTTTGGTGCATATTAGTTTAGTAATACAGGAAATGATCTCCGTTTATGAGAATTTCGCAATCATTTTGGCATTAGCGAAATTTCGCATTAGCGAAACTTCGCAAAATTTTTTTTGGATAAAATATCACGAATATTCGATATTAGCGAATATTCGCGAATATTCTTCTATATATTCGCACAATATCGCGAAATCGAATATGGCATATTCCGCTCAACACTACTAGGGACCACAGTGGTGTGCATGCATGCATTCTCGTTGTGCCATGATTAATGTGTGTGTTTAACGTGCAAAGATGCCTAATGTGAGCTGTCTCCTGGCTGCTCTTCCCTCAGAAGATGGGGTAGCCTCGGTTAGGGGGGGATTGTCTGGTTCAGGGGTCAGGTCATCACGTAGGTCAATCTGCAGGCCCTTTCTTACTGCGAAGTTGTGCAGCAAGCAACAGGCACCGATGATCTGGCACACAAAGTTTGGGGAATACAACAGGGTACCCCCAGACTTATCCAGGCATCGGAAACATGACTTCAGGGAGCCAAAGGTGCGCTCCACCACTGCACGAGTTTGGGCGTGGGCTTCATTGTATCTTTCCTCTCCTGGTGTTTGGGAGTTCCGCATAGGAGTCATGAGATGGGGTCCCAGTACATATGCAGAGTCACCTGTAAGGGAAAAGACATGAGGTGCGTGCCACCCATGTCACTCACCAACCAGCCAGGTGTCCCCATACACGTTCTGTTCGAATTCCATTCGGATGGGGCTCTGATTGTATATGTAGCTTTCATGGCTGGATCCGGGGTGTTTGGCACGGACGTGCCATATGAGGTCTTGGGCATCGACTATCACCTGTACGTTGATGGAATGCCAATGCTTCTGATTGCGGTATATGTGCTCTGTCTCATTGGGGGGGCTGGAGTGCCACATGTGTGCAATCAATGGCCCCCACGGTGCGTGAGAATCTGGCAATTCTGTAGAAATCTGTCATTGCCTTGACCAAAGGTCCTCAGTGGTGGGTTTGATGATTTGGTTGGCCATGCGTCTGAGGATTGCAGGGACAACCTGGTACACACATCTGCTCATGGAGGATTGTGACATCCCAGCCACCACTCCACTTGTTCTTTGAAAAGAGCCACTGGCAAGGAAATGGAGTGTTGCCAGGACCTTGACCAGTGGCTGCACTGCATGTGAGCGGGGTGTTGGGCTGGTGATGTCCTCCTGCAAGGTTGTAGTAAATTCCAGGATGGCATGAGGGGTGAATCTGAAGATGCGATACACTCAGAATCACTCATGCCAAAGATGTCTATGCATGTGCGGTATATCCTCTCCCGTGCCCTCCTCCGTGCCCTCCTCCTTCTTTGCTCCTCTAAAGTCAGTAGTATAGCTATGAGCAAGGATGTCCCTGGCATGTTGGTATACAGATTGTTGTGCAGCAAGTGTGACTGCTCAGCTCCTCACTAACAGTGTTGCTTTCTCTGACATGTAGATGGATTGTCTAATTTCATACCACCTTTTATATGGTCTAATTTAGACAGGACGTGCAGCTGTTGCGCACAGCGCGTAGCCTGCGCTGCGACAACGTTCTTTTGTGGATCCCCGTAACTCCCTCATTTGCATATTTAAATTAGCAAATCAATGGTGTGTCTAGTGCAGTTTTGCGCAGACGGATGCGCCTGTCTAGCAAGTAGATTTCTTGCGTATCTCGTTTTGGGGATTTGGCGCATCGAAACGCATGCGCAAATTTAGACTTACGCCGCGCATCTCCTGTAACGCCAGCGTAATCGCTCTGTGAATCTGGCCCATGGTATTTATTACTTTCAAAATCTGATTTCTTACTTTTATTGCAATTGCTTCTGCAGCTCATACTCAGTCCAGAGGATAAAAAAACAGGGGCATTACAGCAATACATAATACGGCATGAAACATAGTTTGTTTTGGTGTCATTTATTTTGAATGGTGCCCTAACACACTTAGGCAGCACAATTCAGCAGAATAAACTTGTATTTTAATGCCCTTTAAAACAGAGAGGTGAACCATCTGTATGTTGCGGTAAGTTGCATAGTAGAAAATTATGTATATCTGTTAATTGCATGATGTGGTGCTTTGTGGTGCATTTGAAACCCATTCAAAATGATTGATTTGCCCTAACTTAACACATGGCAGTATATTTATAAAAAATATGCATAGCTGTTCATCCATCAAAACTGTATATTTACGTAACTGTAAACTAAAGCTTTGCAAATGGAGGAAATGTATCTATATCATAATTTGACCACTAGCTGGCGCTATAATAGGAAATACGGGAAAAAAAAGGTTTGCAACTTACGCTTAAAACATCAAATTCAGTGTAATGCCACACTTTAAAGAAAGTTATATAGCATATAAAATGATAAAGCATGTGGAAAAAGTTCTGAAATGTGAAAAACGTGCTCTGTGTTCTCTTCCTTCCAGGAGTGGCTAATTTTGACACCCCAATGCACTCACCGTAATTAATGTGACCCCTTGAGTAAGGAACCCTATTTCTGACATTTGTTGTTTACAAGGTAAAAATCTGCATTTTTTGCTAGAAAATTAATTGGAACCGCCAAACATTATATATATTATTTAGCAGAGACCCTAGAAAATAAAATGGAGATCATTGCAATACTTTATGTCACATTGTATTTGCGTAGCTGTCTTACAAATGCAATTTTTGGGGAAAAAAAATACATGTAAACATCCCTTGTAATAGAAATAGAAATAAGCAAGACAGGGCCTCTTTAATGTGAGATCTGGGGTCATAAAGACCTCAGATCTCACATTTACACTGAAAAACAATAAAAAAAAGAAAAAAGAAATAAATGTAATTTTATGTTTCCACGTAAAAAAATGGAGCCTTTAAACCCGAAAGGCAGAAGTGACGTTTGACATCAAGTCCAGTGGAGGCCATCTTGCCCTCTCTCGACTTCCTGCCCATCGCTCTACTGAATCGGATCATTTCCGCTGCTGCTGATCTCTCCAGTAAGCGTGGGAAACTACCAGGAAGCGAGGGGGGGGAGATGTCACCTCCCCCGCTGCCCATAAAAGTGATTCTGTGGCGAATCCACCACTGGGACCACTTTTATGTGAAAGCTGCTGCCATAGCCCCAGTATTTAACGTCAAAGTAGCAACGTTGAGGAGGTGTGTGCTGACGTCACTGCACTGTCATTCTGAACTCTCCTTCCCCCTCCCTCCCAACACAAATTTACCTCATGTGTCAGGAAAACTTCTCAGGAGGGACTCATGCTGATAACAGAGGAACAAAGCACCAGAAAGAAACAGCACTCAGAGCTTTGGAGAGAGATAAGCAATCACTACATATATACTGTATGTACTTTGCTCAGATTCCACTGAGGTTAACAACCACTTTAAGCAACAAAGCAGGCATAGTCCGTCTTTATGTCCGGGCCTCCTCCTTACTGACAGCAGCTTGCGTATAGCCATTTCATGGAAATTCCCAATGCACCAAGACGGCTCACTGGTGAGCGGATGGCAGCTTTATTTTAATTTCAGTTTCTGACTGTACCTGACTGTGTCCCAAGGAGTGACTTTCTTCAAACATCCCCTTCCCCAATTCAGCATTGTGTTAAGTTGCCTCTGGAGAGGCTGCACAGGTGCAGTGTCATCAGCAATCAGCTTTCCCTTTCTGGGAGGAGCTGGGACTAATCCCCCACTGTGGGCGGGGTCTAGCAGGCCTTCAAAGGCGGTGGGACGCTGTGCGGAGCAGTATCACGATCAGCAGCACCAAGACAGCTCACTGGTGAGCGGATGGCAGCTTTATTTTAATTTCAGTTTCTGACTGTACCTGACTGTGTCCCCTGGAGTGACTTTCTTCAAACATCCCCTTCCCCAATTCAGCATTGTGTTAAGTTGCCTCTTTAGAGGCTGCACAGGTGCAGTGTCATCAGCAATCATCTTTCCCTTTCTGGGAGGAGCTGGGACTAATCCCCCACTGTGGGCGGGGTCTAGCAGGCCTTCAGGCGGTGGGACGCTGTGCGGAGCGCAGCGGGCGCCGGCGGTGCGCCTGAGGGAAGCCCGTCTGTGCCCGTCCGTGCCAGGTGGGTCGGGTGGGTTTCCCCCTAAGCACCCCCCCTTTTTGGGCACACATTTTTACTATGTAGTACTCAAGGTGAGTCTTGTACTTAATTTGATGGTGATTCTTGGTAGCAGTTGTTTTATAGACATAGTACGGCTAATTATAACAGCGTAATCTTCCTGATAAGAGTTTTAGTACTTTTTACATTCATTATAATGGAAACTGGTGGTAGGCGGGACGTTATGTTATCAGCCATCCATGATATTCCTCAAAGTCAGAATAGAACTGTGTACTCTTCTGTCCAATTAAAAACTTTTAATATGGAAGGACATGTTCCCGTTAGAACCTTGATGAAATTGAATAAATATAATTTGCTTGATTTTAATTTTAATCTTATAGCTGAGAAAATCTTGTCAGCACCAAAAGTTGCTAATGCAGATACTTTGATAGATGAAAAAACCCTAGCCCATAAAAAAATAAATTCTACAATAAAAGGAGGATTTCTTAATGCACGGTCTGCGGTAAAAAACGCGACAGCCATTTATGACACCTTATTAGAGTATGATTTAGATTACCTGCTAATCACGGAAACCTGGTTCTCTCCTGCTTCCCCGCCCAGACTGGACGAATTGGTCCCGCCTGAGTATAAGCTACTATCTTGTGACCGTAGCTCGGGGAGAGGTGGAGGAACTGCCTGCATATACCAGGCTATGTTGAAAATTATAAAAACTTGCACGCAGGATTCCTATGCGTCTATGGAGACACTTTTCCTACAGTGCAACTTGAGCCCTGAAGTAACCATAGGAATGGCAGTGATTTATCATCCTCCTAACACCAAAGCTAGGTTTGGGGAGGAGATGTGCGAACTCCTAGCGACCCAATCCCTGCGATATGCCCAATCTATAGTCTTGGGAGAATTGCTGGGCTGACGATGCAAATAATTTGGAAGCCCAGCAGTTGATTGCATTTGCAAACTCCATTGGCTATAGCCAAGATGTCATAGGGGCTACCCATAAAGCGGGCCACACCCTGGACTGGCTTTTCCAGTCAGGATGTATAGAGAAAGTACATCCCCCGAAAGAGATTATATGGAGTGATCACAAATTAATATTATTTGATCACAGCCATAAATTTCTCAAAAAGTCACCTAATAGGAACAGTATTCCAAAATTTTCGAGAAATCTTACTAATATATCTATTAAGGCTTTTAGTAACCACTTTTTGGGGAATATTGACAAGGCATCTTTTGAGTCTACTAAGGTCGCAGCTGAGAAAATAGATTTTTTTAATATGGCTATTACAAAAGCGCTTGATTATTTAGCCCCCCTAAAGAGAAATCATTGCATTAGGCAAGCAAACAATAATCCCCTCTGGTTTACCCAGGTGACCAGAAGTTTAAAATGGAAATGCAGAGCAGCGGAGAAGTCGTGGAGAAAAAATCCGGCGCCCGCCTCCAAGGAGGTATATACCGCAGCTCTGAGGAGTTATAAACTTGGGATAAAAATCGCCAAAAAGCATTTTTTTTCTGAAAAAATTGCTAATGCTAAAAACGCAGCAGCTGAACTCTTTAGAGTTGCTAAAAATTTAGCTAATCCAGCATGTAGACAGCCGGAAGAAGAAGCTTCACCAGAGTTCTGTAATATTTTATCAAACTTTTTTAATGAAAAGATAGAAATTATAAGGAATAATATTAAAGTAGTAGATTTTGAGGAATCTTGTCCCATTTATGAAGGAACAAGATTCTCTAGTTTTGTGGATGTCTCTACTTTAGATATTTTGAACATTCTCAAGTCTCTTAGAGCCTCGTCCTCATCATTTGATCCTTGCATTGCGCAACTGGTGAAGGACGCTGCAGAGACATTGGCCCCCTTTATTGCCGACATTGTAAATACTTCTTTCTCCACCGGAACAGTGCCGGGTATTCTGAAGCGGGCTGTGATTATCCCCCTGCTGAAGAAAGTTAACCTGGCACGCTCTGTGTTGAGCAATAATCGTCCTATTTCAACTCTACCATTTTTGGCAAAAATTATAGAACGAGCCGCAGTGTGGCAAATTCAGCCCCATCTCGAGTCCAATTCCATTTTGGATGATTTCCAATCTGGATTCCGACCAGGAAGAGGTACTGAAACCGCCTTGACCAAAGTACAGGATGATCTCCTCTGGGCCCTGGACAGAAATGAGGCTTCGGCCTTGGTAATGCTGGATCTGTCAGCAGCATTTGATACCATCAATCATTCTAGACTACTTGATCGTTTAGGTACTGTGGCAGGCATTGATGGTACAGCATTGGCATGGATGACCTCATTTCTGCTGGACAGGGTTCAGAGAGTAAGGCTGGGACTGCACTCCTCTTCTGATAGTCCCCTGTCCTGTGGAGTCCCTCAAGGATTGGCCTTATCGCCTATCCTGTTTAACATTTATATGAGGCCTCTGCTGTATATCATCCGCCGCCACAACCTATCTTTTCATGTCTATGCTGACGACACCCAGCTCTACATTCCTCTGCCTAAGGATGGGGGGGCACAGATAACTCTGGCCACCTGCCTGGAAGAAATTCAAGCCTGGATGGGGGCCAATTATCTTATGCTTAATGGCTCCAAAACTGAGTGCATGGTCTTATGCAATCAGTCATGGGCGGGCGGTTTCCCTACTTTCCCTACTTGGCCAGACTCGTTTTCATCGGTCCCAGTACCAGTCACCCAGGTCAGTGATTTGGGTATCATCTTGGACGATAGACTAACGCTGCGACCACAGGTAAACCAGGTGGTGAGTTCTTGTCATTTCCACCTGAAACTCCTGAGGTCGACTTTTCGCTTCATTGAAGAATCGCACAAGATCTCTATGGTTAATGCCATTATTGGAAGTCGATTAGATTATTGTAACGCTTTGTACCTGGGTCTACCTAACAACATCATGCACAAATTGCAGCTTATCCAGAACGCCGCTGCAAGGCTACTCACGGGTGTTGGTCGTCGTGACCACATCACGCCATCGCTGAGAGCCCTGCATTGGCTACCCGTGAAGGAACGGGTTCTGTTTAAGACTGGTTGCATGGTGCACAGGGCTACCCATGGCAAGGGGCCAGTGTACCTGCAGGATAAATTCACCAAATATGTGCCTAACCGTACCTTAAGGTCGGCTAAATCATAAACTTTGATGATCCCTAAATTTCGAAAGAAAAAATGCGGAGGGAGGACGAGTGCGGTTCAGGGAGCACTGTTTTGGAACTCCCTGCCTCTAAAATTAAGGCTTGAGAATGATCTTTTTAAGTTCAGGAAGCTTCTAAAAACTGAGCTTTTTAGTCGAGCCTATGGAATCACATAGGTTTATAGTTTTTTTCTTTTGATCTGCTAACCATTTTAAAAATTGATTTGTTCCGCTGCCTGTGTGTCTTTTTGGTTGTTGCTGTATTGTTGTTCTTGGCGCATCGAGGCCTACGGGTAACTGACTGCGTTTGTACTATTTTGTACTTTTAAGAATTTTAATAAATAAATAAATATGTAGATCCTTGCTTCTAATAGCGGTATTCACATATACTTTACCGCACTTGTAGACAGTCCCCGAACCACCGCTGTCTATGTGATCACTTGCTTGTCGGTCTTCCCATGGTGCAATTACAGTGACTGCAAATGTACCGCAGCACAACTATCTTTCAGGCTCCCAGGTTCCCATCACCAGGGAGGGCATTGTGTAGATGGCGTTACGTGAAATTGATGACGTCAGGGCATTTCACTAGGTTGTTTTTGTGCACTATTTTTACTTGTGTGATTTCCTCTAATGCTGGGGTTTAGTCTTTTTGAGATTTTGTAATTCTTTAAAACACTACGGCCCCGTACACACGAGCAAATAGATCTGTTCAAACCGGTCGGACAGACCGATTTGAACAGATCTGTCTGCTGGGACGTATTGGTTTGATCGTGTACACACGATCAAACCAAAATCCCCGCCGGCAGACAGCGCGCTGACGTGGCGGTGACGTTGACGCCGCAACGTCACCGCACCAGGAAGTAAAACACTTCCGCGCATGCGTCGAAACCATTCAACGCGTGTGCGAGCAGATATGTCTGCTGGTTAGCATACTAACCAGCAGACATGTCGGGCCGACGGGTTCCCAGTCGACAGATTTGAAAGCATGCTTTCAAATCTGTCGGCTGGCCAAATCCGTCTGTTTGCCGTACACATGATCAAATCTGTCTGCTGAAACGGTCTGGCAGACTGTTTCCAGCAGACAGATTTGATCGTGTGTACGCGGCCTTAGAAATTTTTAGGTATCTAAATAAAGTTATTTAATTTTTGTATAGACCCAACCATGACTTTATTCATTAATTACTTAATTAAAGTATCCACTGTTAACCCAGGTGACTTTATTACAGGGGTTCCTTCTATTACATTTGTCTTTTTATTATAGTGACAACACCTAACAGGTGAGTGAATGTTTGGGTTATAACCACTATAAGAAAATTTCTATGCCTTATGTATTTGTAAAGAATTCAGACTAATGAATTCAAGCATAGAGCCTGACAGGCCAGGAAGGGGGGGGCAGGCACCCCCCTCCTAACCATACTAGGCCACATGCCCTCAACATGGGGAGTAACCAAGCACATTTTAGGAACACATTTAACCCTTTGATCGCCCCTGATGTTAACCCCTTCCCAGCTAGTGTCATTAGTACAGTGACAGTGTATATGTTTAGCATTGCTCACTGTATTTGTGTCACTGGCCCCTAAAAAAATTGTCACTTAGTATCCGATTTGTCAGCCGCAATGTCACGCTCCCACTATAAGTCGCTGATTACCGCAATTAACCAGTAAATATTACATAAGAATATCCCACAGTTTGTAGGTTCTATAACCTTTGCTCAAAAAAAAATCAATATACGCTTATTGGGTTTTTCTTTTAACAAAAATAAATAGCAGAATATATTGACCTTAATTTATGAAGAAATGCGATTATTTATTTTTTTCAAATGTTATTGGATATGTTTTATAGCAGAAAATAAAAAATATTGTTTTTGTTTTTAGCGCAAAAAATAGAAACCAATCAAGTACCACCAAAAGAAAGCTATGCTTGTGGGGGAAAAATTACATACATTTTATTTGGGTACAGCATGACCTGGTCATGAAGGTGGGTAAACCTTCCAGGGCTGAAGTGGTTAAAAGAACCTTAAGGCCGGGTTCACACCTATGCAAATTGAGTGCGGCTTAAACCGCATCCAATACGCACAACATTTCTAAATACATTGGGCCAGATTCAGCAAGAATTAGATTCCCGCAGAGTATCAGAGATACTCTACGCCGCAGGTACTTTACCTGGCTCTAGGAGGAATTCAGAGAGATTTTGGCCCGTAAGGTACGGCGGCGTAGTGTATTTCTCCCGGCGGAATCAAAATACGCGAATAGGGGGCGTGAGGCATTTAAATTAAGCGCGTCCCCGCTGCGATCGAAGTGCACATGCTCCGTTCAGAAATTTCCCGCCGTGCATTGCGCGAAATCACGTCGTTACGTCATTTTTTTTTTGAGTAGCGTCGTTTACGGACATTCCTATTCCTGGACGACTTACGCAAAAAATAAAAAATAAATTGAAAGTCGACGTGGGAACGACGGCCATACTTAACATGGGCCGCGTAACGTTAGACCAGCTAAAAGCTGGTTTAACTTTACGTGGCGAAAAAATGACGTACGCGATTGCAAACGACACTCGTAACTTCGTGGATCTCCGTAAAAAGCTCATTTGCATACCCCGACGCTGAAAACGACGCGAACTCCACCCAGCGGCCGCAAAAAGATCGCAGCGTAGATCCGAATGCGTACGAAGACGTAAGCCTGTCAGATCGAAGCCCAACGCCGCCGTATCATGATTTGAGGATTCAAACTAGTGATACGGCGCGCGAAATTTGAAATTACTCCTGTCTAACACCAGTTAGACAGGCGTAATCGCTCTGTGAATCTGGGCCATTGTTTTCAATGAGGCTGGTTCACATATGTGCGATGCATTCGCACTGCGCATTGCAGTAAAAACGTGTGCGGATTTTATGCCTTGCGGTGCGGCTCAGGTGCGAATTCAGGCCCATTATCTTCTATGGGTACGCAGTTGATTCGCAGATGTGTTAATTTCTCTTCAGGAATTTCTCTCATTCAGCTCAATACACTTCTCCCCCATAACTTCTCCCAGGTCTCCAAATTCGCAGCTAAAACTGAGCTAATCTGCTGAACACTTCTCTTATCTATCTGCAGAGATAAAAGAGCTGAAATTTGCACCGCACAAGTGTGAATCTAGCCTAATACGGATTACATCAGATTTTCATTGTTGACTCATCCTAATAATGTGGTTATGTCTTGTGAATATGCATACATTCAGAAATGCTTATTTTTGGTAAAATAGAGAAAGCAAAAAAAAAATCTAAATCAAGCATATGTAACATTATTTACCGTAACTGTTTACTAATGTACTAAATAACTAACATTTCAATTTCTGTTCAAAGACTTGTAATACTATGCAAATGTATCTTTCCCAATACTTTAAGAGGAACTGGCAAAACATCAGGATGTGAAGTCAGAACCTGTGTAAATGCAATTAGGGGAGGACACTGAAGTAACTGAAGTTACAGTTAAAAGCAAGTGTACGCATAAAACAAGCCAGTGTGCCAAGCCAGGAGCTCCATTCAGTTCGCAGTGTGACACTGGCAGGATGCCTTCTTACACAGTCACTGTAACCACAGGCAGTCAATGGTTTGCTGGCACAGATGATTACATTTATATCACTCTTGTTGGATCAAAAGGCTGCAGCGAGAAGAACTTATTGGACAAAGCTTTCTACAATGATTTTGAAAGAGGGGCGGTAAGATTATAAATGATTTTAATATCTCCTGTGCAGTTAAAAAAAAATGTCAAATGGTATATAGCATTGCAAACTATTTAGATATTTCATACACGTTTATTGCAACACTTTCAACACTTTGCAACACTTTCCCTTCAGCAATCAGTCTTGTTTTTTTTTTACATAAAGTATTAAGGGAAATGTAAACTAACAGAGTATGTACAGTATGTATTTAGTTTGTAGCTGATTTTGTCTTATCTTTTTTCTTTTATCTTTATTTATTATCTTCCTTTGTTTTTAATATGTTGTAGCATTTTCTATTCATATATTATTCCTTTCCATGTAACAGTTGCTACAATTTAAATCTGCTACATTTGACAAATTAACTATTGGTACAGTAGTACAGTGGGTTGCGAGCATAATTCGTTCCGGAAGCATGCTTGTAATCCAAAGCACTTGTATATCAAAGCAAATTTCCCCATAAGAAATAATGGAAACTCAAATGATTTGTTCCACAACCATTTAGTCATAAATCTTTTTGTTTATAGTGCATATAAAAAGATTATAGCAATCTGACCAGGCTGTGGAACTATACAATGTCCATTCACAAATGGAAGCCTCCACAAGAGGATTAGAAGTAAAAATCCAGCAGGAGCTACAGAGTATTAACCCCCCTGGCGGTATTCCCGAGTCTGACTCAGGGTTACATTTTTGTGCTGCGATCGGTAACCCCGAGTCAGACTCGGGCTCGCCTCGCAGCATCCACAGGCAAGGTTTACTTACCTTGTTCCTGGATCCAGCGATGCATCCGCGCTGTGTGAGCAAACGGGTGCTCGCTCGATTCACACAGTCCCTCTGTATGCCATCGATCTCCGTTCCCTGCGACGTTACAATTTGTGGGGAAATTCGTCATAAAAAAATAAAAGTAATGACAGTGACAATTCTGCAACTGAGCCAATTTCAGTGATTTTGAGTTGATTACATTATTGGATATTTTTTATTATAATTATATTATTATTTGTTATAATTATTAATAATTATTTATTATATTATAATTTATAAAAAAAAAAAAATTTTTAAATCATACCCGGGATGCCTATTAGACTCTTGTTTGGATAGATTTAAGTGAGTTATTCCTAAGAATTACAAGCCTACAGTATAAAACGCCAAATTTCCTTGCAAATAATGGTACCGCTTTCAGCACCTAAAATCAGAAAGAATCATACCGCCAGGGAGGTTAAAGAGAAGAGAGGCACCTCCAAGTGTAGCAATGTGTTGCTAGATATTGTACCTTCATTAAATGTAACCATATTGCTACACTAATGCTGCGTACAGGCTATTGCCCGACCAAAAGCACATTGGAATTCCATCAGAGTATAATAGAACGTTCTATATTTAAACTCTGATGGAATTCATCGGAATTCTGATGGAATTTCTCCGATGGGGCATACACACGGTCGTAATTTCCTATGGAAAAAGTCAGTCAGACTTTCTCCATCGGAAATTCCAATCGTGTGTATGCGGCATTAGAGTCTCTTTTATACTCAGTTGTAACATGACGCTACTTGTATATCAAGACAATGCTTGTATATCAAGTCAAGATATATGAATACATTTTGCTTGTCTTGCAAAACGCTCTCGCACCAAGTTACTTTCAAACCAAGGTTTTACTGTAGTAATAATATAATAATAATCATCATCATATTCATGTTGGATTGACAGTCCAAAAATATTCTCTTTTTCTCGATGGCTCATCTCCCTTATTTGCATATTTGCATCGAAAATCAATGGGAGTGCCAAATGCATCCAGCATAACTATGTGCCCACTATACGCCAAGTTACGTCGGTCGGATGAAGCCTATTTTTCGATGTATCTAGCTTTGTGGGTCGGCGCATAGATACGACGGCGCACATTTGTACTTACGTCGGCGTATCTGGAGATACATCGGCATAAATGCTTTGTGAATCCGGACCCAAATATTTATCTGTAGTGGTAATTTCTGTTTGGAGGTACAATGATAATTTAATTATATCATTTTCTCCAAACTAAGTCTGTCAGAACAGTCAACTGCAGTCAAGCACAAATAACCAACAATCATGCATAAGAGCAAGTGGCATGCCCTTGATCCACATTTTTATGAATCGGGTGCAGAGTTAATGCAATGAATGCTGCAAACCCACACTTACATATATGCAATAAATCCCTTGGGTAATATCAGGTAATCTCTCTAGTGAGATCTTTCAAGAAAAATTATCTGCTGTGATGCCTGTCAATTTAACCGGTTAAAACCTGGACCAATATGCAGTTTAAGGACCTTGCCCCTTCTTGCGATTCAGCACTGCGTCGTTTTAACTTACAATTGTGCGGTCGTGCGACGTTGATCCCAAACAAAATTGGCATCCTTTTTTTCCCACAAATAGAGCTTTCTTTTGGTGTTATTTGATCACCTCTGCGATTTTTATTTTTTGCGCTATAAACAAAAATATAGCGACAATTTTGAAAAAAAATGCAATATTTTTTACTTTTTGCTACAGTATAATAAATATCTCCCAAAAAGATATAAAAAAAAAATGTTTTCTCAGTTTAAGCCAATACGTATTCTTCTACCTATTTTTGGTTTATCGATTGGTTTGCGCAAAATTTATAGCGTTTACAAAATAGGGCATAGTTTTATGCCATTTTTATTAATATTTTTTTTTTTACTACTATTGGCGGTGATCAGCGATTTTTTTTTGTGACTGTGACATTATGGAAGACACATCCGAGATTTTGGACAAATTTTCAGGACCATTGTCATTTTCACAGTGAAAAGTGCTAAAAAAATGCACGGATTAGTGTGAAAATGACAATGGCGGTGAAGGGGTTAACCACTAGGGGGCGCTGTAGGGGTTAAGTGTGACCTCATGTGTGTTTCTAAATGTAGGGGGCGGGGCTGGACATGTGACGTCAGTGATCGTCTTTCCCTATATCAGGGAACAGACGATCACTGACATTCTCACATAGAAGAACGGGGAAGGTTTGTTTACACTCACCTCTCTCCGTTCTTCAGCTCCTATGACCCGATCGTGGGACACCTGCGGCGATCAGGGCCACGGTCCCGCGGTCACGGAGCTTCGGACCAGGTCGGGAGCGCGCCGGTGGCGACAAGCTCGCGACCCATTGCTGGGCTCTTGAAGGGGACGTATAGATACGTCCATGTGCCCAGCCGTGCCATTCTGCGGACGTATATCGTTGTGCGGCGGTCCTTAAGTGGTGAAGCCCCACTTGCAGCTTCTGTAACCTAAGGTACTATTGCAGTAAGCTTCTGAGTACTTCAATCTTGTGAATAAGTCAAATCAGGAAGTATTAATCCACAGAAATAGATACAAGCACTATAACTTAGTTATTGCTGTGTTCTCCTTGATCATAGTAGATAATAAGCTTTACATTTATATAAGATTTATTATATTGTGTTTGCACAAATTGAGCATTTATACCAGGGGTATTGAATTAAAATTCATGGAGGTCCGATTAGTAAAATTTTCTAACAACCGAGGTCCGAATCGCAGTTTTGTGCGATTACTCAGATTCTTTACATCACAGCCCAGGCGTGCAGGCACGACACACCATTCATTTGAATGGACTGCTGTGCCTGCATTTTCTGCTTTGAAAAGATCTTGGCATCTTTTAAAAAATGCAGCCGCATGGAGACTGCATGATGTGTTTGTACCATGCAATTTCCATGTGCGGAAAATTGCACCTTGCATTTCAGTGCATTTAAGAGCAAATTGTACCCCTTCACGTTTTCTGTGCAGCACCTCATTTTGTGCACAGCTGCTTGTCCCCTTCACATCTTCCCCACCACAGCCCTGCTTCGTTCACATATCCCCCCACACAGTATTGCCCCCCTTCACATATCCCCCCATACAGTATTACCCCATCACATATCCCCCCACACAGTATTACCCCCTTCACATATCTCCCACACAGTATTGCCCCCCTTCACATATCCCCCACACAGTATTGCCCCATCACATATCTCCCCCACACAGTGTTGCCCCATTACATATCCCCCACACACAGTTTTGCCCCATCAAACAGTATTGCCCCATCACATATCCCCCCCACATAGTATTGCCCCATTACATATCCCCCCACACAGTATTGCCCCATCACATATCCCATCCACACAGTATTGCCCCATCACATATCCCCCCACACAGTGTTGCCCCATCACATACCTCCCCTCCACAGTATTGCCCCATCACATATCCCCCACACAGTATTGCCCCCCTTTACATGACCGCATCACATATCCCCCCACGCAGTATTGCCCCATCACATATCCCACCCACACAGTAGTGCCACATCACATATCCCCCCACACAGTGTTGCCCCATCACATATCCCCCCTCACAGTATTGCCCCATCACATACTCCCCCAACAGTATTGCCCCATCACATATGCCCCACACAGCATTGCCCCCCTTTACATGACCCCATCACATATCCCCCACGCAGTATTGCCCCATCACATATCCTCCCCACACAGTATTGCCCCATCACATTTCCCCCCACACAGTGTTGCCCCATCACATATCCCCCCACACAGTATTGCCCCATCACATACCCCCCCACACACACAGTATTGCCCCATCACATATCCCCCACACAGTATTGCCCCTTCACATGACCCCCATCACATATCCCCCCATGCAGTATTGCCCCATCACATATCCCCCACACAGTATTGCCCCTTTACATGACCCCCATCACATATCCCCCCTCTGGCAATGTCATGGTGCCATACCTAATGTTTACACAATAAGCAGGTTGGAAATACCCAGTTAGGCGATGTCCCAGACAGGATGGTAAGAGTTAATACTTTCAGGGTTCTTTGTGTTTGGCGGGTTTTCCTCTGGGCGTGCCCAACTGATCCTGTAATATAAAAGAGAGACAGTGGTCCGGTGCAGCAGTTCCCCTAGCAGAGAGACCCCAAACACAGAGGGGGTTTTCCTGAAGACACTAGCTGCTGGAGTATTCCACTGATGAACTCTGTATTGTACATGGACTCAACCATGGACTCAGGTATGCTGGGGCAGCACATAGTCTGGGTTAGGGTTAGGGAAGTAGAAAAAAAATGGTGTCTCCACATGTTGGACTTTATAATGCCTTTTGTACTTTTTCAAGTAAAGTATTGAACCCTTGTCCTCGCCTGGTCTGAAGTTTACTAAAAGGGGTGTAATGTAAGTAAGTGGCACCATCCCATGGTTCAGGTCACTTAGGTACTTTAGGGTATAAAGACACCAGTGCAAGATTAGTACAATGTGAAGACACAAGCATTACCTAGGGTAACAGAAGGTTATCAAGTAGCCCATTGAAAGCGTAGTGGAATGGCCTCCAGCAGCGAGGGAGATGTTGTTGGCACTCCTTCCATCAACAGTTTGTCTCAAACAGCAATGCGAGCTAAACTGCGCCACAGAGGTTCCCACCTTGTACAGAGGTACAGAAACTCAAAAGTTAAGTGAAGTGCACACACGGAGTCTGCGCCAGGTGCATGGCGGTGCCTGATCTGCTACTGGGAGTGGAATACGCTGGACAGGTGGATGTGGAAAAACCTCAGCATGTCCCTTCTAAATGCAAGTTACAGAGAAAGTGTACATTGTCACGGGGACCTCAGAGTTAACTGGAGAACTGGAGAGTTATGGTGCAAGTGTTAAGGTCATGTATTCCACCACGGCAGCCTCAGTCTTGTAATAGGGCATTGATGGAAACAGCACAATAGTAAAGGTACCCCACGTGTAGAGCAGAGTTACCATGATACAGGTGTGTGTGTGTGCGGGAACCAAATAACGGTTTGATGCAGTGTGTTTTTCAAAGTAGTGCAAGCACTACTTTCTTGCATGGTTCAGTACATTTTTCAGACTATTAAAATTAATGGGCTGTCAAAGCGCACTGCACGGGAATGCGATCCTGCGAGTGAATTGGCCCTAAATGTGATTTTTACCTTGAAACTTGTCTTGACTTTTTACAATAAACTGCAGGAGGGAAAAAGTGCTTAAAGACTAGAGTCTGGTTAATATTTTGCTGACATGTCAATGGTTTATTTCAAGCTAGTTTTCCCTCCTGTTTAAATTGTAGACAAATAATTGTTTTATTATTGGGTAGTAAGTCAGTACAATATTTAGCTTTTTTCATTGTAATTACTGTCAGGATAAATAAATACCTAATGTTTCCCTGTTCAAGTGCGGACTACTAGAAAGGCTTACATAATATTCAGCATGTCTCTGTAATATTTCTGCTTATATCTCTGACATAATCCAATATAATTTTTATATCTGGATCAAAAATGCCTCATATTTACAAGGAGAAGTATAGCAAAAGCTTGTTTAGCTGTACTTCTCTTATGGATCACAGAAGTGCAATTTGTTTAGCACTCATATGACCCATTTTCAGCAGAGAGCGGGTAAAAGTCCACTCTCTGCTGATGCCACAGGAATCAGTCCAGGCACCGGGTCATCCCGACAATGGAAGTCTGGATCCGCCAGGTGCCTGGACTGACACCCCACTCAGCCTCTCAGCAAGCCGCTAAGAGTCTGAGCTAGCTGCCACTCCACAGCTCAGCACTCCAGTAAGCGAGGAGGAGGCAGAGCTGTCAGAACAGAGTAATCTGTGGTGTTCAATTGTTCAGTTCTTAGTGTTAGAGGCGCCGGGGGACAGTTGCATCATCAGACCCATGCTGCTTCCACCTAGGAAAGTATAACTTGGGGAGAAAGAAATCTTTCACTTCTCTTTTATTTCCATGATTGTCAAAAAAACAGGAAAATCTATAAGAAGAAAAGGGTTTATCAAATGTTTTCTTGGTTAACATTTTCTTTCATGTCAGCATTTTCCTTTTTTCTTTATACATGGACAAGATACAGATAAATTTGGTTCACTTCCACTTGAGAATCAACACCTTAAAATGTTTTTTTTTTTTTTAATTGAGCACACCATCTCAACTATAAAGGTACAGATATAGATGACAGTCTCCAAGTCCAATCTAATGTGTATCAGGAAGCAGTGCATATTAATAGCTGAGACTTGCCAGTATAAGGAATTGCCTGATAAGACAGAACTAGAGGTTCCACCTCTATGACTGTAAGCATGCAGGAATAGAATCACACTGAATAACATTTCCATTCCATTCCTTTTTTTTTTCTTTTTTTTCTCAAACAAAAGTTTTATTGAGCAAATACAGGAAATAACATACAGAACTCCAGAGCATATTCTCAACCAATATCTCAATGAATGGTACACATTTAATACATCCTAATACTACGCCAAATATCATTACCCGTTGCAGAGTCTCCTATCACCTTCTCTCCCCCCCCCCCCCTTCCAGTGGATGCATATAGATAGCTAGAAATCAGGTGGTCAAGGTCCTAAAATAGACGATCCCACACAAGATCTATCGGAGCCAGACCTGGAACATCGAGCCACGGGGCCCATAGCTTTTCATATTTACCACTGGCCCCTCTTCTCTGATACACCACCTTCTCAGCCTCAGCGTGACTCCCATCTGCATAATCCACTCCTGCACCGTAGGTGGTTCAGTGTCCTTCCAGTGTCTCAGTATCATTAAACAAGCCTGAAACAGAGCCCTGCCAATAGCCTGTTTTGGGATATCCTCCGCCAGCAAGCCATCCGTTATCCCCAACAGGCAGACCTTGGGTTCCAATGGAACCTGTACCTGGAAGGCCCCGCTAATAGTGTCAACAACCCCCGTCAAGTACAGGTGGAGCTTCGGGCAGCGCCATAGTAGGTGGATGAGATCTCCGTGGTCCCTGCAACATCTAGTGCAGCAGGGGTCTACCCCCAAACCCATATGCGCTAATCTGGCAGGTGTGTAATGTGTCCTTAGGAGAATGTAGAGCTGTGACAGTCTGTGCGCCACGTTCATGGAGCATGTAGGAACCGCCTGTAAGGCTTCCTCCCACTGCTCCTCCTCGAACACGCCTACATCCCGTTCCCACCGGGCTACCGCCTTGAGGGGGGCCCCCGGCAGAAGGAGATTCAGCAGCATGGCATAGCAATTAGATATGAAACGCTTATAGGTAGACACATCAGACAGGAAGTTAAAGACTGGTGCCAAATCCATGGACCATATATCCGCTTCCCTCTGTGCGTCAAATGCATGTTTAAGCTGCAAGTAGTAGAAATACATGGATGCTGGCAGCTGAAAGTCCTCTCTGAGCTCCGAGAAGGGCCTCAACCCACCTGCTCTAATAATATGTGACAACAGGGATATCCCATACTGTTTCCATTTCTGTCCATACGGTAATTTAGCTATTTCTTGATAGTAAGCGTTATCCCAAATGGGGCTGTATTTAGTGTATCCCGTCACTCCCTGCATCATCCTAGCCTTATTCCAGATCTTCTGCATGAGGTTGTACGTGGGGAACCGTTTGTTAGATTTAGCGTATTGCAAGGCCTCCAAACCCTCCATCACGTCCCCCCCAGTCGTGAACCTGAGCAGCCGAGCCGAGGAATCCCTCAAGTTCAGCTGCAAGTCCCGTTGAGGTCCCGCCACCCTCGCAATATGTTGCAACTGGGAGGCCAGGTAGTATAGCCATGGATTGGGCAGCGCCAATCCACTGGCTTCCTTTGGGCGCTGTAGTTGCTCAAGTTTAACCCTCGGGGGCTTTGTGAGCCAGATTTGGGAGCGAAAAATTGAGTTGATGACTCTAAACTTTTTCAGGGGGATAACCGTTGGGGAGTTGTGTAGGACGTAGAGCAGCTGTGGCATAAGGATCATCTTTATGAGGTTCACCCTCCCAACCGGTGACAGTTTCAGCTTGCTCCATACCTTGACCCGATCGCGGCAGCGACTGATCAAGGGGGTCAAGTTAAGGCCAATATAATCCAGTGGGGAAGCGGTAACCTGAATACCCAGGTACCGGAAAGACTCAGATACAGGGATGTCAAGTATAGTGCTAATGGGCGCCGGGGGCCGCCGGTCTAGCAAGAGGAGGGAGGACTTGGTCCAATTAATAGTCTAACCCGAGTATTTCCCGAACCGTCGCACTACCTTCATGGCCTCCGTTAGTGATTTAGAGGTGTCACCCAGGAGCAGCATGGTGTCATCCGCATTAAATAACTTAATACATGTATACGGTTTTAGAGCCACCTGCGGCTGACCGAATTGGATCCATAGAGTGATACTTTGGTAAGAATTCCAAATGGAGTGGAGGGAGGTTGTAACAATATAATTGCACATTGTATATAATGTAGATTTCAAGATGGTCTGTGGCTCCCCCCATAGGATAGTTGTATGTGTATTTTGTCTACATGTGCATACATTGCAACATAATATATTTCTGGACCATTACTACAATATTTGACTAATGTTCTAATATGGGGTACATCTGAATGGTTGTCCCCAGGCATAAGTATACATTTCCTTCTTTGATTTTAGCTGTTATTTCAAACACATTTTTGAATTGTTTTAAATAGTGGAATGTATCTTAAATTAGTCCGGTGTTTTTGCTCTGCACATGCCTGAGAGTGCATATGTGCGCACTTCATAGATGCCTGTCATACAAACTCATTTTAGAGCGTCCTATGTTGCTTTGTCTTGTGGTTGGGTATGTGCTGAGAGTGTCATATTTGCCCAGTTCAATTGCCTGCATTCGCCCTCCCACCACTAGAGGGCGAGTACTCAAACCCCCTCCGTAAGAGCGCCGCATATGAGCGGAAGTGACGTCCCAGCCTTTTGGTTGTGATTGCTGGAACGCACTGGTGACAGTGGCAGGGAGTCTGTTGCGCGCGGCGCATTGTTAATCGTGCGCATGCGCAAAGGCTACAGCTTTCCGTGGAGCTGGAGCGCACATTCTTCCTGCTCTGGCGGGCGTGCGCTCCAGCATATATCAGCAGTGCAAACATATGTGAAAACCGGTACCTCTTAGGAGAGAAGGTAGGCGTGCAATGGCACGATTTTATTTTCCAACAATGGGCTGACAATTCCCCATGTAACATTCTGCTCTGACCCACCGTGCCTGCACATATGAGCAGGCACATTAGTTGCTATGCATATCTGTTTGACGTTTTATACATGGAGATTCCCATCCCCCACTAGGGCTGGCCCCCATTGTGGAGACTACTTGATACACTGCTACAAGTGGGTTGACCAGCACGGGAGGTGTGGATAGTTTGGGGAAAATGTGTGGGGGGGGGGGCGTGCCCAATGTGAACCCCTCCCCCTGCGGGGGAGGGGTGACCCTGACCTTTCAGCACATGCCCACTTCTATGGTTTTGTGTATGTGTGTGGGGGTATATATACTCTTGCAAGTATCATTGTGGGGGACCACTACAGACCACCAAGCTCTGAAGAAAGGGGTACGCTCCTGAAACGAGTCAGCTCTGAAAACATTGATTGTAGACTCAAGTGACTATCATAGTCTGCTGGTGTTGCTGTGTCTTGTTGCTGCGCTGACTTTCGAAGGCTCTATTTTAAAACTCAAATTGTGAGTATAATGATTGATTTTAATATTTTTATAAAAGTTACCCAAACGGTATCACACTAGGTAGGTGCGCCCTCCGTTCTTTTTCTTTCTGTCATCCGCATATAGCATGATTTTCTCATGCAGATCACCGTATTGAAATCCCTGTACCAAGGGGTTAGTCCGAATCATATCCGCGAGGGGTTCGATGGCCATAGCAAAGAGGAGGGGAGACAGGGGGCAACCCTGCCGCATGCCTCTGTGTAGATCAAACGTATGCGAGACTCTCCCTCCCTCCCTTATCGCCGCCACCGGGGATGATAATAAGAGCTGGACCCATGTAATGAATCCCTCCCCAAAACCAAATTTCCGCATCACCGCCCAAAGATACTCCCATTCTACGCTGTCGAACGCTTTATGGGCGTCCAACGATAGCAAGGCTCTGTCCCCAACGTTGTCTGCCCGCGATTGCATATTAATAAAGAGTCTCCTCAAGTTTATCGCCGTTGACTTCTGCGGCATAAATCCTGATTGGTCAGAGTGAATTATAGTGGAGATAGCCTCATTCAGTCTGACCGCCAGGACCTTGGCGAGAATCTTTACATCATTCTGTAAAAGGGAGATCGGTCTGTATGACCCCGGGTCAAGAGGATCCTTATCAGGTTTCAAAATCAGAACAATGTTTGCCCTGGTCATAGAGAGGGGGAGCGTGCCCACCTCCCTTGCAGCATTGAAGACCTCCAGCAGGTGTGGGAGTATCAACTCCCCATACTGCTTGTATACTGCTGCTGGAAGACCATCGTCCCCAGGGGCCTTCGAGTTAGGGAACAGGCTGGTCGCCATCTGCAATTCACCGAGGGTCAATGGGGCATCAAGCATCTCCTTATGGGAGGCCGACAACCTTGGTAGTTGTACAGGGTCTAAATACTCAGCCAGGGAGTCTAGTGAATATGACCTTTTGGATTCATACAGGGAGGAGTAGAATCCTACTAGTTCGGAAAGGATTTGATCAGGGGAATTAGTCACCCCCCCCACCGGCAGTGCGCAGTGCCCCTATAGAGGGCGACAACTGCTGGGCGTGGGCGATAGTTGCTAACATGCGACCAGTATGCTCACCCTCCTCATAGAATGCCGCCTTTTGGAAAAAACGCTTCCTCTCCGCTCCCGAGGTCGTGACCCGGTACAGGGCATCCTGCGCCGACAGCCATGCCTCCCTATTGTTGTCAGACGTGTCTGCAATGAATTTGGCCTCTAGCTTTTCCGCCATTCTTTCCACCCCCTCTCGCTGTGCATTTGACCGTCCCTTGGTGGCCTGGATCTCTGTGATAAGTAAGCCCCTCAGGACAGCCTTAAAGGCTTCCCAATTGACCGCCATGTTCTCAAAGTCATTGTGCACACGCCAATATTCCTCGATACGGGCCTCTATGTGTTCGTGGGAGGAGAAAAGGTTCAACCAGAATGCGTTCATCTTCCACGGGGCCTTGGCCACCGCCGAAGGGGGACGCACCTCCAGGGATGCAATCAGTGGGGAATGATCCGATACACTTCTCAGGCCGTACGTCACATCTACAACATACCTCTCGGCAGCATGAGAGCACAGACAGAGATCTATCCTAGATAAGGACAATTGGCTTTTAGAAAAACATGAGAACTGCTTCTTCCCTGGGTGTCTAGCTCTCCAAGGGTCCCTCCACCCCACCTCCTCTACTAGTTTCCGTAGGGCTGTACGCCGTACCCCCCTCCTCCCACCTCCTGGCGGATGTTTATCCATGTGAGGGTCCATGTAGCAGTTGAAGTCAACGAAGGCAAACAAGGGTACCTCCGGGAACCGCACCTGGAACTCCACCAAGGCCCGCAGCACCTGATTATTATACGGGGGAGGCACATACGTATATAAAAGCTAAAATACATTTAAAGGCAAACAATTTGCAAAAAAGAAACACATATCTGCCTTCAGCATCCACATCTGCCTGTAATTCCTCATAGTCCAGTGCACTATGTATCAGCACACTCACCCCCCTAGAATATGAGGTGTGAGTGGAATGGTATACCCTGCCCGCCCACCGATACCCCAAACAGGACACAGAGTCAGGGGTTAAATGAGTCTCCTGGAGTGCACAAATAGCTGGTAACTGTTTCCTCATCAGGGATGACACCATAGTTCTTTTCAGGGGGTCCTGCAGTCCCCGGACATTCCACGATAACACTGTTACTGTCGCCATCAGGGGGGTTGAGGCATAACTTCAGAAGGGGAAAAGACATCTCCACCCCAGCCACCCTCCACCCCCCCACTTGAAGGTGTCAGCGTGGTAAGCCAGACCAGATACAGGGACAGGGCAAACAACCAGGTGGCAGAAAAAATAAAGAAAGACCTTCCGCAACTAGAAAAAGAAGAGTATAAGCGGGCTCTGGAGTAAACTGGGAACTGGTAGCAAGCTGAGATGCACAACTGTGCATCAATTACCTCTCATAGCAGGCCACCCGCCTGTAAGGGGTATACACCCATCTGCACATACGCCCTTTGTGAGCTCAAACTTTGGGGAGCCAACAGGCAACCCCGGCAACTGCGGGACAACAGGTCCCTTCAAACTTCCATTTGGCTACCAAACGTGGCAGCCCCGTCAGCAATCATCTTTGCTGGGTGTGGTAGTAACAGCATTTCCGAACTCACATTTCAGCACCAAAATATAGGGGTAATGTGTGTTTCCGGCAGTACCCTCATGCGAGGGAGCAAGTATGCGAGGTAGACAGTGTTCAGTCAGAGTGTCCATCTTCTGCCGCGGGTGGCCTACTGGCCTGACGGAGTGCCCCTTCATTGGCATCCAGCCAGTCTGAGGCATCAGCAGGGTGTTCAAAGAAGTGGGCCTGTCCTCTGAGAATGACTCGGAGTCTCACCGGGTACAGCATAGCATATGGTGCCTGCACCTTCTGCAGGCATTTCTTAATTTCAGTGAACCGAGCCCGGCTCTTCTGTACTGCGGCGGAAAAATCCGGGTAGAATGAGACCCGTGTGCCATTGAACTGGACATTCCGCTTTTCCCTGGCAAGTCTCAGTTTTATTTCTCTGTCTCTGTAGTTTAAAAGACGGGCAAGGATCGGGTGGGGAGGATTGCCCGGCGGGAGAGGCCTGTAGGGCACTCTGTGCGCTCTCTCCACTGCGTATAGATGCATGAATGCTTTCCATTCCATTCCTGCTACTTCTATGTTTCTGCACACAAAAGCCCAAAAAAGTTTTAGAGTTTCCAAAAACATATAACTTTCAGTGCTTAGATGCAAAATCATACATGTTGCAAGTCTCTACTTCGCCCCTACAGAATGCAACCACATCAATTACCTAGGAAAGTCCAAATGAGGGAAACTTCATCATGATGTCACAGGGAACGTCATAGGTCTGTGTGTCGTGCCTTCATAGGCAATCTCCTACTGGTTTTCGCTTGGGGACTTTGTTGAACTCCTTTTCACAGCAGGGTTTATTTACTAAGGGAATAGAGCATGTTCACTTTGCATATCAAATGTTAGACATAATGAAAGTGGTGAACCTAAGGCAAAATTCACTTAGCAAAGAACACTGAATCTGATTTTTTTCCACACATGATTGGTTAATTGAAATCAGCACAACTTCGCCTCATTCGCTAAGCTAAATGAAAATTTACATTCCCAAGTAAACATGCTCTATTTCTTTAGTTAATCAACCCCACTGAGTGGATTTGTTCCCCAAGCAGAGAAAATCCATGCTTCATCGCAAACAAGCAACTTATGCAGATCAGCCCAATTTTCTACAACTTACAGTTCAAGCCCGCCAATTACCTTATCACTACTATCAACTCTTCTGCAAATATGAATTACCTTTTTTTATTTCTAATTAGAAATTAAAAGTTCAATAGGTGAATGCCTATGGACTCTAATTTCACCTACCTCCAACATTTTACTTAGTACTTTTAAGTGAGGCTCATATTAAAAAATAACATTAAATACAGTATTTACAGCATATTAAAATGGATGCTTTTTTTTTATACGTGTGCAAAAAAAGAGAAGTCAAACCACAGACCCTCTTTTCTCTTTTTATGCACTTCTATAGTAATACCATGTGGACATATCCTGCATTAACAACATCTAATGAGACTAATCTAGTTGCAAAATGATCCAGCTTTATCGTGATAGTTCACTTCCCTTAGCCAAATTTAGAATTTGCTGTACATTTTGCTATCTGTCAATGTCCGCTTATCAAATTTTTCCAAGTGCCAAAATTATTTTCTGAAAAAGAATCATTCGCATTTTTATATTATTCCTTTTAAACACAGCAATTATCTTGTTAATATTGATAGATTTATTGACAGACCACAATCACGTTGTGTTTATTACTTCTCTTTTTATTAACAAATAAATACAAAATAAAAAGGGAAGGTGGTTTTATAGGGCTAGGCTTGACAATATGTATGACAATAACAATTCATTGCCTTATATTATTACATCTAATACAGTTGGAATATCCTCCTACTTTACATAGTATCTGCATTTTAGAATCGTAACACCAGCTAGGGGGTCACCTATATGTTACTTGTGCAATGAATACTGAAACATTTTATCTATTTATTTGAAATTCTGATGGGAGAAAACCACTGTGTCTTCTAATAAACGGAAGTTGACAGTCCATCAGAAAAATTGATAAAATGCACTCAGAAGCATACTTGTCAGAAACCATGAATCAGACCAAGACAGAAGTACAGTTAAATCACACTTGTTTAATAATAAAAAATAAAAATAAAAACAGAGTAAGCGTAGTCAAAACAAAGCCAGAATTCAGGAACCGGATTGGATAATCAGCCAAGCCAAATGTCAGAGAGCCAGAGATATATGTAGTAGAACAGCAAGCGGGATCAGGAGCCAGAAGGGATGTCAGCCGAGCACAGTCTTCAACAGGAACGCAGGAGAAAGTCTCTGTGACGTTGACCAAGGTGAAGGCAGAGAGCAAGTGTACTGGAAGGCTTAAAGGATCACTAAAGGAAAACATTTTTTTTTTTTTGCTGAAATGACTGTTTACAGGGTATAGAGACATAAAAGTTAACTGATTCCTTTTCAAAATGATTAAAAATAGATAAAAATCAATCATATAATGTACCTGCAGGTTAGTTGCACTTTTGAACTGGCTTCATGTTTGTGCAAAGTAGAAATAGACACACAGAACAAAAACAAACAAATCCAGAGCAGTGGAAGTTTTAGACACACAGTAATGATAGCTTAAACCATCGTAAGAAAGCTCCCAGTATGGTGGTTATAAGGAAACAGATAAGCAGGAAGTGTGGAGAACAGAGCAGGATTACAGCAACTTCAAAACAAAAATGAACAATAAGGACATGAAACCAGTACTGTAGTGAGGTAAAAGAAGCTATTTAGCTAAAAAAAAAAAATCCTTTAGTGATCCTTTAAGTAGGCAGGACTGACGAGCAGGATTATCAACAGGTAAGTCACTGTGGAGAGATAGGAGCTGGCAATCAGCTGACAGCTGATCGGCCAGCTCAGAGAAGGAAAGACTAAGCCCAGCCCTGACAATACTGTTCTTACTTAAAAAAAATTAAGAATTTCTGATGAGAACTGCACATTTTCCCAGCTGTGTGGCACAGCTGAAGATCTTATAGATGCATTAAAGTGGAAGTAAACCCACCTATCATTTTCAGCCAAGGAAGCTGCCATCTTGGCCTATGTTTAATCTTCAACTGCCGTGGTGCTGCACATGTGATCAGTTATGACACCAGCCATTGGATGGTTTGACAGTTTGGTTGAGAGCACAACCAATGTGACAGTTGGTAATCCCGGCATGCCGGAAATTTAACTGCTTTTTGAAACTGTTAAATCGATGGGTTTACTTCCGCTTTAAAAGAAGTGACAGTCTTGTTAGAATGAGCTGTTGGGTTAGCAGAAGTCATGTATGGGCTATGTTGTCAAAGCAAACCATCGATGACCTCCTTCTGTACATTCTAAAGGCGTGGTTATTATATTGGCCTTCTGACACTGACTTGAGGTTGGGACAAGTATGCACATCAGGAACGTAAGAGTAAAGTCATCAGACAGAGAAATAAGAAAGCCAGCATAAAATCCATGCAATTAGCATTTGCAGATTAAGAAATTAGCAATTCCAGGCCCATATTTCTCTCAGAAAAAGTTTTCTTTATAGATTACTAACCTAAAAAATTACATTTGATAAAAAAAGATAATATAGCAATAATAGCATACAATATGAATAGCTGGCATAGACAATGACAGACATTTAGCTTTTAGATTCCATTTAAAGTGAAACTTTACACATAAAAAAATGTTCTTTAGCAAGGAACATACATTCCACATTATTAGTGTATTTATTGATGTATAACACTCACGTTTTTACCTTAAAAATAGAGGGTAGACTGTGCCTGTGTGTTATATGCAGGGGGCTATGGAAAGTTTTTTTTCCTGAAACTTCCCTCTTAACCACTTAAGGACCGCCTACTGCACATTTACGTCGGCAGAATGGCACGGCTGGGCACATCAACGTATATATACATTGATTCTAGTACCCAGCCTTGGGTTACAGGCGCGCGCCCGCCGCGCTCTCCCGTGACCCGGTCCAAAGCTCCGGGACTGGGTCCGCGGGACTCGCGGACCCGATCGCCGCTGGAGTGTGGCGATTGGTCCCCAGAGCTGAAGAACGGGGAGAGCCGTGTGCAAACACGGCTTCCCCGTGCTTCACTGTGGCCGCAGCATCGATCGCGTCATGCCTGTTATAGGGGGATGCGATCGATGACGTCACACCTACAGCCACACCCCCCTACAGTTGTAAACACACACAGGGAACACTCAATTCCTACAGCGCCCCCTTGTGGTTAACTCCCAAACTGCAACTGTTATTTTCACAGTAAACAATGCAATTTAAATGCATTTTTTGCTGTGAAAATGACAATTGTCCCAAAATGTGTCAAAATTGTCCGAAGTGTCCGCCATAATGTCGCAGTCATGAAAAAAATCGCTGATCGCCGCTATTAGTAGTAAAAAAAAAAAATTATAAAAATGGAATAAAACTATCCCTTATTTAGTAAACTCTATAAATTTTGCGAAAACCAACCGATAAACGCTTATTGCGATTTTTTTTACCAAAAATAGGTAGAAGAATACGGCCTAAACTGAGGAAAAAAAAATGTATATATATTTTTGGGGGTATTTATTATAGCAAAAAGTAAAAAATTCAAAATTGTGGCTCTATTTTTGTTTATAGCGCAAAAAATAAAAAACGCAGAGGTGATCAAATACCACCAAAAGAAAGCTCTATTTGAGGGGAAAAAAGGACGCCAATTTTGTTTGGGAGCCACGTCGCACAACCGCACAATTGTCAGTTAAAACGACACAGTGTCGAATTGCAAAAAGGGGCAAGGTCCTTTAGCAGCATTTTGGTCCGGGTCTTAAGTGGTTAAAGTTAGGGTGCGTGTTATACACCTGTGCGTGTTATACGCCGATAAATACAGTAATTATGATATCAAAATTTGTATGTGCTATAAATTGCCTCTAGCATTGTTCATGGTTTTTTTTTTTTTGCTGGAAGCTGCCATTTTGCTGAAGCCCAGAGCCCCTGAGCAACAGTAAATCTTGAGGCTGCCAGCAGATCAGCTTCTACATTTCTGGCACAGTGCTGAAAATAGAGAGCAACTGAGCATGTGTGGAGCAGGATGAGACAGTGTATTACAGTATAGGCACTTATTTTAAATGTTTTATATAGCTATACCTGCAAAAGGGGCCAGCTTATGTGATCTAGCAGGACTTAAAGTGTTACTAAACGCAGGACCCTGCATTCACTATATCTGGTCTCCCACAGAACATGGAAATGCAATTATGTTAGTAAATATAAACTACTAAATGCCTTTTCTCATCAGCAGTATATAGCAGTCCTGTGACTTCTATAAAGCTTGTAGGAGGAGTTTTCACTCTACTCTGAATGTCCTATGAGGCTACAGTACCTCCGACCCTCTATCTGGACAGTGCTGATTGGTCCTGGGCAAACACATGCAACCTCCCAGAAAAAAAAAAATCTCTAGCAAAACACACAAGTCAGCATGTGCAGAATGACTCCAAAGGCTCTGTCTTATTAGATGGTTAGGGGATAGTGTAAGAAGGGGAGGATCAGAGGAGACAAGATCAAACAGCCTTTTTACGTAATGCAGAAGAATAACCCCTTAAATTCCACAGTGAGTATAACAAGCATGATTTACTACATATACAGACTGATTTTACTGTTGTGGGTTTAGTAACACCTTCATTTTCTGACTAAAGTCCCACTTTAAATAGACGTTTTTCAACCCGCGCATGCCCAGAAGCTAGTTATGAAGCGAGCTTCAATGGAAAAGAGTGGTGAACGTAACCTTGCTTTTTGTGAAAAAAACGATGGTGTGTATGCAACATCGTCTTTGAAAAGTGACGTTTCAAAAACGTCGTTTTTTACTTCACAGAAAACGTCGTTTTTTTTCATCACAAAAAATGATCGTGTGTACGCGGCATAACACGCTGCCATGTGATCAGGAAAGCAGCTTCTGCTGACAATACACGGATCTGCAAAGAGAAGAACAATGACAAATTCAGTAATACAATTTCTTCTGTAAGAAAACTTTTTCGGTAAATTCTGAGGATAAATGTCTCCACAGTACCTACAGCTACAAAGGTATATATACTTGAATGTGCTTGCCACTGGTTCACATGAAGCTTCAGTGAAGGTCACCATGGTTTTGCAACACCGCTGGTCAACTGGGCTGACAAATGGACTAGGTCGCCACTACACCAGGCTACACTAGATTGCACATTTATGTTTTCTATTTAAAAAAATTAACTTTGCAAAAGTAAAAGCTGACCGTTCATACTTTTACTAAACATCCTCTTTACTATTCTTTGTTCCTCAAAATACAGATACAAGAAGTATAATATGCTGCAGCTAAGTAAAATAGACAAAAAGGTAGAAGCAAGGTTGTTGGCTTTTCATTAATAGAGGGCAGCATGGTTTCACTTCCTGCTTAGGCTTCCTTCAAAAACAGTTTGTATTGACTTCTTTCCATCTGGGTTCAGTGGTTTATGTAACATAACAAGATAATCCATTATCCAGGACAGGGGTGCCCAACCAGTGCTCCGGGGGCCACATGTGGCCCACGGAGCCCTCTGATGTGGCCCGCGACCTCCTCCTATAGGTTAGAATAGAATACTGTTATTAAAGGTAAGTTTATTACTAAAATCACAGTGTATATATGGGCATATCTGTTCTGCATTGGTAACTGGGCTGCTTTCAAACTGATCTGCAGGTGCAGAGCAGTTTACCTGCATGTTACCTGCACTAAACCATAGACTTCTATTACCTTCGGGCTTGGTGTGCTTTCTGAAAGTGCACCACACCTACATGATATAATAGAAGTCTATGGCAAAGTGCATCAAACCTGCAGGAAAGCCATAGGTGAACTGTTGTGCACCGCGGTGTGGGTAAAAAACAGTGCATCAGTGTGAAAGCAGCTTTAGGCCCCTTTGACATGGTCACTCCGACCCAATTGGACCCTATGTCCAATTACAATTGCCTACCTACCTGCCTACCTACAACGCCTACCTACAATCTGATCCGCTAAAAAAAAGAAAAGAGTAGAGTGGGCTGCCATCCACCTGCTCCACTCATTGTGGCCCGCCTTAAGTCGCTTAAGTGGCCCTCGCTCTTCAAAAGGTTGGACACTGGTCTAGGAACTCAAAAGTAAACATGGTTTTATAATTATCAATCAGCTGCTGCACCTGTAGGGTTCTAAAGAGGAAAGTTGCAGGGTCTGCATCACTTCAGGTGTAAATTCCCTTCTTAAAGTATTGCATCAAAAATTTAATTTTTGTTGCAGGTGATGCCCCAAATCTCATTTGTATCTTAGTGCAGACTTCTAGGAAAGTCACTAAGCCAATCACACAAGCAAGAAATTACATTTCTGGGGGGCATTCTGTACACCTTACAGAACACCTCCAGGTAGCCATATTGCATTGCATTTTACAGAAAATTACAGCACTGCAGATTGAAAAGGAAATGTAATTTTTAATAAATAATAATAATATTACAATATGACTTGTGTCGCAATTAATTTTTTTATTTTATTTTTTTGCAATTTTTTTCCCCCAGAAACATGGAGTTGCCTGTTAAAAGTGCAAGAGTTGGGAGTATGTTATTTATAGCCCAGCATCCAGAGAGCAAGGATCAGGAGTGTGTAATGCACATAGTGCAGGGTTCAACAGTGTGTAGTGCACAGAACATAGGAGTCAAGAGTGTGTATTGTACAGGTCAGGCGACAGAGTACATAAAAAAAAAAATCACCTCCCTACCCAAGCCAATGTTCCCCAAGACAAATAGCCTCACTTACTAGTATATATTTCCTCCCCCTAGTACAGATCTCCCACCCCTACAAATTCCTTCCCTCAATACAGATCTCCTACCCAGTAAAGATCTCTCCCCCAATACAAATCTCCTGCCCCAATACAGATTCCCCCAATACATATCTCTACCCAGTACAGATCTCTCTCTCTCTGTCCAGTACAGATTATCTCATTACAGGTCCCCTGCCCTGTACAACTCTCCCCCGAACCTCTTTCATTGTTCGCTCTGAACTGGCACTGTTTGTCTGTGAGGTCTAACAGGCAGTAGGAGTGCAAGGTGAAGTACTCTGGTTGTGCTACTTCTTTCAGCAGTAGCTCCTGCACCAAGGATGCTTTGGGGCGAGAGAGGGGGAGTTGGACACCCTTAATCCCCCCCTTATCTGTGCTTTTGCTGGTTTGTGTGAATGTAATTATGTATGGGCAAATATATGCTAGTTTTAGAAAGCTGACAGAAAATAATATACTTGGGGCCAGATTCAGGTACAATTACATTGGCGCAGAGTATCAGAGATACACTACGCCGACGTATTTTACCAGGCTATATGCCGAATTCTGGTAGATTTTGTCCCTTACAGGACGGCGGCGTAGTGTATTTCTCGCATGCTCCGTTCAGAAATTTCCCGCCGTGCATTGCGCGAAATAACGTCGTTGCGTCATTCGTTGTTTGAGTAGCGTCGTTTACGGACATTCCTATTCCCGGACGACTTACGTGAAAAATAAAAAAAGACGTTGACATGCGACGCAGGAACGACGGCCATACTTAACATGGGCTGTCTAATATTAGACCAGCAAAAGCTGGTATAATTTTACGCAGCAAAAAGATGACTAAAGATGCCGTAAGAGATTGCGATTGACGTTCGTAACTTCGTGGATCGTCGACAAAAGCTCATTTGCATACCCCGACGCGGAAAACGACGGGAACTCTACCCAGCGGCCGCAAATTTATTGCACGTAGATCCGAAGGCGTACGAACACGTAAGCCAGTCGGATTGAAGCCCGCAGCCGTATTTTCATGGTTTGAGGTTTCAGAGTAGTGAAAAAACGTGCGTAATTTGAAAGTACTCCAGTCTAACGCGAGTTAGACAGGAGTAAGGGCTCTTTGAATCTGGCCCTTAGTTTTCAAAGTAGAACTCCAGCTAAAATGTTTCTTCTAGTTTTAGTCAAGGAAAGGGTTAGCAACATTGTCAGGAGAATTTATTCCATCGGTGCCTTCAACAGGCTGAAGTTCAACTTAAAACATAAATTAGCATTATAAATGTTTTGCATTATATAACCTGACTTCCTGGCCAGTACTTTGGCAGTGAAAACTCCTGCTTGTACTTTTGTGCTTGCTTTTTCTTAACTTGACTGATAACATGGTACTGATAACACAAAGTTAGAATAATAAGGTCACATAAATGTTATTTATGTCATTCCCTTTACACCAATATAAATGTTTCATATAGTTATAAAATTACACGCCATTCCACTTGCTGACCCAGCTAACATTATTTGCTCTTTCTCTCATGTCACAACTCACAAGAAATCAATAGATTGCAGCTGTGAAACTATATGTAAAAGTTCACCTGACCAACTTTGACTTTGCTTTTCTTCATCCCTTTTTCCGCTCTTCCTAACTAATCGAAAGGATAAGAATGATATCCAGGTAGATAAAACATAGAGACATTTGAAGGTGAAAATATCTTTTAACAGCCTCTTTGCACAGAGGATAGCAAGACTAATAGCATGGGCCACCTTAGGTTGTTAAGTGGTGAACAATATTACCTACTCATTCGACACATCTATCTGTCTGTCTAGCTAGCTGTCTATCTATCTAAGACATCTCTAATCTGTCTTTTTTTTTTTTTTGTAAGAACGTTTTCTATTAATCCGGTGAATGTTGTTACCTTTAGGTAGATTCCTATGATGTCACTGTACCAGAAGATCTCGGAGAAATTCAGCTTATAAAAATCGAGAAACATAAATACTGGTATACAGATAACTGGTACTGTCGTCACATTACAGTAAAGACTCCAGCGGGAGACTACTTGGAGTTCCCTTGCTATAGGTGGCTCAGCAATGAAAAAGAAATGGATCTTCGTGAAGGAACAGGTTAGTATTAGCTGGTCTTTAGCATTCAGAATTTTATTAGAACAATATATTAAACAGAAACTCCAAGCCAAACCAATTTTAATAAAAGTAAAAAAAAAAATATAATTTGCTCCACAATTACCAAGACAGAAGGCGCAGCCGAAAACATGCAGCTTGTGGAACTTGAATACAAAAGTTGTAAAGGACGCTAAGCCCAGGTTCACACTGGGTACGATTTGGTTCGATTTGAGGTGCGATTTCACATGTGAAATCGCATCTCAAATCGGCGGCAATTGCCGGCAATGACACCGTCCTAATCGGTGCGACACCGCATCTGCGGCGCTGCACCGATTTCAAAAAGTAGTTCCTGTATTACTTTTTGCGATTTCAGGACGCGATTTACATTGACATCTGTGCAGAACTCTGCACAAATGTCTCCTAAATCGCGCTGAAATCGGGACTGCCAGAGGGAGTGAAATCGTTCAAAATCAGCTGAAATCGCGCGATTTCACTCCTGCAGCCCAGTGTGAACCAGGGCTAAATCTTTTCTTCAAACAGTGTGCATGTTTTAGTTATTTTCTTAGATTCACAGGTGAGATCACTAGCGTTGCTCTCAACACAGCTTAATAATTAATTAATTAGTAGTACTATACCCTCCAACTTTGTTCCATTATTTAACTTATTAATCGCCCCCATTCTTCGTCGATTTTTGTGTTCCTCCCTGCCCCCATGCCCAGACCGCTGTGTGGCGATTTCCCAAACTTCTGTCTAGGTGAGCCCAAACCCTGAGGACTAAGTGAGGGTAAGAGAGCTTGGACAAAGAAGACAGAGGAAGAGAGGGAACAGTGGAGTGCGTAGCTGCTCTAGGCTTAGGAGATAGTTGTGCCATTTTAAGACAGGGGTTTGAGAAGAGGCATTTTGATAGCAGTAGTGAACAACAACCATGGACCTTATGCCGCGTACACACGATCATTTTTTGCGTTGAAAAAAAACGATGTTTTCAATCATGAAAAAAAACGACGTTTTTCAAACTTCATTTTCCAAAACGACGTTGCGTACACACCATCGTTTTTCTACAAAGCTCTAGCAAAGCGTGGTGACGTACACCACGTTCGACGGCACCCTTTTCCATTGAAGCTCTGTCTCATAACTTGCTTCTGAGCATGCGCGGGTTAAAAAAGGCGTTTTCAACGTCGTTTTGCCCACACACCATCACTTTTTATGACACAAAAAACAATGTTTTGAAAAACGACACAAAAAATTCAAGCATGTTGGAATTTTTTTTTGGTTGTTTTTTTGAAGACAAAAACATTGTTTTTTTTTCATCGCAAAAAATGATCGTGTGTACGAGGCATTAGGCCTGGGGGGCAAGTCCAGTCAAGTGGCTCATAGAGTCCGCACAGAGCCTCCCCCTACATCAGAGTCCTCACAGAGCCTCCCCTTACATCAGAGTGTGCACAGAGCCTCCCCTTATATCAGAGTCCGCACAGAGCCCATATACATCAGAGTCCGCACTTCCTGTCCAGTTCCCACACATGCCCGGGGAGTGTGGGCAGGGAAGACTCAGAAGGAGGAGGAGCAGATGAGCTCTATCTCTCCTCATGTCTGTGCAGGTGTGCGCTGAGGCTGAGCTATGTGTGAGACGAGACATAGCTCAGCTCTACAGCCATCTACCTTGGAACTGACACAGGCACGGCTGCACAGGAGGTGAGCAGCGGCCATGACCTGTTTTAACAGAGCTCCAGCAGGCATATTTCTGCTCTGCAAAAAACGCATTAGGTAGTGGTGGCCGGTGGCTGTGCATAGTGTCACCAACCCGGGGGGGGAGATTTACACCCTGCCCCCCCTGCCACCCCACCCCTGCCAACAACTGCTTTCAAGAAGATAAAATAACACTGAAATTATATTATATAAACTTCCCTAAATCCTCAATGCCCATATTAGCAACCTTCGTCAGGAGAATTAGTTATTTTGCTGATAGAATAAAAATTAGCCCTGCTCAGGTAGTCTACAGGTTCGTATCTAGCTGCAGGTATGTTTCTAAAGTTTTACAGTAGGCAGGGGATGCATTGAAGTGTGTTTTCACTTCTGCAGTCAAATTGGGATAACACCTACTTAATGCTAAGAACTACGCTGGAGAGGTAATGTTTACAATAATTAACTCTTTATTTTTACATCAAGTTTCAATTTAGTTTTAATCATAGTTTTTTTTACTAAAATGTAATATTAGTCGTATTTTAGTCAATTTAATTGATTTAGTTTCAGTCGTATTTTAGTCGACTAAAATGTCCAGGCGCATTTTAGTAAATTTAAATAAAATGGGTTTAGTTCAATTGTAATGCAATTATATGATTTACTCCTGAAGCAAAAATCTCTAGTGCATTTTAGTAAATTAAAATCAAATCGGTTTAGTTCAATTGTAATGCAATTATATTATGTATATACTCCTGAAGCAAAAATCTAATAACATATTATTATTTATGCTACTAGGATTCAAACATGCACTACAGACACAGATTTAGCCGTTATGATATATACCATCTTGAATATATTACCAACATTAAATATTAAGAGCTTTTTTCTTAATCTTTTTTTTTTTTTTCAGCTGCTTAGTAGATGCCCCCTACTTATTCTTTTGTGGTAGTGCAGTGATTTCAATTTAGTTTTAGTCACAGTTTTTTAACTAAAATGTCATTTTAGTCAGGTGTTAGTCATCTGAATTGTTTTAGTCATATTTTAGTCAACTAAAATAGTGTTCATTTTGTTGGCTAAAATATTTTGCCGGCTTAGGTTCTGCTTTGTATGCTAGTACACTTTGTTCTCAAGTTGTCCCTCTTTATTGCACTTTCAAAATGTTAAAAGTAGGCTGCAGTCTGCCTAAAGGCCTGTTCCAAAGCAAAAACTAGAACGGTAAGTATTTTAAGTACACTGTGTGAATAGCAACACAGAAACAACATATAGAGGGTTTCCCAAATTTGACTGCAAAAATGGAACTACACTGAAGACTGCTGGTGCAACAAACCCAAACCATTAAACTTACACAAAAAAAGCAACATACCATGAACAATTAGCAGATGGATGAACACTCATCCATTCCAAATAACATGACACACGATTAAACAAGTGTTGACATGTTTCACGCCAATGGGCGCTTAATCATAACCAACTTGACGTTCCACTCGTTAACAAAAATCCTAATATCATTTTGACAATTCTGAATTGTGATATTTTCTTGGACAATCTAAAATGTTACAGTGCGGGCAACTTCTGAACTCATCTCTAGCCAAACCCACCCTGCTGCCAGCTTCTTACCCTAGCTGAAGGCCAAGAATGAACAAGCCCTCAGCTCACTGGAGTACAATAAGAGCACAGGTTATGAGAGATGAGTTTGAAGAAAGCCCAAATTCAACTCAAGCAGTCAAGGCAGCCCATTGGCTAACAGATGCATCATGGGAGATTACTGCCACCAGGCTCCCATCCCTTATTTTCAGCTCCCCTGCCTAGAATCACAAGAAACAAAATGTCATAAACCTCAGTATCCACTGGCATTCTTCAGTCTAGTTTTTACCCTGATGTTTGAGCTAATGAAATGCAATTATACACCACAAGAAAGGAGTTGTCTCCATTTATAAATAAAAAAGCAGAAAGTTATGCTTTCAGGCACCACTTATCTGCATACTTTCCTCTCCTGTGGGTGCCAATCCTTCCTGCACCAAAAGACATCAGCAAATGTTTGAGATATATACAATAGATTGCAGTCAGGATCCTTAGACCTATTACTATGCTATTCATATTTATTTTACTACTGAATCTTAATTTCTAATTCTAAACAAGCACAAAAAAGCTAGAAACAGAAAATTTTGAGTGTAAATATTCTAAAAACTATGAATATACTGTAGCTAACGGCATAAAAAACACTCAACTAAAAAAAATGTTCAGTTCTTCTAATTGAATAATTTAAAATCAATCAATTCTTCATAGACATATTTCATTCATAGTATACAATGAACTAAAAACTTGGTAAGTAGAGATGTATAATACTTGCTATAAGAACAAAGTACCCAACTGGTGTAGCTGTTTCAAGTACCACAATGTAACAGTTGTATTTGATTTCAGCTGCATAAGCTATTTAGATAACATATTAATATTCACATACGCACATACCTTGATCAGTTGGGTTTTCTTTAAAATTTAAAAATAGTCCATTGTATCTGCAGATTATTAAGATTCAAGTGTGTATATTAATTCACATCATTAGAGACTGCAGATAGTCTAGTGTGCTTAATTGGACATACCCTGTCTGGTGGACTTCCAGTGACACAAGGAACACAACTTGCATAGATGGTGTCCTGACAGCAAACTCTAATAACATTATTATTTTTTTATTTTTTTTGTAAATACAGAAAAAAATACTATATTTCCCCTGTAATCATTTTCAGTCCACTAAAACTAACAACTAAAATGTATACCATTTTTCCCCAACAGCAAAACTGGTCACACATGATGTGACGCAGATCCACAAAAAGCACAGGAGGAAAGAACTGGAAGACAGGCAGAAACAATACAGGTAGTTGTTAAATATTTTACTTTTCCATTAAAATAGAAAGGTGAGGCTGAAACAACTTAAAGGGAATGTCAGCTCATACAATGGATGAAGGCATACAAAAATGCACAGTTATGATATGATTTTCTTGTAATTAGTTCAGTTGTAGTTTGAGAAATCAGAGAATTGTTAAAGCCTAAGTACAAATTTTGGGTGCTATAATAAACAAGTTGAACAAGAGAGCTAAAGTCATAATTCTTGGCCGTATCAAGTGGCACTCACCATGTTTATGAGCATTACCAACCTTTCTCAAAGATACAATTGGAGAAAATACCACACTCACCCGCTCTCCACTTGAGTGTTGGGCCTCTGTTTCAGCTCGTGGCCACTGGTGCCTTCACCAATCAGAGCCTGGCTGCTGCCTGGCTGCTTCCTAACAGTGCTAACGCATGAGTTGAGATTGCCTCCTGTGCTTCTGTACACCCTAGTGCCTTAGTACCTCTTGTAATCTCCAGTGCCCATTGTGGTCCCTCTGCACCTTTGTGACTCCTAATGTCTCACACTTTCTTGTTTTGAAATATCCCTGTGTATTCCAAGCTCTCCAGTGTGCCTGGCTCCAAGCATGCTCTGTGAACCCTGTGCACCTCTTGGAATTCTTCAGTATCATTTGACCCTTGTTTCTTGCTTTCTCCCTTTGTTTCTGCATGCCAAGCACCCCAGTACTTTTAGGGACCTTTTCCAGTGTACTTGTGATTCCACCACCCCATTGCTCCCAGAGCCTTTAACTTGTGTCCCTGAATTTCCAGCACTTCTGTGTTTTCCTGGTCCCAGCATTTCCCTGCTCCTGGAGACACTCACTTCTGTGTTCTTATGCTTCCTGATCAGTAGCTGCCCGTTCAAGTGAATCAGAGGGCTGCAACCTGTGCTACTATTGGCAGGGTGATCTGGTGAATAGGTTGTTAGACAGGGCCAATTCAGTTGTTTTGCAGTCTGGTCAGTAGGTGTGCCAGGAAATCTTTTGTTTGTTTGTAATGTGCATTGCCCTTCCATCTTCCATGTGCACCTTGCTGCAAAGGCCAGTTATAAATTGGGGGGGGTTGCCACTTTTTTTTACAATTGGACAAATTGGGTGCAGGGACATACCCAATCTATCCATCCTTATATGTGCTTCTACTATGTAAGCTCCGGAAATTCAGAGTTAGGACCACAGTATAGATAGAGGTCCCTTGGCGTGGGCACGGTGGCTTATGCATATATTTGCAAATGTGTGCTAACAAAACCCTCTGTTTATAACATAAACTCTTAGGCCAGGTACACACGATCGAATCTATCTGCTGGAAACGGTCTGACAGACCGTTTCAGCAGACAAATTCGATCGTGTGTACGGGTGGACAGACAGATTTTTCCAGCAGACAGATTTTAAAGCATGCTTTAAAATCTGTCTGCTGGGAATCCGTCCGTCCGATATGTCTGCTGGTTAGTACGCTAACCAGCAGACATATCTGCCCGCGCATGCGTCGAATGGATTCGACGCATGCGCGGAAGTGTTTTACTTCCTGGTGCGGTGACGTGGCGGCGTCAACGTCATCGCCACGTCACCGCGCTGTCTGCCGGCGGGGATTTTGGTTTGATCGTGTGTACAGCGATCAAACCAAATTGCCCAGTAGACAAATCTGTCTGTCAGACCGATTTGAACAGATTTATTTAATGGTGTGTACGGGGCCTTAGACAGGGCCAATTCAGTTGTTTTGCAGGCTGGCCGGTAAGTGTGCTGGGAAATCTTTTGTTTGTATGCAATGTTCTGGTGAATAATAAGTAATGTAAAGTTAACAAATATCCTTGAAGCTATAATAATAGTCCTGCTGGTAAAATGGTAACATGGTGTACAATCACATTTAGGCTGCATTCACACCTGAGCGTTTTGTCGCCTGAAGCGCGACGCTCAAAGACGCCAGAGGGGAAAACTAACATTATTCTCTATGGAGATGGTTCACATCTCCAACGCAAAACGCTGAACGCCTGAATTTCAAACAAGTCCCGGACCCTTTTTTGACGCTCGAATCGGGCGGCTTGGGCGTTTTCCAATGGTGCCAATGACCTGTACAAAACCGCAGTAAAAAACGCATTGTTTTGTCGTGGCAAATCACGGTAAAAAACGCCGCAATTTGACGTGGCAAATCGTGGTAAAAACGCCGCAAATAGTCTACGCTTAGGTGTGAATGCAGCCTTACTCTCAGATTGCCTCTGGCTTTTCTCCTCAACCATGCACATTATGTCTTAGAGCATGTCTCTGTGCAATGTCACCAGACATAGTTGGATTTTTTATTACCCTTGCCCATTACGTTTGGAGGGTGTTCTTGGGGTGTGTCGGTGCGTTAGTTTTTTCCTTGGGTTCATTCCCATAGCTCCCGGGATATTTGCCGGGACTTGCCACACTGCTTATTTAGAACAATTTATACATACTTTTATACATACCCTATGTGTTTTCTCCTGATTAGTGGCAACTGGCCACAAAACGCGTTGAGCCTATTCAATGTCATCATGTTCTCAACACATAGCTTGAACTCAACTGTGATTCATCTGGATCCTATAACCCATTTTTGTTTCATTACCAAAACAACCATTTGGTGTTTAATACCAGCTTTCATTGGACACTATGCGATTTCAGATGCACGCATGTATACATATATGAATTCTGCTTTTTTTGTATGTCATCATTTTGTATATAGATTTCAATGCTAATGTTCTATCATAATTTCTCCCACCACGTGTCTTGTGCCTCACTCAAAGTCCCAAAAAATAAAACGTTCTTTTAATTTCCGATTTAGGGATGGAGGTGCATGTAATCATGCACATCATTTAAAGCCCCATACCCTCTTGCTTTCTATTATAACATAGAATTGAATCACAAGGTGAGGGGCTGCAGATATATGTATCAGATGTGTGTATCAGATATATATGAACACAGCCAAAGCACCATCATTTACATAACAGTGTCATTTTTGATTCAACATCCAAATATCTGATGCAAGATCCATTTAATTTTAAGTAATGTAAAGATCACAAACAATCTTGAAGCTATAATAATAGTCCTACTGGTAAAATGGTAGCATGATGTAAAATCACAGATTGCCATGGGCTTCTTTGTCAGCAATTTTCTTTCACGATAGAGGCATAACGATACTCAGGTACCATTTATTAGAGGACAGTGGAGCAGAGAAGCCTATGGTGGGGAGTGCAGTTCCTAAGAAGTTCTTTCTATGTAATATAACAGAGGGAAGGCCATATTGCTTCTTTTAAATTGACCTCTTAATGTGTTGTTTGTGTGTAAGATTTAACAGCTTTAATTTTTGCAGTGATAATATTCACCTGAAACCAAAATGGTGAAGCTTTTGAGACAAGTCAACCTCCTTTTTTTTTGTGTTGGATAGAGTAGGGAAGGGTTAAAACATTTATCAAGTTGGAGAGACTTGCCGATACAATATTAAAGGGGTTGTAAACCCTCATGGTTTTTCACCTTAATGCATTCTATGCATTAAAGGGGTTGTAAAGGTTCCCGTTTTTTCACCCTAATGCATCCTATGCATTAAGGTGAAAAAACATCCGATGCTTACTGGCCCACCAGCCCACATGTTAACTTATCTGAGCCCTCAAAACACGCGTTGAGAACTTACTGGATTTCGTACTTCTTGGCTCTCATTGGATAGATTGATAGCAGAACAGCCATTGGCTCATGCTGCTGTCAATCAAATCCAATGATACAGGTGCTGGGGGTGAGGCCGAGTCCGGCATTCGTGTCTATGGACACAAATGCTGGACTCAGGAGCGTGCTCGCAAGGTTAGCTGATGTGGGGAGGAGACAGCAGCCGAGGGACACCAGAAGACGACAATCAGGGCCACTCTGTGCAAAAAGAGCTGCACAGTGGAGCTGCGGAAGCTCCCCCAGCCCTCCGTTTTTCTTACCTGGATGCTGTCATTCTCTGTTCGACAATGAGCACACCATCTCTAGCTGTCTTGTGTCCTGATTGGATCCATTGGCTCCTGCTGCTATCAATCAAATCTAATGACGCGGCATCGGGGGACTCGAGAGTGCGGCCGCAGAGGGGTCCATCAAGAAGGGCGCTTTTCCAATGTGGATACCCAATGTAGGGAGGAGCCACCAGCACCGCTGAGGGACCCCAGAAGAAGAGGTTTGGGGCCACTCTGTGCAAAACGAACTGCACAGTGGAGGTAAGTATGACATGTTTGTTGTTTAAAAAAAATAAAAAAAATAAGCTTTATAATGCCTTTAAGTGAGAGAAATTCTCCCTAAAGTGTTAATAATTCCCTTATGACAGCTGTCACTGAAGAATTGCCCCAATTGGATGATTTCCCCTTGCTCTCATGACAACTCTAAAATGTATTGTTTTGCCTTTACATACACGTTAACAGTCACTGTATCAAAGCATACAATTATTTGCAGTGAGAATAAACCAATAGCTTTATTTATAGCAAATAGCAAAATATATACCATACAAAAATGAGTGATGGTAATAGAAAAAAAAAAACATAGCCGATGACAAAAATTAGTAATGGTAATTGAAAAAAAAAAAAAACATAGCTGATGCCAATGCCTTTTTATTATACAGGTGGAAGGAATGGCATCCTGGTTTTCCACTGAGTATTGATGCTCACTCTCATAGTGACTTGCCCCCCGATATTCAATTTGACAGTGAAAAGGGCGTTGATTTCATCTTGAACTACACCAAAGCGTAAGTAGAAAATAATAACTGTAAAGGGATGTGGCTCAAAAAGCTAAAAGGAAACAATATTGGTTTTCGTTTTTTCACAGTTTGCAAGTTTATAAACTGGCCATGTATATTATTATATTGTTTGCATAAAAAAAATTATTTTGCAAATAAAAATGTCATGCAGAGTATGTCTATGACACAGTCCTTGCAGAAGATACTGGGCTTTTTGATAAGAAACCTAAGATAAAAAACCATGCCCGCTTAATGTTCATTAAAAAAGCAACTTTTAGTCTCTATTGAAATGCCATGCAACTGGGTGACAATGCAGAAAAAAGTGCCTAATAAGAATCTTTCGTCCTTCAGAGTGGACGTCATATGATGTCCTTGCATTCCCGGTCGCTAGGGGGTGCGCACCTGGCGGGACCCAGTGCGTGTACCTGGAGGCCGCGATGTCCGCCGGGCACCCACGCAATCACGGCAGGACCATGGATCTGTGTGTGTGTAAACACCCAGATCCATGTCCTGTCAGCAATGAGGAGACCGATGTGTGTTCCCAGTACAGAGGAACACACCCTTGTGAGTCCCCCTCCTCTACAGTTAGAACACACTTTAGGGAACATATTTAACCCCTTCAGCACCCCCTAGTGTTAACCCCTTCCCAGGGCTGGTGCAAGGATTTTTGACACCCTAGGCAAAGCCTCATTTTGCCTCCCCCCCCCCCCCATTCGCTCCTCCACCCACTGAGATTTTTTGTGGTGTCCACACACACACGTCCCCCCTCTGTAACCCCCGCACATCTTCCCCCCCCATACACACCAGTCCCCCCTCTGTAACCCCCGCACATCTACCCCCCCCCCACACACACACACACACACACTAATTCCCCTCTGTAACCCCTGCACATCAGCCCCCCCCCCCACACACACACACACACTAATTCCCCTCTGTAACCCCTGCACATCTGCCCCCCCCCACACACACACCAGTCCCCCCTCTGTAATCCCCGCACATCTGCCCCCCCCCACACACACACACACCAGTCCCCCCTCTGTAATCCCCGCACATCTACCCCCCCCCCACACACACACACCAGTCCCCCCTCTGTAACCCCCGCACATCTGCCCCCCCCCTCACACACACACACACACCAGTCCCCCCTCTGTAACCCCCACACATCTACCCCCCCACACACCAATCCCCCCTCTGTAACCCCCGCACATCTGCCCCCCCCACACACACACAAACACCAGTCCCCCCTCTGTAACCCCCGCACATCTGCCCCCCCCCCCACACACACCAGTTCCTGCTCTGTAATTTCCGCACATCTGCCCCCCTCCCCCACACGCACACCAGTCCCCCCTCTGTAACCCCCACACATCTGCCCCCCCCCCCATGCGCACACACACACAGTCCCCCCTCTGTTACCCCCGCACATCTGCCCCCCCACACACCAGACCCCTCTGTAACCCCCGCACATCTGCCCCCCCCCCACACACACCAGTCCCCCCTCTGTAACCCCCGCACATCTGTCCCCCCCACACACACACACCAGTCCCCCCTCTCTAACCCCCGCACATCTGCCCCCCCCACACACCAGTCCCCCGTCTGTAACCCCCGCACATCTGCCGCCCCAAACACACCAGTCCCCCCTCTGTAACCCCCGCACATCGGCCCCCCCCCCACACACACACACACCAGTCCCCCCTCCGTAACCCCCGCACATCTGTCCCCTCCACACACACACACACACACACCAGTCCCCCCTCTGTAACCCCCACACATCTACCCCCCCACACACCAATCCCCCCTCTGTAACCCCCGCACATCTACCCCCTCCACACACACACACAAAAACCAGTCCCCCTCTGTAACCCCCGCACATCTGCCCCCCCCCCACACACACCAGTCCCCCCTCTGTAACCCCCGCACATCTACCCCCACCCACACACACACTAGTCCCCCCTCTGTAACCCCCGCACATCTACCCCCACCCACACACACTAGTCCCCCCTCTGTAACCCCCGCACATCTACCCCCCCCACACACACACACACACACACACACCAATCCCCCCTCTGTAACCCCCGCACATCTGCCCGCCCCCCCCCCCCACACACACACACACACACACACCAGTTCCCTCTCTGTACCCCCTCCTGCACATGATCTGCCCCCCCACACACACACTAGTTCCTCCTCTGTAACCCCCCTGCACATGATCTGCCCCCCCACACACTAGTTCCCCCTCTGTAACCCCCCACACAAACACACATATATCTTTTCCCCCTCTGTACACAATGCAAGGCACTGTAAACTTCACAGAAAACTTCCTGGGTGAAGGATGCAGCACTAAGCGTGCTGCCTTCTGCTTCCACTATCACTATGTACCTGAGCCAGCCAGCGGCAGTGAACGGCGCTGCTGCCTGTCTGTCTACTCCTCTCATAACAGATCCCCGAGCAACCAGGAGGAGGAGGGGGGATCGGACATCGCGGCAAGCCCGCACTCACTGGCAGGGCTTCCATCAATCATGCAGCACTTCCGGCCAGCTGCTCCATGTCCCGGCTCAATCCCCTCATCTTCTTGCTACGGTGGCACTGCAGGCTGGGGATAAAGTGATGTTTTCACAGCCGCAACCACCCCCGAACCTGGCGAAAGGCGCCATAAGGCAAGTTTTAAAAAAATGCAGATCCCGGAGGTATTTCAATACTTATACTCCGGGGATCCGGATTTTGCCGCTCCCCCCACCCTGGCGCTCTAGGCAGCCGCCTGACTTGCCTATGCCTAGCGCCGGCCCTGCCCCTTCCCTGCCAGTCACATTTACACAGTAATCAGTGCAGTTTTATAGCACTAATCGCTGTGTAAATGTAAAGGGTCCCAAAAATTTGTCAAAAGTGCCCGATATGTACGCCGCAATGTCACGGTCACATTAAAAATTGCAGATCGCTGCCATTACTAGTAAAAATAAAAATGCCATAATTCTATTCCCTATTTTGTAGACACTAGAACTTATTGCGATATTTTTTTACCAAAAATATGTAGAAGAATACGTATCGGTCTAAACTGAGAAAAACATTTTTTTTTTTTTTAAATATGATATTTATTAAATCAAGAAGTAAAAGATATTGTGGGTTTTTTTCAAAATTATTGCTCTTCTTTTGTTTAAAGCGCAAAAAATAAAAAACGCAGAGGTGATCGAATAGCACCAAAAGAAAGCTCTATTTGTGGGAAAAAAAGGGCATCAATTTTGTTTGGGAGCCACGTCGCAGGACCGCGCAATTGTCATTCAAAGTGCGACAGCGCTGAAAACTAAAAATTGGTCTGGGCAGGAAGGGGAAAATGCCCTGTATGGAAGTGGTTAAAAAAAGCTGCATATTTGAATTTATTTTCGAAACGACATTAGCATGTTAAAGCTTATGTGAGAGTTTGTTATTAGTTTTACATATTCTTTAGCCTCTACAGTTGCGCAGTAATAAGTTCTTCCGATAATCAAAGATAATTATTGTTATTGCACTGTCTTTGCAACCTATAGAGTAACCCAGTGATGTATTTAGGTTTTGTGCTGCCCTAGGCCTGACTAAATTCGTTCACCCCTTAATTTAAATTTGACCCACCCCTTTCTGTTAATGCCAAGCCCCTTGTTAAGACCCACCCGGAAATTTCTGCGTGTGGACACTAGTTCCGAGGTCCTGGAGGGAAGGGCTCAATGAATTCCCTTTAATTTGCATAGATTTCCTCTCACTTCCTGTTTGGCTATGGAGCAGGAAGTGAAGGGAAATCTCTGCCATGGGACAGGGATGGTAAAAAATAAACTGACATGGGCTATAACCCTCCCTTACTCTATCCAAAATGAAAACAAAAAGTGTTGCCTATAGTTCTACTTTAAGCACAAATTTCTGATAATTTTATGGAGAGGACTAAGAAGATATAACATGCCAATGGTGCAGCAGAAAACATAGCACAGTGAGGAAGGTTTGTGGTTCAAGATGATAGGACAGTCAAAATTAGAAGCAGCCACCACCCTTATGGCCCATACACACGATCCGAATATCGGCCGACGGATCGTACGACTTTTTTCGCTTAATAATCGCGAGTAAAATAAAATAGGTTTTTAAACTCACGAAAATTCTCGTACGATAGAAAAAAACGATCAGAAGTGATGTCACGTGTTGTAATGTATTTGTATTGTATTGTCGGATGACGGCTGTACTGACTAAACGAAAATCGGACGATCGGACATCGGACGAGAACATTTTTCGTGCTTGTCCGATCGAATTTAATCGGATGAACGGTCGTGATCGGCTGTCGAAAGTAGTGTACACACGATCCGAAAATCGTACGATCCATCATCGGACGATCGTTTTCGTCCGATATTCGGATCGTGTGTATGGGCCATTAGTTGCGGAATGCCGGCCACCCGCATACCGGAAGCAGTGCAGCTGTTTTATGGGGGCGCTAGACTAATTTTCCTGTCGGCCCAGTCTGCCCCATAAGACTGACGCTACACTAACAGTGTACCTCAAGGTGGCGGTGACTCTTTCTAAGCTGCCCCCCTGCAAAGTGCTGCCCTAGGCCTGGGCCTTGTTGGCATAGGACAGGATACAGCGTTGGAGTAACCTCATTGTCACCATTTGCTGCTAATTCCCTTTTACAGACTTACATTACCTCTAAGCGGATGGCTGCGTGTGCAGGAATTGCAGCTATTCCTGCACCGGCAATCAACCGCAGTGAAAATGTGCTGCTGTTAGAAAACCATCGAGAAAATGCCCTTTTGCTGCCAGTGTTTTCTTTGGGCACAGCAGCTCATTCATATGAATGGACTGCTGTAACTGCATTTCCGGCAGAAAAAAAGGTGCATGTGCCTTTTAAAAAAATGAGGTCGCAAGGAAATTCCATGGTTCGTTTGACCATGTGATTTCCCTGTGGTTCCTGAACCCATAAACACGCTACGTTTTTACATGTGTCGGGATACCATTCAGAATGAGTGGCAGCCCAGTCATTGGCGTCCGCTGAAATTTTTTCAGGAAGGGGTGCTTCGGCAGCAGCGATACACAGTCGCATTTAACCCTTTCTTCAAATTCTAGCGGGGGTTAAACGCGCCCCGCAAGCGTCAGAATAGCGCAGCTAAAACAATGGTAAAACGCCGCTTTTTAGCACCGCTTTACCGATAATATGGCCAGCTGGCAGTGTGAAATAGCTCTTGAGATAATTCAGCTTCATTCCATGCCCATATAAATATAGCCTAGAGAATGTACAGACCCCCCTTCAGCAAAGATGGACCCCCCTTCAGCACAGACCCCTTCCATTCAGCAAAGATGGACCCCCCTTCAGCACAGACCCCCCATTCTGAACAAACCCCTCCATTCAGTACAGATTGACCCATCCTTCGGCACAGACCCCCCCCATTCCACACAGACCCCTCTATTCAGCACAGACCCCTCTTCAGCACAGATGGACCCCCTTTAAGCACAGACCCCCCTTCAGCACATACCCCCTTCAGTACAGACCCCCCTTCAGCACAGATGGACCCCCCATTCAGCAGAAACCCCCCCTTCAGCACAGTTTGACCCCCCTCCCCCATCCCATTCAGTACCCCAGATCAGCCATCAGCGCTGCACAGGCACAGCAGGTCCCCCCCCCACTGTGTACACATATAGACTGGAGGGGGGAGGCGGCTTCACTCTGCTCGCTGTGCCTGTGTGACAGCAAAACTCTTCAACACCTTCTCGATTTTGCAGGGGGGTCAATTGCCCCCCCTTGCCCTATGGAGCGGACGCCCATGAGCCCAGTGCATTTTATCACAGCAGTGAATTTTCACTGCGGATGGTTGCTGGTGCGAGAATCACTGCGATTCCCGCAGCCACCTGCATAGATGTGAGCAGAGCCTTAGTTTTGTACACACTGATAGAGCAGATATTGTTCTGATATCCATGACCCCAGTAATGAGATTTTGCTTAGAGTGAGGCCTCGTACACAGGACCGAGGAACTCGTCGGAAAAGACACATCGTTTTCCTTGATGAGTTCCTTATTAGGCTTGTCGAGAAACTTGACAAGCTGTCTTTGCGTACAAACTGTCAAGACCAAATCTCCTCATTCTCAAATGCGGTGACTTCAACACATACAACAGCAGGGGAAGTTTGATTCCACTGGCAATACCCTTGGGGCTACTTTTGCTAATCTCATGTTACTGCGTGTTAGGTCAAAGTTTGGTAAGAGACATTTTCACTTTTCAGTCTGTTACAGCGTGACAAATGATGCTATTTCCATTACAAACGCTACTTTTACCGAAGGTGCGCGGGTTTCTAAGCATACACACCAACGTGTTTCTCGTGGAAAACCAGCCCAACGAGGAACACGACGAGCCAATTTGGACTCCCGTCGAGGAAAAAGAGAACTTGCTCTCTTTTTTTCTCGTCGAGTTCCTCGACAGTTTACTCGATGAAAAACATACACACGACCGTTTTCCTCAGCAAAAAAGCTCTCCCACCAAGTTTCTTGATGGATTCTGTTGAGGAAACTGGTCGTGTGTACGCGGCCTGACACTAAAATTTTTATAAGAAAACATTGGGCCAGATTCACAGAGCCATTACTCCGGTCTATCTCCTGTTAGACTGGAGTAATTTCAAATTACCCGCACCGTATCATTAGTTTGAATCCTCAAACCATGATACGGCGGATTCGGGCTTCGATCCGTCGTAATTGTACGCCGTCGGATCTACGCTGCAATCTTTTTCCGCCCGCTGGGTGGAGTTTGCGCCGTTTTCAGCGTCGGGGTATGCAAATTAGCTTTTTCCGGCGATCCACGAAGTTACGATCGTCCGTCGCATTCTCTTACGGCATCTGTAGTCATCTTTTTGCTGCGTAAAGTTAGCCCACTTTATGTAAGAACATCTCGCTCCCGAGATGCCATAAGGACTGTGGACTATGGTATTTATATATGCATAGAGCAATGAACATGACAGCAACTAAAGTGCTCTATTCATTTCCAAACAAGCATAAGTGAGAAGGAAAATAAGAGGTTCAGGAGACAAGGAGGCAGAAAAAGACAATTAGAAACAATTTAATGAAAAGTGGATTATCTGGGGTAAATGTATAACTAGTTTTCATGTAACTAAGTGTAGTATTGAATGCCAAGTAGGCCACATCTGTGATTTATTTTGCTATCCCCCTAATAGCAGTTTCAAAGCAGATCATAATATAATTCTATAGAAACAACGTATATACAAATAATTCCTTTATTTTGATAGTTTTAATATAAAATGTATGTATTCTTTTCTTAGGATGGAGAACCTGTTTGTAAACAGCTTCATGCACATGTTCCAGTCTTCATGGAATGACTTTGCAGACTTTGAAAAGATCTTTGTCAGAATTAGCAATACAATATCAGGTACACTCCAGGACATTGACAAAGGTTCTCAAGGTTTTAATGTGTTGTGTTTGGGATTCAGTTTTTCTACATATATGGACAGTGGCATATGGTGCCAATAATTGCCAATCTGGACAACTTAAAGACTTAAAGGGGTTGTAAAAGTATGTTTTTTATTTTCAAAATAGGTTCCTTTAAGCTAGTGCATTGTTGGTTCACTTACACTTTCCTTCAGGTAAGTGAACCAACAATGCACTAACTTAAAGGAGCCTATTTAGAAAAGAAAAAATGAACCTTTACAACCCCTTTAAGTGAAGACAGATACTTTAGTACAGCTCAGTATCTATGTTTTGTACTTAATTTATTCAGCAATACTCTATTTACTGACCTATTTATCTGTGAGACAAAATAGAGATTTCCACTTTGCAGACTTTAAATCTGAATTCACACCTATGTGTCAGTGTTTTAACACCACATATATTTGGAGGTCATCCCATTGAGCCTCCAATCTGGTAAACAATGCTTACAAATCTTTGTAATAAACATTTATTAGAGGGTGCATCCATAACACTGGAGTTAGGCCTCGTACACACGACCGAGGAACTCGTCGTAAATGAAACATCGTTTTCCTCCACGAGTTCCTTGTTAGGCTTGTCGAGAATCTTGACAAGCTTTCTTTGCATACACACTGTCAAGACAAAATCTCATCGTTCTCAAACGCGGTGACGTAAAACACGTACGACAGCACTATAAAGGGGAAGTTTGATTCCACTGGCGCCACCCTTCTGAGAATGTGCGGGTTTCTAAGCATACACACGAATGTGTTTCTCGTCGAAAACCAGCCCGACGAGGAACACGACGAGGAAATTGAGACTCCTGACAAGGAAAAAGAGAACTTGTTCCACAACAGTTTTCTCGATGAAAAACATACACCCGACCATTTTCCTCTGCAAAAAAGCTCTGCCACCAAGTTTCTTGATGGATTCTGTCGAGGAAAACAGTCGTGTGTACGAGGCCTAACACATCATTATAGGTTTTCTAAACAAATAGAAGCAGCAGAAGCTGTTTGCTTTCAAACTTTCTCTCCAAATAAATCTCTAAATAGCCCTATATGAAAAGAAGAAATAGTGGAGAAGGGGGATAAATGAGCCCTCCTACTCAATCCCTTTTTTTGGAAACTTGGGCTTAAGCTAATGCATTTAAAGCAGCAGAATTTTTCAGCAGGATATTTAAGAATAGATTGGATTGTGCAATATTTTATGTTTACCTGTATATCCAGGAAAAAAGAAATAAGGACTTTACTGGTACACATGAGATGACACTGGCTTATCATACAAATTATACACCATTTTATTGTTACTTATAAAATATCTGGACCATTCATATCCTAAAAACCAAAGTTTCCATGATTAACAATATCTCCCCATAGTTGCTAACAGAATGTTAAATTCAAAATCTTGATTTCATATATGGTTCGAATTGGTCTCTCTGTCCCAGTACCCACCCCATGAAATTACCCCGTCCTTTTCTGACGCTTCTACCCTACCTCAGTTTTTTTGACGCATCTTGTTATTATCATTATCTCCCGTTCGGATTCTCAGAAGAAGCATTTTGATAAATGCATTGACTTAGGGGAATCTACTAGCATAGAGAGATATTGTTATTCGTAGAAATTATGGTTTTTCGGATATACATGATCGTATGTTCTATTTATCATGTGTACCAGTAAAGTCCAGTCCACAATTATTATTATATATGTATATATGGCCTTTATATGCTACTTTCATATTTACCTGACTAAAAAGAAAAAAATAATTTTAGTTCTGAACATTATAAATAAAGAAAATAAACTTTGGTGATATGTTAGGTTATGGCAAGGGTAGATGTTGTTTTGTTAATTTTTTTATTACTTGACCAATAAACATTTTTCCTAGTTGACACAGTGAGTTGAACATTTTTTGTAATGCATTGTATATGAGGAGGTTTGAGCTAAAATCAGGTTTTTAACTTCAGTTATGGTGCTATGTTTTACACTGATAAGCTCCCACCTCATTCACATCATATGTTTTTAAACCTTCCTTCAAAGGGATATTTTGCATTTGATATCTAGGGTAGTATCTTGAGGGTCTTTTAAATCTTAGGCCTCATACACACGACCAGTTTTCTCTGCAAAAACCAGCAAGAAATCTGCTGGCAGAGCTTTCTTGCAGAGTAGGAGGCTTTCAGGGTTCTCGTCGGGAAATCTGGCCAGAATCTCACTGAGAAAAATAGAGAACCTGCGCTCTATTTTCTTGTTGAGATTCTTGTCGGCCTGTTTCCTGACGAGAAGCCCGAGAGTATGTATACTTACCTGTCGGCCGTGGAAACCCACGCATGCTCGAAATGACTTTGACGCAGGCGTGGTAGCTTCCACGGCATAGGTAGGGTGAAGCAAGATGGCGGCGACGGTATTAAATGTGACGAGTGCATGCTCATCATACGCAATGACGTCACCGTGTTCTTGCCTTTCAAGAGAACCACGGTTCTTTTGAAATTTCAGTGTGTACACTCGGGTGGCAACAGATTCTTGCCAAGAATCTCATCGGGAAAAATTATGTTTTTTCCTGACGAGATTCTTGCCCGTGTGTACGAGGCCTTAGAGTATATTAGAGGTTAGGGATACTTTTACAAAGTCCAATAGCTAATACACTATAAGTCTATATTTGTGTACACTGTATATATGATATGCCGTTTCTATTATTTTGAAGAATATGTCATGCAGCATTGGCGGGAAGACTTCATGTTTGGATACCAGTTTCTTAACGGCTGCAATCCAGTTATGATAAGAAAATGCACAGAAATACCAGAAAATTTTCCTGTAACACATGAACTGGTAGAAATAAGTCTTGAACGGAAACTTACACTTGAACAGGAAATTGAGGTATGTATCCCGTAAATATAAAATATACATGGCTAAGTACTGGTGGTGTGAAATCAAAATATCTAATCCTTACTCTTTTCCACATGTATTTCAGCTTGGAAATATCTTCATAGTTGATTACAAACTTCTTGATGGCATCTCTGCTAACAAAACAGATCCCTGCACCATTCAATATATTGCTGCACCCATCTGTTTGTTGTACAAAAATCTTGAGAACAAGATTATGCCAATTGCTATTCAGGTATTCCTATATATTTTAAGAGTTTGTAGGCAAAGATATTATTATTGTTAAATAACTACAGTACATAAAAATGAAAGTTTCAGTATGTGGTTGGCTTTGAATAGAGCAACATGATTGGCATTGCCTATACTCCAATATACAGTGCTTTGAAAAAATATTCATATCCCTTGAAATCTTCCACATTTTATCATGTTACAACCAAAAACATAAACGTATTTTATTGGATTTTATGTGATAGACCAGTATAAAGTGCCACATAATTGTGAAGTGGAAGGAACATTCTACCAGCTTTGCACATCTAGAGAGTGGAATTTGTGTACGTTCTTTGCAAAATAGCTCAAGGTCTGTCAGATTGGATGGAGAGCATCTGTGCACAGCAACTTTCAAGTCTTGCCACAGACTCTAAAATTTGATTTTTTGGAAATTGGACCTTGACTGGGCAATTCTAACAAATGAATATGTTTTGATCTAAACCAGGGGTCTCCAAACTTTCTAAGCAAAGGGCCAGTTTACTGTCCTTCAGGCTTTAGGGGGGCCGGACTGGGTACCAGTGAGAGAAAAAAATGCCCCTGCATCAGTGCACCATCATTGGATTTAATGAGAGAAATAGTAAACCATTCTTGATATCAATGAGGAGAATAGTACTTCATTGATGGTGTCAGTGGTAGTAGATGGAATCATTGGTGTCAGTTGGTGCAATATTGCCCCAAGGGCCAGAAAAAGGCAAGCAAAGGGCCACATCCGGTCCCCAGTCCGCAGTTTGGAGACCACTGATTGAAACCATTCCATTGTAGTTCTGGCTGTATGCTTAGGGTCGTTGTCCTGCTGGAAGGTGAACCTCCGCCCTGGTGCCAAGTCTTTTGCAGACTCAAACAGGTTTTCTTCTTTGATTGCCCTGTATTTGGCTCCATCCATCTCCCCATCAACTCTGACCAGCTTCCCTGTCCCTGCTGAAGAATAACATCCCCACAACATGATGCTGCCACCACCATGTTTAATGGTGGGGATTGTGTGTTCAGCGTGATGTGCAGTGCCAGTTTTCCACCGCACATATCATTTTGCTTTTAGGCCAAAAAGTTCATTTTTGGTCTCATCTGGCCAGAGCACCTTCTTCCACATGTTTGCTGTATCCTCCACATTGCTTCTCTCAAACTGCAAATGGGAATTCTTATGGCTGTCTTTCAACAATGGCTTCTTTTTTAACACTTTTCCATAAAGGCCAGATTTGTGGAGTTCACAACTAATAGTTATCCTGTGGACAGATACTTCCACCTGAGCTGTGGATCTCTGCAGCTCCTGAGTTAACATAGGCCCCTTGGTTGCTTCTTTGATAAATGTTCTCCTTTCCCAGCCTGTCGGTTTATGTGAATGGCCATGTCTTGGTAGGTGTGCAGTTGTGCCATACTCTTTCCATTTTAGGATAATGGATTGAACAGTGCTCCGTGAGATGTTCAAAGTTTGAGATTTTTTTTATAACCTAACACTGCTTTAAACTTCTCCGCAACGTTATACCTGACCTGTCTGGTGTATTACCTGGCCTTCATGATGCTGTTTGTTCACTAAGGTTCTCTAAAAAAAACCCTGAGGGCTTCACAGAACAGCTGTATTTATATTAAGATTAAATTATTCACAGGTGGACTCTAGTTACTAATTAGCTGACTTCTGAATGCAATTGGTTCCACTAGATTTTAGTTAGGGGTATCAGAGTAAAGGGGGCTGAATACAAATGCACGGCCACACTTTCAGACAATTATTTGTAAAAAGAAAAATGAAAACCATTTATCATTTTTTTTTTTTACACTTCACAATTATGTGGCACTTTATGTTGGTCTATCACATAAAACCCCAATAAAATACATTTTGGTTGTAACCTGAGAAAATGTGGACAATTTCAAGGCGTATGAATACTTTTTCAAGGCACTGTATATGTAAAACAATATTAACTGTTAACTGTTTTGCTTGGATGAATACATAAATAAAATGTTGCTCCAATCTCACTTTGGCACTGTTCTTTTGGTTAAGTGCCTAGACATTTGGTCGTGGGTCATTGTTGAGGCAAGGTCCAACGCTCACATTGGTATATTTCAAATTAGAGAGCATGTATAGTCAAAACATTTTCTTATTTTAGTTTTAGGTAGACTAGGGGTGGCTAAGCTCCCTGACAGTTTATTTTTTACAATCTGTGTACCACTGGGAACATTTCAGTTTACTTTCTGTCCTATAGGAAGATAGAGGATAGAAGAAACCTCACAAATCTCACAAAGTGATGAAAGAAGGCATTCCTCTCTATAGACATTTGTTCCTGGAACAGGAGTTACCATTGGAAGATATACCCTTACCTTTTGTTCTGGGTACAACTAAAATTGATGTGACAATGGTCACCAGTATAAATAGAGGGTTGACCCTAATGAGGATACAGACAAAAGTAAAAACAACTTGACAGAGGGTCTAACCCTTCCCTACTCTCAAATAAAATAAAAATATGTTGCCCAGAGATACACTTTAAGTCTGCTGTTAATGGAAAGAATCCATTGGAAACTAAGGTAATCAAATTAACCATACACCATTGGGTACATTTATAGCAGGGATGTAAATCTTGGGAACAGAACCATACAGACTAAAGGAAAAATAATGTGTACTGACATGAGGATAGGTATCAGCCTGGGAAGGATCATGTCACCACTTCTTTATTATATTATCCTAAAATACTTTAATTCTGTGCAAACAGATACAAGAATTATGCAAAATAAAGTTTATTTCAAATAAATGTATTATCCCTACTAATAAACAAATCTGAAGCATAGTCAAAGTAATGTTCAGGTAATCTACAGTACATTTATCAGAATATATTAACATTCCAAGTGTTTTATGCTCTACAGCTAAACCAAACGCCTGGACCTGAGAATCCAATCTTTTTGCCATCAGATGCAGAGCATGATTGGCTGTTAGCCAAGATATGGGTCAGGTCATCAGATTTTCATATCCATCAAACAGTGTCCCACCTTCTGAGGTCTCATCTCCTTACAGAAGTTTTTGCTATTGCTATGTATCGGCAGCTACCAGCTGTTCACCCTGTTTTTAAGGTAACATAGTTCAAATTACTCCTGTATATACTTTTTTTAATGTGTGTATATGTATACACACTATGTAAGACCTAAGCTGCAATTTCTTACCACTGTGATTCGACCAATTTCTGCCAACGCTTCATTTGTAACTCATTTACTATGATGTTTTGAAGAAGGTGATTGCTGATAAGGATAAATTAGGACAGCTAAAGTAGTCATTGGGCTAGCATGTCCGCTAACAAGGTCCTTCTAGTTCAATGTAAACTACTCAACCAAAACTTTCAAGATGTATATTGGTGTATTTGGGCAGTGCAGTATAGTGCAGCTGTCAGGTCTTTGCTTGCAATGCTTGGAGCACAGATGGGACTCATTTGCCTATTCATTACATTGCTGCACTTCGATGGTGTGTTCATGGTTGGAATATGTACAAATCATCACCCCAACATTATGTCATACCATTATGACCAGCCACCAAAACCTGTTGAGGCATGGACTCCATTAGATCTCTAAGCCCCTGTATACACGATCAGACATGTCCGAGGAAACATGTCCGACGGACCGTTTTCATCGGACCAGGCTGAATTGTCTGTTGGTCTGATGTGCGTACACACCATCGGACCAAAATCCCCTCGGACCAGAACGCGGTTACGTAGAACACAACGACGTGATGAAAAAACAAAGTTCAATGCTTCCAAGCATGTGTCGACTTGATTCTGCGCATGCGGGGGATTTTAGTCCGATGGTTTGTGTACTAACCATCGAACCTCTCCGACGGACAGGTTTCCAGCAGGCATGTTATCAAGCATGTTTGGAAATTTTTGTCCGCTGGAAAACGGTCTGATAGGCCGTACACACAATCGAACATGTCCGCTGAAACTGGTCTGTGGACCAGTTTCAGCGGACAAGTTCGATCGTGTGTACGCGGCCTAAAGTTATGTTGTGGTATCTGGCAGCAAGCCATCAGTAGCAGATCCTTAAAGCCCTGTAAGTTGCAAGGTGAAACATCCATGGATCAAATTCATCATACCAGACCACCTTCTTCCATTGCTCTGTGGGCCAGTTCTGATGCTCATATGCCCATTGTAGGCTCTTTCAGCTGTGGACACATGTCAGCAGCATGGACCTCCTGACTGGTCAGTCGTTACGTAGCCCCATACACAACAAACTGCAATACACTATATGTTGTGACACCTTTCTATTAGAGCCAGCATTATTTTTTCAGAGATCTGAGCTATAGTAGCTCTTATACTTAATCAGACTACACAGGCCAGCCTTTGCTCAACACGTGTATCAGTGAGCCTTGGCTGCCCATGACCCTGTCACTGGTTTGTAGGTTTACCTTCTATGGACCACTTTTGGAAGGTTCTGGCCACTGAAGACCAGGAACATCCCACAAGAGCTGCAGTTTTTAAGTTGCTCTAACCCAATATCTAGCAATTGCAAATTGGTCCTTGTCAAAATTGGTCAAATCCTTAAGCTTGCCCATTTTTTCTTCTTTCATCACATCAAATTCAGGGACAGCATATTCATTTGCTGCCTAATATACCTCATCCACTTTCAGGTGACACTGGAAAAAAATAATCAATATTATTCTTTTTACCTCTCATAATGTAATGGCTTATTGGTGTATATCCCAGTAAGAGATTACATTCTTCCATATTGTTTACAATCATTTGCCATTAAACAACCAATCCTATGGCTCAATGTGATGTTCAGACAAGGATAAGGCCATTTAGGGGTACCCTTAAGATATAATAGAGCACACTTTTTCTTTTTGAAGTACAAGATGTTGCTTACAGGGCATTTACATCTTGTTGGAAGGTATTTGGTGCTCTGCTTCACCATGTTGGGTACTTTGTGTTGCTATGTACAATGGACATTTTTTGTTTGTTTGTGCCCCTCATTCTAAAGCCCTGTACACACAATTGGATATCTGATTGAATCTAATCCAATGGATTTTTTCGTCGGATATCCGATGAAGCTGACTTTTATCAATCTTGCCTACACATCATCGGTCAACAATCTGACCGTGTCCAAATGCGGTGACGTAAAACAGTACGAGTGCTGAGAAAAATGAAGTTCAATGCTTCCGAGCATGCATCGACTTGATTCTGAGCATGCGTGGATTTTTGACCGATGGCCTTCCACACAGACGATTGTTTTTTTCTAACATTTTTTTATCCACAGGAAAAATTTAAAACATGTTCTATTTTTTTTCACCGATGGAAAACAATCCGATGGGGCCCACACACAAGCGGTTTGACCAATGAAAACAGTCCATCCCTCCGTTTTCATCGGAACAAACCGATCGTGTGTACAGGGTTTTAGATAGCTATGACTAGATTATTTTTTTTCGTAACCCTCTGTTACTGTCCAGGGTTTTTCTACAATGTTACAATCTTCATGTTTTCAAGTTTTATAAGAAATTCAAAAGAATGGTTTATTCTGTTAAAATACAAACACAGCAGCTAGAACTTAGCTAGAACAATAGCCAATGATCCACTTTCACTAGATAAATGCATGAAACACAGTATGAACATAATATGGGGCAATGTCAGCTGGCAGCAAGACAAATGCAAAATGGTTTTATTCCAAGGAACCTGTGGTTATATAAATGTGTACTTTGTGTTTATTGCAAATGTGGTTTCCAGGCAACGTTGAATGTATTCATGTTCAGCAAGGTAGATTTACATACTGAGCTCTTATTTTATTCTCAGGCTGTTGATAAATCTAGTGTTTTGTAATAAACATTAGCTTCTAGATAGTATACTTTCAGGAGATTACATAATTTGTAAAAGAGACCCCAGAGAGAAAATGTAACTCTTCAGTTTAATTGGATTTTTATTCTGGAAATATAAAGACTCAATATGTTTGATCATTGCATTACATGCAGTGATGTGCAAATCTCACTCAGCCTTGATTGTGAAGCTGCTGGGTCTATTGATCCTGACTTGAAGTGGTTGTATATGCATTTTTTTACTTAGCAAGTATACCACCTCCATCCCTGGTTGTGTAATAAAAAGAGAGAGGGCGGGACTTTGAATGAAGCATGTGCAGGGATAAGATTAAATTGGATAGGGGGAGAAATAATAAAACTGGAATAAGTTATATGTTATTAATTTCAAAACTTTCAAATAATGCACCGTCCATGACTATATTGCATTATTAAGGAATTAGGTAGACATATATACTTAACAGAAAAAACTGGGGTGTTTAATACATGAAAAAGGGGGGTATAATTGGGGCTATAAATCAGATGCATTTTTAGACAAACTGTAATACAGGTGAAACAATAAGCATTTCTAACCAGGTTAATCCTTACCACCCAAATAGCAAGCAGGATTGAAATATCTAACTATATGTTAGAAGCAGAGGATTGGTTACACAGATTTGGAAATGCATGCTCAAACTGCAGAGCCAATCGCCAAGGCTCCCTGCGATTCTGCAGTCCTAACTAAACCAAATTAAATATCCTCAATGGAGGCGTACACAAACTGATGAGTAGATAAAGGACAGGTGACTGAGGGTGTGTCCCAGCCTGCACCTATGCCTGGTAAGAAATAACAAAACTGCAGCAAAAATCAATGTAGACACCAGTTTTAAACAAACGAGTCCCACAGCTCACATGCTTCCATCCCTCATCATATTAGAAAAAGGGAGGGGAGGTAATTTGGGACTTTAAATGAGGTAGCAAGTATATCACCTCCATCCCTGGATGGAGGTGGTATGCAATATAGTCATGGACGGTGCATTATTTGAACGTTTTGAAATGAATAAAATATTACTTATTCCAGTTTTATTATTTCTCCCCCTATCCAATTTAATCTTATCCCTGCACATGCTTCATTCAAAGTCCCGCCCTCTCTCTTTTTATTACACAACCAGGGATGGAGGTGGTATACTTGCTACCTCATTTAAAGTCCCAAATTACCCCCCTCCCTTTTATGCAGTTTTGTTATTTCTTACCAGGCATAGGTGCAGGCTGGGACACACCCCTAGTCACCTGTCCTTTATCTACCCATCAGTTTGTGTATGCCTCCATTGAGGATATTTAATTTGGTTTAGTTAGGACTGCAGAATCGCAGGGAGCCTTGGCGATTGGCTCTGCAGCTTGAGCATGCATTTGCAAATCTGTGTAACTAATCCTCTGCTTTTAACATATAGTTAGATATTTCAATCCTGCTCGCTATTTGGGTGGTAAGGATTAACCTGGTTAGAAATGCTTATTGTTTCACCTGTATTACAGTTTGTCTAAAAATGCATCTGATTTATAGCCCCAATTATACCCCCCTTTTTCCTGTATTAAACACCCCAGTTTTTTCTGTTAAGTATATATATGTCTACCTAATTCCTTAATAATGCAATATAGTCATGGACGATGCATTATTTGAAAGTTTTGAAATTAATAACATATAACTTATTCCAGTTTTATTATTTCTCCCCCAATCCAATTTAATCTTATCCCTACACATGCTTCATTCAAAGTCCCGCCCTCTCTCTTTTTATTGCATTATTTTACTTACCTGCTCTGTGCAATGGTTTAGCACAGAGCATGTCAGGGCTGGGCTCTCAGCCCTTCCTTCTCTGTGCTCAGGTATCGGTTAATTGCCAGAACTCATCATTCCACAGTGGCTCAAGTGTTGATCATCTCCTGCTCGTCAGTCCAGCCCACAACCAGCCCCTTCTGGCTATTTAAACTGCCTTGTTAAGTTTATCAATTGCTTTTGCCTTGATCAAACAAATCTAGAGACTCTCTGCTGTGTTCCTGTTGAATACATGCCTGGCTGACGTCCCTTCTGGGTCCTCTAACTACGCTGATCTCTGGTTCCTCGAATTCCTGGCTTGTTCTGACTATCCGATTTGGCTACCGAACCCTGGCAATGTTTTGACTATGTTTACCAGTTGTACCATTTTTACCATTTTATTAAAAAGTGTGATTTTTTACTGCATTTTCTCCATCTGTTTCATGGTTACTGTCAGAGCAGCAACGATCCTCTTCTTCTCAGGTCCTCCGTTGGAGCTCCTGGCTCCCCCCAAAGAAATCTGCTTACTATGGGGGCACTTGTGTAAGTCCATAGACACGCAGAATACAGATTGGCCCTGCCCCCAGCTACCTCCTCACTGTGATGACAACAGTGGAAGCCAATGGCATTCTAAAGCAGAGAATACAGAAATACAGAATGTGCATAATGTTATGCAATGGTTTAGGTTTACTAAAGGCAAATATACTGTGCACTAATTCTCCCCAGAGCATAGTAAATGTGCAAGCAAAAAAAATGTTTTTTAATTTTACCAGATTGGGTTTTCTTTATATATATATATTATTACGGTACATTGCAATCCTGATTTATGGCACTAAAACTTCTAATAATAAATACCTAATTTTTGAAAAATGAAAAAGTATACAGTATTCTGTAACAAACAATTTAAATGTTTTTTTTTTTTTATGTGGTAACAAATGTCACAATATTTTGTTTTTCATCATTCACTCTATTTGTTTGCTTGTGTAAAGGCTAAGAATAAATTGGCACATAATTCCAATACTGTATTACCTGTATATTTCAGCTGCTGATACCTCACGTGAGATTCACTATAGCAATCAACACAAAGGCACGGGAACAGCTCATTTGTGAATGTGGTCTGTTTGACAAGGTAAGGGTGCTTTTTCATCCTATTCACAAAGCTTGTTAACTCAAAAGTAATAAAATACCTCCATTATTATGGTTGCAAGAAAAAATCCTTAAAATTATATTTAACCTTCAGTTTTTAAGCACTTTCAGCAGCTATTTTAATCACTTAATGAGCATGCAGCTTCTTCATCTTTTAATCTTCGCCAGTGTGTTCCAGATTAGGTTGGTGCCATGACTGCTGCCCCAGGTTTCCTGTTTCTGGGTGGCTCCTTTCTCTTGCAGCATCCTATGGAGCCACCCTTGCACGCAGGGACCAGGGTTGAATCTCCCTACACAGTTCATCAATAAAAATACTCAGATGGATGTTGGTCTTTTCCAAGACCTCTGCTGTGCTACACACTGGGCTGCAGAAAAATGATTCAGGCTCTGTCCAGCTGTTGGTACTGGCTGTAGCTGTCTCTGACAGGGTTACATGAGCACTGTAATCCACCAGAAAGGGTGTTTAAACAGCGTTAATGATTGGCTGGTTAGAGTTCATATGACCTCTCAGCCCTATACCCCATGGAGCACCACAACTGCACCAAGGGTGGATTGTGTGCTAGGTAAGAAATGGCGATTTTGTATTTTTACTGATTTTTAAAAAAAGGTTTATGGAACAGTGCGAGAGTCAACCTCTCTTAAAACTGACACAAAAATCTTTGTTCTTTCCTATGTAGATTGTGGGGGAAGCTTAACATGTGGGGGTTTCACTCGTAATGCTCACTAATGCCTGTACAGACGGAGGCTACTGACATGTGAAATCATTGTTAAGGCAGCATTCCGACTTAGAAGCGAGCACACTCTACTCCGCAACCTGGTACAGTCACAGTCAGGGCCACCAGGAATTATGGGGCCCCTTACACAGCTTAAGGCATGGGCCCCCTGGAGTGGGGGGGGGGGGATACTTCCGCCTCAAATTGAGAAGCCTGGGGACCTCTGGGCCCTCAAATAATAATAAAAACTATATATAAAAAAACTATAACAAAAAAATGTTTTGTATGAAAAAAAAATAAAAAAAGATGGGTTGCCATCTGGGGCCCTGGGGACCTCTGGGCCCTTTAATAAAAAAAATATATATATATATATATATATAAAAAAATATTTATATTTTTTATAAAAAAAAAAAAAAAAAGAGGGGGTTGCCATCCGAGGGCCTGGGGACCTCTGGGCCCTTTAATAATAAAAAACACACACACACACACACACACACACACACACACATATATATATATATATATATATATATATATATATATATAAAAAAAAGTTTGATGACTGTACTTGGATTTGAGCAGACATTGACCACTTTCACACTGGTGCCACCCAAGCGTCGGCAGTAAAATAGCGGTAAAACGCTGCTATTTTACAGTCGGATTTGCGGCGCATTTCAGCCACTAGCGGGGGCACTTTTAACCCCCGCTAGCGGCCGAGAAAGGGTTAAAACTGGCTGCAATGCGCCGATACAGCGGCGTATTGCCATCGGTATGGCAGCGCTGCCCCCTGATTTTAGGAGGCAGGAGCGCATTAGCAGCGATGAGTTCACCGTTGGTAATGCACTCCAAAGAAGCTGCTGACAGGACTTTTCCTGACGCCCTGCCAGCGCACCACTCCAGCACTGGAGACAATAGAGGAGCTGTTTTAGGGCGGATTGCAGTCGCTATTTTTAACGCTATAGCGCCTGCAAAACGCGTGAAAGGGGTCTTATCCTGAAAGTCTTCAGCTGATGACTGGGCTTCTGGTGTGTTGGTATATCTTAAGCAGAAAAGGGCTGCCTTCAGGCAAGCCTTCTATTTGTTTGTGCATTGCTGTATACTGCATGTCCCACAGTTGGAAAATGTTGATCGTTTAGGTAGGATCCGCGTTCATTAGATGTGTCTTGATGTGGCAGTGGCTTACACTTGTAGTTGCAAACATATCAGTGTTGCCAACCGTCAGTATTTTACTGGCAGCCAGTAAAAAATTGCACTTTTCTCCTGCCAGTAATAGAAAAAGGTTGCCAGTAAAAAATATGGCTGTGGCACTCGGCTCAGAACTGCGCATGCACAGTTGCAGTCTAGAGCCGGCCGAGACAATCTGAGTGCCGGCTACAATTTGTTCAAGCGGCATCGGTGGGGGGGACTATTGGAGGCGTCTTGTGTGATGTCTTGCAAGGGTGCCAAGCAAAGTGGCCTGAGTCTTATGTGCAAATCTATGAGATGGGAGGAAGGCAACCTGAGAGCAGGACTGTCAGTGGACTGTCAATTTACAAATACCATACTGGTGATCCCACAATAGAGATACAATTTTTAGAGGAAGGGAGTTTAATAAGACACGTAGCCATTTACTAAAATTGGAAGAAAAGAGGTTTAACCCTAAACTGCATAGAGGGTTCTTTACATCAAGAGCGGCAAGGATGTGGAGGTGGTTTCAGCAGGGAGCATCGATAATTTCAAAAAACTACAGTATTAGATAAGCACCTGAACGACCGCAACATACAGGGATATACAATGTAATACTGACATATAATCACACACATAGGTTGGACTTGGTGGACTTTTGTTTTTTTTCGCCTCACCAACTATGTAACTGTGACTCAGGAGAGGATGTGTTGTGTCGGTGAGGTTTCATCATCATTTGTGCTGCTGCACACTACTGGCATAGTCACTCTGAGAGACAATTTCATGTGTGCGACTGCCCATTGTAATTCCTAGCCCCCCTAGTCCTGTCCTTGAGCTACTTACTTACTATATCAAAAATAAAATAAGAAATATGTTTTTTACCTTATTATCTACCTTTAATCACATCGCTAATTGCATGTTATACTTGTTTGTAGCCTAAGTACTGGGAAACTTGCACTTAAAACTGTAATTAACTTGGCTGTATGTAAGTATGTAACAAAAACCTCTGTCTGAGTAGTGGAAATTGATTGATTTTTTTTTACAGACTAGCTCAAAAATGCCTGGGGCCCCTTTGTATTGTTCTATTAGGTCGCATACACACGATCGAACATGTCCGCTGAAACTGGTCCGCAGATCAGTTTCAGCAGACATATCCGATCGGGTGTATGGCCTAGCGGACAGGTTTCCAGCGGACAAAAGTTTTAAAGCATGCGTCGAAAATCCCCCGCATGCGTCGAATGGATTCGACGCATGCGTGGAAGCATTTTGTTTCCTGGTTTGGTGACCTGGCGGCGTCAACGTCACCACGTTCTCTGTTCGAGGGGATTTTCGTCCGGTCGTAAACACCGCCGGACCAAAATCAGTCCACGGACAGTTTTCATCGGACATGTCTCTTCGTGTGTACGGGGCCTTAGGGAAATTTCCCTGTCCCAGAAAATGGAAAACATATTCAAAACTAAAAAAAATTATCTGTTGGAATTTAGGCAATACAAGTCATAGTCAAAAGACAATCAGAAAGATACAAAGAACATCCTTTTAGGGTCCACACTGACAGGTTGGAGAATTTTTTTTTTTTCATGAATTCCATGGCCCCTTCACTACTTATATTTCCTTATATCACAGGCCAATGCTACAGGAGGTGGTGGACATGTCGAGCTGTTACTGCGAGCCATGAAGGAATTCACGTATGATTCTCTTTGTTTGCCACATGCAATAAAGATGAGAGGAATGGAAAGCAAGGAAGAAATCCCATATTATTTCTACAGAGATGATGGAATGAAGGTCTGGGAGGCCACATTAAAGTAAGAAAACTCAAACCTCTTATCACTTTTTAGCAGGTTCTTTTTTAACCCTCCAGGTCCCAATAAAGTACTCTGCTTCTCTTCCTGTATTTTGTTTATTAAGAGATCATGTAAGAATCCCAGGTTAATGAAGACTTTGTGGGAAAGCATCTCTGTGGTTAAGTCGTTGCCATAGAAAGATTTGTAAAGGGGAGGAGTTAGTAAAATGTCCACGCCCACGTGGGGGGGCGCCAAAAATATTTCTGCACCCAGGTGCCTGTGTCCCTATGATCGGCCTTGTTGACACTATTAAATTTAGCATGAGTATGTACAGTAGGTATGTAGGGTTAAAGAGTTTTCAGCTGATCACTGTTAATTTATTTGAACTTCTGCATTTTAGCAGTGCTATTGCTGTTCTTCCTGTTTCTATTACAGTCTAGTCTTTACATCCCTCAAGTAAGTGCACGCAACCTTATTTGTAACACATTCATACCAGATACTGTTATTTTCCACAGCTTTTTTGCATCACGTAGCTATTGTAACAACTGGGTTTTAGAAGACTGAAAGTTGTTAAAGTAGCGTTCCACCCAATTGTGTGTTTATTAAAAGTGAGCAGCTGCAAAAAGTGTTGCTGCATACTTTTAACACACATTTACCTGTCCCACAGTCCAGCGATGCGGCCGCCCGAACCCTCACTCATCTCTCTCTCAGCGCAAAAATTACTACTGTGGGCACCCGGTTGTGACAGCTTGCGGCTTCACAGCCAGGTGTGCACTGCACATGCGCATCCTGAATGACTGGACAATCTTCTGGGACCTGTGATGTGTCAGAGAAGATTCCGGGCAGGAAAGTGGAGAAGAGGAGTCGCCTAGGCGGACCGGAGCAGAAGTGGGAGCTGGGTACCTGTGAAAACTAGGTACCCGCTCCCCCCCCCTCCCCATTAAACAAATCATATGCCAAATGTGGCATATCAGGGGTTCAGGAATCCTTAAAGCAGAAGTTCCATTTTTGGGTGGAACTCGGCTTTAACACAGTAGGTAGAATGAGGCAAGGTTTGCCATTTACCCTGAAGCCAAATTGTGATTTTTTTTTACTATGCAATGTCAAGTCCTGCTATCCATAACAATTTGGCTTACAACAGTTTAAAGTGTATTTCCAGTTTTGCAGCCAGATTGGGATAACATTTACTTTATATTTGTTACATGTTCTTCTTTATTTGTTGTGAACTAGATTTAAACATTGCCTGTCTTAACAAAGAGTTAATAATCTCAGGGCTTGGATTCTGCATGTGTGCTAATGGGAAGTGACTCAGCTGGTCACTACTTTGTCCCTCCACATGTTTAAATCATTTATTTTAGCAGAAGATAGTGGCTAGGACTGACACCAATCAGTGCACAAAAACTGAAAATTGTATTCTTCTTACCGTAATTTTATTTTTCCGGTGCTTATCCATGGCAGCATACATGGAATAGTAGCCCCGCCTTCTTCCGCCCACAAGACCAGTGCATACAGTAGCTATAAAAAGTTAAAACCCACGCAACAGCCCATTCACTGTACATCGCTAGGAACAAACTGGGTGAACTCAGTATGTTGCCGTGGATAGGCATCAGGAAATTAAAATTATGGTAGGTACTGTATGATACAATTTTCTGTTTTGCTGGTGCCTCGATGGCAGCATATATGTGATAGATCAATAACTAGCAAATCCTATCATAAAAAAGTGAGTAAGCTACTGGCATCCTGCCAAAGACAGGTGTAGTGAGGACTACTATGTCCATTAGTAGTGCTGAAAGAATGTGCCATAATAGAACTTGATTGGCTCTCCTGCCTGTCATGTTGGCTGACATCTCTGCATTAGGTGCCCTAGTGCCCACTATGTTCAGTGCCATGGATGCACCAGGAAAATGCCTAACCTCCCTGGCGGTATTCCAGAGTCTGACTCGGGGTTAGATTTTTAGCCGCCTCGCAGCTTTCACAGGCAAGGTTTACTTACCTTGTCCGTGGATCCAGCGATGCATCTGCGCTGTGTGAGCGAGCGGGTGCTCGATTCGCTCGATTTACACAGTGTCCCCGTGTGCCGCCGAGCTCCGTTCCCTGCAACGTTATGACGCACGGGGACGGAGAACGGCGCCATATTCAAAAAAGTAAACACACACATTACATACAGTATACTGTAATCTTATAGATTACAGTACTGTATGTAAAAAATACACACCCCCCTTGTCCCTAGTGGTCTGCCCAGTGTCCTACACGGTTCTTTCTCCCTGCAAACTGTAGATTGTCCATAGCAACCAAAAGTGTCCCTTTATGTCAAAAATGGTTTTAGATCAGCTAGAAAACAGCGATAATAAATTATAATCACTTGCAGAATTGAACGATAGCGATTTGTGGGGGAATTCGTCATAAAAGAAAAAAAGAATGACAGCGACAATTCTGCAACTGAGCAAATTTCAGTGATTTTGAGTTGATTACATTATTGAATAATTTTTATTATAATTATATTATTATTTGTTGTAATTATTTATAATTATTTATTATATTATAATTTATAATTTTGTTTTTAAAAAAATGTCATACCCGGGATGCCTATTAGACTCTTGTTTGGTCAGATTTAAGTGAGTTATTCCTAAGAATTACAAGCCTACAGTATAAAACGCCAAATTTCCTTGCAAATAATGGTACCGCTTTCAGCACCTAAAATCAGAAAGAATCATACCGCCAGGAAGGTTAATGCCCTGTACACACGATTGGTTCATCTGATAAAAACGAATTGATGGATTTTTTCATCAGATATCCGATGAAGCTGACTTTCATCAGTCTTGTCTACACACCATCAGTTAAAAAAACGATCGTGTCAGAACGCAGTGACATAAAACACAACGCCGTTCTGAGAAAAATGAAGTTCAATGCTTCCAAGCATGTGTCGACTAGATTCTGAGAATGCGTGGATTTTTAACCGATCGACGTGCCCACAGATCGTTTTTTTCTATCGGTTAGTTAACCATCAGATAATTTTAATTTTATCTGATAGCAGATCAGCAGGTATTTTTCTGTACTTGCAGGTCAGCAAAGGGATAAACTACATGGACTCGTGCAGATTTACTGCATATGCTTTTTTTTTTTGATGGATGCTTAAAAAAATTCCCATAGGTATACTCATTCTAGCACCTGTATGAATTATTCTTGAACATAGGAATGTAGAAGGGTTTCTCAAAAGCAAGCTTTTAGATATTAGGTGTCATAGTATAGTACTACAAAAGCTGAGTTTTTCAGCACATTTTTTTGTGCTGAAAATGCCCCCCTCGACTTATACTCGAGTCACCTTTTTGCGCCTGATCCCCTGGACTTTGGGGACCTAGTACTGTCCCCTGGACCCCAAACTTGGCACACATATAGCCCCCTCTTCCTCTACAAGTGTGCAAAGTTTGTTGTCTGGGGGACCTACAGCCGGGGGGGGAACAGATTTTTCAAAATCAGGCACCCCTTTCATAGACTCCCATGTTAAATGGTAATTTCTCCAGTAACTTTGGGGACCCGGCACACCCGGCATGTAACCCCAGTTCTCCTCTACAAGTGTGCAACATTCGCTGTCTGGGGGACCTACGGCCAGGCAGCACCGATTTTTCAAAGCCGGGCAGCCCTTCTATATACTCCCATGTTAAACATAAGGTTAGTCATGGGCACAGTGAGGCATGGGATCTAGGGAGGACATCATAATTAGTACATATACAACTTCACTGTATACATACAATGTATATTAAAACAATATTTTCTATTAAGGTTATATGAAAAATGTGTAATTTAATAAGAAAACATGACTTGCTATTTTCGTACAGCTTTGCAAAAGATGTGGTGGATATTTACTATGACAGTGATACGACTGTATGTGAAGACAGTGAACTGCAAGCATTTGTGAAGGATGTTTACCTCTATGGACTGCGGGATAACGAGGCTTCTGGTAAATTTCCACTATAAGAGCGTGTGTACATCCCATACAACTATGCTTGAAAGGTCATATACTATGTCAAGGTTTAGTTTAAGAACTCCCCCTCTCATCATCTACATAACTTTGGGCTTCCCCCAGCCCCTCACCCCCTCTTCCCCCAATCACCTCCTTGAGCATTATTTGCTTTTTTTTGCTTACAATTTCATATGACATTGTTTTGACAGTATAGACAAATTATTAATGCAATTTCACACGGATACATTTTAATAACATTTTTAGATCATTAATATATTTATGGCATGTTTAAACTTAAAATACCATTAGAAAATGTGCAATATAATGTTCCATTAAAATATGTATAATATGTATGCATTCTAAATAGAATTGTTGGTTATGTTTGTTGCAGGTTTTCCAAAAACGCTTAAGACTAAGGAAAAGTTGGTTGAGTATCTTACACTTGTCATCTTCATTGCATCTGGACAGCATGCTGCAGTTAATTTTGGCCAGGTACTTGGTGATTAAAGGATAACGCTACATTTTTTGTTACATGTTACACCCATATTTAGATCTGTGTTTGCCACACATTTGTATGAAAGATTCTTTGCATTTTTATTCCACTAAAAAATGCCAGAGAATGCTGAACTTATGACACATACACACGATCAGTCCATCCGATGAAAACGGTCTGATGGACCGTTTTTTGTTTAACCGATGAAGCTGACTGATGGTTTGTCGCGCCTACACACCATTGGTTAAAAAAACGATCGTGTCAGAACACGGTGACGTAAAACACAACGGCGTGCTGCAAAAATGAAGCTCAATGCTTCTAAGCATGCGTCGACTTGATTCTGAGCATGTGTGGATTTTTAACAGATGGTCGTGTCTACAAATGATTGTTTTTTTTATCGGTTAGGTATCCATCGGTTAAATTTAAAACAAGTTGGCTTTTTTTTAACCGATGGTTAAATAACCGATGGCGCCCAAACACGATCGGTTTGGACCGATGAAAACAGTCCATCAGACCGCTCTCATCGGTTTAACCGATCGTGTGTACGCGGCATAAGAGATAATTATTAATAATGGGTCCACTTGGACAAAAATAAATGTTCTTTACACTACTGTATATCATCAACAAAACACTCACTGTTGCTTGAAATAGAAATATAGGCACAACTTTTTTTTCCATTTTTGAATAGACTAACGTAGGGTTATAACCTCTGTTAGATTTTTTTCCGCCATCTGTGTCCCATTTCGGACAAAAAACTAGTGCTCCATTACTTTTCTGGGGACAAACCAAAAAACTAAATTTGGGATTTTCCTTTACTTTCACTTTCAATGATAATGGTAAACAGGACAGTCAGAGAGGATCTCCCTAAGGCCACGTACACATGATCAGACCAGTCCGATGAAACTGGTCCGAAGGACCGTTCGTTTTCATCGGGCCAGGCTGAAGTGGTCTGATGGCCTGATGTGTGTACACACCATCGGTCCAAAAATCCGATCAGACCAGAACGCGGTGACGTAGAACACAATGACGTGCTGAAAAAACAAAGTTCAATGCTTCCAAGCATGCGTCGACTTTTTGGTTCGATGCTTTTGCGTACTAACCATCGAATCTGTCCAGCAGACAGGTGTCCGTCGGACAGGTTTTAAAACTTTGGTCTGACGGACAACGGTCCGATAGGCCGTACACACCATCGAATTGGTCCGATGAAACTGGTCTGCAGACCAGTTTCATCGGACCGGTCTGATCGTGTGTACGCGGCCTAACAGTAACACAGACATCAATAAAAACTGACAAACATTCTAATAATTCTCCACTCTATCCAGAAGTAAAAGAAAAGTTTTGCCTTTAGTTATACTTTAATTATGTGCAAAAACTGCATTATAGCCACTGGATGTAGCAGAAAAGGATGAGGCATACATATGCCTTGTTCCAACTATTGTATGTGCAACACTTGTTTTTTTTTTGAAGATTGAAGTCGAATTACAATCAATATATGGACTTTTTGGATAAAAAAAAATTCACTTATTGTCTATTTTTGCACCTTTTGGAATTATATATGTATTGATTATTATTATGCACTTTAGTATTGTAAAATCTGCACTTTTTAATGCGTTGCATATAATTACTGTAATTAGAACTTTGCACTTTGTTATTGTTAAAGGTAAAGCAGATTTGAATTATAGCGCCCCCTATATTTTACACATACTGCACTGCATATGACATGGGAGGAGCAGCAGTCTGCCCCCCCAGTACAATAATTTCACCCCCAAAGGTCAGTTTCTGCACAATCCCCCCCCCCCCCCCGTTTACTGACCTAATTTTAACAGCATGGTAGATCTTCTTCCTCCTGGTCTCCTGCTGAAGGGATGTCATCAGCGCCCCTCCCCCACAGCTTTCTGAAGCTCCCTGAGACTGAGAGAATCTGTGTGTGCAGATCCTGTCATAGGAGCCAGGCAGCACTGACAGCTTCAGCTTCCCTTCTTTGCCTCAGATTGCGGCTCCTGTGGTGAAGTGCACCCTGTACACCCACTTCCAGGGAGGGCACTTGACCCCCCTTGCCCAGTCTTGCGAAAAATCCATGCGTGTAAGCAGTTTGGATAGAACAACCTACATATTCGCCAGCACACCATGGATCATCAAATATTGTCCAAAACTTTTATTACAGAAAGATCACTTCACAAAGGACCGAGAGCAAAGTTTTGGAGCCATGCAGGACCCCTTCATCAGGCATGTAATTGAAGGGGTCCTACACAGCCCTGAAAATGTTGCTCTTGCCCTTTGTGATGTGATCTTTCTGCAATAAAAGTTTTGGATGATATCTGATGATCCACGGTGTGCTGGCAAATATGTGCATTGTTAATGACAAGTCCAGTTTCTAGCTGACAATTGCTACAGAACCTACTACTGAGAAACCAGGAACGTGTGCTATGGGAATATGGACAATACCTAGCAGTTTGATTAGGGTGCAATAAAAGAGGGAGAGACAAGGCAGGTTTTTAAATAAACATCAGAGTGTATTTTGAGAAACAAAGCCCACAGACATTATTGGGTGACAAAGCACAAGACTAGGCTGCAAACATGTGGAAATATATGTGTGCACCTTTACAGTGCCAGAACACTGGAATAGACCCCAAAATGTGGATATGTATCGTCCCTGCCTATGCTTGCTGAATCATGTATCCGTGGTCATGTAGACCCTGCTGACAGCATGGTGCAACTACACAGACACATTTTCTTACACATGCTGGTAGAGGACAGGAATATCCTTTTGGGTAAAATAATGGTAGCTGCATATTTTGCCGTCGTGATGTAGCACAGGCAATACAGTTATGTAAGAAGGCTGACTTCATGAACTGGAATGGAAGCAGCAGCAAAGCCAGCAGTATTGACAAGCTGGTATTCAGACACTGGAAATTGAAGTGATTTGAGGACATTTTTTTCTTCTGCTTCATCTGCAAAAAAGACATTTGGCTTATGAAGGGTGCTTCAGGAGAAGGTGGGGTGGAAATAGGAGACTTCTGATCAGGTTCAAGCCTTCACTTGAGCTTACTTAGCATAGCCTCATGTCCCTCTTTCTCACCAGAGGCTACAGATGTTGCAGGGGATGCAGCTAGAGAATCTTATGAAGGGGGATTGTGAATAAGAAAGAGGAGGAGGAGTTCTGACCTTTGCTGCTGACTAGTATGATTTAAACAATTTTTCATTGCTGCCCTCAAAGCTGTATGAAACGATCCCTTCCCAGCTGGACATTTTTTTTTTTTTTTTACATTTGGTATATCTCCCTCATGGCAGGGCCAATTTTTTCTGTCTTTTTTTTTTTTTTTTTTATAGTAGTCTGCCTATTAGCCCTAACAATGGTGACAATTTAACAACATGAATAGTTTCCCCTTTAGACTTCAATTGGATTCACCTCTAGATTCACCTCAAGATTGCCGAACTTTGAACAAGATTCACATAACCCTTGGCAAATCCAACTCATGAAGATTTGCCTATCACTAACTAGGACATATATTATATAGTGCACAGGTCTCTAGTCGGTGACTGTTTATCAAATGCCCATAACTTGTAACTACATTTTTTCAATGCATAGCTGTCTATTAAATAGAAAACGATTCATCAGGCTAGAGAAGGTGAACAGAGTAAATCCACTTAATGTGAACAATAATAGAAGTTTAAAACATTTACAAATAGCAATCCAAAGGGTTAGTGGTGAACCAATGGCTGAGATGACATAAAATACGATGTTGATTTGGATAATCAATATTTAACACTTTGCTTTCTGCAGTATGACTGGTGCTCTTGGATTCCAAATTCTCCTCCAACAATGCGCTGCCCCCCACCTACTCAAAAGGGAGAGGTTACAATAGAGTATATTATTGAAAGCTTACCAGACAGAGGACGGTCATGCTGGCATCTTGGAGCTGTATGGGCACTGAGTCAGTTCCAGGATAATGAGGTGAGAAAATTGTTATCTACCATTTAAAAATGTACACAAGAAGATGCACGTATCATGCCTTTAAATTTACCCACTTAAGAAAAGTCAGGCAGCTTAAATGGTTAGAATTGTAGACGATAGAAACAGGGAAAGCTGTACTAAGGAATTATTGAAGCCGTACTGCTGAGCTACCCTGCTGAAAATACTTTGCATGCCTTGCATTTTGGTCCTGTGGCTTCAGTATTTTGAGACTCACTGACCTGAAACAAGAATGAAGATTACCAGATCTGACTTAATTTTGACTTCCCTGATCTATATGGTTGTTCTGGGTCAGTGTATCAGAAAGTTTCATTGTCAGTAAAAAACAAACTACTAGTGTTGCTTGGTTGCTTCCAGTGGTGGCTGGTGCTCAATATTTTTGGGGGGTGGCAAACAGACATCCCCCCATCACTTACATTGTCGCTGCCACCACCACCACCACACGCAGGAGACGGTCGGTAGTCCGCGATCCGTCACCACCCCGAACCCCCCCTGCAAAAGACAGTTGGGAAGCCGCAATTTACCCCCCCCCCCGCAGTAGACAGTCTGAAGGCCGCCATCACAAGTGGAAGACAGTTGGGAGGACACGATAGGAGGCCTTACCATGAGGAGGCAGATGGGAAATGAGCCAGCAGCCAAGATGCAGCAAGGGAAGGGCCGGGGAAAGGTCAGGGCTTCTCCTCCAGGGGGAACAAGAAGTGGCCGGGCCAAACACTAAGTGGGTACTGGCCAATTGGGTCTCAGAAGCTGCTTCCCTGATTGGAGGAGCTTTAGGAAGACAATAGGGAATATTCATTCACTATTGTTACACAAGTGGGTGTCAAAACAAGTGGAGCCCACCCTTTTTGAAGCCAATTAGAGCCAAATAGAGGGAAAGGGCAAACTGTATTTCTAAATATTTTTTACCTTAATCCAAGGAATACATTATGGTAAACAAAAATTAGGCTTTAGAGCCACTTTAATAAAAAAAAAAAAAAGAACAAATATTGGTAGAAAGAGTCCAGTAGATTGGCCAAAATAGTTGGCTTAATGCCATTAAAAAATAGCTTTATCCAGGTCAGTCATTAATCTGTGTGGATCAGTTTTCTGATCTTTAGTAATCAGTTTCCCCAAAAGCAAGAAAAGGAAAGTTTAAATATACCACATATCTCCCTGGATTAATGGAAAGTGACAACATGATCAGTCTGATTCTAGGACTGTAGCCCTGTACACATGGGCCAGAATCTTGTCAGGAAAAAACCCTTGTTACCTTGCACCTCGCAGGTAAGTATACACACTCTCGGGTTTCTCGGCAGGACGAGAAAATAGAGAACATGTTCTCTCTTTTTCTCGTCTAGATTCTGGGCAGTTTTCTGGGCACGACGAGAAAATAGAGAACATATTCTCTATTTTTCTTGTCTAGATTCTGGGCAGTTTTCTTGACGAGAAACTTGAAAGCCTCGTACACACTCTTGGTATACTCGGCAAGAAAGCTCTGCCAGCAGTTTTCTTGCTGGTTCTTGCCAAGTAAAGCGAGCGTGTGTACGAGGCTTGTTTCTTTCTACACTGTGGCTCATAGATCTTCTATTTTATAACAGCCTTGCAATGATACTCTACAAAACAATTCTTAGGCAGACCTCAGGGTGTATTTGGCTCAAAGCTTTCAGTACATAATATGATAGATATCAATGTTATATAACCCTTAAATATTGCGCTGCGTAATCGAAATACTCTACGCTGCCGTATTTTACCAGGCTCTAAATCGAATTCTGGTAGATTTTTGCCCGTACGCTACGGCGGCGTAGTCTATTTCTCGCTGCGTATTCGAAATACGCGATTAGGGGGCGTGAAGCATTTAAATTAGGCACGTCCCCGCGGCGATCGAACTGCGCATGCTCCGTTCAGAAATTTCCTGCCATGCATTGCGCAAAATCACGTCGTTACGTCATTCGTTGTTTGAGTAGCGTAGTTTACGAACATTCCTATTCCCGGACGACTGACGTAAAAAATAATAAGACATCGGAAAACGTAGAAATTCGACGCGGGAACGACGGCCATACTTATCATGGGCTGTCTAATATTAAACCAGCAAAAAGCTGGTATAGTGTTACGCAAAAAAAAGATGACTAAAGGTGCCGTAAGAGATTGCTATAGACGTTCGTAATTTCTGGGATCGCCGGCAAAAGCTCATTAGCATACTCGACGCGGAAAACGACGGGAAGTCCACCCTGTGGCCGCAATTTTATTGCAGCGTAGATCCAAAAGCGTACGAATACGTAATCCAGTCGAATTGAAGCCCGCAGCCGTCTATTCATGGTTTGAGGTTTCCGACTAGCTAAAAAACGCGCGTAATTTGAAATTACTCCAGTCTAACACCAGTTAGACAGGAGTAAGGGCTCTGTGAATCTGGCCCTTTGTGTTTATTCTGGCAATGCTAACAAATGCAGCATGCCTTCTCAGTGCCTGTTCACTATAGACTCAGACAGGTTTTTCGGAGAGAATTCCGTTCAAGCTGTCTTGCATACACACGGACACACCAAATTCCGACCGTCAAAAACGCAGTGACATACAACACAATGACGAGCCTAGACAAATGAAGTTCAATGCTTCCGAGCATGCGTCGAATTGTTTCCGAGCATGCATGTTTTTTTCTGTTGGAGTTCCATACAGATGAACAGAAATTCCGAATTGTTTCAGGTGGGAAAAAAAGAGAACATGTTCTTTTTCTGTCTCCGTCGTAATTTGCGACCGAAAAAGTCAGATGGGGCATACACATGGTCGGAATATCTGATGAAAAAATTCCGTCTGACTTTTTCCATTGGAAATTCCGATCGTGTTCTTTACTTTGAAAGCAAAATTGTACTTTGCAAGGAAATTTTTACTAGTGCTTTGCTAATAATAACTAATCACATGCAAGGAAAAATAAAATAAGCAGTGTTTTTGCTTGTACATGATTAAATAATGGAAGTCGGCAGAACTTTACTTCATTCACTAAGCCAGCCTTTTTCAACCAACCTAAAAATTGTGCCAAAATTGTATACAAGCCAGTGGGTGGATGAAACCTGCCTTTTAGTTACACAAAGCCCCAGGTTTTCATTGTACACCATTACAACCTTCAAGCTACCAACCTCCTAACAGCCAATGGTATCATCAGTTGATAAGGAGGATGTCAGTTGCCTGCATATCATCCTTGTTTAAGGCTCCTCTGCCTCTATCCATCAGCTTTGTGGTCTCATTAGCTAAGTGATTAAGAAAAACTGAGGGAGAACATAAACATTGGAATACTAGTCAGCACTAGTATTTGCTTCAGAAGAATAAATCACCTCTAAGGTTGGGTGTCTTAAGTGTATTGATGTTGCTGCATTATGTAAAACTATTTTCAATAGTATTTACATTTTAGAATAGGGTGCCCTTAAGACTATCCAAAATTTTGGGGGTGCCCCACGAGATTGTCCAAAATTTTAAAGGGTTGCCTTGACTGAAGAAAGGTTGAGGAACACTGCACTAAGCTAAGGCCTCAGGAGTTTTCTGGAACATGTCAAATACTCAGATGTACAGATGGGGATTATACCAATAAAGTACAGACTATGTAGACAAACCTATTATGGATGAAAATCTCATTGCCTGTTGTATGTCCAGATTTTCCTAGGATTCTACCCCGATGAGCATTTTGTTGAGAAACCAGCAAAAAAAGCAATGGCCAAATTCAGGAAAAACCTTGAAGACATCACTAGTTTCATCCAAGACCGAAACAAGAACAAGAAATTGCCATATTATTATCTGTCTCCAGACAGGATCCCTAATAGTGTTGCTGTTTAAATGCATTTCGCTTTAACACATTAACCAGTTAAGGACCCCCGCACGCCTATGTACGTCCACAACATGGCTCGTACAGGCACAAGGGCGTAAATTTACGTCCTCGCCTTAGTGCGGTTCGGGGGTCCCATCGGGACCCCCTCCGCGGCGTGCGGCGGTCCCCCTGGCTAGGAGAACTCCAATCAGTTAACAATTACCAGTAAAGTTACATAATATCAGGCTGCATGTACATGAATTCACTTTCTTTGGTTGTTGGGTGTTGTGAAGAATTTTGCGGATCCCTTTGTGTCAGCTGAGATCATCATCTACTAAACAAAGGAAGTGAGTGGGGAAAGGAAGCAATGTTATACACGACCGTTACATTGTCTTAAGCATGCAGACAGTGTACCGTGTTACACAGCCCTTACTTCCTGTTAGAGGCTGAACCATTACTGGAACATTATTTTTAGTTTCAATCGGTAAAAAAAAAAAACAATAAACTGGTAAATAGATTTTCACTTCACAAATGTAATACTGACTTTGCACTGAGCCTGGAGTTCCCCTTTAGGTTTAAGGGTAAATGTATAGGCTCATAATAGTCTTAAATAGTCTGTTTGGCTTGTCTTACTCATTAATGTCAATAATGGAATGGAAGTATCAAACAGCCCTAAAGCATCAGATCACAATCTGTTGGAGTCCTAATATTCACAATAATAGAGTACTTTTACAATAATATAAATGTATTGGGAATAGAGGTCTACGATAAGCTTTGCTATTTTATTATACCTGGAATTTTTGGTGCTGGGAAGCACACAGAATATGACAGTACATAAATAATATGTAAATATAATGTATTGGTGTTTCTGTCAAATTTTTGGATTACCAATTTAAGCTTGCTTAGTGTTTGTGTCCCATTGTGCATTTATCACTCATTTGAAATATATCAGTTCTATTATAATATATTATTAAAGCAGCCAACAACAATATAATTGCTAAAAGTAATAGTGTTGTTGGCAGGATAATAAGTAATTCACCCCTCATGTGCATCCTGTGCAATTTTGAATCCTCTAACCTGGACTTGTATATGACACTAGCAGTGAAAGAATGGTGGTACTAAGGTGGGTCACCTCACCAATGATGGCCTATGTAAAGGAAATGGGTCACAGAAGTAAATAAGCTTCCTGAGCGTCGGTGAGGTGCAGCGTAACACACCCAGTCAAAGTGTGATGAAAGAACTTGTATGGAAATAATGAAAACACATTTCACAAATAACCCAGTGGGAAGGCCACCAAGCCAAGAACACTCACAGGTCCAACAGCATGTAGAGAACAGTATTCAGCCAAACTGACAGCGCCTGTTCAGAGAGGCAGAATACAGCCTTGCCATCTTGTGCCCACTCAGGAAGATGTCCAGAGGAGCTGCAAGCCCTATGATTTCCCTCCTCATGAGGAACCTTTTTCTGCCACTAGTTCTGTCCCTACCAAGTGGGGTGCCTGTCCTTACTCTACCCACTCACAAAATACGTGTCAAACATGGGAGCCAGGGCCTTACAAAAGCTCTGCCTGACCCAAGATGGCTGTTAGAGTCACATGGGGTGGCAACATCCAATGGGGTAGCTTGCCCCTGGAAACCATAGAGGAATCATGTTTCTCTTGACTTCCTGTACAACTGTAGTGTTGCTGTGGAATAGTGCCACCTGCAATGGAGAAAGTAGACGGCACCTGCCTACATGCATATAAAAAAAAAATCACATATGAACAGAGAGGTGTACTGCTAATATGTTCCCTTATATTGGGATATAATGTGGCACAGAGGTGCATCTGGGGTTGAAAACCAAGCTGGTGCTTTATGATGGGTACACTCCTGAGTCTATAGCCCTAGAGTATGGATTCACCAAGCTGGCTTTAGCGAGGGGGTCCGAAACAAAATTTTGTACCGTTGAAAAACTCCCATTGTAGACCTGCTAAGATATAGGCTTCAAAACTTTAATACGCCAATTCATTATTGTATAATTGTGTGTCTTCAGGCATAGTCATTTCTTACCCTTTCTTGCTTTGTGTCTGTATTATATGTAAATAAATACCCATGCGCTAATCAAAAAGCACCAAACCTTTAAATTACTGTGTTAGAAGCTGCTAAACACCCCTGTGCAATCACCAATCACAGCATAGAAGCATTCAAGAAATAACAGTGTAGCTCTTCTAATAAATTGCATAGTGAAATAATTATTGCATAATTCATAAAATAATAAAGTGCTCACAAAATGTTTATAAATAAATTAAAATGTTGTCAATAAAAAAGTGTCTGTGTGCTTATTTATACTGTATATGCTTGATTACACCATATACAAAAAAGTGTCTCTATGCTGTAGACCCCTTTCACACTTATACGACTTGTCCCACGATTTCTGATGGCAAAGTAGCATGACAAGTCGTTTCCTATGATTTCCAATGACAACCATTCATATTAGTACGACTTCAAAGTTGTCCCTGCACTACTTTGGTCCGATTTTGATGCCACTTACACAGGCAAATCGCAGTAAAATCGTCCAACTTTGAAAATCGCTGTAGTGTGAAAGGGGCTTAAAGCAGAGTTTCACCCACAAGCTAAACTTCGGCTTTAGGGACTCCTAACCCTCTGACATGCAATTTTTGGCATGTTATTTTTTTTTGGGGGGGGGGGGGAGCAGGTACCTAGCTTTGACAGGTACCCAACTCCCACTTTTTCTCCTGATGCCTAGGTAACTTGAGTGGAAGTTCTCCTCTCTCCCTCCATCCCTGCAATCTTCTGGGACACTTTACAGTTCCCAGAATATTGCTCAGTTCAGAAAACGCAGCGCTACTCGTGCATGCACAGTGCACACCCAGCTGTGAAGCCGAAAGCTGTCACAGAGGAGTGCCCATACTAGCGATGCTGGGGAGAGGAGGGGAGAAAACTGCAGGTTCAGGCAGCTGCAGACAGATAAATGTGTGTTTATTTTAAAGTCAGCAGCTACACTTTTTATAGCTGCTGGCTTTTAATAAACACAGAAGCGGCTGGAACTCTGCTTCAAAGTGATTGTAAACAATCACCTTGTAAAACAATCAATTTAGTTTAAAATAGAAATGAAAGGCAAAACATTTTTGTATAGATACTAAAAAAAATATATAAACACCTTTTTTTCCCTTTTTTATAAGTGATCACATTACCTCTGTTCTCAGCAGCATAAGAGCTGGGGGGGGGAGGAGCAGCTGTACACTGAGCATCCCAGTGAATGGCTGTGCAGCGGGGATAGGGGTCAGGACAAGTCTTATCATTGGAGGAGAGTACACTAAGTTCCCAGCATAGCTAGAGAACTGACCACCGTGTGCTCTCCTGCTTTGTGTGGTCAATTTTTAATAGGGAAGCAGATGGGCTGGCAGGAACACCAGGGATTTCACACAAATGAAGCTATACAAAGAGAACAGGATACTTTCTCATGCAAGTAAATAGTACAGCAGGCACATATCAGAAATATGAAGTGTTGAGGTAACAAACGCTTTAAATCAGTGTCCAAAATCAGTCCTTATAGGAGAAGAACTTCTCCTATGGATCACAGATCTGCACTCCTGTGACCTGTTTTCAGCTGACAGCGGACTAAAGTCCAATGTCAGCTGACTGCACACAGCTGGTCCAGGCACTTTACAGTTGGGATCCACCCAGAAGCCCTGACCGGCAGCTGGCTGAGCCTCTCGGTAAGCCGCTGGTAGACTGAGCCAGCCGCTCCCGCCCACGCCGCAGACACTCCAGTAAGCACTGGAGGGGCAGAGCAGAGAACCAGTGACTGACAGTCACTACCTTCTATTGAGTGTTACAGAAAAGAATACAGGGAGTAATCCTGGAAAAAACAGAGCTGTGACCTGTGAGCACTTTTCAGTCCTGGTCAAGACCGGGCAGTGAATTGTATACATTTTAAAATGTGAAGCGCAGGGGTGAGGGGTAAGGACAGGTTCACTGACAAAAGAGGAACACAGTGGGATTAATTTACTGAAGGTAAATAAGTTGTTTACACTGCACATGAATTTTCTCTTAGTGAATGTGGGGAAAATTAAATTTGTAAACAATACCCAAGCTAAAAAAAAAAAAGCATTTTTGCCTGGACTTGGATGATGGAAGTCAGCAGAGCTTCACTTCATTCACTATACTAAGAGAACATTTAGTAAATCAAACCCACTGCAATTAGGCTATGAGACATCATTACAAATGTATTTCACATTGTGTATGATTGAAATTAAGTGTGCTAAGAACACTGCAGGCTGGCCACAATAATTCAACTATATGAATATTGCAGAAGCAAATTAGGTTTAGGTCTTACATAGTATTGTAGCGGTACCCCTGGTGGGGCTGCTGGTAATAGAATGGGATGGCACATTACCTCATGGCTCTTGTAGGATGTCTAGGGGTGAACGATGCACACAGCAGTAGTAAAGGAATGTCCGCAAAGAAAAGTTTTTTTTATATGTGCTCTTTATTACCCAGCCGGGTAAAAATAATAAAACTTGTGGTGATAGAAGAGTTGGAATACAAGGAGAAATAGCAGATTCAGGTGTACAATAAAGAAACAGTCCTGCTTCCGACAACACTTAGTTTTCTTCGCCACTCCAGCCGGAGTGGGTATAGCGTACCTGGACAGGCCCCTCTCACCGACCTGGCAGCCAGAGTATCACTTGGAACCTAGGGAGATGTCTCTGCCACAGACCCTCCTGAATGAACGTCAGGGAAACGCCTCTGCCACAAGCCCTCTCTGATTGCAGATATGGAGGTAGCCCTCCTAAGTAAAGTTACGCCTGGATCTTCTTCTTAAGGTCGCCCAGGTACCGACTGAAAGAGAAGTCAATCCTTCAGTGTCAGGTTCGTCAGAATCCCATTGGATCGCCATCCTCTCATTGGCTTTCCTCAGATAGACTCCCCTCCGAACAGCTACACTTGCTTGGGATCTTCAAAAGTGGAAACCCAGTCGACTACTGAGTCCCCGTCCTGCTTGAATGTTCCAGACCAACATGGCCCTGAAATCAGGAACACCGCGTGGCACAAACGCCCCGGCCAGGTAGGCCATAACGCTAGGGGCGCGGTGATGTGGCCACTCTAAAGGTGGGTGCCACACTGGAAGAAGAACCACCCAACATGGCATCTGTTCCATAAGTACCCTCTCCCAGCATGCCCAGCGAGGCCCAAGCCCCCTGATTGGTCTCTGGGAGAGAACACCCAAACCTCAACTCCACTGCTGCCACCTACCGCACCGGGGTGGGAAAACACCCAAGCACAATAGCATGAGCCCACAGCACAGCCAAGCTGAAACAGAGAACCTAATTAAATAATTGGAATCAGAGTCACTTGATTATCCCTTAAATTTTAATAGCACCGGTACTTGGAAGTACACCGGCGCTACAGTATACTAATCTACACACCTTGATCATCCTTGAACCAAAGTAAGCTATGGAACCATGGAAACGGAGGCACCACAGAGTTTTTTGTGCTAGGTATTATGTCCCACTTCAGCCCCGAAACTTGATTTACCCCCTTCCTGCCAAAGCCTTTTTTTGCAATATGGCACTGCGCCGCTTTTAGACCTGAAAGGGAAAAGCCATAATGAGCTAATATGCACCGCATATTAGCTCATTATGAAATACTTACCTCGGAACGAGGTGTAGGGAACTTACCTGGTGCACACCGAGCGAGATCTCATCTTGACTCGGCGTGTCTTCCGGGTATCGCCGCTCCAGCGCTGTGATTGGCTGGAGCGGCGATGACGTCACTCCCGCGCGCACGCGGGATTTAAATCCGGCCAGGGTCCGGCGGATGCCGGTCCTTTCGCCGTGGATTCCCCCTGCGCAAAGCGTGGTTATCATGTCTACAAAATTGGGGATAGATTTAGGGCATTTTTATTATTATTTATTAGTAATGGCGGCGGTCTGCAATTTTTATTATGACTGCAACTTTGCGGCAGACAGATCGGACACTTTTGACACTATTTTGGGACCAATCACTGCTATAAAAATGCACTGATTACTGTGTAAATGTCACTGGTAGGGAAGGAGTTTAATACTAGGGGGCGATCAAGGGGTTAAGTGTGTTTCTTCAGTGTGTTCTAACTGTAGGGGGATGGGCTCACTAGAACATGACAGAGATCACTGCTCCCAATCACTGGGAGCAGTAAATCCCTGTCGTGTTGCTAGGTAGAACGGGGAAATGCCCTTTTTCGGCAGGACACCAGGAACAGGAAACGAAATCTCCTGCCACGCGCCGTCAAGTCATGTCTTAGTAGATGGAGTCCATAGACGGTGCAGGGACCCGTGCACCGGGACCCCCGATCTATGAGGACCACACACAGTCCCTGGGGACTCCCGAACCTACACAAAGTGATCCTTGTGAGCGGCGATCTGATTCTCCAGCACTCAGTGTACAGCACACGCAGCCATGGATGGAGGGGGGTCAGGGATTCCTCATTCCTATGGAAACAGCCAAGTATTGTCTTCAAGGTGGTGGCAGTGTATGGACTTGGGGGGAGCACATAACGCAGGAGAGCCGAGGACAACCTAACCCCCCATCCCCGCCAGCGCGGTACAGTAGGGAGGGGGGCTGGGGGCCTCCATGTCCATTTTGCTTGGGAACCCCAAATTCCTTCAAACGGCCCAGCCTAGCAATGCAGCACTCATTTGGATATAAAGCATTTTTAAATTTAGCCCACCTAACCTCCACTGTCTGACAGTAAACACTGGCACGCACAGCGTAGAAATACTTTACTGACTCTGCTGCCCACTTCGCGTGGGAACAGCTGCCCCCCCAAGGCTGTTAGCTGTGATAAAAGCTACCCGAGGACCAGCACCGGGGCTCCCTGGATAATGGGTCATTTAGCCGGTACACCAGGTAACCACGCCCAGCCTAAACCCACATGCATGGACGGAGATCAGTCAGGTAGAGGTGCATGCCAAGGTCCTGCACATAGGAGGAGAAAAGAGAAACACTGAGGGCCAGATTCTCATAGAATTTCGCTTGCGTATCGTAAGCCATTTGCACTACGCCGCTGCATCGTACTAGAGCAGGTGCCGTATTCTCTAACCATTTGCTCCGTCGTTTGCATTGGCGTAGCGAAAATGGCCCAGCGTAAGCCCGCGTAAATCAAATGAGGCGGCTTGTATTTAAATTAAGCGCGCCCCCGCGTCGAACGAACTGCGCATGCGCCGGACGGGGAAAAAGCCCAGTGCGCATGCTCCAAAGGACGTCACATTTTCTCAATGTAAACGACGTAATCGCAGCGTACGCCAGCCCCATTGAGAATCGACGTACGCAAACGACGTAAACGACGCACAACACGACGCGGTCCCGAGGCCATACTTAACATGGCATCCGACGGCACCTGATGGCATCCGACGGTACTTCGTAAGGTTACTCCACATCGAAGCTGGGGTAACCTTACGCGGACGAAAACGACGTACGCGACAACGGGGCGTCGTAAAAGCGATCGGGAATCGGCGTACTACCTCATTTGCAAATGCAAATGAGAAAACCACGTAAAGGCCACCTAGTGGCCGGAGTTGTCATTACAACTACGATCCGCAAGTGTAATGGTTTTACACTTGTCGGATGTAGAAGCGTATCTATGCCAAAGTGATGCTAAGCATCACTCGCATAGATACGAGCCAAAAAAACGGCGATACGACGGGGTATCTGAGATACTCCGTCGTAACGCCGCTGAGAATCTGGCCCTGAGACTGCAGGTGGGCTTGAATTTATAAGTTAGGTCCTTGAAGCATGGGGGGGGGGGGGGGGCCTACCAGCTGGAGTCATCAGGGAAAATCATTTGTTGGTTGGATTATGCTTTCACAACACAATGCCAAAATATCATAGCTTTAATTCTTTGGTATTACTATTACATGTTCCTTAATGCTGTGTGTTTTAGAACTACTAATCTTATCTTTAAAATATTTATACTGCATTTAAGATAAGTTGCAATAGATACATTATAAATCATATTGATTTGTGTTGGACTGGAAATCCAATCATAAAGAAAATACTCAGGCTGCCTTTGATAGTAGCCTGCTAAATGCATTAAGATATGACCTTGCTGCCACCTAGTGGTGATGGGCAAAACATAGATACAATAGGCATGTAAAAAAAAAAATCACTGAGCATATGTATCTACTATTTTCTGAAGCCTTTTTGTGCCACTTTTTTTTTTACAACAGAAGTGGTAGCTTTAAAAAGTGCTTCTCTCTGCAGGAAATCGGTACTGAGCTGTTATAGAGGCTGCTACCATTGGAATGAAAATGCTAGCAGTGTGGCTGTCAGGGTGATCTAATGGCTTCAGTACTTTCAGAGTCACTATCAAAACCAAGTATGCAGATCAGGCATTCTGATTTCACTCTGAACTAACTTACCTATCATGCTTTTTCCTATAACTCAAGTACTAAAGCCAAGGCTAGCCAGAAAAATAGCAGCTTCCAAAGGAAGGCAGCAATGACAGCTTCTATATTGCTCTTAGTACAGGTTTCCTTCAAGACCTGTCTGTTTAAAAAAAAAAAGTATTGTATCTTCAGTCATTAGAAAATTATTTCTCTGCCCTAGCCCATACCAAGCAAATGAACCCTCATTGAGGAAAAGGAAGATGTGGTTGGTTTATTCTACTGACCTAATCCCCCCATCTCTCTTTTGCATAATGCCAATAGTCAGCAAGAAAGGGATATACATAAGATCTCTAACACAAAAGTAGGTGAAATAAAATAAAAAAGTATAAACTAAAAAAAAAAAAAACATTTCTATTCACCTAGGTGGATGCAGCATTGATCTGATGCTTCATCTGTCCCCCGCCAGCTCTGAAGTGAGAACTGAGTGATCCAACACCGCTGATTGCCCAGTTCTCCTCGACTCTACCAAAAATATCTAGCTGAATACATATTGGCATATATTTATGAAGTTTTTTTTTTTTTTTTATGTATCTATTGGATATGTTTTATAGCAGAAAGTAAAAAAAAATAAAAAAATGTTTTTTTTTTTAAATTGTCGGTCTTCGTTTATAGTGCAGAAAATAAAAAACGCAGTGGTGATCAAATACCACAGGAAAAAAGCTCTATTTGTGGGGGAAAAAGGAATACATTTTATTTGGGTGAAGCGTCGCACAACCGCGCAATTGTCAGGTAAAATGACGCAGAGCCGTATTACAAAAAATTGCCTGGCTATGAAGGGGGGGGGGGGGTGAATCTACATCATGTATAGGTTCTTCCTAACATATCACATTAGAGGTATTATATATAACATAACTGCATTGGCTTAGGCGCAGGATACCCAAACAGGGACAGACCACGCACACACAATTCTTAAAGCTATAATTTTTTTTGTATATTGCACACTGGTTAACGGTAATGAATAAAGACACTCATTTTTTAGCAATGATAGGCAAAATAGACCTCACTAGAAAGATTTGTTTGTGTCTTTTGTCTGTTTAACAGGAATTTTAAGTGATTGCAAAGGCTAAAGTTTTTTTTTACCTTAAAGCGGATGGTTCACCAAAAACACATATTAAAAGCCAGCAGCAACAAATACTGCAGCTGCTGACTTTTAATATTAGGACACTTACCTGTCCTGGAGTCCAGCGGCGTCCGCAGCAGAGGATGAGCGATCGGTCGTCACCCTGCTGCCCCTCCCCCCACCATCCACGGCGAGGGAACCAGGAAGTGAAGCGCTCCGGCTTCACTGCCCGGTTCCCTACGGCGCATGCGCGAGTCGCGATGCGCCCGCGATTGGCTCCCGCTGTGTGCTGGGAGCCGAGAGTTCCCAGCATACAACGGGAAAAGCCCGTCTTTTGCCCGAGACTGCGGGCCGGAAGTGGGTGCGGATACCTGTCTTTAGACAGGTATCTGCACCCCCCTCCCCCCTGAAAGGTGTCAAATGTGACACCGGAGGGGGGGAGGGTTCCGATCAGCGGATCTTCACTTTAGGGTGGAGATCCGCTTTAATTAATTCTATGCATTAAGGTAAAAAAACTTCTGTGCAAAGGATCCCCCCAGCCCCCTTATATTTACCTTAACCTGCTTTGGATCGCGCAATGTGCACAGCAGCAGCAGGGACTCTCTCCCTTCTCACTGGGCAGAATAAAAGTAGTGGTAGCCATTGGTGTAGCGCCCTGCTACTTTCATAGCTGGTGCAGAAACACTAAAGGTGGATGCTGCACTTGAAGAAGAAGACCCAGAACTAATGGCGTCTGTCCCATAAATACCCTTCGCCAGCATGCATAGCAAGGCCCAACCCTTCTGATTGGCTGCTGGGGAAGAGCACCCAAACCTTGACTTCACTGCTGCCATCTACTGTACTGGAGTGGGAAGAACACCCCAGCACAACAGAATGAGCCCACAGCACAGGCAAGCTGAGACAGAGACCCAATTTGAACATATCAACCAGATCAGAGTTTAACTACACTCTGATCTCCCTCTAAATTTAAATAGCACCGGTATTTGAAGTAACCAGGCGCTACACATAAAACCCTTAAAGCTGAACTAAAGCCTTACATTCAGTCCTGCACAGTTGTACAAAATCCTCTCCTATACTTAAGGGGGAGGTCCATCCAAATTTTTTTTTTTTTTTAAAAGCCAGCAGCTGCAAATACTGGAGTTGCTGACTTTTAAGCAATCGCTCATCTCTTAGCTGCCCCCGCCGCCATCCTCGGTGAGGGAATTAGGAAGTGAAGCGTTGTGGCTTCACTGGCCGGTTCCCTACTGTGCATGCATGAGCGGAGCGGCCCATCCTCACTGGTCCCCGCTCACCCCTGGGAACAGTGTGTTTCCCAGGAGACAGCGGGGGGATGGGGACGGGAAGTGGCATGACGGGACGGGAGTCTATTTCCAGAAGTGGGTTCAAATACCTGTCTTAGACAGGTATCTGCACCCCTCCCCCCTGAAAGGTGTCAAATGTGACACCAGAGGGGGGAGGGTTCTTAAAATTGGAAGTTCCATTTTTGGGTGGAACTCCACTTTAAGGTATAAGGAAAGGCAAACGTTTTTTTTTTTTTTTTTGTTTGTTTTGTTTTGTAAAGAGTGGAGAGGGATTAGAACATCTGTTTTTTCGATTTCCCAGTTAAAGCGGAGCTCCAGCCGCAATTTTTTTTTTTTTTAAAGTCAGCAACTACTAACAGTGTAGCTGCTGACTTTAAATAAGGACACTTACCTTGTCCTACTTGCCCGCGCTGATGGCCCCAAGATGCCGGTCCCACGATCGCTCCAGGTCCCGCGCCGCCATTCACACTATGGGAAACAGGCAGTGAAGCCGTACGGCTTCACTGCCCATTTCCTACTGCGCCTGCGTGAGTCTCACGCTGGCTTGTGAATGGGCGCGCTGCTCTCTGAGAACACACACAGTTCCCAGAAAGCAGCGCACCCCATTCACAAGGAGAAGGACAAGAAGAAAAGGCACCGCGGAGTGGAAGAGGCAGATTACGGACTTCCGCATAGCAACCGGTATTTCGGGTGAGTATTTTTTTTTTTTTCAGGTTTTTTTTATTTAATTTTTTTAAACAACATGGGAAAATGTTGTTTTCCTGGGTGGAGCTCCGCTTTAACTAGATTCTCTCTTTGTCCTGTTTACCGTTATCACCAAACGTGAAAGTAAAAGAAAATCCCACATTTTGGGTTGTCCCCAGAACAGGAATAGAGGGGACATATATTTCAATGAAGATAGTAGTTCTGGTGACCTTGGTGACAACCAGGGGGTCCTTTACTTTGGAGGAATATTCTCCCACTTCCTGTTTTGACTATAGGACAGGGAGTGATGGGAAATTTCCCCAATGGGACACACACAGCAAAAATATATCTTACAGGGGTTATAAACCGCTCTTCCATACATTACTGCCAAGCTATATAGAAACCTATCAATCTACCAGAGTGTTTCTGTTCCATTACCAACCCATGTCACTTTACACATTGTTTGACTACTTACAGAGAAAGTAGATGCTGTACTTGGGTCTGCGAAGCTCCTTGACCAAATATTCTAAGTTTTCCTGTATGGTAAAAAGAAAAATATTGGATTTTGAAAGCGTCATGCACAGGTTTAGTTTAACCACTTAAGGACCCCTTCACGCCGATATACGTCGGCAGAATGGCACGGCTGGGCACAAGCACGTACCTGTACGTGTCTCTTTAAAGCGGAGTTCCACCCAAAAATTGAACTTCCGCTTAACCCACTCCTCACCTCCTTACATGCCACATTTGGCATGTCATTTTTTGGGGGGGGAGTAGGGGCTTCAGGAGGAGTGGGACTTCCTGTCCCACTTCCTCCTTCCACCGAGAGGCTGGTAAGGCGATTAGCTTAATCGCCTTACTGCAGCCCCTCCCTGTAGGCGATCGCCTGGGACACGTCACAGGTCCCAGGCGATCGCCTGTCCAATGGGACCACGCAGCGCCAATCGCGCATGCGCAGTGCCGCTCGTGCATGCGCAGTGGGTGCCCGGCCTATGAAGACGAAAGCTGTCACGGCCGGGTGCCCACACTTGGAATGAAGACGCCGGCCAGGGAGGGGGGGAGAGGAGCGGAGCCCCGGCCGGCGCGTCACTGGAACCATGGAGAAGGTAAGTGTATGTTTATTAAAAGCCAGCAGCTACACTTTTTGTAGCTTCTGACTTTTAATAAACATAAAAAAAGGCTGGAACACCCCTTTAAGGCCCAGCCGTGGGGTCGCAAAAGCACCACCAGCGACACGCTGGCGACCCGGTCCGAAGCTCCGTGACCGCGCCCGGCGGGACCCACGCTTCCGATCGCCGCCGGTGTCCCGCGATCGGTCACCGGAGCTGTAGAACGGGGTAAGAAAGACATATGAGGTCACACTTAACTCCTAAACTGCAATTGTCATTTTCACAGTAATCAGTGCATTTTTATAGCACTTTTCTCTATGAAAATGACAATGGTCCCAAAAATGTGTGAAAATTGTCCGATGTGTCCGCAATAATGTCGCAGTCACGAAAAAAATCGCTGATCGCTGCCATTAGTAGTAAAACAAATGTTAATAAAAATGCCATAAAACTATCCCCTATTTTGTAAACGCTATAAATTTTGCTCAAACCAATTGATAAACACGTATTGCGATTTTTTTTTTTTTTTTACCAAAAATAGGTAGAAGAATACGTATTGGCCTAAATTGAGGAAAAAAACACTCTATTTTTGTTTATAGCACAACAAATAAAAATCGCAGAGGTGATCAAATACCACCAAAAGAAAGCTCTATTTGTGGGAAAAAAAGGACGCCAATTTTGTTTGGGAGCCACGTCGCACGACCGCGCAATTGTCAGTTAAAGCGGCGCAGTGCCGAATCACAAAAAGGGACAAGGTCCTTAACCAGCATAATGGTCTGGGTCTTAAGTGGTTAAAGCAGGGATCCTCAAACTACAGCCCTCCAGCTGTTGTGGAACTACACATCCCATGAGGCATTGTAAAACTCTGACATTCAAAGACATGACTAGGCATGATGGGAATTGTAGTTCCTGAACAACTGGAGGGCCGTAGTTTGAGGATCCCTGCTTTAACCACTTAAGACCCAGACCATTATGCTGGTTAAGGACCTTGTCCCTTTTTGTGATTTTAACCCCTGGGTTAAAGGGTAGCTCCACCTTTGTGGCAAAAAAAAAAAAGTAGCAAGTAAAAAAAATAATATAGCATATACAATTGCTATGCAAGTTGTATTGTAATTGAAGGTTATGACCTTTCCTTTTCAATCTACCGTGCTGTAATTTTCTGTAAAATGCAATATGGCGACCTGGAGGTGTTCTCTACACAGATTTCCTGCTTGTGTGATTGGTTCACTGATTTTCCCAGAAGTCTGCACTAAAATAATGTCCTTTTTGTGGAGATACTCCCGAACGTTAATCATGTGTAAAGGGACGCAGACACTGCCACTTTCCTCATTAGATCTCTACAAGTGCTGCATCTGTTGATAACAATAAAATCACTCCCCTGCACATGGACACAGACAAACAAACAGCTGTTTCTTCAGAATAACAAAAAGTAGGAATCTGCTATAAAGTTCATTAACATCCGTGCAATGTACACAGATCACCCAGAGGGGAATGTTTTTTTCTCAATAAAATTGGAGTTACTCTTGAAGGCCTAAATCTAAGATGAGCAGCCCCCCAACCTCTTTGTAGCCCCCCTTTATTTTCATTTTCAATAACGAAATAAATGTTTATTGGCTCAATTTACACAAAGTTAACAGAAAATTGGGAAAATGTTCAGCATGTAATGCAGTGCAAGTGTAAGGGATGTCAAAATCAGGTACCCCATAAAAAAAGGATTATAGTTCTGCTAATGGAGAAAGCAAAAATCGTGGCATTTCTATTAAATTGCCAGTAGATGGCAGCATAGAGTGAAAAGCCTGAATGACAGAAAGCACATTCTAATGGGACCATTGCTAATAAGCAAGGGGAAGAAAAAAGACTGACCTTTGTTTCTGGTGGGAACACAATAGCAGTTGCTACCCAGTCTATCAGGCTGAAGGTTATGTGTTTGTGTCATTGCAGGTAAGAGGGAGCATATTTAAGGCTATAAACAGGGTGAAAGTGATTTATTTACATCCTTGTGATTAATTAACATATCAGCACAATTGTTTATAATTTTTCTATAAGGACATTATTCCTGTATATGTGAATGTTATTATTATAGATATAGATGTGTATTATTATGTATGAAAACAATAGCATTCACTACCCAGTCTATCAGTATGAAGGTCATGTGTTTGTGTCATTGCAGAAACTTTTCAATAAAAACATTTCTGCTTTCACCCGGCCCGCTCCCTTTGCACATTGGAATTTTTGACCATACTTTTAGCATATGTGCAAACACAAGTAACTCAGTATTTCAGTTTTTAACCACTTCCTTACTGGGCACATATACCCCCTTCCTGACCAGGTGAAATTTCAGCTTGTGGCACTGGGTCATTTTAACTCACAATTGCGCGGTCGCGCGACGTGGCTCCCAAACAAAATTGACGTCCTTTTTTTCCCCACAAATAGAGCTTTCTTTTGGTGGTATTTGATCGCCTCTGCGGTTTTTATTGTTTGCGCTATAAACAGAAATAGAGCGACAATTTTGAAAAAAAAACTATTTTTTACTTGTTGCTATAATAGCCCAATTTTTTTTTAAAAAACTTTTTTTCTCAGTCTAGGCAATACGTATTCTTCTACGTATTTTTGGTTAAAAAAAAATCGCAATAAGCGTCTGGTTTGCGCAAAAGTTATTGCGCTTACAATTAGGGTTGTCCCGATGCCTCTTTTTTAGGACCGAGTACAAGTACCGATACTTTTTTTTATGTACTCGCCGATTCCGAATACCGATACTTTTTTTTAAATGCAGCCATGCGCCCCAAATGCAGCCTTGTGTCCCCCCCCCATATGCAGCCATGTTTCCCCCCATATGAAGCCATGTCTCCCCCTCATATGCAGTCATGACTCCCCCCCATATGCAGCCATGTCTCCCCCCCAAATGCAGCCATAACTCCCCCCTCATATGCAGTCATGTCTCCCCCCCATATGAAGCCATGTCTTCCCCCTCATATGCAGTCATGACTCCCCCCCCCCCCCATATGCAGCCATGTCTTCCCCCAAATGCAGCCATAACTCCCCCCTCATATGCAGTCATGTCTTTCCCCCATATGAAGCCATGTTTCCCCTCATATGCAGTCATGTCTCCCCCCCATATGAAGCCATGACTTCCCCCTCATATGCAGTCATGTCTGCCCCCCATATGAAGCCATGTCTCCCCCCTCATATGCAGTTATGTCTCCCCCACCGTCTAGTTGTTCGGCGCTCAGCAGAACATAACAGCTTTTATTTGAATAGCTGCTGTTCCCTGCCACGCGTCGTCATGGCCTCTCCCCCTTGTCCGGGCACTTTGATAGACAGATCACCTGTCCAATCCTGGGAAAAGTGCCCGACAAGGGGGAGGGGCCATGGCGCGGCAGGGAACAGCAGCTATTCAAATGAAAGCTGTTACCTGGCTTAAGCGCCGAACAGCTAGACGGCGGCAGCGGCAGCAGCAGCAGCTCTCCAATGATCCAGTGTGATTTTATACATACCTGGGGACTGCTCTGCTCTCTGCTTTCTTCTTTGCTTCCTCTCCGACTTCCTCTCCGCCTCCACTCCGCCTTCCTCGCTGCCCCCTCAGTCTCCTCTGTGATCGGTTCCTGCCCGCTCTCCGCCCACTCTCCGCCCCCACTCCGCCCCCACTCCGAAGAAAAAAAAAAAAAAAGTATCCGGATTAGGCATCGGGGGTATTTGCGGGAGTACAAGTACTCCCGCAAATACTCGGTATCGGACCCGATACCGATACTAGTATCGGTATCGGGACAACCCTACTTACAATATAGGGGACAGAATTATTATTATTTTTTTTTTTTTACTACTACTAATGGCGGTGGTCAGCGGTTTTTTTTCGTGACTGCGACATTATGGCGGAGACATCGGACACTTTTGACACATTTTTGGCGCCATTCACATTTATACAGCGATCAGTGCTATAAATATGCACTAATTACTGTATAAATGTGACTGGCATTGAAGGGGTTAATACTAGCGGGTGAGGAAGGGGTTAAATGTGTACCCTGAATTGTGTTTTAACTGTGGGGTCTCCTCTCTCCCCTGACAGGACGTGGATCTCTATGTTTACACACAGAGATCCGCGTCTTGTCCCTGTAGCCACCGATCCCGAGTGCCTGGCGGACATCACGGCCACCAGGCACGCGCATCGGCATCTCAGCGATGCGGCGGGAACGCGCGCGCCCCCCAGTGACCTGGAGGAGCGGAGGCCGTAAAAACACGGCCTCCCAGATAAGTAGAACCACCCTGCGGCCGTACAAAGTCATACAGCCGTCGGGTAGTGGTTAAAAGACATTTTCTATGCACACTTTTTTAAAAGCCGTCTTTGCAGCAGTCATAAATGACATCCTGGTGTCGTCTTCCTCCTGGGGTAGTGGTGGACACTTCTTAATGGTACAGAAAAAGGAGCTCACTGAAGGGGCACATTTTTCTCTATTGTTCTTCTAAGGCCTCGTACACACGAGCAGACAGATTTGTTCAAATCTGTCTGTCCGACAGATTTGAACAAATCTGTCTGCTGGGATTTTGGTTTGCTCGCGTGTACACACGAGCAAACCAAAATCCCCGCCAGCAGACAGCGCGCTGACGTGGCGGTGACGTTGACACCGCCACGTCACCGCACCAGGAAGTAAAACACTTCCGCGCATGCGTCGAAATCATTCGGCGAGTGTGCGAGAAGACATGTCTGCTGGTTAGCATACTAACCAGCAGACATGTCGGGCGGACGGGTTCCCAGCCGACAGATTTCAAAGCATGCTTTGAAATCTGTCGGCTGGCCAAATCCGTCTGTTAGCCCGTACACACGGTCGAATCTGTTTGCTGGGACGGTCTAGCAGACCGTTTCCAGCAGACAGATTTGATCGTGTGTACGAGGCCTAAGAGTGCTGTAAATTGTCTCCAGCATTGCTCCTGTTTCTTCTTGCTGGAGGCTGCCATTTTGTTGAAACCCAGAGCAGACACTTCCTTGTTGGAAAATCTTCCCCTCTCTTTGGTCTCAAAAACTATATGTCACATTCTGTAACTAAAATATGTAAATTTCCAACCTTATTTGTAGGCCTTGGCTTAGCTAGAGAAGAAGGTTGAAGCTTTAGGCCCCATTCACACTTTGCGATTTGGGTTGAATCGCCGCAATTACAAATCACGTGGCAATCTCTGCAAAACAAGTGATGCATGCGTAGGTCTCATTCATTTTAAATGGCACCCTAAACGTGGTTAGCTTTTGGCCACAAATGTTGCGCAACATAATCAGACTCAGCAAGCTCATGCTTCACACAATTTTTAAGTAAATGGGCTGCCCTATGTGCAACACATAGAATCACATGCTTTTCTTTTTTTGCTCCCTTGCTCCCAAATCTGTATTCCCTCTGCACAATCTGTGGCATTCCTGTTGCTTTCTTTTCCCCTCAGCAACAGTAAATCTTAAAACAGTCAGCTTCTAGAGGCTCTGATTTTAGGCTCAGTGCTGATAATAGAGAGCAACTGAGCATGTGCAGAGCGGGGTGCATTCCTGAATTTTAAATATGATAGGCATTTATTTTTTATAGCCTGAAGTGATTTAGCAGGACTTATTTTCTGACTAAAGTTCCATTTTAAATCTGAGCAGTTTTCAATGGGGTTGATTCACTATCTCATAGCGAAAGGGTCCTTAGTTGGGTAAGCTGTAAATTTGTGCATGAAATAGACAAGAAAATATTACCCAGCAGGCAAGTAAAAATGTGAAACATTTAATTTGTTTCAGGTACACATTACAATAATAACTGTAATTACAGTAAGAGGCATTTCCATTTAGCTGTTATACAATGCAGAAATTGACCTTAGAAGTCTAATTAGTTTTCAGCTTTCATAAATGTACCCTGTTTGGTTTCATGACCTGAAATTTTTTTTGTGATGCCCATTTAAAGAAAAGAATATGATGCCAATACTAAGATTCTACCCTTTTCTGCACAGTGAGAATCAAATGTTATTATTCAGCTTTCCTTCCCAGATTGACTATATGAATGGCGCAGCAGGGGTGCTGTTTTTTTTTTTAGCCAGCAGCATATTGATATTTGTGACTAAGCACTGTTTATGCTCCATGGTGAAGTGAATCATTACATACACGATGAAATGCATTAGAGAACAATAAGGGCAATAGATACAGCCAGTCACTGTATTTAGCTGGGGATTTAAAATCCATTCATCTCCAGTCTTAGGCCTCGTTCACACGAGGGGATATGTCCGCTGAAAACGGTCCGATGGACCGTTTCAGCAGACATCTCCGCTCGTGTGTATGGGCTAGCGGACAGATTTCTCCACCCGACAGATTTCAAAGCATGCTTTGAAATCTATCCGGTGGGAATCTGTCCGCCCGACATGTCTGCTGGTTAGTACACTTACCAGCAGACATGTCGTCCCCCACCGCCGCCGCGCCGCCGCCGAATGGATTCGGCGCATGCGCGGAAGTGTTTAACTTCCTGGTGCGGTGACGTGGCGGTGACGTGGCGGCGTCAACGTCACCGCCGCGTCACCGCCACGTCACCGCGCCGTCCGGCGGTGGGGAATTTGATCCGATGGTGTGTACACGCCATCGGATCTAACTCCCGATCGGACATATCCGATGGAAATGGTCCGCGGACCGTTTTCATCGGATATGTCCGATAGTGTGTACGAGGCCTTACTCTACAGCATACAAACAATGTTTTCAGCATCATCCAAGATTTGAGTGTAGCTAAAGTGCAGGACACCGTAAAAGCTGCCAATCCAACCCGTGATAAAAACAGATTCATTATGTTTCATTTTGTCTTTGTTATACATAAAGGGGATGCTTTAAAAAAAAAAAAGCTGTATCAAATACTTCATATTATAGTCAGTCTACAGGATTATATACAATAATTCTAATGATAAGAAAATGTGTCATACCAACCAAAGCAGTTATTTACGTGCTTTTGGTTTCTAGGTTGGAAAAATTATTATATATATCTGTAGCAATGGGCATCTGCTCCATAGGGCAAGGGAGGGCGCTTGACCCCCCCCCCCCCCTAGAAACCAGTGCCATGATCCTCGGGGAGAAAAACAGCGGGCAGGAAGCAAGGCGGCGGCACGGCGAATCCAATTAGAGCCGCTCTCTCTCTTCTAGCTTTAGCTGACAGAGAGGGGAAGAAGGGCGATATACAGTACAGCCAGCCTGTGGCTCTCCTCTCCCTGTCACAGCGCCGCTGCCGAGTTTTCTGGTAAATGGAGCAGCGGCGCTGTAACAGGGAGAGGAGAGCCACGGGCTGGCTGTTCTGTATATCTCCCCCGATCGCCCCCCTCCCCCTCTCTGTCAGCTGGAGCTAGAAGAGAAAGAAAGCGGCTCTAATTGGATTTGCCATGCCACCGCCTTGCTTCCTGCTTTCCTAGCCATAATTGGCCACAGCAGAGGGCCAATCAGAAGATTTGCGGCCCCAGCATGTCCACAGACACCATGCTAAAGCCCACAGCATGCAAGCACTCTGCTGGGGGGGGTTACAAGAGAAAAAAAGAGAATACTGTGATCATGCTGGGGTAAGCCAGAGAGAGAGAGCCACGCTGTACCCGCACCAACCAGAGAGCCGCGCTGTACCCGCCCCCTCTCATGTAAAGCAGGTTTGCCGTTACATCAGAGGGGGGCGGGTCACCCGCACGTCACGGGGAAAGCCTGGGCTTTCCCTTGCATCAGAGGGGGACGGGGTCACGTGACGGGTGGCCCCGCCCTCACCTACATATGAGCTGTCACTGCTGAAGCCACGTCATTCGCCAGGCTGTCTCTCATTGCTTGATTCTGGACCTGGATGAAGAGGAGATCTTCTCATCGTTGGACCCCGGAGAGGAGATCACCCGTCGCAGGATACCGACAGCGTTAGAGCGGAGACCGAGAGTGGATTACTACCGCTGGAATTTTGTTTAATAAAGGACTTTCCCAACAGTGTCTGTGTTTTTTTTTTTTTTTTACAATTATTTACACTTTCTTTGTGAAATGTACCCCATTACCAATTCACATGACCATGACTAAGCACTGATTGTAAGTGCGAAACGCTTCGGCCATACTGTATTTTGTTGGTTGCAGTGACTGTGTGTACAGTTGAAAAATAAAAGACAACTTATTTTAAGTGATTTCGGAGTGCGGCTGTCCAGTTTTCGTCCTTCAATTTGCTACCAATTCACATAGGTGGGGGGGATCTGGGGGTCCCATTTGTTAAAGGGGTCTTCCAGATTCCGATAAGCCCCCTGCCTGCAGACCCCCACAACCATCGTCCCCATTGTCCCCATTAACTTGGGGACATGGTGCTTTGAGGGGTCACAGACCTCCAAAGCATCCTCCCAATGTTGAGGGGATGTGGCCTGGTACGGTTCAGGAGGGGGGGTGCGCTCTCTCGTCCCCCTTCTTTTCCTGTGACCTGCCAGGTTGCGTGCTCGGATAAAGGGTCTGGTGTTGATTTTTGGGGGAACTCCATGGCATTTTTATTTTTATTTGGGGTGAACCCTGAACGGTCTGAAATGGATATTTGGGGGGAACCCCCAAGTAATTATTGTTTTATATTAATACCAGACCTGAAGTGCCTGGTAGTTGAATTTGGGGGGACCCTCACACATTTTTTTTATTTTTCCTTTTTTTTTCTTCAGAAATGACACTTGCATAATATACACCCCCCCGGCACGACATTTTAAGGAATATTTCACTTTTATTGTTTCAGTTTAAGCATTATTAAAATCACTGTTCCCGAAAAAACTGCTGTTTTTAAAACTTATTTTGCATTGATACATGGGGCAGGACCAGGTCTCCAAAAACTTTTTATGACAATAACTTGCATATTAGCCTTTAAAATTAGCACTTTACATTTTTCCCATAGACTTTTACACGGTGTTCAGCGGCTTTTTGAATTTGCCGCGAACACCCTAAATTGTTCGCTGTTCGCCGAATAGCTGAACAGGCAATGTTCGAGTCGAACATGAGTTAGACTCGAACCCGAAGCTCATCCCTATTGTTGATGCCAGCTGCTTTATTATTTCACCAGTAGCACAACTTTTTTACAATTTTTTACATTAAATTGGTCTGCATGGCTGTCGTCCCAGAAGTAAGATGATGCACAAGAAAGCCCACTAACAGTTTGCTGAAGACAAGCAGACTAAGGACATGGATTACTGGAACCCTGTCCTAAGGTTTGATGAGACCAAGATAAACTTATGGGAGTGTCATGGTCTGGGGCTGCATAAGTGCTGCTGGAACTGGGGAGCTTCAGTTTATTGGGGGAACCATGAATGCCAACATGTACTGTGACATACTGAAGCAGAGCATGATGCCCTCCCTTTGGAGACTGGGCCTCAAGCCAGCATTTTAACATGATAAAGACCTGAAACACACCTCCAAGATAACCACTGCCTTGCTGAAGAAGCTGAGGGTAAAGATAATGGACTGGCCAAGCATGTCTCCACACCTAAACCCTATTAAACATCTATGGGGACCCTCACATTGAAGGTGGAGGAACGCAAGGTCTCTAACATCCATCAGCTCCATGATGTCGTCATGAAGTGGAAGAGGACTCCAGTGGCAACCTGTGAAGCTCTGGTGAACTCCATTCCCAAGAGGGTTAAGGCAGTGCTGGAAAATAATGGTGGCCACGCAAAATATTGATACTTTGGGCCCAATTTGGACAATTTCACTTTTGTTGCCAGTGGTTTAGACATTGATGGCTGTGTGTTGCGTTATTTTAAACGAACAGCAAATTTACACTGTTATGCAAACTGTACACTCCCTACTTTACATTGTAGCAAAGTGTAATTTCTTCAGTGTTATCACATGAAAAATATAATAAAATATTTACTAAAATGAGAGGGGTGTACTCACTTTTGTGAGATACTGTATATGCAGTGGAATACCAACTAGAGGATACACTGGATGGGTTTTAAGGAATCCACTGGTTAATGCAATATGATACCACACTAAAGGGGGATCCCAGGCCGGCCTATTCAACCTTCATATCCTAATGAGAGACCAGATAGAATAGAAGTAGGATAGGGCCCTTCAACCAATAGCAACAGCAGTGTCCAGAACACAGGCCTGCAATGGTCTTCATCAGAAGATGGAGCGCAAATTATTATATCTAAAATATGGCACAGTGAGGTGATGGCAAGCAGGACAGCTTAAACAGACTAGTGATATTCCTTATAGTAATTTGGGATATGGATGTCTATGTGCAGTGTCTAATGCAATGCAGTAAAGTGTTTCCATGGGCAAGTTGTCTGTAAACAGTGTTCAAGCAAGATAACCAGGTAAGGATTGTGAACAATGGGCATCCACCCTCTCACCAACCCCAGAACCAAATAGGTTCCTAAACTGGATGAGATGTTCTGAGGGGAGATGAACAGCGATTGCCCACCAGCTGCAAGACATGGGCGGTCGTCAGATCCGTCTGATGAAGTGGTGTCCTGAAGATGTCTCGCAAGCAGAGTTGGGCTCTCCAGGGCCGGGCTGGAGTCACTCAGTCACAGCGTGGTAGGCCACAGCCCTCTCTGTTAACAGCAGAGAGGTGTTCACTTGGTGAGGGCCAGGAAGAAGAGATCACAACATCAGAATGGCTGATGAAAAGACTACTAGTCCCACAATCCTCCCAGCTTGGCTCACCGAGATGATGTCAGTAAATGAAACCCGGCACTAGATAACCGGGCTGGGATGCGAAGCAAGGTAACTGTAGTCCACTGTCGGCTACATCTACTTTTAAATAGCCCACACTGTCATGCCCCAGGTAGACACTTAATTTACCATGTTCTGTGTGTAGATATGAACTTGCACAGTGAGCATTCAAACCCTGCTATAGGGCTAGCATGCTGAGTACACTTGGTATACAGCCCCATGCAATTCTTTAAGGACTTACTGTGCTAGTAATGATGAGGGTTTTTCTTTTCTACATTACAAAACCAATTATCTCTCTGCCACCCCTTTTACAAGAACTCCAGAACTATGGATCCCTATCAGACTTTAAGGTAAATCTTCAGAAATCAGAGGCCATAACCATTTAGTTAAAGCGGGATTCCACACTAACAGTGTAGCTGCTGACTTTTAATAAGAAGACTTACCTGTCCTACTTGCCCGCGCTGATGGGCCCCCCCCCCCCGATGCCGATTCCACGATCGTTGCAGGTCCTGCTCCGCCATTCACACTAGGGGAAAAAGGCAGTGAAGCCTTACAGCTTCAATGCCCATTTCCTACTGCGCCTGCGTGAGTCTCGTGCCGACTTGTGAATGGGCGGCTGCTCTCTGAGAACACACACAGTTCCCAGAAAGCAGTGCGCCCCATTCACTAGGAGAAGAAGAAGAAAACAGACCGTGGTTGCGGAAGAGGCAGATTACGGACTTCCGCATAGCAACAGGTATTTCGGGTGAGTATGATTTTTTATTTAATTGTCATGTAAATAAAGTCCTTTTTATACTGCTACACTTAAGCCCTGTACACACGATCGGTTTGTCCGATGAAAACAGACCGATGGACTGTTTTCATCGGACGAACCGATCGTGTGTGGACCCCATAATTTTTTTTCCATCGGTGGAAAAAAATAGAACATGTTTTTAATTTCTCCTATGGATAAAAAAACGATAGGAAAAAACGATCGTCTGTGGGGAAGTCCATTGGTCATAAATCCACGCATGCTCAGACTGAATTAGGAGATGGGAGCGCTCGTTCTGGTAAAACTAGCGTTCATAATGGAGATAGCACATTCATCATTCAGCAAATTATTACATTGTTTAAAGGGGTTGTTTTGCTCATGGTATTTATACAGAGTTCTGACATACCAGTACTGATTTCTTTACATTTTTGCTTGCGATCTCATGAATATTTTTTTTTTTTAAAGCCAGATCTCCATAATTTATATATATATATATATATATATATATATATAAAAGTAATGAGAGCATTCATATGTATTTCATGCCCCTCTGCAGTGAAGAGATGATACACTGTTATAACCTCTGGCAACCAATCACAATCACTGCCTGATCTGATACACAGTAAACTGCTTAAGTCTCGCTGATATATATATTGTATGTCTCAGAGCAGATAGAGAGCAAAATTGCATGGGAGGCCCTAAAAAATTTTTTGTCAAGGGTCCAATCAACAGTAAAAAGACGCCCTTGCCTTTATATCATGACTCAGTATATAGGCCACTGATGGCCCCAGTTTCATTTTTACCTTAGTTTCAGTTGTTCGGCACTTTTGTTAGTCCTTACTCCGCGCATTCCACGTAGTCTCGTCGTTCTCATTATATACCCTGCGCATGCGTGAGTAGAAGATGACGACATTGGGCGGTGACACAGGTGTGTGGTATACCCCATACCGACAAGGAAAAGCCAGATGCGGGAACGTCCCGATCCAGGCCTAAACGATACAAGGTGACTAATATGTCAATTGATGACATGGTGGACATTTGGGGTCACGAGATCCAAGGAGCAGCTCCGTAAAATGTGGTCTGACCTTAAACCGAGGGAGCCGGAGCAGTATAGGAAGATCAAGAAAATTCTGGTCAAAAGTAAGTGTTTTTCACGTGTTGTTCCAAATTTTATTATTATTCTTGCATGTTTTTCTCCATGTGCTTGGATTGCCTGTTTGTACTTTTGACAATGGAAACTTTCAGGTCAGTGGCCAAAGTTTATTATCGTTCGTAGTAAACATCGTTCGTCAAAGATAAGATGTTTTCCGCTGATCCAGGTAAACCACATGTGGTCATGCCCACCAGAACAACCTTTTTAGAGTGTCACACACAGTTGCTACCGTGGATACTTTAGGATGCCTCCATGTGTGTCACTTTGACAAAAAACGTCAGTATTCCAGCTTTGTGAAAATCTCCAAATCTTGTGTTCATTTTGGGACTGTGCCAAAACAGACAATTGTACCCCATTTTCAAGCAATGTTTTCAATTTCCGCCATCTAATATCTGTGTGCTGAGTATACCTTTTGTTTCATTTTCTTAGGAGATAGGTGTCCTCCCAGTGTTCTATTGGAGGAGGCTAGGAAGCACAGACCACATAAAGAACCCCAACCTCAGAATCTGGAGGAAGGAGAGGTGGAGCAAGTATATGTGGAGTAGGGATGAACAGACCGCGGGTTCGCGTGAACATTTAGAACCCCAGTGGTCATCAACCTTGTCCTGCAGGGCCCACTAACAGGCCAGGTTTGCAAGATAACTGAAATACATCACAGGTGATATCATTTGCTGCTCAGTGATTGCAGTATTCTAGTCTGCATCTCCCCAAGGTAATACATAAAACCTGGCCTGTTAGTGGGCCCTGCAGGAATGGTTGATGACCACTGGTCTATGGGACTCGAACGTTCGCATTCAAAAACGATCATTTTAAAGACCAATATTCAATTCAATGTTGGAAAACATCTTTCAGAACCCGGGTCTTGCCCCAGGGAACATGTATCAATGAAAAAAAAAGTTTTAAAAACTGACATTTTTTCCGGAGCAGCCATTTTAATGATGCTTAAAGTGAAAAAAAATGAAAAATTCCTTTAAATATCACACCTGCTGGCTGTCTATAGTAGTGGCACATGTTTATAAATGTCCCTGCACAACATGAGAGTACTATAAGAAAAAAGTAATTTTAATACTGCTTGCGCACGTGCTGTGTGGCAACAATATGTCGAATATTTTAGCGGTGGTGGGGGGTCATTATTGTTTTGTGAAAGAAAAATTATAGAAAAAAGGGCACCTCTCAAACATACTGTAATTGGAGCGCAACAAGGAGCCACGTGCAAAGTATTGCATCAAAAATTGTTATTAGGCGCCCCTGTTAAACAGGGGCAGAAAAATTGTGCCTTAGGCACAACACAACACTGCAACCCCTCACAATAACTCTAAATGGAGCACAACAAAGAGCCACGTGCAAAGTATTGCATCAAAAAATGTTATTAGGCGCCCCTGTTAAACAGGGGCTGAAAAATTGTGCCTTAGGCACTGGTGGCGGAGCCCAGAAACACAACATTTCTTACTAGCTATCAGCAAGAAAAGTGAGGAGGAGAAGTATATTCCATCAGCAGAATAACAGGACAGTCACTCAGCATCAGCATCAGCATACGCAGTCTCAAAGGGATCCGACATTTCAACAAAAAAATATTATTCAGTAACATCAGCATCAGGTGCTTGGTAGCTGGTGTTGATCCAAGCCTGATTCATTTTGATGAAGGTCAGTCGATCAACAGAGTCGGTGGAGAGGCGCACCCTGTGATCAATCACAAAGCCTCCAGCAGCACTGAACCTGCGTTCTGAAAGAACACTGGATGCAGGACAAGCCAGTAGCTCAATTGCATACTGTGCAAGCTCTTGCCAGTGATTCATCCTCAAGACCCAGTTAGCCAGAGGATTTTCGGTGGGGAAGGTGTCCAAGTCGGATCTTGCCCCTAGGTATTCCCGGACCATGTAAACCAGACGCTGGCGATGGTTGCTGGAACCAGTCAGACCTTGGAGCTGCGGACTAAAAAATTGTCTGAACGCATCGGTCAGACAGCCACCTTCTCCACCGCTCCGTCTGTGACTCACCGAAGCCTCAGCAAGACGTTGTCCAGAGCCAGGTTTTGGAACCCCCCCCCCCGGTTCTGGGAACGCATTGCACAGACCCTTCTGCAAGGCCTCCCGCAGAAGATTCATCTTCTGCTCCCTCTGGGATGGCAACATAAGGTCCGCAACCTTACTCTTGTAACATGGATCAAGGAGAGTTGCCAGCCAGTAATGATCCCTCTCCTTGATAGCACGTACACGAGGATCCTTACGCAGGCTTTGCAGGATCAGGGAGGCCATGCAGCGTAGGTTTGCAGAGGCATTCGGGGCACAGTCCTCTGGGTCACTGAGGACGACAGGATCCACAGGCACCTCATCCCAGCCACGTAAAAGTCCACGTGTTCCTTGGGACTGTAAATGATCCCTTGAAGGCTGCTGCTGCTGAGTGCTAGGCTCCACCTCCATGCTACTGATACAATCATCATCCTCCTCCTCCTCCTGTGTGCTAGGTGGGCAAGCAGGATCACTGTCTGGGTAAAGGGGGCCTTGAGAGGTAAGGAAGTCCTCCTCTTCCTCCCTCTGTTCTGCCTCAAGGGCCCTGTCCATTATTCCTGTGTTCCAACATGTGAATAAGAGGGACAGTCTCACTGATGCATGCACTGTCACTGCTCACCATCCTCGTGGCCTCCTCAAATGGTGACAGGACAGTGCATGCATCCCTGATCAAGGCCCACTGGTGTGGGGGGAAAAAACCAAGCTCCCCTGACCCAGTTCTGCTGCCACATTGGCACAGGTACTCATTGATGGCCAACGTAAAGTTCCATCTGGTGGGCATGTCACAGATTAGGCGGTTCTTGGGCAGGTTGTATTCCCTTTTGGAGGTCTGTCAGCCGAGCAGTGGCATTATTTGACCTCCGGAAATGCACACAGACTTTCCTGGTCTGCTTCAGGACATCCTGTAAGCCCGGGTACCTGCCCAAGAACCGCTGCACCACCAAATTCAGGTCATGCGCAAAACAGGGCACATGGGTGAGTTTTCCCTGTCGCAGGGCAGAGAGGAGGTTTGTGCCATTATCGCTGACCACCATTCCAGGCTTCAGCTGGCGTGGCGTCAACCACCTCTGAGCCTGACCCTGCAGAGCTGACAAAACCTCTTCCCTAGCTCCTGTCTCCCAAGCACACCAGCTCTAGCACCGCATAGCACCCCTTGGCCTGCATTCCTGCGTAGCCCCTCGTACGCCTACGGAGCACGGCTGGTTCTGAGAAAACATCACCACAGGAAGAGGCCACAGAGGAAGAAGAAGAGGGGGTGGAGGAGAGAGGTGTGTCACACAGTAGTAGTGTTTTGGAGGCGTGGTGGCGGAACAACCTCCAAAACTACTGTACCTTGCCCTGCGTCCTCCCCAGCTGCCAGCAGAGTCACCCAATGCGCCGTAAAAGACAGGTAACGTCCCTGTCCATGCCTGCTGGACCGTGAGTCAGCGCTAAGATGCAACTTACCACTGACCGCCCTGTCCAGCGAGGCATGGACATTGCCTTCCACATGCTGGTAGAGAGCCGGAATCGCCTTCCATGAGAAAAAGGCGTTTTGGTACTTGCCACTGAGGTACTGCACATTCCACAAACTCACGGAAGGGGGCAGAATCTACCAACTGAAAAGGTAGCAGTTGAAGTGCTAGCAATTTTGCTAAGCTAGCATTCAACCGCTGGGCATGTGGATGGCTGGGAGAGTACTTCTTTCAGCGCTGCAGCAGCTGGGGCAGGGAAATTTGTCTGTTACTATCAGTAGATTGCCCGCATGTACTACTAGGTTGTGACACACCTATTTCTACATTTTCACTGCAGGCTTCAGAGAGGACTGGGGATCTAGTGGGGTTGGAGGTCCCAGAAGGGCAAGGGGAGCTACGCTTTTGTCTTTGGTGTGGGTCTTTCCGGTGTGCTTGCCAACAAGCTGCATGGCAGGTCGACATATGTCTGGACAAGCATGTGGTACCCAGGCGGGTGATGTTTTGGCCACGCGAGATACGCTTGCGACATATGTTGCAAATAGCAAAGGTACGATCTAATGGACATGTTTCAAAAAAGGCCCACACCAAAGAACTTTTGCTGTACCGTTCAGACACAGCAGCGCCATGCACAAGCGTAGATGTGCGCTGTAATGCAGTTGGTGTGCCCTTAAGCTGACCCCTGGAGGGCATCCTGCCTCTTTGGAGATGTGCCTGTGCCTCGTCCTCCTCCCCTCCTCCTCCTCCTCCTCCTCCTCCTCCTCCTCCTCCTCCCTCCTCCCTCCTATCAGGCACCCAGGTAGAGTAAGTGACCTCATCATCCCCTCCCTCCTTATCACTGTCAAAAACCTGGCAGTATGCTCCAGCTGGGGGAACAACACTGCCAGATTGCTGTCCCTCTCGGCCACCACCTCTCCCTGGGCTCACATCAATGCCTTCCTCTATCTGTGTTCCATCATCAGAGCCTTCAAAACGCTGCGCATCTTCATTCAGCATGTACCCAACACTGTGTTGAAACAGTTCGGGGGACTCCTCAGGAGGACACGGTGGGACTAGGGAAGGATTGTGTGATGCCATTGTGCACAAGGAAGAGGACGCCTTGGCAGCTGCTTTGCCAGATAAACTAAGCTCAGCCTGGGTGAGAGAGGATGAGGAGGATGAGGACGGCTTGGTCATCCACTCTACTAATTTCTCTGCATGTTGAGGCTCAACACGGCCAGCTCCGGAAAAGAAGGACAAGCGGCCACGGCCACGTGCTGAAGAGGATGCACCGCGTCCACCACCAGCGTTGCCTCTAGATGCAGAGCCTGCTTGCCCTCGTGACTCTCTGCCTTTCTTTGTTGTCCTTCTAGACATTTTAATAGCCTGCACAGGACAAAACAGCACCTGTCCAGTAAGAGCAACTGCGTTTATGGGCAAAAACACAGCAAATGTGCAGTAAGATCGACTGCGTTTATGGGCAAAAACACAGCAAACGTATAGTAAGATCAACTGAGTTTATGACCAAAAACTGCAAATGTGCAGTATGATCGACTGCGTTTATGGGCAAAAACACAGCAAATGTGCAGTAAGATCGACTGCGTTTATGGGCAAAAACACAGCAAACATGCAGTATGATCGACTGCGTTTATGGGCAAAAACACAACAAACATGCAGTATGATCGACTGCGTTTATGGGCAAAAACACAGCAAACATGCAGTATGATCGACTGCGTTTATGGGCAAAAACACAGCAAACATGCAGTATGATCGACTGCGTTTATGGGCAAACACAGCAAACGTGCAGTATGATCGACTGCGTTTATGGGCAAAAACACAGCAAACGTGTTCGTTTTTTTTGGCGCTGCACTTCTTTCCACGACTGAGTTTATGGCCAAAAACGGCAAACGTGCAGTATGATCAACTGAGTTTATGGGCAAAAACACAGCAAACTTATATTAAGATCGACTGAGTTTATGGGCAAAAACACAGCAAACGTGCAACATGCTGTATGATCGACTGCGTTTATGGGCAAAAACACAGCAAACATATAGTAAGATCGACTGAGTTTATGGCCAAAAACAGCAAACGTGCAGTATGATCGACCTGAGTTTATGGCCAAAAACACAGCAAACGTATAGTACAGCACAATCTCCTGCCTGACAAATACTAATAGAAGATCTAGCTAAGCTATGCAGTGTATAAATATATGTACAACTCCTAAGGATGTATATATATTCTCTACACTTTAACTATACTGACTACTAGTCTTCCTGCTCTATCCTATCTATATCTATCTATCTAGACACTGGGCCAGATTCTCTAAGAAATCCGGCCGCGTAGCGTAAGCCATTTACACTACGCCGCCGCATCGTACTAGAGCAAGTGCCGTATTCTCTAAGCATTTGCTCCGTAGTTTGCGTTGGCGTAGCGAAAATGGCCCAGCGTAAGCCCGCGTAATTCAAAGGGGGCGGCTTCTATTTAAATAAAGCGCGCCCCTGCGTCGAACAAACTGCGCATGCGCCGGCCGGGGAAAAAGCCCAGTGCGCATGCTCCAGCTCACGTCAGAAAGCGCCGTAGAAACCAACGTCAAAACGACGTGATCGTCACTATTCGCGAACGAGTTAGTAAAACGACGTAAGCGACGGAAAAAGCCGACGCTGACCCGACGCCATACTTAACATGGCATCCGACGGCACCTGACGGCATCCGACGGTACTTCATAAGGTTACTCCTCATAGAAGCAGGGGTAACCTTACGCGAACGAAAACGACGTACGCGACGACGGGGCAGCGTATAAGCGATCGGAATCGGCGTAGTAGCCTCATTTGCATAGGCAAATGAGAAAACAACGTAAAGGCCGCCTAGTGGCCGGAGTTGTCATTACAACTACGATCCACAAGTGTAATGGTATTACACTTGTCGGATGTTCAGGTGTATCTATGCCAAAGTGATGCTAAGAATCACTCGGATAGATACGAGCCAAACGATACGACGGGGTATCTGAGGTACTCCGTCGTAGTGCCGCTGAGAATCTGGCCCACTGGCCCACTGTGTCTCTATCTCTCTCTCTCTCTTTTACTGACTGTCTGTCTGACTTCTCTGTAACAAAACCGGAACACACTACACGAGGCCGCCCGGTAGGCGGCCTTTTATAGTGTGGGGCGTGTACTAAAGCCCTGAACCATAATTGGCCAAAGCACCCAGGCTTTGGCCAATTATGGCTCTTCGTTTTTTGGGCGCTGTGATTGGCCAAGCATGCAAGGTCATGGTGCATGCTTGGCCAATTATCAGCGCGCAACGCCGCAGTGAATTATGGGCCATTGCACGTCATTCGAATTTGGCGCAAACGACCCGTTTTGTTTGTTTTTCGACGAACGATCGAACAGGCAATGTTTGAGTCGAACATGCGTTCGTATCGAACGCGAAGCTCATCCCTAATGTGGAGGAAGGAGAGGTGGAGGAAGTATATGTGGAGAAAGCAGAGGTGGAGGAAGTATATGTGGAGAAAGCAGAGGTGGAGATTATCACCACAACAGGTCAGTGTCTGTCACCACAGCTTCAGGTAAAGAGATGTAGGCCTGCATATTTACATTACCATTTTTATTTATTTTTAGGGGATGAACATGGTGGTGTTGCAGAAAACACTACTCCTTTCTCAAGTGCTAGTGCACAAATATTGATACAAGAAATAATGGAATGTAGTAGTGAAATGGACATTATGAGGAAAAGGATGAATGTGATTAAACAAAAATGTAAAAACAACATTGTCATTTTGGGGCAAATAGTAGACTTACTTTTTTGTAATGCGCCAAAATTTTGCACTTGATATTCCTCAAGCCAAAACTTGTAGATGCACACAGTGTGTCAACATGTGCTAGCTGCCATCACAGGATATCTATGTACGCGTTTTGTGGGTGCAACCCCTTCCTCGTTACTCAAGTAGGTGAGAAGAAGGGTTTTCATCCCCCATGATGGCAGATAGCACATGTTGACATATGGCATGGGATCAGGATATAAATACCAATTTTGCCACACAGTGTGCATCTTCAAATGTTGGCTTGTTCAGGGGTGACATCACCCCATTTCATGTGTTTCTCAGGTTGAACTTTGTAAGTTCCATTGTTTTTAGATATTTGCCTTAAAAATGGTTATATTTTTCTAAATGAAATGTTATAACACACACGTTTGTGCACAGAGTAAAAAACATTTTAGACTCAACAATGTGTGGCTTCTTCTTTATATGCTCAATACCAGTTTGTACATTTAAAAGTGCTTTGTTTACTGTGACAATTGTGATTATTTACTAAAATAGAGAAATCCACTTGACTCTACAAGTGCACTAGGAGAACCTGGGAGACAGATAAAAGAAACACAAACAATAATGACCAAACAATAATGACCAAACAAGTTTTTCAAAGAGCAAATTTATGTTTTTTTTTTTTTTTTTGGTAAAAAAAAATCAAAGAATGCCTTGCATAGCGATGGTCCCCCTACCCGTGAAGTACTCTCGTATTTCCCGTACGCTTTGGGGGGCCAAGCCAGTATGGCCAATGTCCAGGCCGGTCATTGATTGTTATTGAGAATGTCCGGCCTCAGGCCCAACATTTGTGATATAAGATGAAGAATGTCGGCGCAAAAAGTTGAAAAGTATGCAGCAGGTGAACACCATGTGATTCAGTTTGTATTCCGCCATGTGGATGGCTGTCAGGAACAGGCGGAACCGGCTGGCCACTATCCCGAAGGCATTTTCAACAACCCTCCGGGCTCTGGCCAGCCGGTAATTTAAAAACCCTCCTCTCCGGGGTGAGGGTCCTCTGGGGGAAAGGCCGCATCAGGTGTGGTCCCAGCCCAAAAGCTTCATCCGCAATAAAAATGAACAGAAGTCCCTCTACGTTATCTGCATCAGATGGCAGTGCCAGGCCGCCAGTCTGCAGATGTTGGGCAAATTCCGTCTGTGCGAATACTCCACCATCGGACATCCGGCCATTCTTCCCCACGTCCACATGCATAAATTCGTACTGTGCCGACACCACCATTAACACAATACTATTAAAACCTTTTGTAGTTAAAATAAGACGACCCAGAACAATGTTTCCCATCAATTGCCCCTACGCAGTTAGGAAAGTCCCACTGCTCGGCAAAATAGAATGCTACAGTCTGCCATTCCTGTGGCGATGAAGGAAACTGTGGAGTCAAACAAGAAAAAAAAAATTAGTACTTTTGCAAATAAACATTGCAATCAGATTACAAAAATACATTCTTACCCAACATCAGTATAACATTTATTTGAATGAGTATTTAAAGCCAAAAATATAAGGCCCACTTATCAGATTCCTCACCCCCTCTAATGGCCCATTGTAAAAAGTTAAGGGGGGAGGGATTCTAGCTAAGTTTGGGCCCTCCAAAAAAAAAAGCCTCTAGCACTCTGCCCAAATTGAATGAGAAACAATACATTTGGACACATTTTGGGGGGGGGGGGGGGTCAGAACTACAATGGAGCAGACAAAATACATTGTTAACAGACTTGGCTAGGTGTGTTTAGGCCAAGGATAGCATGCTGGAGAGGTTAGTGAAGGGAAATATGCATGTAGGCCAAAAAAGAGCATTAAAAGCTTATAGCATGCATAGGGACAAAGGGGAAATTCAGAGCATATTACAATCATGGTAATTAGGGAAGGATGAAAGAAATGCAATACATTGGCATACATAGAATGTGATGTTAAAGGAGAAAACTTGATTTTAATATAGTCCTTCAGAATGACTTGTATGATGGCAGAACACGTCTCGGGGATTATGATCACAAGAGCCTGGGGGGAGATGCCTGTCGAGAACTTCTCCTAGTCGCCAGGTACCTCAAAGTGGCAATTAGCCTCTGCTCGGCAGTGATGGCTTGGCGCATCACAGTGTCCTGCCTCGTGATATAGGGCGACACCAAATCCAACAGACTGTAAAAAACGGGGTCCGTCATACAGAGAAAATTCCTGAAGTCATCAGGGTTATTCTCCTGGATTTCCCGCAGCAGAGGCATATGAGAGAATTGGTCCCGCTGGAGCAGCCAATTCTTGGCCCGTGAACTCCTCCTCGCCCTGTTCACGGACTGAGCTCGGTTACAGTATTAACTGCAGCACCAAGCCCATACGTAGCACGAACTCGAGAATGTGAATGTACTTCCAACATGGCTTAAAACCAGTTGGCTGGTCAGAACAAACTTTAAACAGAACGCACCGAGGAACAGCAAGGCCTATAAAGAACAACCTGAAAACCAAAAAACGAGCAGACAGGAACGCACTGCAAAACAGATACGACCTGATTACACGCACTGAAAGACAGATACGAACCCACAAGCACAAACTGTACACCAGAAAACGATCTGAAAAGCACGGAGACTGAAAAGCGCGAATCGGCTCTTTTACTAACACACGGTAACACAAAATCAGCAAAAGTGCCCCAAAGGGTGGCCAAGTGGGATTAGAAATAAAAGCAAAGCTGCGCCACATAAAAAAACTGAAAATGAAAAACAATCAATAAAGCAGTTTTTTTTAAAGTTCAGCAAAAATAAAAGTCCATCACATAAAAAACTGAACACATCCAATATTGTCTATGCTGCATATGCAAGGACATCCACATTAGCACACCACCGCAGTGACAAGTAATAGCCTGGAAGTGATCCCTTCACCTAGGTAAGAAATGGCTGCTTACCAGAAGCAAGCTCAAAGGAGCAATTGGCTATAGCCCAGCCACGGCCTTGGCATCCAAAAGTGAGTTGTTAAGCGCGTAGCCCCAGAGCAGGCAGAAGGAGACACTGCGGTTTCTGGTCCACCAGGATGTTATTGGGCGTAGTTCACCATTCAACCACAGGTAGGTTAAAACAGAAGATGCACCATAGTGAAATTCCGTATAAAAAAAAATGTATTCAAATAAAACACATTATACTTACAATGTGAATGTTAAAACAATGCATGTAAAAGCCGGCTGGCAAGCGATAGGGAATCTCCCCACGTGGTGACGTCACTAAGCGTCCCCCAGACGTGTTTCGTCATCAACGGACGTTTTCAATGGGATGGGCTATCGCAGTGACTCACCAAGTTAAATACCAACCCTCGTTGTGAATTGCATAACGAGCGCGGCTCAGGCGCTATCTTTAGTATGGTAAAAATTGCCCTTACTAGACACTAGGTCATACATACCGGTAGTAATGGTTACATACGGGTATAAAGATATTAGTATTAGCAGGGAAGGAAGAAGAATCCGCATGACACACGGAACTCCACCCTCCCACGCACTACAGTTATCAATGTATATATAGACAGCGCTGATCTGACACCAGATCACGCGTCACAAACTCGGACTACAGGACGAGCGCAGCTCAAACGCCATCTTTGATGTGGTAGATTTGCCCTCACTCTACAATAGGTCATACAAGATACCAATAGTAGTGGTTACATATGACATAGCCGCACTCGTCCCGTAGTCTGAGTATGTGACGTGTAGTCTGTGTCAGATTAGCGCTGTCTAAATACACACTGCTAATTGTAGTGAGTGGGAGGGTGGAGTTCCGTGTGTTACGCGGACTCTTCTTCCTCCCCTGTTAATACTAATATCTTTATGTCCGTATGTAACCACTACCATCGGTATCTTGTATGACCTATTGTCCAGTGAGGGCAAATCTACCACATCAAAGATGGCGTTTGAGCTGTGCTTGTCCTGTAGTCCAAGTTTGACGCGTGATCTGGTGTCAGATCAGCGCTGTCTATATATACATTGATAACTGTAGTGCGTGGGAGGGTGAAGTTCCGTGTGTCATGCGGATTCTTCTTCCTTCCCTGCTAATACTAATATCTTTATACCCGTATGTAACCATTACTACCGGTATGTATGACCTAGTGTCTAGTGAGGGCCTGAGCCACGCTCGTTCTGCAATTCACAACGAGGGCGGGTATTTAACTTGGTGAGTCACTGAGATAGCCCATCCCATTGAAAACGTTCGTTGATGACGAAACGTGTCAGGGGACGCTTAGTGACGTCACCACGTGGGGAGATTCCCTATCGCTTGCCGGCCGGCTTTTACATGCATTGTTTTAACGTTCACATTGTAAGTATAATGTGTTTTATTTGAATACATTTTTTCATACGGAATTTCACTATGGCGCGTCTTCTGTTTTAACCTACCTGTGGTTGAATGGTGAACTACGCCCAATAACATCCTGGTGGACCGGAAACCGCAGTGTCTCCTTCTGCCTGCTCTGGGGCTACATGCTTAACATCTCACTTTTGGATGCCAAGGCCGTGGCTGGGCTATAGCCAATTGCTCCTTTGAGCTTGCTTCTGGTAAGCAGCCATTTCTTACCTAGGTGAAGGGATCACTTCCAGGCTATTAATTGTCACTGCGCTGGTGTGCTAATGTGGATGTCCTCGCATATGCAGCATAGACAATATTGGATGTGTTCAGTTTTTTATGTGATGGACTTTTATTTCTGCTGAACTTTAAAAAAAACTGCTTTATTGATTGTTTGTTTTTCATTTTCAGGTTTTTTATGTGGCACAGCTTTGCTTTTATTTCTTGATTATTTTTGTGTTATCACACGACAGCTGCAGCCTATGGTTCATCTATCAATTGATTTGATTTATTATTTACATGACAATTAGCGCAGTTTTCTTTGTTTCTGCCGTGGGATTAGAACTTCCCCTTTTATAGTGCCGTTGTACATGTTGTACATCACCGCTTTTGGACACAAACAGGTTTCTGACCGATGGTGTGTAGATAAGACTGATGAAAGTCAGCTTCATCGGATATCTGACTAAAAAATCCATCGGATTAGATTCCATCAGATATCCGATCGTGTCTACAGGGCTTCAGATATGCCTTTGCTCTCCTTTATCTGTGGCATTTTTTTTTTTTAATGTTAAAATCATATACCAAAAATGTCCACTGTAAGCTTATCAAAGCACATAGAAGCTAAATTCTAATGCCGCGTACACATGGTCGTTTTTTGCGATGAAAAAAAACGATGTTTTTTAAAACGTCATTTAAATTGATCGTGTGTGGGCAAAACGTCGTTTTTTGTCTTTGAAAAGTGACGTTTCAAAAACGTTGTTTTTTACTTCACAGAAAACGTAGTTTTTTTTCATCGCAAAAAACGACCGTGTGTACGTGGCATTACTCCTACAAGTGGTGTATGGTCTTATCAGATGCCATAGAAATACATTTATACAGTATCTGTTAGTACAACAGAACAAACATAAAAAACTGAATTATCTATCTGACAAGTTAGCCATGACATTTTGTGCTTGAATGAGCAATCTCAACATAAGTAAGCCTTCATTGTAAGCTCCTAGAAATAATTAGCTTAGAGTCATGTTTAAAACCACAGATTTGTTTCCGTAGGTGTTTGCAGCTGACATTTGTATCTGTCACTTTGCACTGTCAGTTAACTATATTTGTATGCAAGCATCTGTGCTCAGAGCATCAACAGGCGATAATCTAGAGACTGTGAGACTGCTGATACTGTTAGTGCTGGCTGAGCTTGTATATCCTGTTCATAATTAGCTTTGCTGTTGTTCACACTCCTGACTTCTACAGGAAATATATTTTTTGTATTATATTTGAAGCTTTTCCTCATCCACCTTATGGCAAGGGCACAACAGATACAGATAACTGCCCTGCATAGGCGTGCGCAGCCTATTGAATTAGGGTGTGCACCCCAAAAAACATATTTATATATATATATATATATATATATATATATATATATATATTAGGGCTGTTACTGATCAAAATTTTTGTGTTCGATTAATCGTTTGTTTTTTTAATCGATTAATCGACTAATTTCGATTAATTATAACGCGCATACAGATCAAACTACTTTTAGCTGATCTTCTTGCAGGCTGATTCCCAGTGCAGCTCCCAACCACTGGAAAAATGGATAGCAGGATACAAAAAACACACAAAGGCAGCGGCTCGATGGGAATAGCATTAAAAAACCTTTATAGTCTTCAAGTAGGTAACCAAATAAATATTGCACTGGAGATAAAAATCGATGTAGCTACATAAACTGTAAAAATGGTGCGAGTAATACCAAACGGTACCAAAAACAGTCATAAAAACATGTAGCTAAGTATGATACTGGTATAAAAATGTGTACAAAGATACCACTGCTGAATCCACATGAGGAGAGGTTAACGTCAGTTAGTCGGCATGTAGATGTCCCATGAAGGGAACTATCACAACTCCCAGTGGATGGTTGTAGAGTCCCAGGTTGATAGAGGGAAGTGATAGAGGGAAGTGTAACAGCCCTTGCGTGTGGCAGATAGTAAGGTCCCCCCGGCATGCAGATATGAAGGCACAGCTAAGGAGCCCTTTAGATGGACGTGGCAAGCCCCACCGGTGTTCGTGACGTTACCGGATCTCCGATGGAACTCCCTGAAGCCGGCGGAGAGGTGAGTACCAATCAAAAGAATTTTAATCTATCAAAAAGATTTTGAGCGATCAAAAAAATTAAAGATTAATCGATTAATTAAAAGTTAATTTGCACAGCCCTAATATATATATATACATACACACACTCATTTATGTGCCTGCCTTGTCCAAGCGCCTACGTTCACATTTTTATTAAAAAATAATAAATGGATAGATTTTTGCGGGTGAAGGTCAGGCTCATGCAGACACTGCCCACAGTTCCGTTGCCCCGTGCCTGAATGGCTGTCATTGCTGAGTTGTAGGCAGTGTGAATAAATTACAGGTGTGCTGATCAGTGTGCCAGCTGCAGTGTTGGATTGAACTTGTAGTTTAAACATTCTCAGATTCCTATGACTTATGCCGCGTACACACGGTCGTTTTTTGCGATGAAAAAAAAAACGTCGTTTTTTAAAACGTCATTTAAATTGATCGTGTGTGGGCAAAACGTCGTTTTTTGTCTTAAAAAAAACGACCCAAAAAAAATTCCAACATGCTTGAATTTTTTGTGTCGTTTTTCAAAACCGTCGTTTTTTGTTTCACAAAAAGTCACCGTGTGTAGCAAAAACGTTGTTTAAAACGACGTTTTTCAACCCGCTCATGCCCAGAAGAAGCTAGTTATGAAGCGAGCTTCAATGGAAAAGAGTGGTGAACGTAACCTCGCTTTTTGTGAAAAAATGGCGTGTATGCAACATCGTCTTTGAAAAGTGACATTTCAAAAACGTCGTTTTTTAATTCACAAAAAACGTCGTTTTTTTTCATCACAAAAAATGATCGTGTGTACGCGGCATTAGGCTACTTTCACACTCGTCCTGCCAGCGCACTGCTCCAGTGTGTAAGCACTCGGGCCTTCACATTGCAGTGAAAGGAGAGGCTCCTTCAGGGCGCTTTGCAGGTGCTATAGCACTAAAAATAGCGCCTGCAAAGCGCCCTGAAGGAGCCTCTCCTTTCACTGCAATGTGAAGGCCCGAGTGCTTACACACTGGAGCAGTGCGCTGGCAGGATGCTCAAAAAAGTCCTGCCAGCCACATCTTTGAGGCGCTGTAAGAGCGGTGTAATACAGCTGCTAGCGGGGGTTAAAAGTGCCCCACTAGCAACCGAATAGCGCCGCAAAAAATTACGGTGCAACGCCTCAGTGTGAAAGTAGCCTTAATGATGAAGCTGTGTGGGTAGAGAGGAGGGGAGGGGGCAACTATCACATGTTAAATGGACTGTAGTGTGTTTCTGCAAAAAAAAATGCATAGGTGTGAACCAGGCCTAAAGATGCAATACGTGCACAAGTTTTTTGTTCAGATCACTAGCTGACAGGTGCTTGCATCTACACAAGTGATGCTGGGACACTGTATTCTGATGGGGGGACTCCCCACTGTCAGAATACACTGATTAGTGCTGTATGCGATCGGTTGCAAGCCACTAATTAAAAAAAGTTCTGTCTTACAGGGAGGGCTTAACCCAAACTGAAATTAAGGCTATGCCTGCCGTACTGGACTTGCTCCAGCAGGCCCCCTCCACTACTGCGACTTGTCCCCTCAGGTTTTAGACCCCTTTCACACTGGGGTGTGGGCTTCATCAGCAGTAAAGTGCTGGAACTTTTAACGGCGCTTTACTGCTGTTTTAAGCAGCTCTTTTTAGACGCTAGCGGGGCACTTTTAACTCCCGCTAGCGGGTGAAGAAAAGGTTAAAACTGTCCGTGTTGCAGCGCTGCCGAAGCGCTTTGCAGGCACTTCGCCAGCGCTGCTTATTCATTCCAATGGGCATGGGTGAGTTTAGAAGCGGTGTATACAGCGCTACCAAACCACCCCAAAGATGCTGCTTGCAGGACCTTTTCTAACGTCCTGCAAGATCACAGCTCCAGTGTAAAAGCACTCAGGCTTTCATACTGAGGAGGCATTTTTCAGGCGCTAAAACACCTGAAAAATACCCCAGTGTGAAAAGGGATGTTAAGTTTCTTGCTGTGGTCACACTCTAACCTCCCCATCATACCATACAGGGTTAATGTCTCTGTATGGTATGTGATGATGTCACAGCTTTGGGGTGAAGGAAGAGAGATTAGAATCAGGTAAGTGAAAGAGGTTACCCCCCCCTCCCCCCACACACTGCAAGGCTGGACTTTTTTACTGTCCTGGAGTTGGGCTGTATTATGATAGCTTTTTGATAGTTTAGGAATTCCTGGGACTTCTGAGGTGCTGCATAGATGTATTCTACATACACACACGCTGTATGTTATTAAAAAAGAATGATTTTAACAGGATATAATGTGTATGTGGAATCCATTTATGTAACACCTCAGAAGTCCCAGGAATTCCTAACCTGTTGAAGAATTTTACTTTCTTTTTCAGTAACCCCCTCCTGCAAAGTACAGGGCATGTTTACAGCACAGAATTATATTGTGGAAAATGCAGAGAACGAAGGTGAGTACTCACAGGTAAAGGCTAACATTTTCAGTCATCCCCAAAGAGAGCCGTGCTGTCTGCTGGACAGGAGGAAAGAGATGGAGGGTGCACTGTGATGACCTCTTCCTCTTCCTGCTCCTCCCACCTGTCCTTCATCTGTGAAAGCCCCGACTAAAAGCCAGATAGGAACCCGAGGAGAGAGACAGTTTTCCCTCAAATGCTGCATCAGAGAGGAGATTGGAGTGACACGTCCTGAGTCCCAAGTCCCAGCAGGTCTCCTTCACCATTGTCGGTATTCACTGCAAGGCAGAAGCCGGGAGGTGGGGCACTCAGAGGCATAGAAGAGATGAGAAAGTCACATCCTCCTCCTCTGCCTGGGTTGGTCCTGGCAAACAATGTTTTCTCTGCAGCTGACAAAAGGCAGTGGTGGGCTGCGGAAGCCCAGCGGTGGCAGAGGGTAGGTGACAAAATCAGTGGGGTTAATTCAGCCCTGATGTTACTTCTCTAGTTCCTGCTACAGCACCCCTGACAGCAGGGAGCGGAGTGATATTCAGCTGTCAGTGGTGCTGTAGCCGGAACTATAGTAGTAGCATCGGCAAATGCGGCCTCTTGCCTGCTCACGCCGCGATCAGGGACTGCACAAACAGCAAACTTAAAAGTAGTCCCACTCACAGAGTAGCAGCGCTGCCTATGTTTATTTACCCGATGTGCTGAAATAGAGAACCTGAACATCTGCTGCACATTCTGCTGGCAAAAAAAGTCCTGGGGTGTGTTGGATGTGCCTGGGCATTAGGGTGTGCCCAGGCACACCCCGTGCGCACGCCTATGCTGCCCTGTCATCACTCTCCATGCCCAATTCAATAAACGGTTCTGATTCTTAAAGTTTAGTATTTTTGGGGAGTGAAGCATGAACAAACACAATATTTACATCCCGTGGTGCGTATCTCATTACCTGTAGGTTGCTGCTTCTGGGGAAAATCATCCCCTCGGTCCTTCACAGGAGCCAGATATTGCCCTGAGTGGCTAACTTATAGCGCTGCGAGAGTTAAAGCCACATTGAAGTCTATTTTTTGAACGAATTTAAATAACTTTACATGTATTATCTTTTTTCTAATAAAATGTTTGAGTCTGAGTTTTCCAGTTGTCTCCCAGCCCTGCTGACACACTCCCTGTACTATGTCTACCAACTGTGCCCCTGGGACCGATGGAACTCTGTATGAGTCTCCTCTAATCCTTTTGGGCAGGAGCACCCCACTCCCTCATTATTGCCTCGCATTAGAGTCCACCTGTGTTATAAGAGGAGTCCTTTAGTTATTCCATATAGTGGAGTATATTTCTCCCATGGTTCAGAGAAGCAAGATCTTCCATTCTATGGATAGCGTAGGACCCTCTATTCTTGGGCTACTTTGTTGCATTAAGTGGGCTTAAGCATCATATAGCTATATTGTGTGACCAAATTCCCATATTTTTGGAAAATGTTCAGGTGTTTTAAATAGCTTTGCAGGAGTTAAATTTCATTTTTTGCTGTTTTAGGCTGAGTTCACACTGGTCCGACAAATGCTCCGACATTGGGAGCTCATGTCGCATGACATGTGAAAATCAATGTTTCCCTATGGGAGTCGTCTTAACTGGTCTGACACATGTCGGACCGACTTTGAATATGCTCCCTGTACTACTTTGGTCCGACTTTGGTCCTACTTCACTCCATTGAATATCATTGAAGTTGGATCAATGTTGGAACGCCGTCTTGCATGATCCGACTTTGGCATGCGACTAGTGCTCTGCTGATCTTGAGGGGGAACTCCACGCCAAATTTTTAATAAAAAACCGGCATGAGTTCCCCCTCCAAGAGCATACCAGGCCCTTGCGTCTGGTACAGATTTAAAGGGAAACCCCTACGCCTAAAAAATGGTGTGGGGGGGTCCCCCCAAAATCCACACCAGACCCTTATCCGAGCTTGCGCCCCCCCCTCCTGAACCGTACCAGGCCGCATGTTCTCAACATGGGGGGGTGAGTGATTTGGGGGTCTTCTTCTATGCGCTCTCCGGTACTTTCTGCCGGGCCCCTCCACTATCTTCTTGCAGCTCTTTTACTAGCGGGGGGCCCAGTCTTCTCCGCCGTCGTCTTCCCTCTTTCTCCTGTTCCGATGTTGACTTAACAAGCTCTCCTGCTTTAATGCCGCATGAGCGGTGCGCAACCATTTATATAGTCATGGGGCGTGTCACCGGGTGATTCAGACAGCAAAAGCCATGCCTTTCCTCCTCCACGGCACTGACTGCTGTGTGTGGGAGCACGTGTGTGGAGGCGCGCATGTACAAATCAGGGACAGGTGGGAGGTATGCAATATCTGTCAACTATGATGGAAGCACTGACGCCCCTGAATATTTTAAAAGAAGCAGATAACTGTAGGTAATTGGATATACCTACAGTATATCCTCTAGCTTGAAGTGCTCTCTTTAGGTGCAGTGACACATAACCAAGAATTTGAATTTAGGCTCCTAAAGCCAGAACAGTTCTAATTTCTGGCTGGTTGCTATGGTTTAACATACTTCAGAATTAGTCTTCGGAATAAGAACTCTTTATTAAATAAAGCCAAAAACGTGCAACAGCAACCTCAGCCAAAGATTTTATCCTGAAAAATGTTTGAAGTGGCTGCTAATATAAGGAAATCCAAAATGTTGTAGTTGCCTTAGGAAAAAAGGAGTATTCTTTCAATGAGGACCCTTGTCTAAAGGTGACCATACATAGATTGAAATTGGCCAGTTCAGCAGGGACCAGATAAATTTTGATCCATGTTAGCAACTGTGGTTGAACAGAAGTCGATATACTGATCTCTTTAAAGCCGAACCGGCTCCAGCCGCATTCCCTGGTGGTTATGGCAAAGGCTAATGTAAATACTAGTGTTGGTTAGGTTACATGTACATAAAGAGATGCGTGTACATACTAATGTCGGTAATGGCACAGCCTAATGTAAGTGCATGATTTAATATTTAAATTCACTTAATTAGAAGATTTTACACAATGGAGTTTTTTGCTTTTCCTTCCTCTATGGGTATAATAGCGTGTCAAGAATTGATAAATGGTAGCGCTGAGATAATGAAAGCCCTCAAAACATCAGTGGTTTGAAATGTCGTCGCTCTGCTACATGAAAAAGTTTTATGCTTGTGTTTGTACACAAGCATTAAAGAAGTTGTAAAGTCAAATTTTTTTTCCTTTTCAAATGCAGTCTTGAGGCATATAAGAATAAAAAACGTGATGATTTTTTTTTAAAACATTGCTATACCTGTTAAACAGCATCTTGAATGTACCCCTCCGTCAGTCCTGTGTCTGATTTCCCCTCACTTCCTGGTTTGGCAGTGCGCGTTCATAGTGTAAACGTCACTGCCTAATGGGAACTACAGTTCCCATTAGGCTTAGCGGTTCGCGCATGCGCAGAAGCGGTTTTTCGTTTTACAACGCCGGACGAGAACGAGCAATGTTCTCGTGAACTAAGAGCCACACTCCGCCCCTACCTTCCTCTAGTATACACCCCTTCCCGCCCCTCTGCCTATACCCTTTCATTTCTCCTCCCTCCTCCAACACATATTGCCGCCTCCTCCTGTTTAATAGGGTTGCCATCTGTATGGTTTTTTAGGAGCCCCAGCACACAGGGGGACCCGGACAGCAGGGGGATCGGAGCAGCGGGAGGGGGAGGCAATTACAGAGCAATTAAAACATAAGGGAGAGAGAAGCGACAGGCAGCTGCTGGTACAGGAGATTTTAATAAAATAGATGCTTAGAAACAATGCACTCACTGTCCATGTTAGAGCTGTAGTAGGCATGTCAGTTGTGAAGTCGGCTGTCCCATTCTCCCCTACGATCCACGCTGCTGCTTTACTGAATCGCTGGAGGAAGCCAAGGATACAAAGCCGTGGGGGAAACTGCAGTGAGCTGTCAGTCTGGGATACTGTGACCAATCAGAGCGTTCTGGAGGCTTAACCACGCCTCCATCATCAGAGGCTGACAGTTCACGTGAGTTTCCCACGGCTCTCTGTTTCCTCCAGCGATTCAGTGGAAAGAGCAGCGTGGATCGGAGGGGAGAATGGGACAGCCGACTTCACAGACTGACATGCCTACTACAGCTCTGACATGAAGAGTGAGTAGATTGTTTATAAGCATCTATTTTATTAGGGGAGGAAAAATGAGTTTCACTTTCAACTTGTTATCAGAGAACTGGGGGAGGAGGGAAGGCGTGGCTGTGACTAGTTTCCCAAAACAATGAATGGGAGGGAGGCGGAGCTACAGCGTCCTAGAGACGCCCAAGCATGTGCTGGTCTCCTCTGCTGTGAAAGACACAGAACGTCCAGACGCAGAGCTGTAGGCAGGAGAGGGGACGAGCACGTTGTGCACGTCATGCTTGTGAAGCTTTCCTCCATAAGAAACGGCTGGGACACAGGAGGAGAGGAATGAGAGGAGGCACAGGAAGTGGAACTTTTACAGATGAAATTCAATACTTTGCTGGGCAATTTAAAAGAAGAGGTAGAGAACTTCTAAATGCTCTGCAATATATCAATGATTTTAGAGGATAAAAAACGAACCTTTAGTGTTCCTTTAAGTTCTGGTGAGTTATTTGAGGAGCCAGGTGGAGGTGATCACTGGAGGTGTTTGTTAAAAGGAGGATATCATTTTGTATGCAATTAACATTTTTGAAAAGTACACACTGGTGTATAGTATAGAAGTTTGTTGTATGTGTTTTATGGGACGGTGAAGGACTTAATTTATGAGAGTTTTTTTTTAAATAATTTGACACCACACATTTTTGGGGTTTTACTTTATTTCTTTATAAGCATTTATTGAGACACAGTGTTAAGAAAATCAATTAATATCCCACACGCTTTTTAAATGAGAGCACTGACTTTTATACTGCTGTCCATTTTTTCTGTGACTCGAGGCTCTAACACCATATTGATAGCAGATTCACCATAGAAAGTGAAAATAGAGAGAGTTTTTTTTCTGTGGAGAAGATTTATTTACCTATATTGACATTATTTATCAAAGTGTATATACAGCAAAAACCTTTCTTTTACACCCTCTAGCAAATGGTTTAGTTTTCAAGCAGACAGCGGGTTTTTATTTTCTGCAGCAGTGTTGGAGATTTGGACTTGATGATATCTGTGTTCCTAAAAAAACAAAAGAGTTAAGATATGCAGAGAAATATCTGTCCTGGGGCTTTTATTGCTGACTTCTTCTCCTTTTGAAAATTCTGTCAGGCTGTCATACTGATCTGATGGCTTTAATTTTTTGAGAAACTGTCCTGCAATAAGTATGCACATCACAAGTTCTGCCTAGCAGTGGCGTCTCCAGCTTTCATATTTGGGGGTGCACATGGGGGGACAGGGATAAAAGTAGGGGGGCCAACTATAAAATGCAATTTTATATATATATATATCCTGGGGCCCTTTACTACGATCCCACAACGGGCCCTTTCACATGTTCTGCAGTGAGCTCCCTTCCTACTATACTGGGGCCCCCGAGGGTGGCGGAGAACAAGAGATATATTTTACCAGCACACCAAGAAAATATAAGGGTCCAAAGCAGTGGGAGAACTCTCAGGGTTGCAAAGGTTGTCTTGCCACCGGGCCCTGGTGTTCTGCCACAACTGTCCTGTCCCTGTTATTGACAGCGCTGGTCTGGCATCTGTCTCCTTGGCAGCGGCGGCAGTCTATTAGAACCTAGTGCTGGTGACATTATGGATGCATGCAGGGGAAGGCTGGCACTATTTGTTATAGAGAGCCGAGCCCCCAGCTGGTCACCTAGCAGCAGTAATGCTGTATAACCTTCTCTGTTGACATGCTGATCGGGATGTGATCCAGGTGATGCTCCCAGTCAGATCTAATAAACACAGTATTTATTAGCATCAAGAGTACAACCACATATATATAATCAACCGTATGTTCCGCAGCCATGTGGTCTCTATGCCTGTAAAGTGTGGGCTTTGATCAATAACATCACTGATATTTAACACTAGGATTTGACTAGGAACAGCTAAGTAACCTGCAGGGAGCTCAACTGTCTGCAACCAATAGAGATAGGCTTGGGTGTTTTTGAAATTCCACATGCCCGATCCCGCCAGGACGCCGACACTCCACAGTGCTAATCACAGCCACTGATCTGTGCAGCTGCAGACCGGGAAATATCTCACTGCCTGTGATTAGCGCTGTACAGTGTGGGCTTCCTGGCAGGCTCTGGCATGTGGAATTTTGAACATGCCCAGCCCATCTCCAACAACAAATTGTGGCCCTCCTGTACATCAGCCCCATAAAGTAACCAGCACTGGGTTCCAATGTGCTGCCGCCGCTGCCACGTAGACAGAGACCAGCACTGTGAATAACTGGGACAGGGCAACAACTGTGGTTGTTCCAACACTGGTCCACACTGGGAGGATTCCCCCCATCCATCTATAATGGGTAGATGGGGAAATTGTATAATTTTCTTCTTCTTTTTTTTCATTCAACCTAATAGTTGAATGAAAAAAAGTGATAAATGTATGGGCTGCCTAAGAGCTAAGACCAGCCATAGACCGTTTAAATCACAGCTGGTTCAGCAGGAACTGGCTGAGATTTGAACCATTAATGAGCAGATTCTCTTATGATTAACACTAGTGGTTGCTGTATACCCACTAGTGATAATCACTGTTTGTCAGGAGAATATAATTGCTGGGCAGGAGGGATATTCCCCTGTCTGCACTGTCTGTGTTGATGGGGAAATCATGCAAGTTGCCTAACTGAAAGTGAAAGTAAATTGTGACTGTCTTGAAAGAACAGGAGAGGAGGAGGGAGACAGATGGGGAAGAGAAGGGATGGAGATAATGCAGTTCAGTAATTAGTGTACTGCAGTCTGCAATGCACACACTTACCCACGGTCGAGGCTAGAATCTCAGGCATCATTCACATACAGCCAGGAATGCTGCTGATTTTCATATTTCCCGCCCTCACATCCCCTCTCTTCAGAAACAGCACACCAGGATAGTATGGGTGGGACTAAGAGGAGGAGGAGGAGGAGCTGTATCCCTCCCTGCTTGTATGTGAGGGGGTGGGGTGGCTGGACTCACTGGGCTGTAAAAGAGTGTCATAGACTGACACTCGGCTCAGCTTGCAGTCACCACTCTCGGAATTTACAGGCTGGTTCTCCTGTCCTAAGGATGGGAGAAATCAGATTGTTTTTTCAGTAACTGTGATGAAGGCTTGCCCCCCCCCCCCACAGTGCTCATGGAGTCCTTTCTGCAACACGCTCTTCTCCGTGCCAATGAGGATGCAGGGGAAAGAGCAGATCGAGCGGCTGTGGTTGTGTGAGCAATTGCATTATGCAGTGTCAGCGAGCAGAGGGAGGAGGGAGGAATCCCCCACAGAGCTGACTGGGGATGCTCTCCCTCTCAGGAGGGACTGTTACTCCAGTGGCAGCCTGAGCAAAATACAAAATGTGGGGGCACATGGTGGGGCACAGCATAATGTTGGGGGGGGTCAGGGCCCCCTCTGCCCCCCCCTAGGGTCGCTACTGCTGCCTAGGATTCTTAGATGGAGGTCAGCTATGATCGATCCCACCCAACCCTTAAAGCAGAACTCCGGGCAAAAATGTTTTTTCCATGTTCTCATTGCTGATCTCCTACCTTCACCAACTATGTCAGCCATGTTCTTCTAAACTATGTAATTCCTCTGCAATAGCCTGCTGAAATTGCTGAAAAACTTTATTGCTTGGTGATTTCCTGTTTGTAAGTCCGCTGACTGCTATTCCTCCAGTAACCTCAGCCAGCAGTCTGACACTCACCTTTCTAGCCCTTTAAAAGCGAGCAGAGAGTTCTATTTCCTGTAGTTGGCGTAGGGGTCTCCCCCTGGTCTGTGCCGCCCATAGGGGTGGTGTCCTCCTCCTCTACTCCCTCCATATCCTCCCTGCCAGCACCGCCCCCGTCCTCCACCGCCTCAACCACCCGCCCTCCATCCGTCTTCAGTTCGGGGAGAGTGACAGATCATCGGGATGACAAAGCGCATCTCAGGCGGTTAGGTCTGTATGTGAGAACACGGCTCGTAGTACAGCCTTGTCTCCCTGTACAATGAAACAGTGCGCTCTGCACTGTCTATCACAATTCTGGTGCAGGGAGGCGGGGCAGTACCACAAGCTGTGTTCTCACATACAGACCTATCGGCCCTAGATGCACGCTGTCATCCTGATGATCTGTAACTTCCCGCTCTGCACTGTTGTCACTGCATTAATAATGCACTGTTGTCACCGCACTGATAAGGCACTGGTGTCACCATACTGATAAGGCACTGGTGTCACCGCACTAATGGGCACTGATAATGCACGGGTGTCACCGCACTGGTGGGCACTGATATGGTACTGCTGTCATGGGCATTGATCTGCACTGGTGACACTGCACTGATGGGCTCTCATAATCTGCACTGGTGGTCCCTGACATTTGGGTCTGGTTGTGGTCCTTGACACGTTGCACTGGTTTGCATTTATAAGGCTGTAACCTATTATTATACCGTGTGTTATGTGTTACTTGCTGGCTGCAGAATGAGCGGTGTGATTTATGTTGAAGTGGGTGAATTCCCATTCATTGGAAATGTAGGCTGATTACAGTTAGAGAGAGAGAGAAGAGGATATGATGCAATGTTCTAACACCTCCTACCTGTCAGAAAAGATGATGCATTTTTTGAAATTCAGAGCTAACTTCCTAAAAATGAATTCACACATCTCTCCTAAACTGTAAGATTTCACAAATGTAATAACTGTTTAGTGTTTTGTGTGTGTGTGTGTGTGTGTGTGTGTGTGGAGGGGGGGGAGTACTAATGGGGTATTTTTTTAAAAATCCAGGAGTTTTTCTTTAAGGCCTTGTTCACACCATGGTGCAGGGACGTTAGGTTTTCTGAACGTGTTCTGCAAGGGCACCAAAAAAAAGATACTGTTAACACCCCTGTTCACACCACGCCCCTGTTCACACCACAGATTTTTTTTCTGTCCAGTAATATGCAACGTGTATGTAGTTTTCTGCATGGGGAACAAACTGACATGACATCAGCATTGGTGGGAACAGGGCACATAATTTACGCACATGAAAACTGATGTGAACATGCATGAAAACTGATGTCAACTAATGTGCAAGTAGGTAATTTTTGGGGGAACTCCACGCCATTTTTTTTTATTTGGGGTGGGGTTCCGTTTAAAATCCACACCAGACCTGAAGGGTCTGGAACTGATATTTGGAGTCTTTTTTTTTTTTTTTTTAATTAACGGCGGGGTTCCCCTTAATATCCATCCCAGACCTGAAGGGCCTGGTAATTGAATTTTTATTTTTTTAATGAATTCTCTCTAAATTGCCGGAGCCGACAATTCATTATAGCCGCAAGTCCGGTTTTAATGACTTTTTTCCTTTCAGAAATGACACTTTGTGCAGGGACAGTTCTATATATGGGGAACATGCGATATTTTACATGCTAACTTTACACCCCCCAGGTACGAAATTTTAACATTATTAAATTCACTGCTCCCGAAAAAACTGCAGTTTTTAAAACTTTTTTTTGCATTGATACAGGTCCCCAAACACTTTTTAGGACATTATCAGCCAAACAAGGGATGATTGATTATCATAATTATTGATAATTTTATTAACACATTTTTTATTGACTAGCAAATTGTGAGCTGATTTTCTTCTACCAGGTGATTGAGCTCCTTGTGAAAATGCACACATTAAAAGTCTACCAACTGTATTGTGTGGACACAGATGTATCTGGGTGGGATCAAATCTTTATGGTAACTCAAAGTCAAGAAGAAGGCTCAAGTGGTAGAATTTACTTGATCTTGGGAGGGAAGGGAGCAATTATGGTATAGGCTTTGCACATTCCTTGCTAGGCTATAGCTTCATTATATGTCTACCACATACCTCCCAACTTTCTGAGATGGGAATGAGAAACGCCTATTAGCAAAAATATGTAGGCTTGGATACACCCTCTGCCATGCTCCCCTTAAAGGAGAAAAAAATTATTGGTCAAACCTGCAAGTGCTTTTTTAGATCTACTATTCCTTTATGCAGCAATTTTATAAAATAGGTGAACCGGTAGTGCTAAACTAGCACTGTAAAACACTTTTAATAGATAGGTAGTGCATTTTAAATGTAACTATATAGATGAAAAGCCTGCATTCCTCTCAGTTGGAAGGCCACACTGCCGACGACGATCCCCCAGTGGATCGCGAAGGTGGAAGAGATAAAACGCATGGAAGATCTTATCCTCACAGCGCAAAACAAACAGGAAAAATTCACTGATACTTGGCAACTGTGGGATATCTTCATATACTCAGCTGAGGGCCAAGCACTGAGGGAGCCTGCGGCTGACGTGTGAAGGTATTCTTCCCAGCATCTATCTGCACGTCTCAGACCGTTGCTACAACGGTATGGGAGACCACAAAGTAAGGGAACCTCCCCCCCCCGGGGGAGCCTGTGCTCGGGGAGTTCTACCACCGGAGCCTCCCCATCCCCCCTCTGCTTCCCTTGACCGCTCCTTCTTTCCTTCTCCTTCTCTCTGACTTTCTACCCTCGGAATAGTACACACCCCTCTTTATGGGGTCTTCCTTGAAATAAGGAGAAAATGTGGGGACCGGTCGCGTTATCCGGATACTTTGCTATAAATTGACACAGTTGTTACTTTTCGTTGTTGTATACCCTATCTATTACGTGTGCTGTGTGTATGGTTGTACCATGTCGGCCTGCGCGGCATTGTCCCTGTTTACAAATAAACAATTTTGAAAAAAAAACTATATAGATGAGACCAAAATGAGCGACATTATTCCAAATCGGGGACAGTCCCCCAAAATCAGGGACAGTTGGGGGCTATGCTACCATCTGACTTTGCGTTCAGTGGACTGAGGATGGGTTCACACTTATGTGAAATCCAATTCGCATGACAGGTGACTGTGACCAGCTCTCAATAGAGCCGATTCACACACCTCCGGGGCGGTTGCGGCGTGAATTGCACTGGAGTCCGGTGCGTCTTTGGTTCAGTTTCAGGTGCAAATTCAGGCGGAAATTTGGGCCTTATTCGTCCCTGAAAAGAACAACAGGGACGCACCAGACCCCTGGTATCAACCGCATCCGAATCAAGTGTGAATCCAGCTGGAAAGTGAGAACAGAAGGAGGAGTTAGGATTCTTGTCTGACAATATCCTGTCCCCATTACTGGTAATCTACTTTAAGTGGAAAATGAACTTGTTGAATACAGTATGAAGTAATACTCTTCATTAGAAACTCATACAATCACATACATGTACAGTGGCTGATATATTATCCAGAAAAACCCCAAGCAGGATTTTGCAATACATTCTTTCACTTATGCAGAGTACAAACACAGGTTGAGGCCCCCCTAAATATATACAGTAGTAACCCATACAGATCCTTGTGCTCACATTTGCTTTTGAATGCCACAGATTTCCATGCAAATGAATAACACTCCAGATGAATTTACACCAGGTAAATACATATTAACGTGAGCATGTGTCATATCAAAGTAAATGTCAAAGAAGATAAATTAAACTTTGCAGACCTTTAAGCACCCTGAAATGAAAAGGAAGGCACGAAAACATAAAACTAATAAAACCAGCGACCTTATTATCATAGCCCATGACTACAACTTTTATTGAAAAGCATCTATCTATTCTATAATTAAAAGGCTAATATTACTGCTGTGAGATGTTATCCTTAAAGCCCAACTCAGGGAAAAGGAAGAATTCTTCCTTGCAGCTGGGTTGCAACAGCACTGCAAGAATCGAATGTTCATTTATTTCTAGGACATGGGAAAGATAGTTTTACTTATACTCAATTATCTGCTTTCCCAGCAGATGGTGCTCCAGTATGCTCTGCCATGTTCCTTGGTATGCTTATGTTCAGGGCAGGGCTGTGGGTTCTGCATTGGTCTTGATGATATCAGAGAGCATTTGACCACTGATGTGCAGGGGAGAAGAAGCTGCGGGGATCGGTCTTACAAGGCGGGGGAAAGAGCTTCTTTCTGAGATTTGGTGTTTACAAGTTAAAAACGATTTTTTTGCTAGAATATTACTTAGAACTAGGGTTGTCCCGATACCACTTTTTTAGGACCGAGTACAAGTACCGATACTTTTTTTCAAGTACTCGCTGATACCGAATACCGATACTTTTTTTAAATGTGTCCCCCACAAATGCAGCCATGTCCCACACAAATGCAGCCATGTCCCCCACATATGCAGCCATGTCCCCCAGTCATGTCCCCCACATATGCAGCCATGTCCCCCATATATGCAGCCATGTCCCCCACATATGCAGCCATTTCCCCCCAGCCATGTCCCCCACATTTGCAGCCATGTCCCTCCAGCCATGTCCCCCACATTTGCAGCCATGTCCCTCCAGCCATGTCCCCCACATATGCAGCCATGTCCCTCCAGCCATGTCCCCCACATATGCAGCCATGTCCCCCACATATGCAGCCATGTCCCTCCAGCCATGTCCCTCCAGCCATGTCCCCCATACCTAGCCGCCGAAAGCTGCCGCCGCCGCACGGGGAACATCACAGCATTCATTTGAATAGCTGTTTTCCCCGCGCGTATAGACACTCCCCCTTGCTCAGGATTAGACAGATCAAGATCACCCATCCAATCCCGAGCAAGGGGGAGTGTCTATACGCAGCGGGAACACTACAGCTATTCAAATGAAAGCTGCGATGTTCCCGCATGCTGTTTAACCCATGCGGCGGCTTTCGATGTGGCGGCTGCGGCGTCGGCGGGGGGTGGGGGGATTGTTGGTGGCGCAAGTATTCTATTTAGGCATCGGGGGTATTTGCGGGAGTACAAGAACTCCCGCAAATACTCGGTATCGGGACAACCCTACTTAGAACCCCCAAACATTATATATATTTTTTCTAACACCCCAGAGAATAAAATGGCAGTCATTGCAAAACTTTCTGTTGCACCGTATTTGCCCAGTGGTCTTGCAAGCGCACTTTTTTGGGAAAATATACACTTTTTAAATTAAAAAAATAAGACGACAGTAAATCTAGCCCGATTTTTTTTACTTTCACACAGAATTTCACGTTTTTTCTTTGTGCTACCTTCTTATCCATGAAGATATAGCAGATGTGGTAACGCACCTAGTCAGAATAGCACCAGTTGCACAGCTCCGGATGTACACAGGAAGATGTCTTTTGGCACACTGACTTATGCAGAGCTTTTTTTCTCAGAAAATAGGTGCAGGAACTCAACCACGACCCCGTTCAGATTTCAAAAACAGTAGAAGGATCTGAAAGGGGCATTAAATACCAGGATTGCATTACATACAGAGTGTACAGTTCAGGGGGTTACACACAGAGTGCAGAGCTGTCACTTGTAAACACAGAAACCAGACTTCTGTGTTTAGAAGTGATTGTGGTGAGCAGGCACCAAAGGGTCTGAGCCTAAGATGGTGGAACTGAGTTCCCCCAAGTTCCCCCTGAAAAAAAGCCCTGGACTTATGAAGTTTGGCGCTTCTTGTGACTGTGCATGTAGCCTTGTGCTTTTATCTGTTGGTGCGTTACAAAATTATTCTCAAAACTTTTTGATACCACCTTGTATGGTACCCCAACAATTCATATTCCTGTATGCTGTACCGTGTATTTTATGTTAAAAAAAATATCCTGCCTTTGTATTTCTTTCTTTGTGTGAAATACCTGGCGTTCTTGCCAGTCCCCCTGCTTTTCTATTTCAACCTGACCATGCTAGGCATACAAAAGCACACCCTTCCAAGCATGGTCCGTTTTTTGGCTGTGCTGTGATGTCCTCCAATGGACAGACTTGTGCCGACACATGCCCCCCTCATAACTGGAAACATCAGTTTACTGCTATTTCACTCCCTCTGCTCACACACCACCTGCAGCCTCCACCCCCCCCCCCCCCCCCCCCCCGTTCTATTTATGCAGAAAAAAAATAATAATATTTATAATATGTTTTATATCTATACACAAATATTTTGCCCTGCAATTCTATTTTAAATGGAATAGGCTGTTTTGCAAGGTAAGGGTTCTCAATACTTTAAGCTGCTTGTTTGCTGTTCTAGTTCTAAGAAAAAGGTACTGTGATGCTGTGGGCGTGACGGAAATGCTATTGAGGATATAAATGTGGCTGTACGTTCATGTGAGGTCCCCCTTGAGCTTGAGTTTCAGGTTAGCCAGGAAAATGAAGCCACGAGCAGTGGCAAGATGAGCGTTTTTCTACATATGTTTGCAAGTACCGTATTTATCGGGGTATTGCGCGCTCCGGCGTATAGCGTGTACCCTAATGTGGACCTGTGAAAAAAACATTTTAGTACTTACAGTTTTGGTGTCTTGGGCGGCGTCCATCGGCGGCCTTGTCCGGTCCGGCGTCTGTCTTCGGCATCAGTGGTGTCCTCCCGGCTTCTCCAGTGCGCGCCTCGAGGCAAAAAACCCGCTTCCCGCGCTCAGTTTGAACACCTCCGCTGACATATACTGAGTGCAATACACTCAGGTACATTCGGCCAGGCTCGGCTTCGCTCGTGCTCATGCTCTGTGACGTTTATGCGTGAGCACAAGCGAAGCCGAGCCTGGCCGAATGTACCCGAGTGTACTGCATGTCGGGGGCTCAGTTCAAACTGAGCGCAGGAAGCGGGTATGGGCGTATATCGCGCACCCACGATTTTCCCCTTATTTTAAGGGGAAAAAAGTGTGCGGTATACGCAGATAAATACGGTAGTTAACTATGCTTTGTTGGATAACGCATTAGGCCAGTGTGTGTCCTCTGTGTTTACGCATCTTATAAAAAAAAGGGGGGGGGGTGTTTCTGCCATTTAAATATGAAGCGTCCACTTCCAATTGATTCTATAACGGCTTTTTACTGGCAGGGGTTAATGCAAAATAATGGATTGTATCTGTGGGAAATTTTGCCCGTACAGTGATGCATTTGTTAGGTCAGTTACTTATACTGGATGAGAGGACATCTGTCTAGCAATTGGGGTTCCTATTTATTTAGGGTTGTGATCAGGGCCCTGTGCAGACCATTCTATTTTCTCCAAAATCTTTAATTGAGCTGTCTTTGTGCACAAGGGCACAGTCGTATAGAAATCCCTGTATCCGGGGTATGGTATGGGATTTTCAATGTGCTCGTTGAATCATTAAATTTAGAATAACTTTGTCTATACAAGAAAAAATTGGAAAAAAATCATATATTGTAAAAATAGCGTGCGGGCGCACGATGATGGCATGGGAGATGGAGATGTTTAGACAAGGACACTCCATCTCCCACCCCATCATCGTGCACCCAGAGTCACGTGATTGACGCTGTGACGTCACACCTAAGTGCCTGTCTATCGCACACAGGGAATATAAAGACCCATTTGGCATCTTGTGTGGCCACGGGGTCAGCTTGGGGAGCCAACTTGGAGACACAGCGTTTATGAGGTAAAATGCCACATGGCATGGATAAGACCAGGTGGACTTTTTGGAATGTGTGAGCCTGGTTTAGGCCTATCCATATTTATTATTATATATATTTTTTTATAGTTTCCTTTCTCTCGAGGACTTTATGGACTGACTTCTATTGTAGAAGCCTGCATATGAACTTCAAGGTAATAAGGGCAACGTTTGCATGAGTTTAAAAGTACAGCAGTTACTAATCTGTGACTGATTTTTCTTCTTTTTTTCTTTTGCTTTTTTATATGTTGTATTTTTTAAGCGGACCTTAAAACATACCAATGTGAGTGTCACCTCCATTTACTCCATTTAACACCATCTGAGTGTGCTGTGCACTTCAGACTCCCAGGAGCTCTAGCTTTATGCTTCATATACATGTAAGTGTTATAAATCCTTGCATTCATAAGAACAATATAAGGTACACTATCTGATTGTAACATATATAGCTTAATAATTTATAGGTCGTAACAATAAAAGCATAAGTAGATATTATATATTTTATATATAAATTTGTATTATTTATTAAGTTTATACAATTATACTTTTTTCTTTTTTATATGTACAATTGAAGTTAAAACTCTGTTTTTCCTGTTGGGATCTTTTTCTGTGTAACACATGTGTGCATGTTGAGGTTGCCCCGATACACTACAACCAGTGTCCCCCGCCCTTAGGGAAGGGGCACACTGTAGCTCTAGGACAGGCATGTCCAAAGTCCGGCCCGGGGGACAATTGCGGCCCCTGTTCCAGTTTAATGTGCCCCCCTGGTAATTTGGATATATACTGTATTTATCAGCACTGCCTCAGAGGGGACAGGGAGAGGGGGAACAAGTTCTGTCAAATTACATACAGGAGAATCTCCTGTTTACTCAGCGACATCTGTAATAGGAAATCCCGTCTCCTGGGCTGCCATTGGACGACTCCTCTGTCTATCATAGGAGGTGGGAGAAATTATATTAAAAAGACTGCTGTGTAAACAGAAGATTCTCCTGTATGTAATCTGTTGGTGCTCATCCCGCCCCCCCCTCCTTCCCTCCGAGGCTGTAGATGGACATCGATCAGGCTGCATTCATGGCAATGGAGAGGCTGCATTCATGGCAATGGCAAGGCTGAAGATGGGCACTGGGTACTGATTAGGCTGCATTCATGGGCAATGACCCTTATTTTGCTTCACAGTTTACATTTTTTTCCCCTGAAACTTCCCTCCTAAAGTGAAGGTGCGTGTTATACACCGATAAGTACGGTATATCCAAATAACACGCCCAAGCTCATCTCTTCACCACACACAGCCACAAAGGCAAGAAAATTTGTGTTGGGCAGTGTATTAGTGCTCGAACGAACACACTTAGACCAAATTTTAATGGTTCAAAGAATGTCAGGGGGGACGTGGCCGGGATGTAGACAGAGACGGACGTGTTCAGCCTGTGCTCCTGCCATCCGTGCTCTCCATCAGACTGAATCCTCGCTTTACAGAGCCATCCTGCTCAGCAAACACCTGCCTCCTGTCCGGGGGACTGCCCCGGTCCTCCCGATGCCTGGGAAGCGCAATTCAGCCAAGAAGGCGGACAGCTATTCAGCCCGAATCCAGCCGCCGACCACGCGTGCGGCGGCCATCTTGTCATCCCCGTCATCTTCCCCGGCCTCGGTGGCTATGCAGACTGAGTCCTGGATGGCGGACCTAGAGGCTCTGGATCTAGAGGGCTTGTCGGTGGAGATGAAGGAACCACCAGAGCTGCGGGGGGGGGGGCCAGTCCACAGCCGTGATCCTGGCGGCTATCGCTGACAGTAAGTCCTCTGTGGAGGGGAAGATTGACACCCTTGCAATTGAGTGCGGGCTCATTAGACAGGACATGGACAATTTCCGGGGCCGCCTGTCTGAAGCTGAACAACGCATATCTGCGGTGAAAGACACAGCGGCTTCTACCACTCATATTGTGGGGGAGCTGCAACAGCAGGTTAAGGTCCTACTGGCCCGCTCTGTAGATGCAGAAAATCGCCTTCGCCGCAATAATGTGCGGGTGGTTGGGCTCCCTGAGGGGGCGGAAGGGGCCAACCCAGTACTGTTTGCGGAAGCCTTCTTTAAGGAGCTCCTGGGCCTGCAGAATCTGTCCCCTGTCTATGTGGTGGAACGTGCCCACAGGGTGCCCACGGGGAGGAGGCCGGCGGGTGCGTGGCCGTGGGCCTTTCTTGTTCACCTCCTGAATTTCAGAGACAGGGATCTGATCCTGGCTGAGGCTCGTAGGCACCCAGAGCTGAAGCATGATAATGCCGTGATTCATCTCTATCCCGATTTTTCTCCGGATATGCAGAAGAAAAGGCGCTCCTTTACAGACATCCGGCGCAGATTGAGGGGAAAAAGGCTTGGTGTACAGCATGCTCTATCCTAGCCGGCTGAAAGTGCTTCATCGCGGGTCTGCGAAGTTTTTTGACTCTCCGACGGAGGCGGTGGACTGGCTGGATTCGCTGGCCTAGGGTTCCGATCCGATCAAGGGCTTCCTGATGGTGATGCCTGTGGCCTGAAGTTGGGAGATACTCACCTACCTAAGCTGTTGTTGCTGGGAGCAGTAGTTCCTCGTTGCTGTGATCCTTTCCTCCACTCCTGCTACCTCCTGATGTTGGTTCTCGTGGAAGAATGCGTGCTACAGGGGCCTACTCGATCAGTTATCTGTTCTTGACAGGAGCACCAGGTACTGAGTTACAAAGGTTGGGGTATTTGTGTGTCTCTCTGGACTCCCCTTTCCCCCCTTCCTTTTGTGTGGAGGAACTCTTCAGATACTCTACTTCTGTCCACTATGTTTTTGGGTCTTAAGTTTCTCCAGTGGTGTTTCCGTTTTTTAGTTTGGTTCGCCTGGAGCAAACAGAGAGTTGGGTTTTTTTGGTTGTCCTTCTTTTTTTTTTTTTTTTTTTTTAAAGTTGTTATGTTTTTTTGCCTTTTTTTTTTTTCTTTTGCTCGGGACAACAGCATTTTGTTCCCCCCCTCTCAATACATATGAGTTTTGCTTCTTGTCCGCCAGTGCAGAGGACTATTCTATGCCCTATGTGATATATGCTCTTCAGATGCTGTATGGTGTTGCAGTGTGGCTCTCTGTGTCCAGTCTCCTACCTCTTGACCGTCCTGTTTTGCAGGCTCCTCCTGTCTCTCTATTGTACTCTGCCCGCATAAATGAATGACATTAAAATTGTCTCGTGGAATGTCCGCGGTCTAAATTCTAAGTATAAACGTTCCCTAGTCCTTCAGTATCTTCAATCCCTGAACCCCCATGTCGCGCTCTTACAAGAGACCCACTTAGTGGGCAATAAAACCCTATCACTGAACAGGAGCTGGATACAGAGGGCGATACATTCCACTTATTCCTCTTATGCCAGGGGAGTGGTTATCTTGTTACACAAAAAATTGCAATGTGTTATTGAACATGTAGTAACAGACCCGTATGGGAGGTATGCAATTGTAGTTCTAAATGTTGATTCTCAGTTGTGGGCTATAGCGAATGTCTATGTTCCCCCCCCCCTTTCACAAGGAGGTATTGTACCAGGTTCTGGGGAGAATTGCTGCCTTCGGTCCGCTAAAAGTATTAGTGGCCGGGGATTTTAACAACATTCTTGACTATACACTAGATGCCTCCAACCCGAATCGGGTGCGGAATCTTGACCTTTGGCGATGGAAACATCCTGGTGAAAGAGGTTACTCCCATCTTTCCCACGTCAGCTCCTCCTCCTCCCGTATTGATCTGGCCTTTACGAACTCGGCCTTGCTGCCTCAGGTGACGGAAGTCAGTTATTTGGCTGGTGGACTCTCGGACCACACCCCCTTGCAGGTGACGCTGAGCCGCCCTGGGGATGGAGGTCAGAGGGTCTGGAGATTGCACCCGGGGTGGGTGGATGAGCTATCTGTGGAGCCGTTGATCTCTGAACATATCTCAGTATATTGGAATGTGAATGTGGGCTCCGCGGCTGGTCATATGGTTTGGGATGCGTTTAAGGCATCCACCAGGGGGGCGTACATAGCGGCCATCAAAGCCGCTAGAGTTGAGAAGAACTCTGAGTCGGCGGCACTCCAGGCTCATGAACTACATTGTTCGAAAGCACATGCTGAGGCGCCTTCACAATCCACGCTTGTAGAGTTGCAGATGGCTAGGAGGGCCTTCTTGGTCCATTTTCAAACTCTTACGCAATGTACATTCAAGTGCAAGGCGGAGGAGCTATTTGAGAAGGGGGATAAGAATGGGAAATTGTTGGCCTACTTGGCGGCAGATGCTCGACCTCATGTGGCCATTTCCTGCGTCTATTCGGCAGGGGGTGCCTTGGTGAGGGATGGAGAGAGTATTATGCTGGCTTTTGTGTCCTATTATTCTGATCTGTATGCGGCTATCCCGCAATATGACAGTCAGGTGCTGACGGATCTGTTGGACTCCTTTCAGATCCCGGTGCTGCCAGGGGAGGCGGCGGCAGACTTGGAGGCCCCCTTCACTTCCAAGGAGCTGGCCGCGGCAATTGCCTCCTTCCCGAATGGTAAGGCGCCGGGACCTGACGGGTTTCCGGCTGAATGGTATAAGACCTACTCAGAGGTGCTGTCCCACAGGCTTTTGAACCTGTATACGGAATGTCTTGAGACTGGGAGCTTGCCCCCTACGTGGTATGAGGCACATGTGGTTTTGCTCCCCAAGCCGGATAAGGACCCACTTCATTGTTCCTCTTACAGGCCCATTGCATTGTTGAACATGGATCTTAAAATTCTTACCAAAATGGTGGCCAATCACTTAATGCAATACCTGGACCTCTTGGTATCACCTGATCAGACAGGGTTTATGCCCAAAAAAGCTACCGACATTAATATACGCAGGGTGTACGCGCATACGCAAATTGATGGGGAACTGTCCCATGGGGGGGCCCTGGTGTTTTTTGACCTGGAAAAGGCGTTTGACTCCATTGATTGGGGATACATGGTCCAAGTGCTGGAGTGCATGGGTTTCGGCCCTGTGTTTCTCAAATGGATAGCAATGCTCTATGACCGCCCAGTAGCGGCAATTCGCTTGAATGGCGGGGTGTCTGACACTTTTCCGGTATCCAGGGGCACCAGACAGGGATGCCCCCTGTCCCCGGGTTTATTTGCACTGGTTATGGAACCCCTGGCGATTGCATTACATTCTTCGTCACAAATACAAGGGATTAGGGTGGGCACTCTGACTGAGACCGTAGCCCTCTATGCTGATGATCTAGTTCCATTTCTTGGGGATACGGGCCCTTCTCTACGTGCTGCACTCTCATTGCTGGGTAGATTCGCTGGGGTCTCTGGGCTCAAGGTCAACTGGACCAAGTCTAAGATCCTCCCGTTACGCTCCCATGGGACGCCCGGGCGGGTTGACCCTTCCAATCCCTTACAGTGGGTGACCCAGATTAGATATCTGGGGCTGCAAATCACGAACTCGGTGACGGATTTCATTAGTCTTAATGTGTCTCCATTACTGGAGACTGTATCTAAAAAACTCCACTCCTGGAACAACCTCCCCCTGTCCCTCATTGGGAAGGTTAGTCTGATTAAAATGAAGATTCTTCCCCTCCTGCTCTATACCCTTAGGAACTCTCCGGTGTGGATACCAAGGTCAATTTTCAGGTCCATAGATGGTATGATCTCCTCCTTCCTGTGGCAGGGGAAGCTCCCTCGCCTCAAACTGGCTATTCTTCAGCAACCATGGGGGGAGGGAGGATTAGCGGTACCCAATTTTCATAAATACTTTTTGGCCGGCCAGCTGGCGGTGGCAAATCGCTGGTTGATCACCGCTCCGGACGACGCTGCGGTCTCCCTGGAGGCTGCTTGTGTGGGCTCCTATGAGGCGCTCTCGCTTCTGGTCTATAGAGGGCCGAGGGCCCCCTACCCCTTGACGTCCTCTATGCGTTCGGTACTCAGAGCCTGGTCTGTGGCCCATGAGCTGAGACCCCAGGATGGTGTCACTTTATCCCCTGAGACCCCCCTATGGAGGAATCCCAAGCTGTCACACTTTTTTGAATATCCAGACCCAGTGGTGTGGACCAACTTTGGAATCAAGCGCCTGCGACATATAGTGGCGAATAGCACTCTTATGCTGTTTGACGACCTAAAGGTACGTTATGGCCTACCCAACACGCACTTCTTCAGGTACCTGCAACTAAGGCATGCATTTCAGGCCCAATTTGGGGGGGGGGGTCCTCTTGTTCTTGAGCTCAGTGATTTGGAGCTATTGGCTCGTAGTGAATTGCTGACTAAAGCGGTTTCTGTCCTATATAAGGACCTTTTTCAGGAAACGACTAAATTGCTGGCGCCATGTAGACAGGCCTGGGAGACTGTGACCTCGGGACTGGACAGAGACGATTGGGATGATGTCTGGGGGGCAGCTTTTCAGGCCCTGGTTTCTACCAGGGATAGGCTTATCCATTACAAATTCCTGCACAGGATTTACCTGACTCCTGCTAGATTGGCTAGAATATTTGGGAACCAGAGTTCTGTATGCTGGCGGTGTTCTGTACCCTCTGCAGACTTTATGCACGTCTTTTGGGAATGTCCCCGGGTTCAATCATACTGGCAGGGTGTGGTGGACTGTATACGGTCGGTTACTTCTATTTCGATTCCTATCACTGTGGAGGTGTGTCTACTACATTTGGTGGAACCCCTGGCCACGACCAGGGCGATTAGAACGCTCCTCATCCTGCTTTTTTTCTATGCTAAAAAGCGGATCATCCTTTCTTGGAAGAACTCCTCGGCCCCAACGGTGGAGTCCTGGAAAGTACTGGTCAATAAGGCCATTCCATTTTACAAGGCTGCCTACCTGAGCAGGGGGACCTTGACAAAATTTGATAAGGTGTGGGGAGGTTGGTTGGCCTCAGTGGATACAGTGTCGGACTAAGCTGGGTTCGGTATAGTCATTGAGTGTATGTATGATATCATCAGGTGGGGCGGTCTATGGACCTATTTATTCTAGAGCAACTGTGTAGTCTGGAGGGGAGATGTATCTCACCTCTTTTCTTTCCCAGAAAGGGATTTGCATGTTATACTCTATCTGCACTGAGAGGTTTTCAGTGTCCTGGCGGGGGGGTCACGAGTTCTGATCTATTTTGATTTGATTTAACCACTTTAGCCCCGGACCATATTGCTGTCCAAAGACCAGAGCACTTTTTGCGATTCGGCACTGCGTCGCTTTAACTGACAATTGCGCGGTCATGCGACGTGGCTCCCAAACAAAATTGGCGTCCTTTTTTTCCCACAAATAGAGCTTTCTTTTGGTGGTATTTGATCATCTCTGCGGTTTTTATTTTTTGCGCTATAAACACAAACAGAGCGACTATTTTGAAAAAAATTCAATATTTTTTACTTTTTCTGTAATAAATATCCCCCAAAAATATCTAAAAAAAAAATTTTTTTCCTCAGTTTAGGCCGATACGTATTCTTCTACATATTTTTCGTAAAAAAAATCGCAATTAGCGTTTATTGATTGGTTTGCGCAAAAGTTATAGCGTTTACAAAATAGGGGGTAGTTTTATGGCATTTTTATTATTATTTTTTTTTTTACTAGTAATGGCGGCAATCAGCGTTTTTTTTCAGTACTGCGACCTTATGGCGGACACTTCGGACACTTTTGACACATTTTTGGGACCATTGGCATTTTTTTAGCGATCAATGCTATAAAAATCATTGGATTACTATAAAAATGCCATTGGCAGTGAAGGGGTTAACACTAGGGGGCGGGGAAGGGGTTAAGTGTGTTCCTATTTGTGTTCTAACTGTATGGGGGGGTGGACTTACTAGGGGGAATCACTGATCTTCCGTTCATACATTGTATGAAAAGAAAATCAGCGTTTCCCCCGCTGACAGGAACGAACGCTGTGTGTTTACACACACAGCTCCCATTCCCCGCTCTATAACGAGCGATCGCGTGTGCCCGGCGGCGATCGTGCCCGCCGGGCACACGCACGGGACTCGGGGGCGAGCGGGGGGCGCGCGCGGGCCGCCGGCGGCCCGCACGCGCCCCCTAGTGGCCGTCGAAAGTGGCGACGTAGAGCTACGGGCTCTCGCGCAGCAGTGCCGACCTGCCGCCGTATTACTGCGGCGGCTGGTCGGCATGCGGTTAACTTGACTCCACTGCTTTTGAGCTAGTCTGTGAACATTTAATGTATTTTATTGTTGTCCCCCCCTTCCCCCCCCCCTTTTTTTTTTCTTTCAAAACCGGTTTCTGTGTTTTGACCGGTGATTGTTGGTCGCATGTTGCGGCCTAGTATTGTATTTGTGTTGCAAAAACTGAATAAAAATAATTTTCCAAAAAAAAAAGTATGTCAGGCAAAATGGTCGGCCCTCACGCATGTTTACTTGATCAAATCTGGCCCTCTTTGAAAAAAGTTTGTACGCCCCTGCTCTAGGAGGATTCTCCCGAACACTCAGAGGTACTAGTTTAGCTTTTCTGCAAAGCAATAACAATTTTTTGTATTTTATTTTTTGCTATTTAAATATATTATATACTTTAAATTCATACTAGATTGTGCTGGTATACAGCGATGATTTAACATGAGGTGATTTTTTTCTCCTCGGTTGCTGTTTGTATGGATATATGTTTATTTTTCGTATTTTGTAGATTCTATTATGTCCATGCGTCCCTGAAGAAGCCTTAACCAGACGAAACATGTAGGACTGTCAGCATAGGACATTCAAGGAAAAAACTGAAAACTGCGCTAATACTTAAGGAGATAATCAAACTAACTAGGCAGCAGCTGGTGTACGATACACAGAGAAGAAACTAAATACAAAAACAAAGCCGCGCCATTAAATAACACATAAAAAGTTGATTCAGAATAGGATATAAATCAAGTCCACAATAGGCAGTAAACTCTGTAGGATATTAATGTAATACGGTTCATGCAGATATGAAATCCTGAGATTTCACCACCAACGTGACATAAATTGTTGAAATAAAGTGTCCCTTCACCAGTAAATGAGGGCAAGCTTTCTGCGCAGTCGACTATAGCCCAGCAGCAGCCTTTGTGGACTCACTGTAACACAGGGGGAGACAGGTCCCAGGAAACTGACGCCAGGTGCATTTACAAAATCATTCAGTGTTAGGAATGAAAAAGAAGATGCGCCATAGCGTATTTCTGTATAAAAGTATGAAGTTTATTAAAAAACATAAATGTACTCACAAACCAAAAAAAAAACAGTATAAAAAGAAGTGCCAGCCGGCAGATTATAGGAGCCCTTCCTCCTTGGTGTGGTGACGTCACTGCACGTCCTCCCAGACGCGTTTCGTCATCAAAAGGACGTTTTCAATTTCAATGGGATAGGGCGTGACAGTGATTCACCAAATAAATAGAGCCAAGCCTCATTGTGAGATGCAGGACAATAGCAGCGTAAATGCCATCTTAAGTGTGGTAAAAAATGCCCATAGTCGGTGGTGCGGCGCCAAACACCACCAGGCAAACTAAAACTTTTACTATAATAATTATACGGGAAAGTGGTGCATAAAGAACATCTCCACTCCATATGTGGCGAATGTCAAGAGAGAGATCACACAAATAAAACTAGCCTGGCACAAGCCATGTGTCTTCTCATTGTACACTCCTACGTACTCATAGTCTACCGCCACCTAGAGCATTTGCAAAGGTAGTACCGAATGGCAGGAACTTTTAAGGCTACCTTAAAAGATTTAAGACTCCAGCCTGCAGTTAAGCCCAGGGAACGTCTCTTTGATGGGCCCCCCATAGAGGAAAGGCTCAACGCATATCTAGATACGGAGCTGACTCTATCTGTGTGGGGAACTACTTCTCTTACTCTCACTGAAAAATTTGTATACCCCTTCCATGCGTCAAAGGGGAAATACACTAAATTAACAGGGTGTGAACACACAGGAAGACAACCGAGATTACTCTACCTTTAGCGTGATATTAACAAAGAAGTCTTCTCGAGAACCGAAGACTTATATTAAATGGTGCCCAAAAAAAACGTGTACAGTTTGTCACCTGTCCCTAAGTTGAATTTATTCTAATGAAAATAAGTATTTAAAAAATTTAGGAACGTGACCCTTAAGGGGTATTATATTTAGTTCTACTAATGTAGAGTGTAAACAAAAAAAGGGAACTCTAGGAGAGCAATGGAGCTACCCGAGCCCCTCCTTCGGAGTGCAAATACCAATTTGAAAAAATGAATACATATATATTTCTGTATGCATATATAAAACAAAAAGGAAGAGAAGATAGGGTGGGGGTGGTACACCGCCTCTATGGTTGTATGTCACAGTGAGTTTACCAATCACGCATTGTTAATAAACGCATTCACATCTGCATGAACCGTATTATGTCAATATCCTACAGAGTTTACTGCCTATTATGGACTCGATTTATATCCTATTCTGAATCCACTTTTTATGTGTTATTTTATGGCGCGGCTTTGTTTTTGTATTTAGCATAGGACATTGAAGCAAATAGGGCACTGGTGTCTTGTGCTCTCTCTTCTATTCTTTTTAAATGTTTTTCTACTTCTGTATAATAATATTCGCAATTTTTACAATATATGACTTTTTTTCCAATTTTTTTCTTGTATGGACAAAGTTATTCTAAATTTAATGATTCAACGAGCACCTTGAAAATCCCATTCCATTCCCCGGATATGGGGATTTCTATATATCTTTCTTTACAAAGGGATGTAGGTGCAGTTGGACTTATTTGATTATATTAGTGCATGCTCATATATATGTATATAATAATATCTAAGGGCACAGTCATGCTGCATCAAAAAAGGACCTTCCCCAAACTGTTGCCACAAAGTTGGAAGCAGAATCATCAAAAATACTGTTTCATTTCTAGTACTCTTCACTTGTGCCTAGTGCCCACCAATGCAGTCTTGAATGCACCATGCAGTCTTGTGCCCAGTGCCCACCAATGCAGCTGTGTGCCCACCATGAAGCCTTGTGTCCACCTTGCAGCCTACCTGTGCAGCCGAGGAGAGGAACAGGAGAGCCGCCCAGGTGTTCAGAGTGCAGTGGGGGAACACAGTGATAACAGCTTTCATTTCAATAGCCGCATTCCCGCCGCTGGGAGAAGGACTCCCATTTGACACAGGCTTATGGCTCGCCCCCGCCCCCCCCCCGACTCCCAGGCAGCCCTTCCTCGCCAGACCTCAGAATCCACTCGCAAAATGCGAGCAGGCAAGTGGATTTTTTGAGGGCTGTCCTAGATGCTTATAATGTGTGATGATCAGGTGCCCAAAAACATTTGAAGATGCACATTTTGCCCAAAAGTTTGTGTACTTACGAAACACTATCAGTTATATTTTCTTTAATAAATCTACCGAGTGCTGCAATCACGGATGTTTCTTTTCTATATACAGTATATTTATATTCTCCCTGCTGACAATGATCTTTGTAATTCTATTTTAGTGTTGTCTAAACTAACTATACTGTATGTCACAAAATCAATCAAAGGTGAAACACTGCTTCTGTTGAGAAAAAAAAGTTAAAATCCTCTCTAGGCCAATTATACAGCATACTTTATTGCAGATTTTTCTTAGGTCTGTTCTCTGGAAACATGACAAGCTATTCACTAACCTTTGAAAAGAGACTGCTAAACAATCTGCCTGCTGTAATCAGACAATCAGTCCCAGTGGTAAATGGAGAAAACCCGCATGTTGGCATTCCATATATATGCAGTACTCGCGCCAGGTATCTCTCCATAGATGAAAGACCAACTACAGAGGAAAGTGTTGCAGATGTTTGCAAATTTGAACAAAAAATTTACTTTTACAGAGATAAACATGCAGACTGCCATTGTCGACTTCACTTACTCTGCAAATGCTAGTTGTTTGACTGTCATGTTGACCATGATGCTTTGAGTTTATAAGACCAGCCATAAATGGAGCGAATTTCTTTCTTGCAACCATGGGTTTCAGGAAAGAAATTTGATTTTCCCCATCAACATAGATAGTGTTGATGTGGGAATCCCTCCTGTGGGTCATTGTCTTCTCCCGCCAAGGAGAAATACTTCTGACTTTTTAAAGTGGAGTTCCACCCATTTTTTTATGTTTGTCTGTGCTGCATGCCCTAATCTCATAGTGTTCAGAATGGACAATTTGTATTTATTTTGTTGCTTGTAAATACCTTTATTTTTTTGTAGTCCTTTATTACTTCCTCCTCCTTATTAGCCTAGGCTATTAAGTCACAAGGCAATTTGCAAGGGTTTCTGGGATAGGCATCATGTTTCCCAGTAGTCCTTGCAAACCTGACTGAAACCTATTACATTGCTTGTGCAGCACTGAGCATGTGCGAGATATGCAAAGCTGAAATCCAGGAAGTCATACAGTCTGGCTTCATTATGCCCACACTTAAGATGGCCACGTTCTATTTCTAGATTAAAAAACTAAATGCTGTAACAACCTAACAAAACAGACCATAGTTTACAGACTAACTTTACTAGAATACATTAAGCTTGTGTATTACAGGGGTATTTATATTTAAAAAGTGAAATTGTGGGTGGAACTCCCCTTTAATTACTTTTCTTATATGCATACTTGTTGTGGGTAAATGGCATACTTAGAATTGAAACCGGAAGATCACATACCAGGTAGCAAACTAACATTTGCAGGAAGAGGTCAGCAATGGATGCGTTCATATTTTTGAAAGGGGTTCATTTAAAGTGCATCTACAACCAAAACCTTTGTTACATTTTGGTTACATCAGGGAATGTTTAGAGCTGTAGCCAGGTTGTTGTTGCTATGACCCACGCTAGGAAGCTTTACCCTATATATTTATGCTGAGGAGCATTATAATGGAGTATGAATGTGATGAGTAATCCAACTGTCTCTTAAACAGGAAGCAAACAGACTTTAGCCATCCTCTACTCTATCCAAAACTGAACAAAATTTTGTCTTTAGACAAATTAAACGCCATGCAGATGCCTCTTGCTCACCGCCACCTTAGCCCATTCTCAACGAAGGCCGCGTACACACGAGGGGATATGTCCGCTGAAAACGGTCCGATGGACCGTTTCAGCAGACATCTCCGCTCGTGTGTATGGGCTAGCGGACAGATTTGTCCACCCGACAGATTTCAAAGCATGCTTTGAAATCTATCCGGTGGGAATCTGTCCGCCCGACATGTCTGCTGGTTAGTACACTTACCAGCAGACATGTCGGCTCCCACCGCCGCCGCGCCGCTGCCGAATGGATTCGGCGCATGCGCGGAAGTGTTTTACTTCCTGGTGCGGTGACGTAGCGGTGACGCGGCGGCGTCAACGTCACCGCCGCGTCATCGCCACGTCACCGCGCCGTCCGGCGGCGGGGAATTTGATCCGATGGTGTGTACACGCCATCGGATCAAACTCCCGATCGGACATATCCGATGGAAATGGTCCGCGGACCGTTTTCATCGGATATATCCGATCGTGTGTATGGGGCCTTAAACTCCCATGGGATCCCCCACCCATAGACTTGAATTACTGTAAATGCCTATATTCTGAGTGTACAGCAGTACTTGCATAAATATGAGTAAAGTTTTCAGGCAAACACACAAACAAGAAACCTATTTTTTGTATACTCCCATAAGTGCTTACGATAGCACCACTGTATACAGGAGTACAGCCATGCCTAGCCATTCATTCATACAGAAAGTTGTTTGCAGCACCTGGGCTTTCTGGGCAGGTGGGAAAAGGACAGAATTTATGTTAAACAGGTTTAAGTACCCGCGTGCAAGAGGCCTTGGAGAAAACGCAGTGAAACGCATAACCTACCAATGATTTCCAGAGATGTTCTGTAATCAATGTAAAGAATTTAACATTTAGTTACATAGATACATAGTTGATAAGGTTGAAAAAAAGACACCAGTCAATCCAGTTCAACCTATATTTGTTTGTGTGTGTGCATGTCACTGCAAATTCAAAGTATCCTGTAAAGTGTGTTTACTGAGAAACGTCTATGGGCCAGATTCAGGTAGATGAGAGTATCTTTCCTCTGGAGTAACGCTTCTCATTTACGTTACTCTGAAGACCCTTTCAGCGCAAGTCATGTAATTCACATAGCAGTTGCGCGTAAACTTGCGCCAGAGTAACGATAATGCGCTGGCGTAACCCGACGCAAGTGGAAGTGGGTGTGATCATATGTAAATGATGGGCGGAGCCCAGCGCAGAGGCTTACGTTCAGCGCATCAACCACGGAGCATGCGCAGTGAGTGAGGCTCCACTCGCCCCCTTTGTGCGCATGCTCACAACTTCCGTCGGCACCACTTCACGGGAAACGTCAGCGCAATGCCTTCCGTTGGGCGTTTAAATGCGCCCGTAGAAGCGCCATTCCGGCACTAAAGTATATCCTGCTCCCCCTCCCCGCAGTGATGTTACTTTTGTTCTGAGATGGCTGCTCCCGTTCCCCGCAAACACACAGGAGAAAGCTGAACTTTAATGGCCAGGAGCTGTCAGCCGTCATCTCGGCTATGGAGACCTATGATGTCTTCCTCCATGGCTGTAAAATTTGACAGACAAGCATGGACAGAGGTGTTGTCCTGCAAGTGGGGGTGCTCAGCTAGCTCTTATCGTCGGTAACGCTGCTGTAGCTGCTCTCCTGCTGACCTGTGGCCATCTGGAGTAAAGATAAAGCAGCCTTTTGTAGAAATAACTTTGCGCCGGACGGACGAGATACGCGCGGCGCATGTAGCCAGCGTATGGTGCTAATCCGTTCGTGAATTGGGAAAAATCCCTCATTTGCATATTTGCAGGGGAAATCAATAGGCGCGACTGATGCGCCAAGCGAAATTAAGCGCTGACGATACTCTGGCGTCGGAACGTTCCGCCGGTCGCAAATGGCCCGTTATTGGGCGCATCTAGTTTGGTGGGTACGGGCACATAGAAACGACGGCGCATCTTCACAGTTACGTGGCGCATATCGAAATACTCCAGCGCAAGTGTTGCTGAATCTGGCCCTATGAGTTGTTTTTTAAGTACAACTCAAAGGCAGAACTTTTTTTTTGGACAGAGTGGGAAGGGATTAGAACGCCTGCCAGTTTTTATTGCTGTCTTTGCCCCTGTTGGGGAGAATCACCCTCTAGTTCAGGGGTGTCAAACTCAATTTCATTGTGGGCCGCATCAGCATTATGATTGTCCTCAAAAGGGCCGGTTGTATCTGTAAGATTAGATGTCCAGCGCATCCCCTCCCTTTACATTAGATGTCAAGAGCCACCCCACCATCAGAAATTGTGTCCCCCACTCTCCCTTACATTACAGTGCACCCTCTTTCCTTATGCTGTTGCTGGGAAGAAGCTGGATGCATTGCTTGAAAGCAAAAAGTAGGGGTCTGGAGCCACATGAAATGGCCTGGAGGGTCGGATTCGGCTCGTGGGCCTTGTGTTTGACACCTGCGCTCTAGTTGTTCTGACCAGGTTTGTTAGACTGCAGTACACTGGACAGCATTGTCAAATGTTGGTGCCTATTGAACTGTGCACTCATATTTTTTGGACACGCCCGCTGTAAAAGAAAAGTGGAGGTAAGCGTTTTAAAATGTAGAATAATATCTTTCTGAGTGTAAATCTGTTTCTGTGACTTCACCTGTGCTTTACAGCTAAATGCTGGGATAAGCAAATGTTGTGTAAATACATTTGTCATACTCAAATTTTGATGTGCTTTATGTATTTTTTTCCAGATCTTCCTATGAAAAAAACCCAGGCACTGCTGCTCTTTCCTTGTGCAGGGTGATTGGTCTAATGTTGATAAATGTAAAGTTATGCACTTGGGGGCTAAGAATATGCATGCATCATACATGCTAGGGGGAGTTCAACTGGGGGGATCTGTAGTGGAGGATCTGGGGGTTTTAGTTGATCATAAGCTCAATAATGGCATGCAATGCCAAGCTGCGGTTTCCAAAGCGAGCAAAGTCCTTTCTTGTATTAAGAGAGGTATGGACTCCAGAGAGAGAGATATCATTTTGCCCCTGTACAAATCATTAGTAAGACCTCATCTGGAATATGCAGTCCAGTTTTGGGCACCAGTTCTCAAAAAGGATATCGGAGAACTGGAGAAAGTGCAGAGAAGGGCAACTAAACTGATAAGAGGCATGGAGGAGCTCAGCTATGAGGAAAGATTAGAAAAACTGAATTTATTCACTCTTGAGAAGAGAAGAATAAGGGGGGATATGATCAACATGTACAAATATATAAGAGGTCCATATAGTGAACTTGGTGTTGAGTTATTCACTTTAAGGTCAACGCTGAGGACAAGGGGGCACTCTTTACATCTGGAGGAAAAGAGATTTCACCTACAAATACGGAAAGGTTTCTTCACAGTAAGAGCTGTGTAAATGTGGAACAGACTCCCTCCAGAGGTGGTTCTGGCCAGCTCAGTAGATTGCTTTAAGAAGGGCCTGGATTCTTTCCTAAATACACATAATATAACCGAGTACTAAGTTCTGTAGGTAAAGTTGATCCGGGGTAAATCCGATTGCCTCTCGGGGGATCAGGAAGGAATTTTTTCCCCTCCGGTAGCAAATTGGATCATCGCTCTGCTGGGGTTTTTTGCCTTCCTCTGGATCAACTGTGGGTATGGAGTTGGGTGTATGGGATGTACTGTGTTTTATTTTGTTTGTTTATTTTTATTTTTTTATGGTTGAACTGGATGGACTTGTGTCTTTTTTTCAACCTGACTAACTATATAACTATGTAACTATGTCTCCACCCCCTTCTGTAGTTAGTGGAGCTCCTGGGCTCTGCTTTCTGCATGGGCTATGAAAAGCACAGTGATGTCGTCAAATATTATAAGGTAATATCTGGATCTTGAAAGGCATTTGGTGCATACAAAGTGGATTTACCAATTTTGTGGCTATTGGAGAATATATTTAAAATTAAAGTATTAGTGCCTGGAGTTAAGCTTTAAATCCCACTTCTAATTAAACCTTTTTAGTTGTTAGTGCATTTTTTTAGCGCTTCTGTGTCCCTGTCGGGGAGTTTTCTCCTAACTTTCAGAGCAGGGTATGACTGATGAGAGAGTAGATCACATTTTATGCATAAATGATTGCAGAAAGCTAATTAATTACAAGGAGCTCACATACTTTTTCTTGCCACTGTAGATATTCCTGTGTGAACAAGGGCATATACATGGCAGTCTATGTATACATTTGTGGTTATCTTTATCTATGCCATCTGACAGCAGTAGAATAGTTACAGGTAAAAATGTAAATGGCTTTAAAGTGCTCACTGCACACCAAATCCGGGCACCAGGCCAGTTATGAAGTCCTCAACAGCAATTATAGCATACTTAAAAGGGAATTCCCTATAATAAAAGTGTAAAACTACTACATACAAAATCCACAAAACAAGTGTACGTGTGATTTGTGATCACTTCAATGACAAGCGTGACACACATAGTGCTTCAAATAAAATTAATAATAATAAAAAAAGAGCTTCCACAAAGGAACGTTCCAACAAGGAAAAACAGCTCAGATGGATTCACACCTCACTCACCGGATGGAGTCGACCTCTTGTTTTTAGTTCACATGGATTCACACCTCACTCGCCAGATGGAATAAACAGCCATTTATTCCTGGTCTGTAAACAAGAGGTCAACACATTTTGGTGACTATGGTGTGTGCACTGTGAGTGTGAAGAAGGATCACTTACCGTCTTTATTGTCTCTTCACGAAAACCACATTTTTGGACTATTTATTACTATGCACTTTTATGTTGCATGTGGATTTGATAGCACTCTAAAGTTAAAGGACTGCACAGGGTCATATATGCCTTAAGAGTATTTGCCATAGGTGTGCGCAGCCAATTGCATTAGGGTGTGCACCCCAAATGTCAAGCACACGTGAACGCCACCTGGTGTCACAGAAAGGAGGCTCTGGTGGTGGGAGACAGTTGATTGGGAGCATATTACATTACACCTTAAATACGGATGTAATGTATTGCTACTGTTGAACCTAGCCTTTAATATGATGGGGGAATTTACACTGGCCACTGGCACTCCCAACCACCCACCTGGTGCTGTCCCTTGATAATGCTAATGTACATGGGGTGATTAGGGTGTGCCCAGGCACACCTGGCACACCCTGTGCGCACGCCTATGGTATTTGCTATATATAAGTTCAAAACTACCACATTTTAAAGTCCACAAAACAAGTGTCAATATGATTGTGATCACTCCAATGACAAACGTTACACACTATAGTGCTTCAAAGAAAAAAAGGGCTTGCACAAAGGACCGTTAATCTAAGGAAAGACAACGAGTAAGTCAAAAAGGCTTGTGTGTTATAAGACCAGGGATAAATGGCTGTAAGTCAAAAAAACAAGGGGTCAACTGGTGAGTGAGGTGTGAATCCATGTGAAAGCAAAACAAGGGATCGACTCTCTGGTGCGTGAGGTGTGAATCCATGTGAGCTGTCTTTCCTTCATGGAGGAACATTCCTTTGTGGAAGCACTTCATATTTTGACGCACTATACAGGGAGTGCAGAATTATTAGGCAAATGAGTATTTTGACCACATTATCCTCTTTATGCATGTTGTCTTACTCCAAGCTGTATAGGCTCGAAAGCCTACTACCAATTAAGCATATTAGGTGATGTGCATCTCTGTAATGAGAAGGGGTGTGGTCTAATGACATCAACACCGTATATCAGGTGTGCATAATTATTGGGCAACTTCCTTTCCTTTGGCAAAATGGGTCAAAAGAAGGACTTGACAGGCTCAGAAAAGTCAAAAATAGTGAGATATCTTGCAGAGGGATGCAGCACTCTTAAAATTGCAAAGCTTCTGAAGCGTGATCATCGAACAATCAAGCGTTTCATTCAAAATAGTCAACAGGGGCGCAAGAAGTGTGTGGAAAAACCAAGGTGCAAAATAACTGCCCATGAACTGAGAAAAGTCAAGCGTGCAGCTGGCAAGATGCCACTTGCCACCAGTTTGGCCATATTTCAGAGCTGCAACATCACTGGAGTGCCCAAAAGCACAAGGTGTGCAATACTCAGAGACATGGCCAAGGTAAGAAAGGCTGAAAGACGACCACCACTGAACAAGACACACAAGCTGAAACGTCAAGACTGGGCCAAGAAATATCTCAAGACTGATTTTTTTCTAAGGTTTTATGGACTGATGAAATGAGAGTGAGTCTTGATGGGCCAGATGGATTGGTAAAGGGCAGAGAGCTCCAGTCCGACTCAGACGCCAGCAAGGTGGAGGTGGAGTACTGGTTTGGGCTGGTATCATCAAAGATGAGCTTGTGGGGCCTTTTCGGGTTGAGGATGGAGTCAAGCTCAACTCCCAGTCCTACTGCCAGTTTCTGGAAGACACCTTCTTCAAGCAGTGGTACAGGAAGAAGTCTGCATCCTTCAAGAAAAACATGATTTTCATGCAGGACAATGCTCCATCACACGCGTCCAAGTACTCCACAGCGTGGCTGGCAAGAAAGGGTATAAAAGAAGAAAAACTAATGACATGGCCTCCTTGTTCACCTGATCTGAACCCCATTGAGAACCTGTGGTCCATCATCAAATGTGAGATTTACAAGGAGGGAAAACAGTACACCTCTCTGAACAGTGTCTGGGAGGCTGTGGTTGCTGCTGCACGCAATGTTGATGGTGAACAGATCAAAACACTGACAGAATCCATGGATGGCAGGCTTATGAGTGTCCTTGCAAAGAAAGGTGGCTATATTGGTCACTGATTTGTTTTTGTTTTGTTTTTGAATGTCAGTCAGAAATGTATATTTGTAAATGTTGAGATGTTATATTGGTTTCACTGGTAAACATAAATAATTGAAATGGGTATATATTTGTTTTTTGTTAAGTTGCCTAATAATTATGCACAGTAATAGTCACCTGCACACACAGATATCCCCCTAAAATAGCTAAAACTAAAAACAAACAAAAAACTACTTCCAAAAATATTCAGCTTTGATATTAATGAGTTTTTTGGGTTCAGTGAGAACATGGTTGTTGTTCAATAATAAAATTAATCCTCAAAAATACAACTTGCCTAATAATTCTGCACTCCCTGTAGTTGTCACATTTGTCATTGGAGTTATTATTATTATTATACAGGATTTACAGTATATAGCACCAACAGTTTACACAGTGATTTAAAAAATAAAAAGGGAGACAGTAGTTACAATACAATGAAATGCAAGAGGGCAAGGAGGGCCCTGCTCCAAAGAGCTTACAATCTAATAGGGTGGGGCAAGTGGTACAAAATGCTATAACTGTGCTGATGGAAGTGATAAAAGATTAGTTGGAGGCGTGATAGGCTTCTCTCAAAAAAGGAGTTTTCAGAGATCATCTAAAAGGCTGTCAGAGAATGAGATAGCCAGATAGATTGATGTAGAGAGTTCCAGAGGATGGGAGAGGCTTTGGAAAAGTCCTGGAGACTAGCATGGGAACAGATAAGGGAGCTTGAGAGCAGGAGGTCTTGAGAGGAGCAGGGAGGAGGTTTGGGTGATATATGGAGATAAGATTGGTAATGTAGCTCAGAGAAGAGTTGTGAATAGAGTCATCACAATCACATGGACATTTGTTCTGTGGACTTTATATGTGGTAGTTTTGTACTTATATAAAACAAATACCCCCTAAGGGATAATGGGATATATGACCATGCTCCTTTTATTTTAAAGTGCATTCAAATCCACATGCAATATAAACTGCATAATAATAAATAGTCCAAACATATGGTCTTGTGAAGGGACAACAAAGTGATCCTCCTTCGCACCCACCACACTCAATAGAACCTCTTGGTTATTAGAAGTCAAAAAGCTCTTTACACAATGGTTAGCCTTTTCTCCTAGGATAGTATATGTTCTTCAAACCCTTTCCAAGTACTTTAGAATCATGGGCTCTGAAGAGGATTCACACCTTGAAACGCATAAGCCACATTGGACACTGAAAGGTCTTCCAATGCTACCTAATTATTGGTGTGGATCTGGTGGAAGTCTCATTTGAATTTTAAGAAAAGATTGTCATGTGTTTAGTCCCAACCTCCTGAAGGTTGAAGTATAACAGACTGCTTTAAAATTACTGCATTCCTAGGTCTCTGGTTAGATTCAAAGAAAAAATATTTTAAAGTTCTGAAAAGCATGGAGGCAATACTTGTAAAGGTGCCAAGGGAAGTAATTGGAAAAGGTTAGAAGACCATATACCATCCAAGGAGAAGAAGTGCATAGTTAGGTGCTTTCAGGGCCGGTGCAAGGATTTCTGCCTACACAAGCGAAGCTCCATTTTGTTATAGTTTGTCCCAAAGAATTAGGGCCAGATTCAGGTAGATGGGCGCTTCTCTACTTTGGAGTAACGTTTCTCATTTACGTTACTCCGCCGACACTTTCGGCGCAAGTACTGTTATTCACATAGCACTTGCTCCTAAACTTGCGCCGGAGTAACGAAAATGCGCTGGCGTAACCCGACGCAAGTGGAAGTGGGTGTGATCATATGTAAATGATGGGCGGAGCCCAGCGCAGAGGCTTACGTTCAGCGCATCATCCACGGAGCATGCGCAGTGAGTGAGGCTTCACTCGCCCCCTTGTGCGCATGCTCACAACTTCCGTCGGCACCACTTCACGGGAAACGTCAGCGCAATGCGTTCCGTTGGGCGTTTAAATGCGCCCGTAGATGCGCCACTCCGGCACTAAAGTATATCCTGTTCCCCCTCCCCGCAGTGAAGTTACTTTTGTTCTGAGATGGCTGCTCCCGTTCCCCGCAAACACAGGAGAAAGCTGAACTCTAAAGACCAGGAGCTGTCAGCCGTCATCTCGGCTATGGAGACCTATGATGTCTTCCTCCATGGCTGTAAAAGTTGACAGACAAGCATGGACAGAGGTGTTGTCCTGCAAGTGGGGGTGCTCAGCTAGCTCTTATCGTCGGTAACGCTGCTGTAGCTGCTCTCCTGCTGACCTGTGGCCGTCTGGAGTAAAGATAAAGCAGCTATTTGTAGAAATAACTTTGCGCCGGACGGACGAGATACGCGCGGCGCATGTAGCCAAGCGTATGGTGCTAATCCATTCGCGAATCGGGAAATCTCCCTCATTTGCATATTTGCAGGGGAAATCAATAGGCGCGACTGATGCGCCAAGCGAAATTATGCGCTGACGAGACTCTGGCGTCGGAAAGTTAAGCCGATCGGAAATGGCCCGTTTTCTGTCGCATCTAGTTTGGTGGGTACGGTCACATAGAAACGACGGCGCATATTCACAGTTACGCGGCGCATATCGAAATACTCCAGCGCAACTCTACCTGAATCTGGCCCTTAAAGTATAACTTAAGGCCAAACTTTTTTTGTGGTCAGTCCCTGTTGGGGAGATTCACCCTCTGTCATAATTACTGTCATCATCAACAGTAATAGAGGGGAAATTTTCCGATGGGACATTTTCTCTCACCTCCTCTTTTGACTATAGGACAGGAAGTGAAGAGAAATCTTCCCAATGCGACACAGATGGCAAAAGAGACATGACAGGGGGTTATAACTCTCCTTTACTCTAGCCAAAATGAAAAAAAAAAAAACGGCTTTAGTTACAATGTAATATGCATTTAGATGTATGCAGCAAATAAATAAAAGTATTCAGATTTTTTTGCAGTGGAGTAGTCAGTAAGTGGTGTGTTACTTCTGGTAAAGTGAATAATTCCAGTGGCGGAATTATAGGGGTCGCTGAGTGCGCCATGGCGACCGGGCCCCTTGCTGTAGGGGGCCCTCGAGGGCCCCCTGTATACAGTGCTTTGATAGGAGAAGCGGAGACGAGCTCCCGCTCCCAGGCCAAACTGTGATCGGCACTGTGCGGGGAGCTTGTCACATTCATTACAATGTGAAAGCACAGTGTGTGTGCTCTTTGTCTCCCACTACAGTGCAGTACCCGGCAGGAAGAGCTGCTAAGGTAAGACTGCCGTTTTGTATCTACTGTGTGTGTGTTTATATGTGTGTGTGTGTGTTCATTCATATATGTGTGTGTGTGTTCATATGTATGTGTGTGTGTGTGTTCATATGTGTGTGTGTGTTCATGTGCATATGTATGCGAGTGTGCATGAATGTGTGTGCATGTGAACATGTATGTATGTGAGTGTGCATGTATGTGTTAGTGGTGGTGCGTCCATAAGAGTGCAGGGCATCGTCCCCCTCTCTCCAGCCACCCCCTGGCTGTGTTTGATGGCACAGTGGCTGCATTTGACGGGCACAGTGGCTCAGTTTGACGGGCACAGTGGCTCAGTTTGACGGGCACAGTGGCTGCATTTGACGGCACAGTGGCTGCGTTTGACGGGCACAGTGGCTGCGTTTGACGGGCACAGTGGCTGCGTTTGACGGGCACAGTGGCTGCGTTTGACGGGCACAGTGCCTGCATTTGATGGGCACAGTGAGACTGCAATTTTTTTTAAGAGTTTTTCCGTTTGCTTGCGCCCCCCCAAAAATGTTGAGCACCAGCCACCACTGGTTTATATGTGTGTGCTTATGTGCATTTATATATATGTATATAAACAGTGTATGTGTATGTATGTGTGTTTACATGACCCCCTATATGTGTACAATCAGAACCGATTTATTTTTTATTTTTTTTGCTTGTTTATAGTACTAGCAAAAAAAATGCTGTTCCACTGAAAAGCAATCCATGCTCAGATCGCTTTTCAGAGGCATTTGACAGCTGGTAAAGAGGCAATGTGTTGCCTCCTGACTGCCTGTTTTAACCCCTTAAATGCATCATCACTAAGCTGCAATGCACACAGTTGCAGGGTGGTTGCAGTGCAGCCCCATTCACCTAGGGCAGTGATAGCGAACCTTGGCACCCCAGATGTTTTGGAACTACATTTCCCATGATGTTCATGCACTCTGCAGTGTAGTTGAGCATCATGGGAAATGTAGTTCCAAAACATCTGGGTTGCCAAGGTTCACCTTCACTGACCTAAGGGTATACTTCAAGGGTGCCCTGGCTGGAAAAATATTGAGAAACACTGGCATAGAGGAACCAATCTCTCCATTTTCCTCCTGCAGCCGCTGAATGCCTGCGGGAGGGAGAGGAGGAGAAGCAGGCGGAATGGAGAAATCGGTTCCTTTATATGCAGCCAACAACTAGCGACTGGGTCCTGTTGTTCCGCCACCGAGCTCAGAGAAAATAGCCCTGTCCGGGGGGGCCCTTCATGGTTTCTTGCATCGGGGCCCTGAAGGTTCTAGTTACGCCACTGAATAATTCCTTTACCATAAGCATTTTCTCACACCTAAGATAATCTTTATACTACAAATAAAAGTAAAAGCATGACAAACCTATTTATATCCAAGATAACTTTTACCATAGTAAAAGTTCTACATTTTATTCAATGTTACACCAGAAATTCAAAGTTCTACCAATTTTGTGCATTTTGATCAGTAAAAAAGTCAAATACATGTGGTAGATAAAAATGTTAATTCTCAACTACTTTTTTCCTGAAATAACAAGGCAGAAATTGATTTCCTTATGTGGAAAATGATAATAGTCGTGAAGAAAAACTTTTTCTTTTTGGAAATATACAGCATGTAAGGCAAGAGGTTGCTCATTATTTAAACTAGAAATGACAGAGCACATTCTCTGTTTTGTAATGAAAACCTTTTCAGAAGTCAGTAAAGTTATTACAAAAAAAAAAAAAGTTTTTTCTTTTTTTCCTTTACTCAGAAAAGTGCTAGATGCTCTTGTGACTTGCTGACAAAAGGAGAATTCTAAAAAGCAAGAGCTAGAAATGGTGGAACTGTCTGTATGAGCAGTGATCATGCTAAGTATGCAATACGGGTTTTTAACCCCTCTCCTGTGACAATTAAGATCTGCGGGTGCAAACCTCATTTCCATTTTTAATAAAGAGTGATTCATCAAGCAAAATATCAAAAATCCATCTTATTAAATGTCCAGATTATTCCTGTAGTTGATCCTGAATATTGTATATCATGTTGTTCTTCAGGCAGAGGTATAAATCAGGGATGATTGCAGGTATAACCGTTTGCTTCGAGAGATACATACGGATTGAAAAGCAGAAGTAATGGGAGATTTCAGGACATTAAATCTACTGCTGCCTGCAGTCGGTAAACAGTCATCTCCTGAAAAGACTTTAGAAGAAATACAAAACTTAAACTGGGAGGATCGCCGCTCCGCAGTCCTCAGGTTCTGTATAGTAAGAAGAGTTTGTATCTGAGTGGTGGATTGCAAGAGCTTCTTTGCTCTCCAGATTTGGCTCAATCATTATAGTCTTCTCAAATATTTTCTTTTTACACGTTTCAGGACAGTTCTGCACATAGATTACTCTGTTGTAGGCTTTAAGTCTCTTCCATAACTGGATATACACTTTACATTGCACATACATAAACAAGAGTCCTCCAGTGAAGCCAATTGCTACCACGACTAACTTAGTCCAAAATGGCCATTCCAGGATACCTACAAACAGAAGAGACACAAAGTAAATACATGCACTACATTTTATCATGTTTTTAAAATACTAGGTAAGCCCATAATGTTACTAATCTTTTTAAGCTATTTAAAGAAGGCAAAGATAAACTCATACTAGGCACTTTTATGCCATCAAAAGGATCGTACCCTAGGGGGAGGTGCACAGGGCAGTATATTACATAAGAAAACTTGTTATGGCTGTTTTGGCAATTGTTTTAACCACTTCCATACTGGGCACTTAAACACCCTCCTGATCAGACCAATCTTCAGCTTTCAGCGCTCTTACACTTTGAATGACAATTACTCAGTCATGCAACACTGTACCCAAATTATTTTTTTTGTCCTTTTTTTTCCCACAAATAGAGCTTTCTTTTGGTGGTATTTGATCACCTCTGGGTTTTTTATTTTTTGCGCTATTAATGAAAAAAAACGAAAACTTGGAAAAAAAAAATGTTTTTCTTAGTTTCTGTGATAAAATTTTGCAAATTTATTAATTTTTTCTTCATAAATTGTGCCCACAATTTATACTGCTACATGTCTTTGATAAAAATAACCCAACGTTTTTGGAAATTATTTGGTCTGTGTGAAAATTTTAGAGTCTACAAGCTATGGTGCAAATCATAAAGAATTATCACATCTGATCACACCTGATGTACTGAAGGCCTATCTCATTTCTTGAGACCCTAACAAGCCAGGGAAGTACAAATGCCCACAGATGGCACTGATGAGGTGGCACAGATGGCACTGAGATGGGTACTGATGAGATGGGTACTGATGTGCACCGATGAGGCCTGTGTACTGGTGGACACAGGTGGGCATTGACGAGGCAGCACAGATAACACTAATGAGGCAGCACAGATGGCACTAATGAGGCGGCACAGATGGCACTAATGAGGCGGCACAGATGGCACTAATAAGCGGGACAGATGGCACTGAGATGGGTACTGATGAGATGGGTACTGATGTGCACTGATTGACTGTGGCACAGGTGGGCACTGAGGTGGCACAGGTAGGCACTGATGAGGTGGCACTGAGGTGGCACAGGTGGGCACTGATGAGGCGGCACAGGTGGGCAATGATTTCAGATGGGCACGGTGGTACTGGTGGGCACAGTGGTACTGGTTGGCGCACGGTGGTACTGGTTGGCACACGGTGGTACTGGTGGGCACACGGTGGTACTGGTGGGCACATGGTGGTACTGTGGGGGCCACGGTGGTACTGTGGGGGCACAGGTGGTCCTGGGGGCACTGGTTGGTGACTTTTTTTTTTTCAGCGCTGGTTACTCACAGTTCTCTCCCCTACTCACACGCGCTGTCTGTGTGAGGAGGGGAGAGTCAGCAATGAGAGATGATCTCATATGTTTACATATGAGATCATCTCTCATTGGCCGCGCAGATCACGCTGTAAATAGCCGCTGTGATTGGCTATTTACCGCGATCCATGTTTGGCTGTGTCCAAGGGACACGCCCAGCACAGGAGTTCCCCGCTGCGCGCTCTGGAGCGCGCGCGCGGGGAACGAGGAAAGGGGCGGCCGTAAAAACACGGCCTGTTAGGGATTCAGGGCTGCGCTGCGGCCGTACAAAGTCGTACGGCCGTCAGCAAGTGGTTAATAATTGTATGAACAGCTACCGCCTTTAACAAAAATGATGGTTGCTTACTTGAACAGAGATGGCCCCCCTACATCCAGCCAAAACATTTCAAGGTGTTGAGTAAAGGTTAGCAATATGGAAGTGGAACAAGCTTGCCCACCCCAGGCATGATGTATCACTTTTGTATCCAGTGTTTTTTTGTGAAATGAAAGCAGGACTATTTAGCTTTTTCTGGTTTTCAGTTAAATATACATTTGTTTCAGAATCCGCCGAAATCTGCTGTGTACACAACAGCCCTAAAACTGAGACCGCGTAAACACGATCAGACATGTCCGATGAAACAGGTCCGACGGACCAAAATCCCCTCGGACCAGAACGCGGTGACGTAAAACACACTGACGTGCTGGAAAAAGGAAGTTCAATGCTTCCACGCATGCGTCGAATCAATTTGACGCATGCGCGGGATTTTGGTCCGATGGTTGGGCGTACTAACCATCGAACATGTCCGATGGAGCTTTGATCAGGTTTTTGTTTTAAAAATGGTTTTTAGTAATCTCACTTGCAAAAAGAATGAATATTACCTAGAAAACATCTTGCAATAATTGCAATACTCTGGTAATCACTGTTGTTGGAATTAATGAGAAATCAAAATTTTTTCATTGTCACCACAACAGGAATAGTGGGAAAATCGTCCAATGAGGACATCTATTCCAATGACAGCCTTTTAAGGCTTCATTTACGCTACAGTTCCTAAACTTGAGTTTTTTTTTTGCCAAAGCTCCTAAATTTTACTTCATAAAAGCCTATGTGTGCATTAGGGATTTCCCGATACTATTATCGGTATCGGGACAGATACAGAGCATTTGCGCGAGTACTTGCTGCCTCAACAGTTACACACAGGAGGGGAGGGACTTTGCGTCGGCACACCCTGGACCCAGCTGCGGCTCTGATAGGTCTCGGCTGTGACTGCCTCACAGTCACACAGGCGATCAGATCGAAGCCGCCTCCTCCGTGCACGGCGCACTGATAATCTGAGGTGTCTGTATTGTAGGGGGAGGGGTGTCTATTGTGGGGGGGGGGGGTGCCTGTATTGTAAGGGGGGATGCCTGTATTGTAAGAGGGGGGGTGCCGCCTGTATTGAAGGGGAGAGGGTCTGCACTGTAGGGGGGTCTGTGTAACATGCAGGGGGTCCAGAACTGTTAGGGGGGGTGTCTGTGTAATGTAAAGGGGTGCAGTGATGCAGGGTGCTGTGTAATGTAAAGGGGTGCAGTGATGCAGGGTGCTGTGTCTGAGTCTGGCTGGAGAGGGCGGGCACAGTTGGTGGACAGAGTCGGCGTTAGGAGAGCGAGTCCTCACCTGCAGTTAAACTTGGTAAGCTGGCAGGGGTGTAGGGCGCAGCTGCATCAGGATCGGTGACACATTCAGTCGCTGTCAGCGGCCGAACGTCCCTACGCTCATCTTGGTACACCCTGCACTCGGCTGCAGTAAGCAGCAGCAGCAGACATCTTGTTACACCCAGCCTGAGCAGTGTGTTTTTTTATTCACAGCCTTTGCTCAATAATTTGTTGAACTTTGTAGAGTTCTCCTACCACTTCCTGTTGAACTTTGTAGAGTTCTCCTACCACTTCCTGTTTCTCTGGGACAAGTATTAAAATGAGAATATCCCCAATGGGACACAGACGAAACTCACAGGAGTTCCAATCATTCCCTATACTCTAAAACAAGAGCGTGGGCTTAGATATACTCTAAATTTAAATTATGAACAAAGCACATTTTTTAAACTCCAGCTACAACACACCCCTGTGCACCAAAAGATGTCCCTACCCTTTTACTGTTTGTTGCATTGTGATGCACAAGTGCCTTTATAGGTGTGAAGGGTGCCAAAATACTCTGCTAATGCAGTAAATACATATGAGACCTGGAAGAGAAAGCAGTCATATCCTGGCTGACTTAAGGTTTTGTTTGCTCTTGGACTAGTGGTGATGTATACTGCTCACCATTCTGAGGTGTATGCAGCAACATGGTGGCCAATTACAGTTGTTCAGCCTACAGTAAAGTAATAGTGAAGACCCCATTGTTGTGATTTTTATATTATAGGTATTTTTTTTTCTCTATGCTCTTGAAACACTGCATATACAGTAAATCTAAGAACTTGTTATCTACATGGCCTGGGATAACCGCTAACCCATTACATGAGCTCTATCAGGTTCGGGTGTGGACATTTTACCATAGAATTCAGAAGTCAGTCACTTTAGGAAACAGAAAACACATAATTCCAGTGACAACAACAAAGCCTACTTAGCTACAGATTTGTGTCTCAGGATTATAGAGTAGCCAATACATCCAACAGCCAGAGCGTCGCAGAACATATCTATAATATACAGTGCATCCGGAAATGATTAACAGCGCTATTTCCAGATTTTAAAAAACGTAATTTAAAATGATCGTGTGTGGGCCAAACGTTGTTTTATGTCTTCTGAAAAACGACCAAAAAAAATTCGAACATGCTTGCATTTTTTATGTCGTTTTTCAGAATGTCGTCTTTTGTTTCACAAAAAATGATCGTGTGTGGGCAAAACGACGTTTTTAAACCCGTGCATGCTCAGAAGCAAGTTATGAGACGGGAGCTTCAATGGAACAGAGTGCCGTCGAACGTGGTGTACGTAACCGCGCTTTGCAAGAGCATTTTCAGAAAACGATGGTGTGTAGACAACGTCGTTTTTTAAAATGAAGTTTGAAAAACGTTGCTTTGTTTTGTGAGATACGAAGTTTTTTTACATCACAAAAAGTGATCGTGTGTACGCGGCATTACACAGAGCAAGAGTGAGAATCAATAAAATAACAAGGGTATCACCATAGAATATTTGGCACCAATCATATACCTGCAGGTTAGTGCCATAGCCTAAACACAGGCTATGGCGCTAACCTGCAGGTATATGATCGGTGCAAAATCTTGAATGATCAGTGTTCTGAGCCTACCTCGTCCACCTTCTGTCCAACTCCTGTGAGCTGCTGCTGGATACAGATCCGGACAGTGATCAACACTACAGGCTTATCAAGCTTGCCCTTTGGTAAGCGCGCAATTCATGTGGTGGAGGTGCACGTTTGTTGGCAGTGTTTCTATTAGGAGTTCACTCATACCTGCATGCAACAACTAGTGGTGTTTTCATCAAGAAGAAATTTCTATTTGCATGAGATAATTGGATCATTCCTCTATGATTCTCTAAGGACTGTTCACTATTCATTATTTTTAGGGGTGTATTGATTGATAACTACAAAGGGAAAAAAACAATGTCCTAGTCCTCATCTGAAATATGTTGTCGTTTTCTTTTGACGGGCGTCAGAGCACAAACTGATCAGAAATGTCCTCAATGAGGACACAGAGAATCAAAAACCCATTTTCCCGATAGCGCAGGGAGGGGCCAAAATCTCTGTTAAGTTTTGCTGCCAGGTACCCGCTCAGGAGATTTGCTCTCGCTTTCTGTCTAGGTTAAAGACAAAACAGGAAGGATTCATAACTAATAAGATGTCATGGGGCCCTGTTCCTCATTTTACATAGGCCCTCAGAGGAACTAAGTATGTGCATGGGAATTAGCTCTAAGCAATTAGCAACCATTCGGTTTATTCAAAAGGACAAAAAAGCAACATAACTGTTGCTATAACTTAACTAAATGGAACACTGGTTGGTTGGTTGGTTGTTCTGTATTCTACTTAACAAACCTGCTTGGGCATTCCTCAGTCATTCCCTTATTTATTCATAGCAGTCTACTAACCTAACCCACAAGCAAAAACTCATACATACCTGTGGTTTGGCCCAGCTTGATCTCTTCAGCTGTCCGGTCAATAAGAACATATAATGACCAGACAACACAGGTGATTGCAATGATGTGGAATGTTACAGAGCACATGATCTTCCTCCGTTCACTTGAGGTCATCTGCAGCTTTTCCCACTAGAAAAATAAGAAAGCTTTAAAGTTTCACAGGATCCTTAGGTTCAAGGCTTTAGACGTTATGATATTCCAGCTGTGGCATTCCACAATTCCATTGACCCTCTGACTCTTGTATTTGGCTGCTAATACAGTTTATAGAGATTAATGTCTTCCCAAAGTAGAACTTGAAGTACAAGCAAGTTCCAATAATTCACAAAGGCCCGCCTTTCCCAGCATTAGAAAATGCTATAAATAATAAAAAAAAAGTATATAATATACATATCCTTCGTACAGCAGGGGGGTTGCATCACCATCCATCTTACTAAATCCTGGGGAATGCCCAGAGCCCAAATCTAGCAAGATGATGCTCCAGAACAGTAGCATGACGTGCTCTTAGGAGACTTTGGGCTACTAAGTATTCTCTGGGATTTCACGTAATTTATTATGTGCGGGCCCTGGTTAAATAATGCACTCTTCATTTAAAGTGCTTTAGGTGAATCTCCAGGCAAACGGCTAAAAACCCAATTGAAATACATAGTCTATACACATTCAGGAAAATTTAAAATAGCTCTAATGACAGATTTCTGGAGTTACAGTAGTTTCCATAGGAACGCCTAATTCAGGCAAGGATTTGTGCGAGTTTTGGCAACATTACTGATACATGCAGCAAATTTAGGTAGTTATTATTGGCACTTTAAAAACCTACCACTGTGACAGCAACAAATTCTGAAAGAATTACCGCCAGTAGATAAGGAAACTGTTGGTAATTAAGACCAACTCTGAGCTGAAGTACATAAGCTATGTTAGTACTCAAAGTGGGCCGTGCTTGTTCTGGAAGGCTGCCATATGTGAGAGTTTCCCACACAGGACTGTATCCCAGATCCCATTTAACTGTCAGCCAGGAGATTTCCTGGCTAAAATGTAAACAAAGGTGTTGTCATTACCTAAATACGGTAATGCCTAAATCTGGGAAATGACTTGTCACTGGCTGGGTGGAGCCCGATCGGGAACTACGAGAGTAGTTCCCCATCAAGTCAGCGTAAAGCCGCCTACACATGATCGGTTAAAACCGATGAAAACGGACTGAAGGTCAGTTTCATCGGTCCAAACCAATTGTGTGTGGGCCCCATCGGTCAGTTATCCTTTGGTCAAAAAAAAGAGAACGTGCTTCAAAATTTAACCGATGGACGCCTAACCGATTGTTAGTATGCAAAAGCATCAATTAAAAAGCCGCACATGCTCAGAATCAAGTCGACGCATGCTTGGAAGCATTAAACTTGTTGTGTTTTACGTCACCTCGTTCTGACATGATCGTTTTTTTTAACCAATGGTGTGTAGGCACATCAGACCATCAGTCAGCTTCATCGCTCAACCGATGAAAACGGTCCTTCGGACCGTTCTCATCGGATGGACTGGTCGTGTGTAGGCGGCCTTACTTCTGATTGACAGTGCACAGCAGTGGGTGGATTTGAAAGCCACTATTGGTCTTAATAGTGGCTATGGATTGGTCCACTGCCATGCGATATCAATCAAGAGTAAAGTATACTCGATGGGGAACCAGTCTCTCAGTTCCCCATCAGGCTCTGCTCTCCTCAGTATTAAAGTCATTGGCTATGCACCTGTCACTTTGACAGGCACAGTGGCTGTGAGGGGGGGGGGGGGGGAATTAATGAGTACATGGAAAAAGGAGTTTGAGGACACTCCAACTTCACTGCAAATACCAACAGATTCACATATCGGTTTCTGACAGGTACAATAATCGGGCACAAGCACTGACACTTTGGGTGCTGTGCTTTGATGGAACTCTAAGGCCACTTTCACACCGACAGCACGGGGGTGTCGGCGGTAAAGCGCTGCTAGTTTTAACGGCACTTTACCATCATTTTAGAAGCGCTTTTCGGCCGCTAGTGGGGTGGGTGCTTTTAACCCCCCACTAGCAACAGAAGAAAGGGTTAAAAGTGCCCGTGAAGTGCCACTGCCGAGGCGTTTAGCCAGCGATGCCCATTGATTTCAAGTGTATACACCACTCCTAAAGCTCCCCAAAGATGCGGCTTGCAGGACTTTTTTTTTTTTTAACATCCTGCACTCTGGCTTTCACACTGGGATTGCAGATGAGGCATTTCAGGTGCTTTACAGGCACTATTTTTAGCGATAAAGCGCTTGAAAAGTGCCTCCAGTGTGAAAAGGGGTCTAAAGGGTGTTAACAGCCATTATGAATTTCTCCCAACAGTGTTTTTAGACAATCTTGTTATTTACAATCCACGCTGCATAGCAAATAGGATGAATCCACTATTTCCTACACACAATACAATGCAACAGCATATTCTCTCTACTAATTTATAGTCCAATGAGCAGGTTGGTAACACAGTAAGCAGAAAAAGCAGAATATTGCCTATGCTGGACGGCAGAGGTCTTTATTTCAAAGAAAAGATTAAAAATCTTTTGGATTTGGATGTATATCAACTGTGCACTTAGCAGTTTGCCTGATGGTCAGTTTAATATAATTAAAAAGGTACCTTTCATTAGTGAGCAGACTGACTCAGCAAGTCTACTAAACCAAGGATATAAACTCCATAAAAAAATCCAATCAATTTTAAAACGGTACACACAAGTGTAAAATGTAAGCACCTAGCATGAGTTCATAATGAGTCAACTTCTCCCCTGCACCTATGGTTTAAATAGAAGACTGAGATAAATGGCAATGGGGAACTATCAAAACATTTGTTTAGCCTTGTGCTAAACTGCTCCAAAATCATTGTAACTTTGTCTGTTCGCTCTGATGGTAATACTATTGTCCTCTACAATATCCTTCCCCAGGCATGACTTTTGGATAGTCATAAAACATACATTTTACTACCACCAAACATATTATTTTGGTTTTCGGTAGAATGAGCAAAAATTTTAATTTGTCCGTTTTTTTTTTTTTTGGTCTGTGGCCCTTTTGAAAAGATTTCCCCTCCCCTCCCGTTCAAGTGACACCTGTATAAGGGTATTGGTTGGTCAGGAGAGTCACCAAGAATGAAGGTACAGACAGCAATACAATAATTGTCAAATGTTCAAATCCTTCTTCGTTCAAATCCGTCTTCGTTCAAATAAGCTGTGTTTTTGTTTTTCTGTTTGACCCATTGAAGAGATTTCCCATCACACCCTGTTCCGACATCAACAGAGAGGAAATCTCCCAAAAGGACACATGAAAAACCTTTACATGGGTGGTGATTTTTTTTCTGCTCTATCCAAAACAAAACGTTTTGACTAAAATTGGTTTTGAAGAAGAATATTGTTGCTATGTGATTTTTTTTCATGACATTCAGTACAAGAAAGATACTACAGCTATCTCAAAAACCTGAAACTTCCATTCTTTTCATTAAAGGCTTTAGTCGCACACGGGCAATGAGCCATGGTTTGACCGCCAGCGGCGAGACGCTACTGATATCTTCTGCTGGGATTGATAGCCGTGGGCAGATAGTGGCAGTTGCCAAGTCTGTACACTGCTAGGTGGATTCCTGCCGCTGAGATTCACTCCGTGGCTAAACGCCTGTGTGAATGAGTTCTTGTTTCTACTAAATGTTTTAGCTATGTTGTAAAAAGGAAATATATACAGATGAAATACATGTATCGAAATTGTTTTACCTGGCAAAAGATTTGTGTACATGTCCAACCAGTCCTTAGATTTACACAGATCCAACACACAGTACAATCCTGCTTTGGAGGCTAGAGGACTTGATCTTTCTCTATAGCTTTTTTTACTCTCACCTGCAGGTCTTCATTCCACTCTCACTGTGATTGGACAGTGAGAGAGAAGCAACACACTCATGACCTCATCTCTGTCACTCTACTCTCAGGATGTTCTGTGCATTACAATAAACCAGTTTCCCTGTCCTGCTTCCTTCCCCTGTGTTATGCTTTGGGGTGCAGGGACTGAGAAGGCTGACGCCAAGTCAAATTTAGGTACTTATACCACTTTCATTTAAAATATACATTAAATTATGTATTAATGATTAGATTATATGTCTTTAATCTCTGCCTGGAATTTAGCTACCCGTTCAGTCATCTTAAAGTGGTTGTACACCTCAGTCATTGAATCTGAGCAAAGCACATATATCTGTAGTTTACTTACAGTGGATATAAAAAGTCTACACACCCCTGTTAAAATGACATTTCTGTGATGTAAAAAAATGAGACAAAGATAAATAATTTCAGAACTTTTTCCACCTTTAAGGTGACCTATAAAACGGTACAACTTAATTGGAAAACAAACAACTGAAAACTAGTCAGGGGGCTGCCAAGAGGTCTACAGCAACATTAAAGGAGCTGCGGGAATATCTGGCAAGTACTGGCTGTGTGGTACATGTGACAACAATCTCCCGTATTCTTCATATGTCTGGGCTATGTGGTAGAGTGGCAATACTTTTTTTTTAGAAGAAAAATATCCAAGCCCAGTTAAATTTGCCAAAAACACATCTGAAGTCTCCCAAAAGCATGTGGGAAAATGTGTTATGGTCTGATAAAGCTATGGTTGAACTTTTTGGCCATAATTCAAAAAGAAATATTCGGCACAAAAACATCACTCCACATCACCAAATGAACACCATACCCACAGTGAAGCATGGTGGTGGCAGAAACATCATACTTTGGGGCTGTTTTTCTTCAGTTCGAACAGGGGCCTTATGCCGCGTACACACGGTCGTTTTTTGCGATGAAAAAAAACAACGTTTTTTAAAACGTCATTTAAATTGATCTTGTGTGGGCAAAACGTCGTTTTTTGTCTTAAAAAAAACGACCAAAAAAAAATTCCAACATGCTTGAATTTTTTGTGTCGTTTTTCAAAACGTCGTTTTTTGTTTCACAAAAAGTCACCGTGTGTAGCAAAAACGTCGTTTAAAACGACGTTTTTCAACCCGCGCATGCCCAGAAGCTAGTTATGAAGCGAGCTTCAATGGAAAAGTGTGGTGAACGTAACCTCGCTTTTTGTGAAAAAACGATGGTGTGTATGCAAAATTGTCTTTGAAAGTGACGTTTCAAAAACGTCGTTTTTTACTTCACAAGAAACGTCGTTTTTTTTCATCGCAAAAAACGACCGTGTGTACGCGGCATTAGTCAAGGTAGAGGGAATTATTAACAGTTCCAAAAAACAGTCAATTCTGGCACAAAAATTCAGTCTTCTGCTAGAAAGCTGAACATGAAGAGGAACTTTATCTTTCAGCATGACAACGACCGAAAGCATTCATCCAAATCAACAAAGGAATGGCTTTACCAGAAGATGATGAAACTTTTGAAATGGCCCAGCCAGAGCCCAGACCTGAATCCGATTGAAAATCTGTGGGGTGATCTGAAGAGGGCTGTAACATGCTGATAGACTCATACCCAAATTGACTGAGTGCTGCAATAAAATCAACAGGTGCTTCAACAAAGCATTCGTTTAAGGGTGTGCACACTTAGGCCCCATGTACACTGCTGCCACTAAACTGACGTTCAGAGGCAGTTGGATACTTTTTTCAACTGCCCCTGAACTCATTCAATGTTATCTTATGTACACAGGCTTGTTTACTGTAGTTTTTAACCTGGTAACCCGTGGTTGGCATAGTTTCATTATATGCGTTTGTTGGCCATTTAAAAAAACGCTAAACGCGGCTTGTAAACGCGGCAAACAGATGTTTTAAATGTGGGTTACTATCTGTCAAGTTAAATTGTTCAGGAGCAGTTGTAAAAAACGTCCTGTGTACATGAAGCCTAATTCAACCATATTATTTTATGTTTACTTCCCTCCATCTAAAAGATTTCAGTTTGTTGTTCAACCGAGTTGTACAGTTTATAGGTCACATTAAAAATGGAAAAGGTTCTGAAATTATTTATTTTGTCAATTTTTTTTTTTACTTTGTACATCCACTGCACCTCTCTCCAAAGCTCTAAGTGTCGTTTATCTCTGGTGCTTTGTTCCTCTGTTATCAGCAGGAGTCACTTCTGAGAAGGGAGGGAGGTGTTCTCAGCTCAGCTTTTTTAACTTTTGTCAAACCGAGAGGGCCATATATGGATCTAAATTTGACCAGGCTCTACTGAACCGGCCGGATTTTGATCAGTCTATGGCCAGCTTTCGACCAAAGGCTGTGAATAGCTTTTTAGCTCTTCCAGTAAAACATACAAATTATACCTTTTATTCTCCTTGTTTCCCCTTCTGCAAAAAAACAAAAAACAAATCACACTTACTTTTCTTAAAGGCTTTAATTTGGTTTCCATAATGAACTCAAACTTGCAAAGTTCACAGCATCGTGTATCGGAGCTCTTGATCCATTGCTGGAGGCAAGCCTGGTGCACAAAGTGAAGACTTCCTGTACAGTGACAGGGTGTTATCAGAGGGCTTTCCTCATCACCTTCACAGTGACATATCCTGAATTAAAAATAAGACACTCGGTGTAAAGAATTACGTGGTATTGCGGTAGTTTTTCTAAGCCATGCCAGTGCAAAAGAAATGTAAATAAAAAAAATAAACCTTTTGCCCCTTCACCCTTTGCTATGGGGAATCTAACATTTTGGAATTCCCTTCACTTTTTACCTAACAATGCTAGAATAAATAAATGGATGATTCTTCCCAGCATGAACACAGGCAGCAGAAAGAACTAGACAAAGGGTCCAGCCCTCCCCTACTTTATCCAAAATAGACAAGTCTTGGAGAATCAGTTTCTAGATTATAGGGCAACATTTAGTGGGTGAAGATAAATTATTTCCAAAATGTTGAGGGTACAATGTGGTAGAAAAAACGCTGAATCATATCTTTATATTTATACCAAGAGATGTTAATTCCTTATGGTTTCTACCTTTATAAAGACATAATTTCACATGTTCTCTGCCTTCCAATTTCATGAGAATCAACATTTGCCAAAAATATTATTTTCAGCAATGAGAGCCAATGAGACTTGAAAACAATCACAATGCTGAAAATAAAGCTTGTTATGGAAGCATGTATTGATAGCTTGGTTAACTCATTCAATCATTAAAGAACATCTAAACCTAAGAGCAGTTGCCCCCAAATTCCTTTCCCTTTTAATTGAATTGAACGGGCACTTGGGGCTCCATTCCTCCCACTAACACCAATGTCTGAATGACAGCTAAACACTTGGGGTTTGAAAGACAGTGAATTCTGAATTGGCCCTACTTTTAAAAAGTTTGAATACTCCCGTCTTAAGCCGCGTACACACGATCGGTTCAAACCGATGAAAACGGACTGAAGTTCGTTTTCATCGGTCCAAACCGGTCGTGTGTAGGCCCCATAGGTCCGTTATCATTCGGTCCAAAAACAGAGGGCTTGCTTTAAAATTTAACCGATGGACGGCTAACCGATAGGTCAAAACCGATCGTTAGTACGCACGAGCATCGGTTAAAAATCCACACATGCTCAGAATCAAGATGATGCATGCTTGGAAGCATTCAACTTCGTTTTTTTTCATCACGTCGTTGTGTTTTACGTCACCGCGTTCTGACACGATCGGTTCATGAACCGATGGTGTATAGACACATCAGTCCATTAGTCAGCTTCATCGGTGAACTGATGAAAATGGTCCGTCGGACCGTTCTCATCGGATGGACCGATCGTGTGTACCGGGCTTTAGATGTGGTGGCTGCATTAGCTTTCATTTTTCAGGCTAAGCTAATTTTCAGCAAAGACAGACAATACCTATTGATCTTGTCAGAAATTTATTTTTTTTGCAGTTAATTTGATTTTTATCCACAAAAGTACAAAAAAATATACTACTCTTTGATCAAGACAAGTTTGAATGTTATTAATAGTTATTTTATATTAACCATGTTGTATTTTAAAGTGTATCAAAACCCATTAACAATATAGTAATATATTGCAGCTCACCAGTCCTCAGATGTGATGGCTGCATTGTTATCTTTTTTCTTTATTTGGTGATCTGCCAGTAACAAACTTCCAGTTCAAAGATGACATTTAATTACTGTATTATATGAAGAAGCAGTGTTGTCATCCTAGGGCAGGATATGTGTCCTTAAACAGTTATCAGTCCTGCCCAGTTCATCCTCAATGTCTCTATAACATGGGAGAAGGTAGTAGGAAGTTTACAGCAGTGAACTTGGCAGGGATGATAACACTGCTTGAGATTATGCTGCACAGTATGCAAGACCGTAAAAGTTCTATTGATCCTACTAGAAATCCAGTGATTTTTTTCTACTTATCAAACAGGCAGTAAAATACTTATATGGCTCGTTGACACCTGGGATAATGCTTACTTCCCTAAGGAAAGCAGTCCACATTTCAGAGGTGCTACTGCCACCTCTTGATGACTTTTTTTTTTGTTTATATTTCCAAATGGCAATTTTACATTGCAGGACCGCACTGCAACTGTAAACCAAGCGTTTGGTTTGCAGTGTGGCCCCATTTATCTGAATGGGCAATTTTGACAGGTAGTGCTGCTCATCAAACTCTGAAGCCCAAGTCATTAATGCCAAGGCCATATAGCAAAGTATTCCCGCTGTGGCATTTGTACAGTCCTGTCAGGCTGTAAAGTTAGCATTCTGGTAGGCAGCCAGGGGGTTGTAAGAGCTATTGTTAGGATTTTCATATTAAGATTACAGACTCTTTATAGGAAACCTGTGCTGTTACACCTTTAGGCCTGGTTCACACTGGTGCGACATACGCTCCGACATTGGGAGCACATGTCACATGACGTGTACAAATCAATGGTTCCCTATGAAAGCCGTCTTAACTGGTCTGACACAAGTCAGTCCAAATTTGGAAAAGGTTCCTGCACTACTTTGGTCTGACTTTGGTCCATTTTCAGCCCATTTAATGTCAATGAAGTCGGATCAAAGTCAGATCCTCGTCCTAACCATCCGACTTGTGACATCCGACATTATGATTACAGCAGCAAGAAAATAAATTTATGTCACACTGGGATTGTTTTGATTGGTCAAAAGAGAAGTCGAAGCAAAATCTTATCTTGTTCATTCATGTCGGACGGATGGAAGTAGGACCGATATCACAGGGCAAAGTAGGATGACATTCGTACAACAGTCATGTACTACCAGTGTGAACCTGGAATTAGGCTTACCATTTCTGATTTATTTTTGAATATGCGGATTCCCTGGTTGTCAAGCTGATTGGGTTCAGGGAGGCTGCATATCTCAGCTCCTGGCCTGCATACTTGTTCAGGTTCAATGACTCTATTAGAACCACTGGATCAGCATGCCAGCCAGGCACATAGCATTTTCTAAAAATAAAATGTCAGTGCAAGGGCAGCCTCCATGTTTATCTAATCTCAGGTTGCACAAATAGATAAAACACAGTTTATAATAATGTACACAAAGCAAAGACATTATATATCTAGCATAGATAGTTGTAAAAATCTGCAAACAAATATTGACAACTGCAAAATATTGTTTTGCTGTGAGCAATTCAGAAGTAATCTGAATATCTGTCAAATAACCTCTTTCATATGAGTGAATTTAAAATGAATATATGGAGTAAAGGGGAGATCAAGCTGCAAATGGAACGATTAAGCCCTGTAGCAGATTTCTAGTCAATAGCGTACATTCAAAAGAGACATTTTAAAACCTTGTTATGAAGGTCCAGCTTGATATTCCCATTTATGCCTGATATTCAGATCAACAGAGATTTAAATATTTAAATGATATCCCTTCAAGGGCTTGTAGTAATAGCCATTTAAAAAGCCATCCAAGCCCCTCTTACATTGGGTTACTGTAAGCGATTTCAGAGCCGAGCTGCCCCTCACCTGCTATTGATCTCCACAAACGTGGCTTCTCTGTGTTCAGGGTGTTGACAAAAGCCACGCACAGGTGAACACAGCACAAAGCAGGTGGGGCTCAGACAGCCTCTTAAAAGTCGATCTACATAACCCTAAAGAAAACAGGTTGCAGCACATTGCTAAATATCTTTCTAAATGCTACATAGATGCAGTCCCAAAAAAAGAGGCCAAACATTTGACAGCTGATTCCCTCTCCCTGCATTATCAGAGCAGGGGGAGAAACTAGGAGTCGAATTTAAATTTAGCCAGAAAAGATCCTTTTTAAACCAAAATGAATTACTATCAACCATATGTAAAATAAAACTATGATCTTGATGCACTTTTAAGCAATGCAGTGTAGGCATTGCCAATTAAAGGCTATGATATTTTTGGGATTTAAACTTAAAATATCAAGCAACTTTACAAATATAACCTTCAACCTTTCCCTGTGCTTTGTGAGCTGTCATCAACACCCAGACCATGTTTTTATTAAACCCGCCCATGCCTGCACCATACTACAAATAAAGAGAAAGACTATGAAAAGCATATGCTCTAAATACAATATATAATTCCAAGGGCCATCAATAAGACTGTAATTTGTATGCTACAATGCAGTTGTAAATTCAGAGGAGACCAAAAACACCTCAAAGCAGTCAGCCCAGATGTAAGTTTAACTAAGCCCTGCCCATTTATCTATCACATGTGATTCAAAATAGCCAATTGTGGAAAGCAGAATGCGAGCTTGTCCTGGTCTAGGGAACAATGCGCTCTACACAGTACCATTCCTTCCACTGACACCATCAATGCCACAATTGTTTCTATTGATACCAACAATGGAGACTTCTTCCACCCATTATAACCAATGATAGGGCACTGTAATTGCTTACTGATCCTGAGACATTGTCTACTCTCACTGGCCACTTTACGGCCCCCATAAAGCCTGAACGACCGTAAACTGGCCCTTTGGTTAGAAAGTTTGGAGACCCCTGACCTAGATGTTTACAGTAACCTGGGCAAGTGATGACTGCTCTTAAAGAACAGGGGAAAAAAGACAGTAATAGGCTGTGCTTGGACACATTAGAAAATCCAATTTGTTTTTTAAAATACAATTCTCCAAACTATTAAAAAAATGGGACAGACAGAGCTATGATACTAAGAACAAAAAAAGGAAATGAAGCTATGGTAGTGCATGTTGGCCAACATTCAGCAATCTATTCCTATCTGATGCCAATGATTCAGTATGACTTTGTTTGGGACTGCATCTTGGATAAGAAAGTGGAGAGTGGCTCCTCTGTAAACCGACCTGCATAAATCCCCAGATGCCGACACAGGGGAAGCTGGGGGAAGCTTTTTGGAGGGGGAAGGACATTCAAGGTCGCTGTCCTCAACTGAACACAGCGGAGCTCTTGATTCATGTGGATCTCCTTTGACTGGGACATTGTCCTCAAACACGTCATCATCCCCCATATCGTCAGAATAAAAGTCGGTGCTTCCCAGAAGCATACTAGAGGAAGTACCAGCATTGAGACTTCTAGAATAGGCATCCTGATCTTGGAACATGTGCAAGCTATGAGCACTTGAAGTGGGGGAAAAGGAAAATAAGTAGTGCAACAAAGTTTTGCTTTTTGAGGATTCACTGTCTGCCTTATCGTCCATAAGAGGTATGCATACAGATCCAAGACTAGCATCCAGACTAGGAATTTGCAATGGATTAGATGAGAGGGAGTGACCACAAATGACATTAGAGCTGTTTAAAGCAACAGGGCTGGGAATATGTGTTCCTTTTTCTAGAAACTGAAATTTGTTCTTTGAAAAATGATGATCTTCCACAGACAGCAATTTCCCCTCTGAACTAGTTCTTTCCACAAAATCGCACTTTCTGGCTGAATCCACCGTTTTCTGGTCCACATCATTCAGCGATTTTGAGAATGGAAAGGCAGATTTGGCCTTACAAGGCTTGATGACGTTGCCACAGCTCCTTGTATTGACAGGGTCCTTCGTGAAACCATCTTGACAAATTATTGTCACAGTGACCCCTGGTGAGCTAGAACTCTGGAATTTGGGGGTTTTCAATACAACAGCAGACTGCACTGGACTTTGATGACAACATTCAGAAAATACAGCACTGGAACTGCATGCAGAACAGTGAAAAAAGCATAGAAAGTAAAAAACGAAATGGCAAGAGAAGATCATTGTGTTAAAACATGACAGAAAAAACACAGAGACAACATGGTATGGAACAGGATGGACAACACATAACTAACTCTACCCAAAGTGGTCTTTTTTACACACAGTTTAAATTCAATTTCCTACTTTTTTTTTTTTTTAAGAGAATACAGATAACTACTAAGCATTAGTACCTGCAAATATCTTGACTTGAGGGAGTCACTGATGTCCGATGAAAGCTAGTTGGTGCAGTAACTGAAGTTGGGCTTCCTGCCTGAAAAATTGTAAAGAAACATAAATAAAACATTAAATAAAGCATTATATAAAAAGTGGTATAAAGGTAAATAGATTTCTCCAGAGCAGGGATCAGCAACCTTTTTCCACTTAAGGGCCACATTCAATTTATGTGAATGCATGGAGGTCTGCATTCACCTGCTAGAAAATTAAAATAATATCCTAACATAGTAATAACAGTACAAGTTTACCTCACTTTAAGGTGCCTCACTAATACAAAGCCAGTTCACCCTAAGAGAGCGTGTGGCTGGGGATTTGGATTTTACTGTCCCCTTCCCTATCCTGGCACCCAAGGGGTGAGAAGAGGTTCCCTGTCCCCAGGGGTGAGAAGAGGTTCCCTGTCCCCAGGGGTGAGAAGAGGTTCCCTGTCCCCAGGGGTGAGAAGGGGTTCCCTGTCCCCAGGGGTGAGAAGGGGTTCCCTGTCCCCAGGGGTGAGAAGGGGTTCCCTGTCCCCAGATAAGAAGGGGTTCTTGTCCCCAGGTGAGGTGGTGATGGGGTCCCCCTATTGCAGTGTCCTCAGTCCCCCTTCACATCACTCCCATAGTGTCCTCTGCCCCCTCCCCCATAGCAAGTTTGTTGTGCCCCCAAAGTAGTGTTCTCTGTCCCCTGCACTCCCCCCCACTGTAGTGTCCTCTACCCCCATAGTGTCCTCTGCCCCCTCTACCCACACACTGAGTAGGTAGAAATCTCCTACCTTACACAGGTGTGCCAGCGAGCAGAGATTGGTATCACAGAGCTGGATGGGAACAGGAACCGCTGGAGTTAACTTTTCACATTAACAGGCTAGTGATTTGTTTTTAGGATTGCTGGGCAAACAATCACCTGCTGTGAAATTAAAAAAGTTAACTCCAGCAGTTACATAGTTGGTGGGGTTGAAAAGTCCATTAAGTCCCTCCCCCATCCAGCTCTGTGATACATGTCCACGGGCCGGGTGCCCGTGAATTAATCATGGGCACTGATGGGCTGGACGTCTAGTGGGGGCAGTCCAGGTGCAGCCTGCTGGTTGCCGACCCTGCTCTAGAGCTTAGTAAATAAGCAGAAACTTTGCCGACTTTCATAATCAAATCATGTGCAAGCAATCACTGTGCAGGGACTGCCCTGTCAGATCTCCGCTCTGCAGACTGGTGGAAAAATAGGATTTTCCTCCGTCTGCAGAAATCAGAGCATAGCGGACACCAATAAGATTGGGTGTTAGCGGATGACCCGCTATCCCATAGGGATACATGTATGTGTCTTTTTAATCTGTAAACAGATGGATGAAAAAACAGACATACGGTACGCATGTGTGAAAGGGGCCATAAAGGCGATTCCTAGTGGCTTCTTTGGCTTCTACACTTGAATGCTGAACATTGTTGTACTGACTGACCTTGCAGATATTTTGACCGTTTTGGGTTGGGGCTCTAACTGTCCTAATCCACAGAGAGAGAGAGAGAGAGAGAGAGAGAGAGAAAAAAGAAAAAAGGGGCGGGGGTTCACAAGTGCAGAGACTTTGCTTGGTATCAATAAACATCCATGTTTCATTATCTTAATGGAACATAGTACCAGCATCCAGCATTAAGAAGGTAAACAGGTTCTGTGGACAAGAGATAAACCTGGTGGAGAAAGAACAGAGAAGCGAGAAAGTTTCCATTTCTGCTAGCACAACTCTCAAAGAATGTCAACAGAAGTTTAGAACCGACAAGATTTTCTAATCGAGCTATCCATTCAGCTTTAAGATCTCTTTTTCTCTTTATTAAAATGATGCTGTCATGCACTGGCTTTATTTCAACATCCAAAATTAAGAAAAGGTTTTCTGCGTGCTGACTCAATAAAAGAGCAGCTTCCTAGTACACCAGATATCCAATGACAACTCCAAGTTCAAAACAATAGATCTGCTTCCCAAAAAAAGACAATGATTTTAAGTAAAATATGCTTTTGTGAAAATTTGATTCTAAACAGCCAGGTAACCCAATAATAATTTGTAGGTACGGGTCAGATCTAGAGGACATAATTTATCAAGGAACTCCAATACAGAAAGCTGGTCACAGCAGTCTTCAAGAAAAAAAGGCTGCGATGTTTAGTCCAACAATAACTGGCCAAAATTGAAATTAGGGTTGTCCCGATACCACTTTTTTAGGACCGAGTACAAGTACCGATACTTTTTTTCAAGTAGTCGCCGATACCGAATACCGATACTTTTTTTAAACGTGTCCCCAAATGCAGCCATGTCCCCCACATGTTGCAGCCATGTCCCCCACATATTGCAGCCATGTCCCCCATATACAGCCATGTCCCCCACATATTGCAGCCATATACAGCCATGTCCCCCACATATTGCAGCCATGTCCCCCCCATATTGCAGCCATGTCCCCCATATACAGCCATGTCCACCACATATTGCAGCCCTGTCCCCCATATACAGCCATGTCCCCCACATATTGCAGCCATGTCCCCCATATACAGCCATGTCCCCCACATATTGCAGCCATATACAGCCATGTCCCCCACATATTGCAGCCATGTCCCCCCCATATTGCAGCCATGTCCCCCATATACAGCCATGTCCACCACATATTGCAGCCATGTCCCCCATATACAGCCATGCCCCCCCACATATTGCAGCCATGTCCCCCACATATTGCAGCCATGTCCCCCCCCATATTGCAGCCATGCCCCCCCCCTACCTGATGATGATGATGCTGCCGCCGCCGTATATACAAAGCCGCCGCCGCCGCGAACATTATAGGCACCTTCCAATAGCTCTTTTCCCTGCCGCGCGCCATGTTAAGGACACTCCCTCTTGCTTGGGATTGGACAGATCTGAGCAAGGGGGAGGGTCTATACACGCGCATCGGGAAAACAGGTATTCAAAGGTGCCTATAATGTTCGCGGCGGCTTTGTATATACGGCGGCGGGTCGGATTTGCTTATACGGCGGCAGCGTTGGGGGCATTGGCGGCGGCGGGGGAAGAGTATTCTATTTGGGTATCGGGGGTATTTGCGGGAGTACAAGTACTCCCGCAAATACTCGGTATCGTTCCCGATACCGATACTGGTATCGGTATCGGGACAACCCTAATTGAAATATTACCTTTATGTGGATTTAGCATTTGAACAGGATTTGTCACTTTTCAGTTATCTTGCTGATCAGCTTATTTGGTTCATGTTTTTAAAATTGCCAACATAAAATGTTATTTCCAGAGGTAGCTCTTTCCACAAAAAAAAAAAGCTTGATTGATCATCCACTCAATGTTTGGTCTACAGTAGTAATTGTACATGATCCCTTCTCTGAACATTGTTTTATAGACATGTGCATTCGTTTTCGTCCGAATGCATTTTCGCTCGAATTTCAGGTATTTTCGTTATCGTTTGCACAGAAAAACGAAAAAACGAAAGATCCGACATAAACAAATGCTTTATTTTCGTTTTCGTTCGATTGTGCCTAACCTTAACTCTATTAGTCCAATATTATTCTACATAAAGAGAAAAGATTCAACATTATAGAGACATGAAGAAGATTCGACAGAGAGAAAAGATTCGACATAGCGAGACATAAAGATTCGACATAGACAGACATAAAGATTCGACATAGAGAGACATAAAGATTCGACATAGAGAGACATAAAGATTCGACATAGAGAGACATAAAGATTCGACATAGAGAGACATAAAGATTCGACATAGAGAGACATAAAGATTCGACATAGAGAGACATAAAGATTCGACATAGAGAGACATAAAGATTCGACATAGAGAGACATAAAGATTCGACATAGAGAGACATAAAGATTCGACATAGAGAGACATAAAGATTCGACATAGAGAGACAGTTTCGTCGCTCCGTCAAATCTTTTTTTTTTTTTTAGAACATTCGATAGACACCATAAGCCTTCAATGACAGATTCGACCTTAATTAATTTGGATTTTCGGACGATTGCATTTTTTTAACGAAAAACAAAATAAATTAAAAACGTGCACATGTCTATTGTTTTACACAACTTTTCCTTCTGACAACCTTCATCTATCCTAGCTAGGCCATCTTCCTCACTCCCCTACTGTATGTTGCTTTGTTTAGGGAGTTACCGTAAGCAGCTAAACTTAGGGTGACCGAAATGAAAACTGATATAGTCAAGGTATAAAAAAGAATGTACTAAAATGAGCACCAAAGGCCAGACCTTCACACGAGTCAAACCAAGTAGCTCTGTAAACAGCCATCTATGGCAATTGTAAAATGTCCTAACTAGTAACAAGCTGACTAATGAATAATTTACAGCACAAGAGCATTCTTCAAAAAAAGAAAAGAAAAAGAAGAAATACTGTAATATTGTCTCTTTCATAATGGTGACAGAATTCCTGCAAAAAGATATCATAAAAAATGCATTATATCTGATACGTCTTTTTTTTCTAGATAGAGCTAAAACTCTGTTGCTTGCAGCATTTGTGACTTTACACTAGATATGAACTTGTTCAGTAAATCAGCATGTTTACTCGACTCTCTGTCAAAGCCAAACCCAGACAGGGATTCACGGCTTCTTTTAATGTTAAGAGACAAGCAAATCGAGCAAGCAGAGTGACTCAGGACTGTATGTTAATGGGTTGTCATGGCAACGTATGATTTTAGTGAGGGCGGGAGCATGCAGCTATTTTCCCCTTTTTGACGGCTTCAGTTCTACCAACTGATGATTTTCTCCAGCATTTGCCAATATTGAATGTGCTAATTTTATTAAAATGTCAAAAAAATTTGGTTGCCATGCAAAAGATCACACTGCTCTTTTGTTGCTTCATACAACATTGTGTTCAAAATATATTTGGAAGGAAAAAACTGCGCTAATCTTGTGAAAGTAGTGAAGGTGAGCGGCTACAAAAACAATTGGACAAAATTGGAATGTAAACAGTGGATAAAATAAGTAGCGCTATAAAACACCCTGGTTGTTATAACCACAATAATAAGTGAACAAGTGTCCATGGGTAAAACAAACATCAAGAATACATTAGTCCATCAATATAAGGTGTATGACCACATCCTCATCATGTAAAGGACACCCTTAACGGACGGTGTAGATCTGCTTGTCAGCGACAACAGATCCTTCAAGCAGGGATTAATTCCACTCAAATCGGCTTAGCTGTAGAAAGGCCAGATAAAGGATTCCTCCCAAGGTGTCCGGCTGGTAAGCTGTAATCCTGGACTGGAACCCTCTTTTGGACAGATCAGCACAGGCTGACACTGATAACGATAACCAAGGGGTCTCCTGACCTCCAAGGAATGGTGGAAACACAGGATATCCTCTCGGGATAAACACTCATGGAGTGTGAAAAAAAACTTTATTCCAAGCAGGTCATGCGGAAGGAAGAAAAAACCTGCTCCACTCCATGAGTGTTTATCCCGAGAGGATATCCTGCGTTTCCACCATTCCTTGGAGGTCAGGAGACCCCTTGGTTATAGTTATCAGTGTCAGCTTGTGCCGATCTGTCCAAAAGAGGGTTCCAGTCCAGGATTACAGCTTACCAGCCGGACACCTTGGGAGGAATCCTTTATCTGGCCTTTCTACAGCTGAGCCGATTTGAGTGGAATTAATCCATGCTTGCAGGATCTGTTGTCGCTGACAAGCAGATCTACACCGTCTGGTAAGGGTATTCATCTATTCCTTTGTTACCGTGCAGTGTCTCCCTTACATGATGAGGATGTGGTCATACACCTTATATTGATGGACTAATGTATTCTTGATGTTTGAATGTTTAAACAATTTCTGTGGCTGATTAGGATGGTAATTAAACTCAATTGGTGCCTTATCTGCATTAAATTGGCCTCCGAACCTGTGTAATTCAAGTGTTTGGCTTTAAAGGGATGAGGTGGCAACCCTATATGTAGCCAATAGGGCTCTAGCCATAAACATCATCCTAATTACAACATTCAGTAGAGGTTGTGAAAGGCATTGGAAGCATAACTGCCTGACCCAAACTGAATGGCTGCAAGGCTATAAAGAGTGCTAGGGGTTTGAAGTAATCATCTTTATTCCACCTTAAGTCAAATGTATTTTCACTGTAATATACTATACCTTCTCCAAAGGTTTATTATTTTAACAAACCACTCAACATAATGACCATTACAGCAAATGTGCACCTATAAAAAGGTGGTCAATTTGTGGTCATAAAACCAAATACTCAATACATTCTCTTCACAGAACTCCAAATACTTATCCCTCCTCTACCGGAACAACAAAACACTGAAGCCCTGTACACAGGATCGGTACGTCTGATGAAAACGGTCCATCGGTCCGTTTTCATCGGACGAACCGATCGTGTGTGGGCCCCATTGTTTTTTTTATCCATCGGTGAAAAAAATAGAACCTGTTTTAAATTTTTCTTATGGTTAAAAAAACGATAGAAAAAAACGATCGTCTGTGTGGAAATCCATCGGTCAAAAATCCACTTATGCTCAGAATCAAGTCGACGCATGCTCGGAAGCATTGAACTTAATTTTTCTCAGCACGTCGTAGTGTTTTACGTCACTACGTTGGACACGATCGGATTTTTAAACAATGGTGTGTAGCCAAGACTGAGGAAAGTCAGCTTCATCGGATATCCGATGAAAAAAATCCATCGGATTAGATTCCATCAGATATCCGATCGTGTGCTAGTTCATACCTTTGTGGTTTAGGTGTGGTGCTTTGTATGCCATTCAATTGTATTGCACTGCATTACTATAGAACTCCATGTAACATGTGTTTTGAAATAGCCTACTTTCAGCATCTTTGTTTATTTTTTAGCACAACATTAGTACAGTAGTGTGAACGGCCCTAAAAGCAAACCTATGCTTTGCTCATTTAGGTTTGCGTTAATCCCCTCCACCCCCTGGTCCCCGGCAGCTAACCCTTATACTTGGCCTTTGCTTCCCTGCTATTACCTATTCCATTCAGTGTCGGAAGTTAAGGAAATACCCAGCACTTCCAGACATGGAGGAACATGTGAAAATTGGCACTGTCACACAGAGTTATAGTAGCCCTGTGCGAGCCACAAATCTGGCAGTTCATGCATTACACAAGGTTTTCCTTTCAATACTGGCATCTAATTGAAGCACCAGGGTTGAGGTAAGCAGTGGCGGCTGGTGCTCAATTTTCTTGGGGGGTCAACCAACCCACCCCTACAGCGTTCGTTCGCCGCTCCCCCGTCGATCGAACGCCGCGTCGTTAGCCAGTCGCCTGCCAGCCCCGCACTAACACCATCCAGGTTGTGGCTTCAGCACGTTCCCCCCCCCCTGCATCTCACAGTGGCCGCTTCTCCTCCCGGCCAATCAGGACTTAGGACTCGCGACCAATCAGATCTCAGGACCTGCTTCCTGATCGGTCGGGAGGAGAAACAGGAAGACATTAGCGAATATTATTTTTCTAATGTCACACAACTGGATGGGCTCACCCTTTTTGAAGCCAATTAGAGCCGCTCTGATCACGTGCTTCGACAAAAAATAAAAAACCCTATTGGAATCCATGCATACGGCACCCTGAATGTAGATAGGGGGCCAGGCACATGGATAAGGGGGCAACGCCGCTGCACCTTGCACGAGCAGCTGCCACTGGAGACAAGTATGTGTATGCATCTGTGGAGGGCTGCAATAAAGTCAACCAGATGCTTTGCCCAACAGGTGCAAAGCACAGATTCAGTTTAAAACTAAATAATAGCCAGGCATTATTAAATTCATTTTTTTTTTAAATGAAGCTGGCCACATTTTCTTTTATATATAAATTAAAGACAATTTTTTGCTACGGTGTATGTTTCAGCATATTATGGGAAACATTTTAGAAACAAAAAGACGTCATTAGAAGCCTCTATGCATGCAAAATAAATGTATTCATGTATATAGTGCTTCACTGTGCTAATGCTGCAGCGTACTAAATGATATCACTCTGAGTTATGTCAACTGTATACTCATTTTATCCAAATTATTTAATAAAGCTTGTTAGCTGCCTAGATAATAGAGTAGTGGACCCCCCTCTGCTGCTGGCTTCTTAGCAGCATTTATACCCTTGCCTCCTGCAAGCAATATGCATAGTGCAAGGGCCTACAACAGCCAATCAGATATTCTATTCTCATATAGTAAAAAGTAATATCTGATTGAAAAGGGGTCTTCATGAAAATTATGGAGCACGAGAGTGGGAGCGGGACTGTTTAAGGCCAGACATGCTGAATTCTGAAATCTTAGTATTCAATCCATTTTCAATTTTCCAGCTTGGTACGCAAACATAAATTTGTGTTTACAATAAGTATTATTTTCCATCTGAACTATTTTATAGTGGGGTTGATGTTTCTAAAGCAAGAATTGTATGGAAGATCCAAAATGTTATGTCAATGTTATGTCCGTTTTCTTGCTCATTATAGCTGTAATATTATCTCTGGTAGTACTCTTCTCACGGGAGAAGATAAGTGCTCAAGAATCTGTGATTTTTATTAGACAGGACACAGCTGTAAACAAGGAAGGGAAGAGTGGCCATCTTCCACTGCAGCCACGGGCAGGCCTTTACTGCATTAGTAAATACATTCAATATGACAAACAGCTCCAGCCGATATGTAATGACATATTGAGGTCTGAGCATTCAATACTTCACAGTGCTTTTCTTCCATCTCTATTTGTCTGTAAAAGGATGCACTCATGTCTAAAGCTGAATGTTCTTAAAGAGGTTCTTTACATTATTGTCACAGTATAAAGCCTTTACACATGTATTTTGCTGTGTTGTGCCACACAAAAGCCTTAATAGCTGTATATTTTCTTTGAATGCTAAATTTGCCTCACCCTTTCAGCACTCTTGATTAAAGATACTCGGTACTGTGACATTTGTCCTGTCGAAATTCGAAAGTGGCAGCATAAATAGCAGATACTTACATAATCACTGACCACAACAGGGCTCCCCTAGTGGCTGGAATGGAGGAAAATCATTAACAGAAACCACTGCTATGCTGGTCAGCCAAGCCTTCCATCTAGAGCTCCTAGTAATAAGCCAGCATCAGCTGATGTCCATAGGTGCTACGTTTCTGGCAAGCATGGACACCTCAGAAACACCTTTTCCGAGCAGAAAAGGCCAACATTGCCAGGGCAGTCAGACAGCAGCCTGTGGTTTTTTTTTACCAGTAAAGAGCAACCTATAGATTGTTATCATAGGCCAGCAAATGGTTACGGTCTTCCAAGACACCATTTCAGAAGTGCCACTAGTTTGCCACAAGCTGGTAGACAAAAAGATCCTAGGGAAGTTTCTTAGGCTCCTTTCACACGGAGCGGACCGTTTTTCGGTCCGCTCCGTGTTTCCGTCAGCTCAGCGGGGGGTCTCCGCTGAGCTGTCGGGCGGACGGGGCGGTCCCCGCACACTGTGCAGGGACCGCCCCGTCTCTCCTCCGCTCTCCCCTATGGGGAGTCGGATGGAAACGAACCGTCTGTCCGTTTCCATCCGATCCGTTTGGCTGGACGGAAGAAAAATAGGACATTCTTCTGTCCGCAAAAACGGATGCGGATCGAGCGGACGTTAGCGGATGCATCATCCGCTAACGGATCCGCTCCCATAGGGACCCATTACAAGTCCGTAAACGGACTTGTAATGAGCGGACCGTTCGTCCGCTCGTGTAAAAGGGCCCTAACTCTTATTGGAGTTGGGGGCACACAGTACTTTCCACGTCTGTCTAGTTGAATTTCCGATTCTTAACTTAGAAGTCATGGCACTCTCAGGTTTCTGCTCCCAGCATATACTCTTGTAGGCGAGGCTGGCTCCCCTAGCTTTGTCCACCACCCCCCTTGCACTGTCTATCTCCCTCTCCTGTTCCTTTCTCTCCCCTCACTCTTTCCTCTCTCTCTCGTTTTCTCTCCCTCACGGTTTTATTTCTCCCTTGGTCTTCTCTCTATCTTTTGCCCTCTATTTCTACCCCTGCTCACCACGAGTTGCATAAAGCTGTGGACATGCTGCAAGCTTCCGCAACACAATGGACACCATCTCATGTGACCGCCAATCACCACACCGCAGCTCTGCTGCTGTACATATGAATAAATGAAATGTCATCTGTGACATTTCATCAAAGAAAAAAAGAAAAGGTAAACAGGGACTTGTGTTGTAATAGAGCAAGGCACTTCCAGTATACAATGGACACCAGTCTACAAGATAAAATAGCCTTGTTCCTCTGAGTGATTCGTTAGTAGTCCCACTGGGGGATTTGGAAAGAGGCATCCTTTAAAGTGGAGGAAACCGGACTAGGCAAGCACTTTCCCTGACTAGGAGATGTTGCTGGGGCTTGTGCACCTCCCAACATAGAACCCTAAAATTAAGGCCTATTTGAGCTCTTTATTGCCAAGCACTTCCACTCAGGTTCACAAAAGGTGGAATAGAAGGGAGTTAACAGGAGGAATTTTCCTATTACTCCACTCTGCTTAAGCTGAGCATGAAACTAAACTACCTTGCTTGCAAAAAAAAAAGTAGGGGTTGAAATTTCCATATGTCCCTGAAGACCTTTTTGATGAACTAGAGAAATGTCGCCAATAAATATATGACAAGGGCATATGGGAGTACCAAAGGCAACTGCCATCTTCAAATGAGTAATCCTACAAGTCATAAACTCCAGGACTGTTTGAGATTTCAGCTTTGGGAGAAATATCTTGCAAAACAAGATATTTATAGTGAGACTATCGGGATCAAATGGAGTTCTTGAAATTTTGAGGAGAAAAAAGAAACAGTTTATTTACCACGATCACAAATAATATGCTTAGCCAGACTGGACAGAAAAGGACCCTAATAGAAATGAATAGGTAGTTATTAGCTACATTAAAGTGAGTGTAAAGGCATTTAAAAAAATAAAAATAAAAAGAGCTTTGTACTTATCTACTCTCTGCAATGGTAGGCTCCTTTCAGAGTATCCATTGTGGTCCCCTGCCAGCACTCTCTGCTCTGCTTCTTCTGCGTGTGCCAACATAGTAACCACTTGCTATGGGGGAAAACATGCAGGCTCCTGAGCTAGGCTGTATGCATCTATAGGGCCCCACCACTGCTCCCTCCTCACTGATGGCTCCTACTGCTCTCAGCAAAGCTTGTGGGACCAGGAAGAGGGGAGAGAAGACCTAACAGCCGGGCATAGCGCTGGATCAATAGAGGTCTCAGATAATTGTTAGGCGGGGGGGGTAAAAAGCAATGGATGTTTTTTTTTTCTAAAGTGTATTTTTGTGCGTGAACTCGAGAGAGGAGGCGGACTGCAGGAGTTGGGAGTAGGCGGACCCTTCCCCCGGAGGCAATCTGCCATCTTTCTCCATGCCCCCAGTGGCAATGGCGGGTGTGAGGGAGGACCTCCCCCTCACCCCGCCCTACTCCACTTGGGAGCCCAACAGGACCACGACAGGGCAGAGGGACTCCCCCTATGAGGAAGTGAGGGGGCCCAGCCCACTCAGCCAGCCCCATAGGTCCTTCGCCTCTCTTTTTTAGGAGACCGCATGGCCAAAGTGCATGCGTGTTAAACCAATTTCGTGTGCATGCAAGTGTGGTGGTTTTTGTGGGGGGGGGGGGGGTGGGCGTACTAAGCACAGGCTTACCTTGCATAGCACACCCAACGAGAGCCGGTCTAAGACCACCAAACTCAATTCACATGTAGCCGAGACCGGGATCCGAACCCTTGGCCTAGGTGAACGGCTTATCAGCGCAGTGCCAATCACGTTGAGCCACCACAGCTCCCGCAATGGATGTTTTTTAACCCTAATACAGACAATGCATTAAGGTAATAATCCTTTAGTGTTAAGATTTACTTTGATGCTTTTCATACTGGTTCTGAAAAAGTATGTAAAACACTATTGATCTATGTTGCTGAAGTGTTGGTTGTCCTTTTTAGAAGGGAGAGAACCTTCTTTTTTTACTGGAATCTTTACATTCACTGCTGCCCCAACACTAATTGAAAAAGGAAAAGCTTTTCTCCAATTGGGAAATGCGGTACCAGGAATTGGGGAAAGGGAAGGACACAGGAGTTTGGAAAAATATGTGAAATTTGACACATTAGACATTAGAGTTCTAGCACTAGCTATTAATGTATGATTTTTGTTAAGGTGCTTATTGATCATTTGTTTACCAGACACTCTCTCGGTGTTGGTCAAGGATTAGCACAAGGACATGCTGCGTTTAACCTAGTGGTCCTATAGTACATTCATCCTCATAATGACAACCAATGTATTTTCACTTATAAGGAAATATTTTCTGAGTGGGGAGGAAGAGTGGTTGGAAAACACCTAACTTTAAACCATTGGAGTCTGGGGCGTGGCCTAGACGGGCATGTGAGCAGTCGCATTTCACGGAGCTCCCGCTACTGATCCTACAACGATCCTATTCCCGGCGAATACCGCGGTAGGCGATCGGTCTACCGGAGTCAGCACGCTTCACAGCACCCAGCGGCAGGTGACTGGACGATCGACGGGGGTCCGGATGACCCGTAAACCTGAGAAGGGAGCGGCGGCCGAGTCGGCCATGGATGTCCAAGATGGCGCTGGGGACTCCCAGCAGCAGAAGGCAGCGCGCGGGTCTGAAAGACACCCGGAGGCCGGAAGCCAAGACATCCAAGACTAAGCAGCAGGGGAAGGAACCCCCCAAGGACATGCTTTATTATACTCAGAGGCTGCAAGGTCCTACAAGTTCCCCGGCCCCCACGCAGATGACATGGGCACAGAGAGTGCAGGGCCAAAATGGCGATTCCACTATGGATGACACGCTGCCGCTCGAGAGCTCCTCGGACACTGCACAGGACTTATTTGAGGAATTGCAGGAAGATGCCCCACAGCCCACACTTAGTGAAATCTTGCGGGCGGTGCAGAAGTGCACGTCCTCGGTCACTGCCTCGGTGGATGGCCTGAAGGTACAATTTGGGGAGTTAACTGAGACAGTGTCCCTCATGCGCCATGACCTCCAGAAGATCAGGGAGAGGACCACGGCTGTGGAAGGCCGTATCAGTGAGATAGAGGACGCGCTCCCACCCCTCGCCAGAGACACCAGGTCTGCAATACAGCAGTCCGCGCAGGCCACCGCGAAAACGGACGACATCGAGAACCGTCTGAGAAGGAATAATGTCCGCATAGTGGGCCTCCCTGAGAAGGTGGAAGGTAGGGACCCCACTACTTTTATTGAGTCCTGGCTCCAGGACACGTTTGGCAAAGAGGCATTCTCCACGCTGTTTGCGGTAGAGCGGGCGCACCGCACGCCTCCCAGACCCCTTCCCCCTGGCAGCCCCCCCAGATCCATGCTTGCCAGACTCCTAAACTATCGGGACAGGGAAACCATCCTGAGGCTGGCCAGGGAAAGGGGAACGATACACTTCAATGGAGCCAGAGTGTCATTCTACCCGGACTTCTCAGCAGAGGTGCAGCGTCAGAGAGCTAAGTTTGTGGACGTTAAAAAGCGCTTACAGAGGGTTCAGGTTAAATATGCAATGTTGTTTCCAGCCAAGCTGCGAGTCACGGTGAGGGGCCAAGCTACGTTCTTTGAGTCTGCTGCGGAGGCCGCACGGTGGCTGGATCACAATGAACAAGACCTGAGGAGACGGCGAGAGGAAGACGGGGGTGATTGAGGCCCTGAAGATGCTCCTACATCGCCGCTATGTTCGTCACAGGCAAGTTTAAAGAAAAAAGAAAAAGTTTTTACCTGCATGCCGGAACTTTACCTGATTATGTTTTGTTGGCGTTCCTTAAGAGCTTCGGAAGCTGAATTATACCCCCTCTGGACTCTATGCTACAGGGGGGGGCCTGCCCATATGGGCTTTGGGATGTATACGAAGACCCCCGGCTGGGGGAGTCAACTTTTGCTGTTTGGTGCCCTGTTGGCACAAGGGGACTGCTGAATCCATGTAGTGGGAGATCGTGGAGAAGGCCGACCTCGGACCCAGGGGGGGCCGAGGTGTGGACACGTATGTTCAAATGTTATTTTTTGTTAACTACTTTTGATGCAATGCTCACAGAACTACATCACTTGCTGCACTGGTGCTTACTGGGCCCAAACCGGTCCGGGCTAGGGCCTTGCCCACTGGTAATGACTCGGAGGCCTCGAGCCTCGGACAGTAACTATTTTCTGATTCAGCCATGGCCACCACCCCGATAGTAACTTGGAATGTGCGCGGTGTACGAGACCCCTTGAAACGGACTATGATAAGGGCTGGTCTGAAAAAATTTCTTCCTGCCATTGTGGGGTTACAAGAAACCCACCTGACTAAGGACACAGTGGGGTGGCTGGGATTTTCCTGGGTGGGCAAGGCCTATCATTCCACTCACACCTCATATTCAAGGGGGGTGAGTGTACTGGTTCATGGATCCT